>OW028576.1:16952306-17605039 GCA_932294295.1 Alitta virens
ATTTATTCTAAGGTCTGGCATAATATAGGAGCTGGAAACCTGAATTTTGTGGCATGTGAATTTTTTTTAAATGTTGGTTCAGTTTAGTCAAGAACTTAGGATATGGTAATTTGGATTTATGGATGTTACTCTTCCCTTCTATACCTGTAATGATCTTATGATATAATAATTCAATATCAGTTGTTTATTTTTACTATAAAATGTCTCTTCTTTTATGATAATCTTATGAATGTCTAGATTACTAGATATGTTTTTCCTACTTGGCTTATATACTAAATTACATCTTGATATCGGACCTAACTTGGATTTTGTGTGTCTAGATTACAAGCTATATCCTACCTAAATGCTGAATTCCTTGACTTTCAGCAAATACCCTAAATTGTGAGAATGAGTGTCTAAATAAGGGAAATTGTGCAGTGGACAAACTTTCAACTGATAGCAAATGCTATTATCTTTTTAATAATACCAAACGAACATGGGATGAGACAGCAAAGTTATGCAAGGCACAAGGACTTTCCTTGGTAAAAATGCCTAAGGAGTTAATGGGCATCAAATTCACTGAACAATCACTGTTTCGAGGTTTTCCGCCAGATGATTATGTATGGCTCGGAGCTGCAGCAAAAGACTTGTCAAACTGGACATTTGTAAATGGTATCCTCTTGGAAGAGAAGTATACAAGAGTTCTTTCAAAAACTTAAGGTAAAAAGTCTTAAGATATAATTGACAGATAACTTGTTATCTATTAAGAAAGTATGTCAAGTAAATTGAATTCCATTAAATGATTAATATGCTTATGATCTTACAAGGACACATCTTGAAGGAAGAAGATAAATATATTTTCGTTAAGCATTAATACAAAATGAAATGGTTGAATGATTGTAAACAGGGGAAATATGCAAAAGGTCTTCAGAACCTAAATATGAAAGTCTAACAATTTATTAAATAAAAAGAAGAAGAATATATACATGATATATAGATACATACATTTATTACTAATCTGTTATGGTTTAATTCTGAAACATTTATTATCAATCTTTTATTATTAGATGGACAAGAAAACTACCTTTGTGGCACAGTGACCTCTACCATTGATGATATATCAGTTGAAAGAGATGACTGCAGTTCGGAACACTACTTCATATGTCGCTTTGGTAAAGTCTTTTTAAAACACACCCAATTGAAAGTCCTCGGCCTCCTTGTGGCAAGGTGGTTACCTCGAACCCCAGTGGCCACCACAGTGCTCCGTACAAATAAGTTGTATATCTACAGGGTGCGGCCTAAAAACTTGCACCAGGCATCTCCTCTTTCGGGATAGTTCTAGGTTACTCAAATGCTTATGAAGTCTTTTAATGTTTTGCCACATTTAGTTAGGGGTATAAGCAATTGGGCATTGTGATATTTTTGATCTCATAATGTCAGAAAATATCAGTATCTGAATTATTGATAGTGTATGTTGCAGGGCTTGTTCTGAGTGACATACATCACAGAAGTCACATTTCTGACTGCTTGCATCATGGTGTCTCCAGATGCAGAAAGTTTACAAATTAGAGATTTCCTAGTTACTGCACCTCTGAAGTCACAGAAAATATAATATTTGCACAGAATCCTCCTTCAATGTCTTTTATATGTGCATATATATATCATGGTATTAGATGATAATAAGTTTGGTTCCAGTTGTGATTCAGCAAAGTCACGAAATTAAAATGGAGAAATATAATGGCATTCAGAGGGACTTTTTGAATCTACAACTAATCTGGAAATAATCACATGATTTTCAGGAGGATTGGCCAGTTAATTAAACAGAAAAGACAGAAAATTGACCATATATATCAAGATAATTTAGGACTATTATTACTTTTGTGTGTATGATTGCAGCATTCGATCACTGTCAACTGAGGCAATAAAAAAATAGGTAGGAGTAGCTGCTGGTGCAGGGGTTTATGCCGCACCCTGTAGTCCTCTCTACATCATGCTCTCACTTCACCTTGTGCTCCCTGCACCTTGCTCTCTCTTAGGGGCATCGATGCATGGGGGGGGGGGGAGGTGGGGGTGTATACCCCCACTTTTTGGGAAGGGGGGATCTTCAATGCAATTATTCCCCCCCCCCCCTCTAACAGCTGGGTGGTCTAGTGGTAAGATGCTAAGATGCTCGCCTGCACCCTTGAAGGTCCTGGGTTCAATCCCAGGCCCAGGCACCTTTCATCAGCATCATCAGCCGGATGTCGTCGGATGAGATGTTAAAGATCCCACCCATGGGGTAAATGTGTAACATGGCTGGACTCCTCTCTCTCTCGCCTCATCAATCAACCCTTGATAGCTGCAAGAACTTGCCTTAGAGGGCTGCACTTCCAATATATCTATTTATCTATCTGCCTGAAATTCACAAATGAAAACTTTTTTCTACACAGTTGTTTGGAATGTGCTAAATGGTTTTAATCAATCTCTCGACAAGGGTCCGAGCATTAACTAACGGAAAGTCCCGGTACGGTAGACTGAAGTGTGTATGCCCGCATCCCCCCACCCCTCAAAAGTATCAATTCACATAATAACGCTCAATTGATATCACTCTACACTGACAAGTGATGGACTTCCTACCTAGCTTTCCATATTGGTCTAGGTCTGACTTGCCTGACCTACTAGGTATCCTGTCATTGAATATAATTTGCATACTTTTTAGACCAACTTCCTTAAATCTAGTTAAAGTAGTCTGTAGCGATCAGAAGCCTTAGTGAACAGTCCCACTTTTTTTAAGAACATGCAATGCAAACTTTTCTTTGAGTTTATTATGATATCTAGGCAGTACATTTTACAAACACCCCATTTGATATTATGTTCCAATACACCTAATAATTTATGGCGGCCTATAGCATGACAAACATCACATAGAACAATGTTAATACATATTCTCAAATATGAGAAATTTGGTCTCTTTGTGTTGTCTCTTTGTCACTCCAATTGTTGGTGAAGTTTGTCCAAAATGTTAACAAAGTATGGAATGATACATTGAGAGAAATTTGTAATGTAACATTTTTATGTCTGTGGCATTGAAATGTTCAATGTTTTACTCGTTTGAAAACTTATTGATATAAGATGGTCATATGTCATGTGTAATGTAAAAATCCTATGTCACCTGTATTGTAGAAACCCCATGTCTGTAACATTGATAATTAGAATGTGTTAATATTTTAGGCGATACTTTATATTTAATATTGATTAAAGATATTTATATCATGTGAATTGATATAATTAATAAACCTTATTATCATAACAGGTGAGTGGGAAGGCACCCCAAGCTTTTATGTGTCTGAAACACCAGCAACTTGGTTCAATGCAAGGTCTAGATGCGTGGATCTTGGAGGAGACCTGTTTTACTTAAATGAAAGGGAGAACTTGAAATTTTTGGAAAAAAAAATAAAGGACTTTACGAATGAAAGACTATTTATTGGTGCAACCATTAGGTA
Source organism: Alitta virens (assembly GCA_932294295.1). Lineage (NCBI taxonomy): Eukaryota > Metazoa > Annelida > Polychaeta > Phyllodocida > Nereididae > Alitta > Alitta virens. The sequence goes on from OW028576.1 coordinate 16,955,768, forward strand.
CTGGCAATGGAACAGTAAGGAATATCATAACTTTGCTAGCAATGTGATAAGGATACATATCTGTTGATTATTTTTATTGATCTTCAGTGGTTAGATTCCTTCAAAACTTTTCGTACTATAAAAATGTATATTGCTCCTGTATTTACCACAGGAGGAACTGTATTCAGTGACTATTAATGTTCAGATTAAAACTTCACCTTGACTGGCCTTACATAACTATGATATGGACTTACTTAGACATATTTCCACATACAAATTAATTATTTATGGTATTTCATTTCACTATTTAGCATTCTGAAACTATACCTCATATTATGAATCAAATGATAAATATATATGCAGACTTACCGTGAGATTTCTTTCATAAATTCTTTCCTCTAGATGGACGAGATGTTCTTTATTACAATTGGATGACAAATGAACCTAACGTATATGGTGAGAAGTGCATTGCTATGTACCCCGAACAAGGACTTTGGTTTGATATGGGATGCTCATTAAAAATGCACGTTTTCTGCCAAGGAGGTTTGTGAAATGCCACATAAAAATTGACTTGTTTTAATGACAGTTGGAACCATTGCTTATGTTCGATAAGAGAAGTCCTATATCAGGGTTGCTAACCAAATTGTTTATATACATTTATTATTCCAGACATGTACATTACAAATCTAGTATGTACATAATTATGTAATACTATTAGACACTTTTCGATAGTCCCGATTTGTTTGTTTTGGTAGAGAATGCAAGCCCTGTCGAGTCAGTGGTTATATTTCAAATCAGATTTAACATTAAAAGCTACAGCCGAAATGTCCAAATTATATTTGTATATTTCAGATGCTTCTGTCGAACCAACTCCACAGCCTGTTACAAAATCAACATGTGATAAACGTGGTTTGACTGCAGGTGAGACAATCCCCTTATGTTAATCATATGTATTTATTCAGACATGAAGCCTAATCTACGGAGAGGTTTATATTACTGAATTGAATACATGACGAGATCAGAAAAACAATAGTGACCGTCAATAAACATCAACAGACTATTCTACAGTATCATGCAATAGTAAATTATTTATTGTATATAGCGCAATCTATAAAAAAGATACTTTCAGATGCGTTGTACAGTTGTGACAAAATACACCAAATAAAAAATCTAGGTTAAAAATGAATAAAACGAGGTAAAAATATAAAAAATATGATGAGATCAGATAGTAGATTAAAACTTTTAAAGTTAAAATATCTTCAGTTTTGATATAAAAATGTTAACATTGTCAACTTGTTTAGTGTTATTTGGCAGACTCTTCCACCATAGTGGAGCAACAAAACTGAATGATCCGTCAGCAAATGTCTTGTTTATGGTAACTGCAGTTTCAGTCACTGGTAGATGTTCAGAACTGCTCTTCAGGATGAGTACAGTTGCAGTTTATTTATCAGATATTTTGGACAATGCCCATTTAAGCACCTGTAGATGGGTGAAAGTACTTTATGCTGGACATGAAGATTAATTGGTAGCCAGTGCAGTTGCTTTAACAGTCACGGTAGCTCAAACTGTTGCTGTTGTCGTACTCAGGTAATCTATACATAGAGGATTGGCATTAATAGGTGGGAGATCACCATACCCAATACAAATGTTTCACAAGCATCCTGTGTCAGGTATCGCCGTAAATTCTTGATTTTGATGAATGTGCCACATTGCCATTTTGCGCTTTGTTTGAGGTTGATGTTCTGGTCTAGATGGGTGCCTAAGTCCTTAATTATTTATGTACGCTGTAATTCATGATCACTTACACACAGAGTATCAAATTGGTTTCTTAAACCGAATACAGTTTGCTGTAGTATAAAGTCTGTTTTTGATGAATTCATTTTAAAGCGATTTTAATCCATCCAGGTTTTGATTTCCAGGGAACAGTTAGAAAGTCTTGAAATTCCATAAAGTTAATTTTATTTGCACGACAAGCTAAAAGATGTTGCAAGGACATGGTGATCTGTATAATCGTGTATGTCAATGTCATCTGGTATGAAAACTTTCAATTGTGCTCGCATAAGCTAAGAAGAGCACTGGACCTTCGCAGGACCCTTGCAGGACAGAGAACTCCAGGAATTTGACTTCAGAATACACACTACCAACATTGACTTTGCAACTCCTGGGCCTCAAGTACAAACTAAACCAGCTTAACATGATCTTCGATGCCAAATTGTGCTTTCAGAACAGAGAGTAAAACATTCAGAATTATGGCCATCAGAGCTGTGACATTTTATCTTTCCATGGCCTAAAGAATGTCAACCACCCAGTGTGTTAATGCTCTTTCACAGCTGTAGTCCTCTCGGTATGGAGACTGATAGTCAGTAAGGCGATCATTCATATTACAGTGTAGCTTGAGCTGCTGTAATGCAGCCTTTTCTAAGACATTAGAAAGGAAGGGGAGGTTACTGACAGGTCTGTAGGTTATTAGGTCTAATCCAGGCTTTATAATCAATGGACGTATTTCGCCATCAAGGGAATTCCCATCGGAGGAAGCCCATGCTCCGTGACATTGTGGCTCACCCTTGTAATAGGCTTTAGTTGTGTCCTGATAATATAGAGAGGAGAGACTATGTGTTGACAATCGCCATATTTATTCCGGAAGTCTGTCACCCATAGTACCGCTTACAACAATACAAACATTGCATTGGCCGCTTATAGCATTATACTGCAACCCTGACTTCGTATCTACGCTGATTATGTTGACTTACAGCCTCTTATTGCTTTACTGTCTGATTGGTCGTTTCTCAATGTACCCATTCCTCCTTTTCGCTGCCCATGTGTGCTCTTTTGCATCTTAGCGTGCCCGGGTGATTCCATTCCACCAGGGGCACTGCAATTTAAACACTTCAATGGCTATACATTTCAAGCAACTTTGATGCATAGAATCATAACCTGAGAAGTCTAGCCATTCTTGATAACTCATATCATGATTATTTTTTAAGTACATTTAACTTTTTGGCACATGACTGGCGACAAAAATTTCAGACAACAGGACAATTAAAATAACAATAATATTTGTAGCTCAACTTCTTTCAGGGATTGCAGTCCTTTGCGTGTTGATTGCTGGGATCCTTCCAGGAATTGCTGTTGTATGGTACAGGTGAGTAGTACTGGGATAGAGTGAAACTCCATCAAAGAACAACTGTCAACATATTGGTGTCGCTCTGATCATAACCTATAAACTATGTACACAGACTATTAACTGTGTCACTGGAATATTCTAAAATCACTTATGTTTATTTATCAAAAGTTTTAAGTTTACTGTGAAAATGTAACTTCCACAATAATACAGCTGCAACTTTTTATAGTTTGCCAAACATAGTTATGAGTAGTAGATGAAGAGGTCAGTGTGCAGTTTTAGTAACCTGCACAGCAGAAAATTAGGACCTACGTGTTGCATTATATGCTTTCATTGTCTGCCAATATTGTAAATTGCGTTCGCTGAGGCTTGCTGCGTATATATGTTAGCTTATCTTAATCTTCAATTTATTATTATTTTCAGGATCCATCACAATCATGGCCCGGAAAGGGAACCTGTCCCAACGTCTGAAAATTAGTCTTATAATTATGATCAACTGCCAGAGGGAGACGTAATGATCAGATTATCAGGCTTGGATTCCACACCATGTGACTAATTAATGAATCAATGATCGAGTATACTATACATTAGGAATTCTGGGACAATTGGAATAAAAAATTATAGTAATAAAATGCCCTAATAGTGGCAGCAATACACTTACGTACTAATATGTGTATATGGCATGCATTTTTTTACACATTGTTATGCTATTATAAAGCAAACATTTACTAACACCTTGTAAAAGGCACTAGCCTTTTGCTCTGTAATTTCTCTGGAAATAATGGTTAATGTAGGTGATGCATAGCTAGTGGGAAATGCAGTTGACAATTAGGGAATAATGATCAGGGAGAGTAATATATATATATTTATTTATTTATTTCATACACTGCATTCAGGTTTAGACACATATTACAAATTACTCAGATAAATTCAAATAGTACAGAGAAAATATAAAAAGTGGCATTTATCAAGTGGTGACAAATCTAATGGATTGTAAATCAAAATGTCTCTCACAGCCTGAACTGTGCACTGTTCTTCAAGTGGTAAATAATAGGATTTTAACTCAGGCAAGCTACTAAAATCAGTCAGAGGTTTCTTGTAGACAGTCTCAATATAACATGATAGTCCTGTGGTACTTCACTGCTCTTTCAGCAATAAACTTAACAATCGTGTTGTCACTGTTCAACATTATATTAAGTAATTTCAAGAAGCTGTGACAAATTTGATCATGTGGAGATGTTATCCCTGCTAACTGTGACAGATATCTGCAATGAGTTGTGTTGGGCAAGTTCAACAACCTCCTAACACATCGATTCCACATTGTTGAGTAACATTTCACAGTGCTTTGTGAAAACTGCCAAGTCTGACACCCATAGTAGTGGCAACACTTGCAAGCAAAAACTTTCATCAGGATATCACCTGATAGACAATTCAACGTTTCCAACATAGTATTGATTCTTCCTGCAAGTTCTTGATGACTGCAGATGGTCAGCTCAGAGTACAATCTCTTTAGAACATAGTTATAGGAGTATTCTGCTATCTCAGTGGACCGTGGATCACTGGACCCTGTGCAATTGTAATGATCATAATCAGAAGGGAAAAAAATGGGATCAATGTTTTAATGAAAAGTTTTATGCACTGCTGAATTTGTACTATCCAGGGGAGGAGAATTGATGGACAGAAAGGTGAAGATCTGATTGCTGACCATCTGCTCTGAAAGGTCACAGGTGCAGGGAAGGAGATATTACAATCTGACTCTGAGGTGATAAGCAAGTGTTCTAGGCTAATGGGAAGCTGACTTGATTGCCTGAGATGAGTCAGCTGTAGGGGTGACTTTAAGGGTGTTTGACTCTGTGTAAATGAAGGCTCCTGATTGGTGATGAAGATTGTAAATCTTCTGATACTTAGGGGAGTTTTGGCATCTTTGGTTTTGGCAAGGTTGCAGAACAAACCAGCTTGACACGATTTACTGCTTCAGTCATCTTAGATTAGTTAAGTTGAAGATTAATGGAAGGAGACTTAAGATGTCACAGAAAACACTGAATATTTTACATTGGTGACCCTGACATGATCTGCTTGGAATTATAAATCACAGGAAGGATCAAGATTTATTTTGGAGAATGGAAACTTCATTGGAAATTACGAAACTGCAATCGGAAATACGAAAAAGACTACAAGCTAAGAGTGCAAGTGAGCTAGAAGAATTGATTGTTGATATGTCCATGGAAATAAGGAATCAAGACTTGAAGGGAACCATGCCCAGTGACTCCAGTGTGCAAGGGACTGTGTTCACGCTACTGTGATTAGCTCAGGTGCGAATGGGCAAATTTTAAGCACTTGGTGTGTGAAACAGGGGAGATAGGAAGACTGTTGTATCCTAAAGGCAGCAGCAATAAAGACCAGCAGCGCATCATGCTGGAGGCATATTTAAGAGGCATGAGGGATCGAAAATTGGTAGAGCGAATAGTCCGAGAAGGAAGACACAAGGATTATATAGATGCATGGATCAAGTGGCTCAATATGAAGGAGATGAGTACCGTTTATTGCGTGCCCTAAATGGATATGCTCCAGAAGACTCTAAAAAAGAACCCCATGAAGATTGGAGTGATTTGGAGTTTCAGGAGGTGCATAGGACTGCGAAAGAGACTTCCCATATTGAGGGCAACTAGTGAACTGCAGGAGACAAGAGGGAGCTCAAATTGATTATGCCAGAGGAGTGTTGAAATGGAGAGGATTGGCACTCCCTCTGATCCCAGCTCCTATGCATCGTGAAGGAAGGGGCATCATGATGTTAAAGGATAGTGTGGGGCAGAAGAGGACAGGGCTGCGGAACAAAGGAGCATGGAACAATGGGAGGAGAGCAGAGACCCTGATCGACTATCCGTATGAAGTAATTGATGACTTATTATACTCGATACAAAGACCGTTCCAGTACGTGACCAGTGGAGTATCAATGCTTAGAGGTACCAAAAAGGTATAGACATGTTAATTGGCCAGGCTCAAATTTGATTTGAAAAAAAAAGCTATGTTCAAATATGATTTTAAATAATCAATAGCTTTTTTAAACTTTAGTGTATGGTGTTCAACATATATGTGTTTAAACTAAGTTATTTTGTAGTCTTTCACAATTATTTTACAAATGGTTCATTGAATTTCCTTGTATTTTATTCTGTCAGACTTTAATCAACTTTATCTGTCTATCTGCATTGAATATTCATATTGTGACACCAGTTACAACAGTAGTTCTTAGGACTGATTACCCGAAAGCAACCATAGTTCAATTGTGTTTCAGCAAAGATAATAAGGAGTGAAATGAAACTAAGCATGGTAAATTGATCATATTGAATAGATTAGCAGTGTCTGTCAACTGACTGATTGATACTAGTGAAATGTGCACAGCTATTGTTAGAATGTCTTTTATGTATGGTTTATCTTGTATATCAGCATCCCGTTTCCTCTTGTGCTTTGGTAGGGTCATACATCATTCATAAATGAACAGAGCTCTGACTGGCTTTATAAATGAACAGGGTTCTCATTGGATATACAATTCTCAGTAAGCAGGGTTAAATGCAGTTGACCGTTTTCAATAGTCACACCCAAAGGAAATTATACCTAATAAGAATGCATTTCAAATATTTACCAGAATTGCTAAAGTTATGTTATCATGATTTAATCATGACTAAATACGGATTAAAAACAAAAACTTGAATAGATTAAATTAGATCGAGTTGCCAAAATATATTTAATCAATTAAATTATATTTTTTAATGTAATCAGACTTAAGATGTCATAAAAAACGGAATATTTTACCTGTAAATTTATTTTGCGTTAATCAATATTTTCACGCACAGAAGATCTTTTCCTCTTTGCATATTTTACATTTTGTACATGTTGTTCAGTGATTCAATTCTCATCTATTGGCTACTGTCATCTATATACCCAGTTCCTAGACATTTACGTCATATTTTACCTGATAAAAAGATACTCTACATCATAAAAATGTATAGAAACTGGATATTTCTCTATGCAGTAACAACCAATGTTGGCTAAAATTCAATAGCCAAGGGAATAGGCTATCTAATGAATAGACTATCTTCTATATGCTACTATTCTGTATAGCCAGTTCCTAGACATTTATGTCATATTTTACATCATCAAATAACATTCTGTGGTATACAAAAGTTTAGGAACTGGATAGTTATCGAAGCAGTAGCACACAATGTTTCATAGGAATCAATTGGTAAAATAAAAGGCTATCCAATGAACAGCCTAACTTTTATATGCTTCTATTCCATAAACCCAGTTCCTAGACACTGATGCTATATTTTCTCTTGTAAGAACAATTTCTCTGGCATAAAAATGTCTAGGAACTGGATAGTTATGTATGAAGTAGCAATAATATTTTTGCCTAAAGGAATAGGCTATCCAATGAATAGGTTATCTTCTATATGCCTCTATAATCTATCTAGGACACTATCTACACTCTAAGAAAAAAAGGTTCTTATAGGTTCAATATGGAACCTAGGGGTTCCATATGGAACCTGAAGGTTCTATAGTACATGTAAAGGTTCTGAATGGTTCTTAAAGGTTTAATATAAAAACCATACGGTTCAATCAAACACCAATGCCAAGTACATTAGTTACCAATACTTAAATGATTGTTAAGGGCAGTCACTTAATTGATTAGAACAACAAGTAAAGCCAGACAGTGCAGCCTCAATGAGAATTACATTAGACAGTTTAACTCATCAACAAGCACTTGGATTTCGGTTCCTGGTGAGTAATAAATATTTTACTTGTCAAATGCTTCATGGTAATTAATATTTAAATAATTTTGTTTAATCAAGACATAAAAATATGTTGTTATATTGTTAAGTTGTATTGTTATTGCAGATATTTGAGTAGGGAAATAGCCAAATGACTAATTAAAAGAAACATTCAGGATTTAATTAAGAGGACTGTTCTACACTGTAGCATTGAGAAAGCAGTGAACTGCTCAAGAAATATCACTTGCAGCAAATGTATTGCTTGTCATGGTGAGTATTCATTACAAAAATAAAAATGCTATATTTCACTATCATCAATCCGTAAATGTCATGTTGAATACTACTTTTGAATATACAGTAGATTGCAAAATTATTCATGTCTCTAGACTTTGCAGGCAGATAGATATAGAAGACAAAAGTGGCACACTTTTTTTGGAGGTGATAATTTACCGCATATTGTAAATTTTCAAGCCACTTTGCAACTGTTATGTAATGTTTCATATGAAATTGCGAATACTTTCATAATTTTGCCTTTTTTATTTTTTTCATTTCGTTTTGTCACATTGAAATATTCATATTAAATTATCAATAAAAGGTGTTGTCGTAGACTCTTCATGAAATGAAGCCACAACTGCATTTATTCAAATAGACTGGAAAATGTGCAAATTCAGCTTGCCAGGGTACATTAAGGAGAAAAGGAAAGGTAAAGAAAACTTTATATAGTATTTTAAAAATTCTTTCTTAAAAAATCAAATCATTAAAATTTTTTGTTTGACCAATCATAATGCAAATATAGACTGTAAATGACTCGTAGTTTTGCCTATTTAAATTGATATTTTCAATAAAGTTCCACCTTAGACAGAATGAGTGACTGGATGACATGTTAAAAATTTACATGAGGATTGCCTGTCAACAACAAAGAACAAAACCCACCAAGTGGGCAACAAACAACCGTAATAGCACCAACAATTTAAAAACAGTTTTGTTGCTACCTAGTTAATAACAATCACAAAACATTGACAGCTGTAATAATATTAGTCTGATCCTTGTAATTGGTGATGTAATATAATTAATGTCTTACTTCCTATGCTTTATTTTGACAGGAGTCAACACCCACATTTGTGTTCAGATCAAGCACAAGAGAGAGTCCAGTCTATGTGGAAAATGTTGAAATATGGCATGATGGTCATCCAAGACAGAGAACCTGATATTTCATTGGCTTTTGAATGTTTAATTGCTGTTTCTTTGATACCAAAAATACACCATGTGTTATGTCGAATTTTGCATCAGTGATTGTGGTATGGTTAATTTGGTAAACTGGTTCATTGTTTATGAAGTGACTTCATCCCTAGGTTGTGTGGAGCTCAGTCAAACATACCAAAACTATGTTTGTTCATGAAAGAAAATAAATGGATAAATCAAAATTTATTTTGTATATTGGTTTATATAACCTTAATATGGAACCTTCAGTGGTTCTTTTAAATAACCTTTAGAGAGGTTCTAAAAAGAACTAATAAAGGTTCCAAATCTATATCGGGCTTTTAAAGGTTCCATACAGCACTTATAGTTTTTAGAGTGTAGGACACTATCTAGGAACTAGGTTCAAAACATGTAGGAACTAACTAGGAAATATCTAGGAACTGGAACCTAGGAGCTGAGTTCAGACATCTCCAAGAAGACTGAATTTCTCCACCAACTCGTCAATAGTAATATTTTAATTTATCAGGGAAATTGATTTAATGCATTAATTGTATATTAACATAAGCGGATGTGCTAATTCATGTTAAATTTGTCTTAAAAGTTTGTTAGATAATCAAATCTAGATTTGTCAAACCTTTATATCAAAGACACTCTTTATCATGAGTGAATGCAATTTTGCAAATGTAATAATGACATATTATATCTTGTAATACTTTCTCTTTCCAAACTTAATTTTGACATTTACTTCATGCTTTTTTCGTAACGATGGAAAGTCTTAATATAATGCTAAACAAAATTTGATTTCCTAACTTTGCTGACGTAGCATGCCAATTTTTATAACGAAAGCCATAAAAAATTAGTATCATGGCACATATATGTATATATGCATTTTTCATCTGATTGCTGTATTCTTTGTATATTTGACATTACACATCACCTAATAAGGAAAATAGCCAAAACAACCTTTCCTTAACCAATACACAAAGCCCATGCTGATAGCATTCAAAATTGTAGGGACGTCAAAACGATGATATTATTTAGAAGGATTGGTATGATATTGATTTTATTTGTTTAATAAAAAGCAGTTAAAATATAAAGATGGGATTACAATTTATAAGACACAAGGATTCATGTTGAAAGTCATATAAAAAAAGGCATGGTAACTTTGCAGACATCTCACACAGCTGTAAAAAATATTATCAATTGTGTCTGTCTTGCAAATGGATGGACAACAAAATGACATAATACATAACACAAAATATCACATTTGTTACATAAAACATGATTGTGAAATTGTTTGTGTCTGATATATTTGTAATAAAAAATTAACAGTTTAACAGAATTATTGAATGTGGCACTTGTGTCTTTTTAAAGCACACAATCCTGATTTCTGCCAGACTATACCTGCGGCCACTGGGCAATAAGTTGTTGTTTTCATACAAGGGATGGCTTTCATCACTAATAATAAAAAATGAAAAAATGGAAAAGTAAAGTTTTTTTACCGTAACTCAAATTGTAATTGTTTTATACTGTCCGGTCGAGAACGCACTGGTATAAAATAAAAATTAACTTTTGTGTCTAACTTTTAGCACATGCAAAAGTAGTCTTAACAGCCATTAAGGGGATGAAATATAGCACTAATTTCAGGTAGCTGCTGGGTAGCTGCTGGGTAGCTGCAGCTGGCACTGCCTGCTTAAAAGTCTGTTGCAAATTATGTGTGGCCTGTCGAGATCGTTTCGCAAGGCTTTACATAGTCAGCAAGCATCCCATCATTAACAACGATGGAATCAAAGTGTCATTGATATATAAGCGTTTCATGTCTTTTTTTAACTTATTTCCTACATGTTCATCAAGGCTGAATTTCTGGTCAATCCACACACCAAGATTTTTAGACACAGAAACTGTATCTACTTCTATATTGTTAATGGTGACCGGCTGATGTACAGTCCTATTTCTGCAAAAGTCCCAAACTGTCCCTTTAATTTATTGACATTTAATTCAAGAAACAATTTTTCACACCAAGATTTCTTAAACTCAATACATTCAAAATACTCAGCAAAAGTATTATCTTTAATTAGTCCCACTATAACTGTGTCATCAGCGTACTTCATGACTGATACTGAATCAGACGTCCGCTGTAAATCATTTGTGTACAGTATAAATGAAACTGGGGATAATATGCACCCCTAGGGACGAGTGTAACATACAAAAGATACTATGATGTATAGTAACTGTTGCTGAACTACATCTTGGCGCTTGTGTGCCATGTGGCCATTCGCTGAGGATTTGCTGCTGCACAGCCTATGTTTACCCTTGCATATCACTTTGTATATATATCTGTTGTGTGGAATATCATGTCCTTCAACCTTTTGACAAAAACTAAGAGCAGATGCTCAACAATATTTGTGTGGCAATGGTACAGAAAAATCTGCCAGATCAGTGAAGTTGGCTACCCGAACCTAGCTACCTGACAGCTATCCGGCAGCTACCTGAAGGTGTAAAGTTAGCTACCCGAACCCAGCTACCTGACAGCTACCTGGCAGCTACCCGAACTTTCCATGTATATAACTAAAAAACAGTTGAGTGTAATTTTTCCGTTTTTGCGCAAAAAGATACTTAGGGCAAAGGTTTACGTTCTAGAATTTTTTCGGAATTTTCCGAGCACGTCGAAGATGTGATAAATCAAAATAATTGAAAAAATGACGTTTTTTACCGTAACGCAAACGGTAGCTTTTTGGAGTGTCCGGTTGAGAAAGCGCCAGTAGAAAACAAAAATTAACTTTTGTGTCTAACTTTTAGCATAGACAAAACTAGTCTTTGCAACCCTTAAAGGGGTCAAATTCATTAGTACTTTCGGGTAGCTGCCAGGTAGCTGGAATTTGGCTCGCCTCTTTTTTGCCACCCTCTCGTAAACGGTTTCATGGATCCTTACCGTTTTTGACACAAAGATACATTTGGCATAGGTCTAGATTTTAGAATTTTTCCAGAATTTTCCAAAGGGTTACGGCTCTGAAATATCAAAAAAACTCAAAAACAACCTCTTTTGCCGTAGCTGCGATTGTAAATTTACCGGTTGACCGGTTGGGACAGTACCGGTAAAAAACAAAAATTAACTTTTGTATCTAACTTTTGCAATATGTAAAACTGACCTGTGCACCCGTTAAGTGGGTGTAATTAGGCCTTAGATTCGGGTAGCTGCCAGGTAGCTAGCTTCGCTATCGCATATTCCTCGAAAACGGTCAAACGTGATTTTTCCGTTTTTGCGCCAAAAGATACTTAGGGCAAAGGTTTACGTTCTAGAATTTTTTCGGAATTTTCCGAGTACGTCGAAGATGTGATAAATCAAAATAATTGAAAAAATGACGTTTTTTACCGTAACGCAAACGGTAGCTTTTTGGAGTGTCCGGTTGAGAAAGCGCCAGTAGAAAACAAAAATGAACTTTTATGTCTAACTTTTAGCATAGACAAAACTAGTCTTTGCAACCCTTAAAGGGGTCAAATTCATTAGTACTTTCGGGTAGCTGCCAGGTAGCTGGAATTTGGCTCGCCTCTTTTTTGCCACCCTCTCGTAAACGGTTTCACGGATCTTTACCGTTTTTGACACAAAGATACATTTGGCAAAGGTCTACATTTTAGAATTTTTCCAGAATTTTCCAAAGGGTTACGGCTCTGAAATATCAAAAAAACTCAAAAACAACCTCTTTTGCCGTAGCTGCGATTGTAAATTTACCGGTTGACCGGTTGGGACAGTACCGGTAAAAAACAAAAATTAACTTTTGTATCTAACTTTTGCAATATGTAAAACTGACCTGTGCACCCGTTAAGTGGGTGTAATTAGGCCTTAGATTCGGGTAGCTGCCAGGTAGCTAGCTTCGCTATCACATATTCCTCGAAAACGGTCAAACGTGATTTTTCCGTTTTTGCGCCAAAAGATACTTAGGGCAAAGGTTTACGTTCTAGAATTTTTTCGGAATTTTCTGAGTACGTCGAAGATGTGATAAATCAAAATAATTGAAAAAATGACGTTTTTTACCGTAACGCAAACGGTAGCTTTTTGGAGTGTCCGGTTGAGAAAGCGCCGGTAGAAAAGAAAAATTAACTTTTGTGTCTAACTTTTAGCATAGACAAAACTAGTCTTTGCAACCCTTAAAGGGGTCAAATTCATTAGTACTTTCGGGTAGCTGCCAGGTAGCTGGAATTTGGCTCGCCTCTTTTTTGCCACCCTCTCGTAAACGGTTTCACGGATCTTTACCGTTTTTGACACAAAGATACATTTGGCAAAGGTCTACATTTTAGAATTTTTCCAGAATTTTCCAAAGGGTTACGGCTCTGAAATATCAAAAAAACTCAAAAACAACCTCTTTTGCCGTAGCTGCGATTGTAAATTTACCGGTTGACCGGTTAGGACAGTACCGGTAAAAAACAAAAATTAACTTTTGTATCTAACTTTTGCAATATGTAAAACTGACCTGTGCACCCGTTAAGTGGGTGTAATTAGGCCTTAGATTCGGGTAGCTGCCAGGTAGCTAGCTTCGCTATCGCATATTCCTCGAAAACGGTCAAACGTGATTTTTCCGTTTTTGCGCCAAAAGATACTTAGGGCAAAGGTTTACATTCTAGAATTTTTTCGGAATTTTCCGAGCACGTCAAAGATGTGATATATCAAAATAATTGAAAAAATGACGTTTTTTACCGTAACGCAAACGGTAGCTTTTTGGAGTGTCCGGTTGAGCAAAGCGCCGTAATGAAACAGAACAAACTTTTGTGTGTAACATTTAGCGTACACGGAACTGGTCCACTCTCTTTGATATTCATACTCTGGTTAATATTTTTTTTCCTACATCTTGATGCATCGTGTAGTTCTGCAGTCACTGTAAGTAAAGAGGTTTTTTTATGACAGTTTTTTTCACAGACAATTGGAAAATCCATAATGAAAATTTATTTATTTTCTGGATTTTCTTTTGTGAGAAAAGTAAGAAAAGCTAAATTCGATCTGATGCATAAGACTTTAGCTCCCCTGGTGGATGCATTTGATAACTGCTACCTTTGGTACCTTAAAAATTCTAAATTATTTTCATCATCTTAATTATAGAATGCAAATGCAAGTATGAACTTTTAGAAACACATTTAAATGCAAATGTATTTGCTTTTTTCAAATGTAATACACCTAAAAAAAGTATCAAGATATATAACAATTATTTTTAAATTAAAGATTTAAAAATGGAAGTGGCCAACTATAGTGATGATTAGGAATTTCCACTGTATTATATTATTATATTATCCCTCTATAATCAAATCATTGTGGTAAAGACGCTTATGTAATATTCTCACTCATTCATTAATAAATGCCAATGTTGCAGTGAACAAAATGTTATGTTTAGGTAATGTTTAACAATATTTATTTATTGTGTAGTATTCAAGTATTGCACCTGATATTTTACTCAGTTTCACTGGGTGATTAAACAAAGACCACATGTTTGGCAAAATAGAGGTCTAAATCTAGGACATTTTCTAGGTCAACAATAGTCAATTAAATGTACTGTTTTGCTGAGCCCCTATTGTTAGGAATTACATAAGAAAGGGTGACAGTCAGTAGAAGGGAAATTCCTCTTCTCTATTGTGTTCAGATTTAGCATGACTGAATTGACCTTTGAAAAAATAGCTTAAGAATTATAATTTTAATAGTAGTTATTTAACCTCTTTGTACAGAAATTGCATCAAAACATACCATAAAATAGTTAAAATCTACGATGGCTGGGTTAAGACATGCACTCTTTATTTTTCATTTTGTGGGAATTAAATAGTATTTCGTACTCACGGAAAATACGTTAAACTGTTGCTGATATATGGCCAGAAGAATTACTCAGTCTAAGTAAGTTGACCTGCATTCAATAGTCAATGATAGAATAACATATATAACACATTGTACAAGTGGTGTCAGTTGTTGCCCCTAATCTGAGTCTAATACCAAGGCAGATAGACAGACAGACAGACAGACATATAGATAGATAGATAGATGGATAGATGGATAGATAGACAGATAGGTAGATTGATTGATAAAGATCTATATATATATATATATATATATATATATATATAGATAGATAGATAGATAGATAGATAGATAGATAGATAGCAGAAAGTGAACTTAGTGCAGCCCTTTTAGGCAAGTTCTTTCCCACTCACAAGGGTTGATTATCAACTGAAAGAGAGGGACACAGGCACTTACGTTACACATGTATGGATAATTTTATTTGCTTAAGCATAGACACCAAGTACAAGGGAACATCTCCAAATGCCATTCAGCTGAGAAGTTGCACATGAAGATTGCCTGGAATGGGGGAAAAAGCATCTTATCCTATCCTATCCTATCAAGCACACTATATGATATCTTTATCTGCATACATATATACACCACAACAAGTAGAAAAAGATGACAAACAGAATACCAG
Source organism: Alitta virens (assembly GCA_932294295.1). NCBI lineage: Eukaryota > Metazoa > Annelida > Polychaeta > Phyllodocida > Nereididae > Alitta > Alitta virens. The sequence goes on from OW028576.1 coordinate 16,971,286, forward strand.
GTTATTAAATCGAAAAAATAAAATTGGCTGCAGCTATAAGACAAGAGGGGACTGCATGCTTATAGGCCTACATAATGTAAGTCATGAAATCAAAGTCATTTGACCAGTGGTGGAACTCCTTTGGGAGGGTCGCAACCAGAGCTAACATTTTGAAGAGGTTGAGCTCTTTAAAAATTTTGAAAAGAAAAAGAAACTTATAACACTATTTAAGTTCACACTAACTAAATAATAACATTAAATAGTATATAATTTTGGCTTAACATGTCGCAGAGGTGAAATTCTCAAATTTTTCATTCCAACTTCTAAAGGGCCTTGGGGTGGGGGTGTGGGGGATCTGACCCCATATCGCCCCCCCCCTATGTGGCTACACCCTTTCTCTTCAGTAGGGGATAACCTAATTTATCTACAACCCAGATAGATAGATAGACAGACAGATAGGCATCAGTATCACAACAGAAGAGCATGACCAGAAATAGGTTTTCAATCAAATGCACTTAACGAAACTGCAGGGGTGGGGTTGGAAATGTTTGGAGGGGGTTGGGAGGAGGGGGGGGGCCTAATTCTACCTTTGATGTACCCCAGTGTCCTCTCCTGGTCTAATTTCTCCAAGCCATTTCTAAATTAACAGTGTGCATTTTTCTTGTGTCTTATTCTGTTAAAAAGAAGGTAACTTTGATGGGTTCACTGGAAAACCAGTGTCAGCACTTCTTGGATCTTGTAAGGATCTTACTACTGTATGTAGGTGGGTGAGGACCTCCCTTCACGCCCTACTGGGCATCTGTGGTGGCGTGAAAAGGGGGCGTGACTAATATTGTTACATAATTAGTTAATTTTCCTAATTATTTTCTTTTGATATTCATAAAATGTTATATAACCTCCTCAGTGATAATTAGCTCGTTACATAACCTCGTTAATGAGTGTAATTATTATTTTTTTTTTGATATTCATAAATGGTTATATAACCCTATCAGTGATAATTAAATCGTGACATAAGTCCATTAATGATCATAATTATTTTCTTTTGATATCCGTAAACTGCTACATTGTTCATAATTAATATTACATAACCTTTTACATGCCTCGTTAATGGTCACCAGTTAATATTACACAACACATACATAACTCATTAATGGACATAATATTTTTCTTTTGTGTCAAGTCGCCCGTAATTAAGTACACCCCCCCTCCTCCCCCTCCCCTCCTAAAAACCTCATAATCTGCCTCCCCCCCGCTCACCCAAAACACTGCTGATATGCATCGATACATATGGGTTATGGCTACATCATGTCTTCGTCATGTTTTATTACACACCTGTCCTGCCCCCTCCCATAAACCGGGAGGGTAGATGGGCGTGGTATGCATACCTTATGACAAATAATAGAATGGTGTCCTTTATCGTCCTATTACATAACTGTTCATGTATATATAAGTAAGTTGGCTGTGCACATGACACATTACTCGGTCATGCTCTCCCTATTAATTCTACTGGATCAGGTAGTTAGAGCTATGAAAGTCTCAAGAAAATGCCAGCTCTGTAAGCAGCTATCAGCGAGATTTACATACTCATGCTGCTACATACCAAGCGATAGAAGGATGTATACCTGCCATAGCTGTCTTCAGAAAAACATAATCCGGGATATCACTCTGGCGGTACTTGATCTTAAGCTTGAACCTGTAAAGCAGGTGAGTTGCCCTCTATGTAAAGCAAAGGATATAAGGATCGTTAACCTTCAAGGGCAATACCGGGATATTGCTTCTATGGTACTGGTCAACCAGATAACCATGTCGGCTCGGTATGCATGTTTATTCTTCGAAGACACTGTAGAACAGATGAATATCCGTCAGCTCAACCGCACGCATGAGCTATTTGCTACAGTCTTGAGGCCCTTACAGGAAATTTTACATATTACGGATGAACCACTGTTTTAAAATGAAAATAACTGTAGCTGTCTTTACTATTGACTTGAAAATAAAATATTTCAACTCGACTATGCTTGTATTTTTTTATGTCCTGGTAGCCACCGGTCATTATTAACACATGTCAATATATTAGTCTATTAGTCGTGAGGGCTAAAAGACGTGCCTATAGAGACCTTCCAATGTCTTATCTGTATGACAAGTTACATGTTGCAAAATTTTGGTATTTTCTATAAATCAAGAACAAGTCATATTTACAGTTTTTTATCATAAAATTTATTCAGTTTAAAATTACAAAAATAAAAAATTAAAACCCCCCCTCTCTCCTCCAGTCTTCAAGATGTCAGTTACAAAAAAAAAAATAGAGTTTTAAAAATCCCTGAAAATGTCCGTGTAGTTAGTCATTTATCTGCAAAACAAGAATCAGTACTTAAGAAATTTCGCAACTTTCTTTAAAAGGCTTTTACATATTATGACGGAGTCTTAATATTTAAAAAGGGCAAATTATAACTACCTAATAACAGTTTTTCATACGTTCGTTAGCATTCAGGAAAGCCTGCCGTCTTTGCCGCCTCTGTCTAACTTCTGGAATAGAACGCTCTGAAAATGATCGTCATGTAGATAATACTTGTGGGTGTTGTATCTCTAAGCTATAGACTATAATTAACCCGTCAAAGTTTACAATAAATAGTGTCATTTACAATAAATAGAACCATTTACATACCACTATTTTCGCTGCCCTGGCTTGAGGTATCCCAGTTATCACCTCGATGGTTGAACACAACTATAACAGAAAAATATATATATATATATATACATCATATACCTGTCTATTACGCTGTAAGTGTTTATATTTTTTTAACTTTTATTCACCCTCTTCGTCAGACTCGTCGTGAGGGATGACTGCGGGGGTGTCTAGTTCATCCAGTCTACGCTGCAGTCTCTCCAACTCGTGGGCCTCTCTTTGCCTCATATCCCTCTCAATCTGATCCATCCGATGTACTCTCCTTATTATCACTGCAAAAAAAAAAAAAAAAGTATATACATCGTCGTCAATTTCAGTATAATTACTTAGGATGTTTCTACCGAAAAAACTGATATATAAACGCAGTCATAAATTTCAACATAATTAGTTCATCACTCACCTCTGATACAGAGGATAACCACCACTAGCACAGTCACTGTGGATCCTATCGCTGCAGGGATGATCAGCTTCAGGGGGGATCTACCTCTTGCCATCCTGACTGTTGTCGTCTTGGCTGGGTCGGTGGTGGGGAGATCGCTGTCGGTGATATGTCGTTCGGTGGCGAGGGGGGCCGCTGCTGTTGCGATGGTTGAGTGGTCATCAGTCTCAGTAGATGGCGTGGTATCCTTACTCTCGGTTGTTGATGGTCTCAAAGGGATGTTCACAATCCTTCCCGACTGGAAAGTGATCTTCAGAGATACTGTACTGCCCGACAGCTGGTCTAGCACCTCCTCCTCGTAGCGTGTGTAAAATCTGCAATAAATTGTCATAAGCATTCATTGTCTACACTTGTTTGGTAATAAAGCTCTGTTTAATAAATATGCTATTATGTCTCTTTTGATGCCCTCATACTCGCTAAGTCGTAAACAAGATGCATAGGGGCTCTGTGTCGTTATATATATTTATTAAAGCTATCTCTCGATAAGTCATAACAAAAAGATGCATAGGGGATGCATGTTACTAAATATATATATATTAAAGAATCCTCGGCTCATACCCAGCTCAGTTAGTCAGCGTCTCAGATACTGGTAAGAAGTTTGGTACTTTTTATTGGCAATTTTTTACATATTAATGCTAGGTATATTAGTATAACCGTTGTTAACATGTTCTATCTAAATCATGTTCACCTTATTTTAAAAAAAAAAATGATATACCTGTCACTCGTCATAAAAAGGGCTATAAGGAAAGTTAACTTACTTAATCTCGTCAATGGTGTCTAGGTCCAGATACCTGACATCATCAACGTCGTCCTCGCTACAGATGAGTACTCCTGGTACTTCCTGGCGACATGCAAGAACACATGAAAGGATAAGCATCCTCAGCATCATGGCAATCATCGTGATAATTCCTTAGGTCGTGTTATTATGTTTCCGTGCTAGTAGATATTATTCCTGTCGTAGTCTATAGTGATATGGGTCTTCTCTGACAATTTCATATTTATACAGAAATACTATTTGTTATATCAGTGTCGTCAAAATGTATTACTTACTACAAACATATGTTTGTTTGACATCTGCGACAATTATTAACCCGCTCATGATGCATCGGTCTATTGAAATGTACGTCGCTGGTTACGTAATGTGTAGAACCACATATGTACTAAACCCTCAAGACCCTTGGAAAGTATTGACTGTTGACTGATTATGTAATGCTCTGTTCTCGTCGGATGGTTAAGCGTGTCATAAGTTTACTAAAGATCACACCATACTTCGGAGTGTGTCTTAAAGACACCTGCTTTCGCTCCTAACTCGTTGCCTTCAGGCTTAACTACCTACAAAGTTGTTTTATTACGGTATTGTGTAAATTTTTCATGAATAGATCATAGGTAACAGTCTTTTAAAGTAGTCGACGTTTCCCCCAAAGGCTTAGTAGTTAATATGTACTAGTGTAAACTTTTCAGCTGCTCTATATTTTAATAGAGGTGTTATTACTACCGTGTTTGTTTAATTAAATTAACCAAAAAACAAATAATGTCTCTGTACTCTCTTTTAATATTACAGCTTCAGTAATACAACGAAAATAGGACAGTTTTAAAACACAGTAAATATATGCCGTATTAATGGATCTTGGTAATGTATAGAGCGGCGAATAAATATATTATCAGACAGTTTAAGCCATATTTACAGTTAAGACCCGCTTATTTTACAGTTAATAAAGTTCATGGTTATCGTCTTTGTGTGGTAGCTCTTGTGGTTCGTCTTTGTTCGTTATTCAGTAGTCGTGTCAACGGTAGAAGCACTTCCTCAGTCAGCCTTCTTCTCTGCATAAGCATTAGATCGTTATGATGGCCTCTTAAATTTTCTCTCAAGAGTTCCCTCTCCTCCAAGAAATGGTCTTTCGTCAGTTTGATAAGCGTGATTGATTGGCCGAGATTGATGAAGTCCTCAATCGTGTATTCCCCGTAGCCTGTTATATCGTAGATCATGTCGTAGTTCTGTCGACAGAATGGGCATGGTATCTGGTAATTTTGTGACAGGTCGACAGGTCGATTTTCAACGATTTCCATAATGAGTTTGCGCATGGCTAAGGCTTCGATACAGTCCCTACATAGACGCATTTCCTCGTTTCTAAAGCAGCATTTGAAACTGTACCGAGATGGCAACTCGCAGCAGAGTTGACAGGGGTTCTCGTCCATATTCAGTAATGTGGTAGCCATTTTCAACTTGTATGTACGTCTGTAGCTTAATAAAACTAGTCGTCGTCTGGAGGTCGAACAATGAGTATTGCTTAGGCCCCCTTCAGGCTAATCTCACACTTTCCTGTATTATATACCCAATCAAACATGTACTAGGGGTGGGGAAACTTTAAGGAAAATTTAAGGTCCTTCCTTCAGAGGCCCTCTGCATCCATTCTGATCACTGACCTTGTCAGATCGATATAAACTATCATTTTCGGGGCCTTCTGAAAAACTATGCTTAGTTCAAACATGGAGATCACTAACCGGGCTTATAAACATATCGAGAGATACCATATGCTAGGGCGCGAAAAAGCATTAGAAAAGTCTCAGTTCATGGTCAATCCTACTCGGGAGCAACTTTTATCACACTGCTGCAGACTCACAGAAAAGCATCTCGATCCAGCTCATGATGGAGGACCTATAAAAAATTATTTTTTATGCCTAGGATACATCGTCGGTTGGGGTCCATATCAACAAGAGACTGAATTTATCAGGATATCTATCAAGGGTCGATTCGTTAAGAGCATCTACCCTGTTATTCCGCGCAGAGAGAAGTTAAAAATTCTAAAGCTACGCGGGGTGGCCTAGGTTGGTTTTTTTGTCCATATATATATATACATAGATGCATACAGCCTTTTTACTACTTGTCCTTATATTATATAATATTTTTACTTGTAGACTCATCATGGAAGACTACACAGAACTTGCTTATTAGACCTATTTAGATCTAAATAAATAATTTAAACTAAAAAATGTCTTATGTTTACTATCATTCAGTTAAGAGCGGCAGGTCTAGCCTCTGTCTATATATATACTGATAACTAAAAAGCTTCACCCCCACACCTGTAGTACCGCTTTCAGGCGATCTACCTCTGTGTATATATATCCGTAGTTTTAAGCACAATCGTGTTTTAACACTTATTTTTAAATAGTGTTCCTAATTAACTTCAAACAGATATCAAGATTGTCTGTTATATATCGATAAATAGCAGAATTTCGTTAAATTATAAACTAGACTCTGCTGGGGGGGTGTGGTGCAGTTTTACTTTAAGTCTACCCGATTTAACCACTATTTATTGAGGGTAAAATTTTTGAATCTGTTTGAATATTTCCTTGTCGATATTATTTTAATTATTTCATTTGTCGAGATTGGTAAAATATACAGAGTTTCGGAATATAACGTTTTACCGCTAGGTGGCGTCTGAGGTCTTCTCGGTTAGAGTCATGGCTGACACTTTTGCGTAAGTTATATGTCATATAATTTTAAAACTAGTCTTATGCTGATGGATATATATATATATATATATATATTCTTACTATCTGCACGGACTTAATTTTAATTTCGTTCGTAGTAGGGAAAGTCCTTATTTTACGAAACCATTTTCCCCCCTGGCTCCTCTTCGCTTAGTACTACCGGCTGAGTGTCATGGCGGCGATCGGTGCTGTGTGCTGGTGGTTTACAATGTCTTCATTACAAAGGAGCGGTGACTACAAGTTTGAAGGTACCTTGAATGATTGTGTAGACATTTGTCGATATATAGTTTTGGTAAAACTGTTTACATATTTTCGTACATACTTTGTTAACTTAAAATGATTACCGTGCTTCGTCGCTGTGTGTGTGTGTGTGTGTGTGTCTGTAGGAAAATGTGCCTGTTTTTATAATATCTTTACAGCTTCTTCAGTCTGCACTACAACTATGTCTGCGTCGGCGGAGACTAACTTCGAGGTAATTTGAATATGACGGCTGTGTTTGTTATTGTTTTACCGTCTATGTTAAATTACCTATATTTTGATATGTTGTTCTTTCGTATGGTATAAGTACGGACATGGAGATCATTAACGCTTGTCTGTATACTATGTTTTTCCTAAATTAAAAGAGACATACTTTACAAGTCAGCTAAGCTCTACATTAAGCTGGTATCTTAGGTGGTTTGAGATATGACAAATGCATGTTTTCAAGTTGAGGTGTTTATTTTTCTTTTAGACATCTGATACATTAATTGAAAAAATTTTTATAATCGTTGAGCGTCTCTGTAAGTTGTGTGAACTCTTGTTGTTTCATGTAGAGGCCTCTCTTGGTGAAGACTTTTTCCTCTTGATGTGGAGGTGTCCATCTCAGTCGAATATCTACGCAGCCTCGGGTGACTGATAGTCTTATGTCCTCGGAGAGATCAAAAAATCCCTCTTCCTCTGCTGCTAAGGTCTGTGAAACTTGAGGTATTAGCTGTAGTAGTTTCCTGACGTCTCTAACTGATAGACCTACGTATTTTTGTGCAGGAAATGTCCCATCCAGTACCCTGAGGTTTAGTCTTCTTTGCCCTTGATACTCTGTCAGGGCTACTTGGCTGTTCTTGCCGAAATTATGCTTGAAGAGAGTTGTAGTTGTAGCTGTCATGATGATTGGTCCTGAATAACCATGCATGGTTGTGCCCTCTTATATATGTATCTATCAGACTAAAGGAGTTTGCTGATTGGCAGATATTTATAGATATGTTACATAATGTTGTGGTTATATTTTTATGTCCTCTCTAGTTATGAATATCTTTGTGTTAGCCCCAGGGTGTAGGTATTTATAGCTATGTTATATAACCTCTGTGTTATATTTTTATGTTATATTTGGCTATTTTTGGTTATGTGTATCTTAGTGTGTTAGCCATCGTGGCCGTTTAATTGGTACCCCCGGGGGTGTTAGAGTCATGAGAGATAATGGTGTATTGATACGTTTCAGTGCTTCTAAAAAATCTGTCCAGCTCTCAGGTTTTCTTATTGTTCCATGTATAGCTGTTCTAAGTAGATCTATAATGTTTGACCCTTCAAACAGTTTACCTTTAATTGTGACTAGCCCCTTTTGCGACCATGTTATTTCAGGGTCGTGTCTTCTGATGTAAGTGACAAGCCTCTCGACTCTTTCTTTTGAAGTTTTTGGAAATGCCTCAATGATGAACGTATCATCAGGCTCCTTATGCTGTTCGAGTATTACGTCAGACTGATCGGTCTGTTCAGTCTGGTCTGTATGCTCAGGTTGACTAAATATTTTCGCCTTATGCTTAAGTCTATGATATGATGATTCAGGTATTATAAAATGCTTCATTATTCCAAGAGTTCGAGTTGTGGTAAAACAGCCTTAATAATCCTAGGCCAGGCTGATCTGAGTTTTAGACAGAGTAATCTACGCCCTTTCTCTTTGCTATCTGCCAGCTTAATGAGTTTGCTTTTATATCTACCTAGATCTTTATCGGCCTGTTTACTAATGATTAATTCTCCTTCAATAATATTCCTTGATAGCTGTCTAAGTAATTCTAACTGACTCTTACTCATTGTATTCAGTAAGCCATCTTTCTGCTTACTCTCTGCTATAGATAATAGCTTGATGAAGGCCATGTTCTTTTTAAGTGCTGCCATAACTGTAAATGATCTTTTTTCAGTGTTACTCTGCCTTATAAACTGCTGTAGGTCCTTCGTCAGGAAAAATGGCCGATCTTAATCTTAAATTCTTATCAGTTTTAGTATGTAAGTCGATAATAAAATATGTGTAAGGCTCTGCGGCAGCTGTTAGGTAAGCCTGAAGCAGCTGACGATAGCCTAGTTGTCGCCCTAGAGCTGTGATCTGCCCCTTGTCGCGGTTGTTAGCCATTATGACAAATACATGTGTGTTTAGATTTAAAGTTCTTGAATGTTTTGACTTTAAAAATAGGTTATGGGTCAGTAGAATAACTGTACAGTTATTATGATGTGTACCTACTGTGAAAAGTTTTAAAACAGTATCTGTGTTCATAGCGTCAGTCATTAGGTCATCAAATACAATGATGGAGTGTCTGCTGCTTATAGTCTGGAATTTTTCCAAGTCATCTTTGTTGGGTATGCCGTAGTGAAATGATATATTGTCCATTTCGGATTCTAGTGTACTAAACATCGGTTGCCATGTGCTGTTGTAACAGTATAGAATTTTTTCAGGTGTTTCCCGAAACATGTCATGTTTTAGTAAGCGGTAAACAAATGTCGATTTCCCCCCCTGACTTGGTGATGATATTATTATATTACATGGGGTGTTTAAAAGAATAAGAACCTTGTCTTCGTCCATATTCTTCCAAGAGTTGGTTGTATTATTGGCTACTACAAAAGATTGATCTACGGTGGCCGGTCTCTGCATGATGAATGGTTTCGGAGTAATGAGCTATCATCTATTTAACTGTAACATTACGGGTGTTGGTTATCTCCATAATGGCCGGTGTTTCGGCATGAATCATTAAAACTACAGGCTCTTTCAGAGCTTTTTTGAAATTCAGGGACAGTCGTACATGTCCGTGGTCAGGGGCGTAAGCTGTCCCGTAAGATGGCTTTATATTAAAGGCGTACATACAGTAACTGTGGGCAAAGTCGTACAATGTAATATCATTACCGAAATCATTCCCTAGTTCTCTAAGTGTCTCATAGAGACTGAGATAACTGGCGGCTACTCCATTCCCTTGTTCATGATCAAAGGTGGGTGTAAAAGTATTGATAGTATCGTTATTTACTGAGAGGGATATTCTTTGCAGATCATATGGTTTGAAATTGAAGGGGTTGAGTTTTAAATCTCCGTTGTAGGACTTAGCAGGGATCAGTGTGACAAGTATTCTAGAGGGTAGTCTATTGGGGAAAAGATTATCGAGGGTCCCTGAGGTAAATCCTGTATTTATATTTTCTACTCTAATATCTCTCTGAGTGTAGCAGTAGAGTGCTGGTTTAGTTTCTAACGATTTACCAATGGCAAACTGTGTACGGGGGTCAAGTTGTATCATGTGAGCTTTAAACATTACTTCTTCCAGATGAATTTTATATGAACCTGTAGGTTCGTGGTTAATGAGGGCAAATTCATTAGAGGTTCTGTCTAACTTTATAGTTAACCTTGTATTGTTAAGTAGATATCTTTTCTGCATAAAAATATCCTCATAAAGAGGTCCTTGAAATTCTACAATGTTGGATTTTTGAAAGAGGTCCTTCTTTATCTGAGCCCCCTTATTCAGATCGATCAGGTCAATCTGGTCGGAATCATCCTTTACATATCCTTGCGCTCTCAGTTGAGAATTTTTAGCCTCCTTACCGTAGGATAGTAAAGTACTGAACATGGCCTTATAGGGGTAGTTGTTAGATGAGCTAATTTCCTTTCCTTCCAATGAAACTGAGATTTTCTCAAATAGAGAATGTAAGCTATTGTTTACAGGTACTACTTTCTTATTTACTGCGATACTAGCATTGTCTTGTTTAACAATCTTCATTTTTACATATAGCTGGCTATTGTAGAGGTCCAGAAAATGCTTTTGCTCATTAATGTCGAATAGGATAGGCCCGTCGTCTGTCAGTTGGTTGACTGGGCGGTAATCCGTATAATACTGTCTTTCGACATTTTGTTGCAGTGCTGGTTGGGAGAAAAGATCGAGCTGAGGAAGGCTAGCTGTTTTAACATCCATTATTTTTTCTTAGTGTGTTGACCGGATGGTCTCTTTTTACTGTATGAACGTTTTTGTGGCTTGGCCTTAGCTTTATTTGAAATTGTCTTTCTTCTCTTAGCCTGAGGCTTTGCTTGAGCTTTCTTCTTACGTTTTACTGACGTCATCTCTTCCTTGGTCTGATCAAAAGTTTTTTTGATGTCTGATGTCAGTTCGACCTTGACCTTGGGTAAGGGCTTATGTGTCTTGGTTTTTTCTATAATGTATTGAGGATTGTCCGCCCCTGTATAACGCCTTAGGCCGTCGGTAACAAATGGCGTAGGCCTATTATCCTGTGTAGAGAAATATGCTTCCATGCTGGAGTGTTTGGTAGAAGTGGTTACGCAGTAGAATGTGTAGGCTTATATACGAAGTGTAGGGTGATGTATGTCCCTCCTTCATCTGTCCGGATCTTTTGATCAGTAGAGACATTTAACATGTAAATGTGTATAGTATCTATAAAGTGTTGGGCTATAGGTATATAATAGGGTGTATAGTTCATTTCTTTATTACCTATGTACCTCAGTACATTTAGCTGGTTTTGACCGACAATTGTAGAGTTACAAATGTTGCTGCATAGGTATACATGTGGTGGTACTGTAGACTTGTATTGACAGAGAGCTACTTTCCATCCGTCCCCTAGTCTTAAGGATCTGTTTAACCTAACTTTGAAATTAACAGGGGTGTTCTCGAAAAGGTCCGAGCTATGGTTACTGTTTAGTATAATGTAAAAGTCATCCATATTTTCTAATTTCTGCGGCCTTAATCCAGGAGTCAAACTTCTTGCTGTAACCTAGCCAACGAACTAACGCTTCTCTCTTCCCTTGTCTAATGCGGTGTCTGAGAACTTTCTCGATCTTATATAGATCGTTATCTGTTACCATGGCTCTTTGCATCTCCTGTTCGTAGAAGCTACCGTCGACCTTCTCCTTGTTTAAATCTATTACTCTGTAGCGTGGAGGGTGTGACGCTATCCTTTTATCGATAATGAAAATTTCCTCTGTCCATTTTCTGTCAAACCCTTTTTGGAAATGTACTCTGGCTAAAGATAATCTTACTTTATCGCCTGTGTTAAATTGATATACAACCGTTGTTCTTTCTCTTTTTAACTCAATAGGTAAATATATCTTTTCGTAAAGATCTTGCTGATTCTCGTCTGTAACTTGGGAAGGGGCCATCCCTATCGTAGAGTGTTTGGTATTATTATAACTAGTTACGATTTCTTGAAGATGCTCGATATATCTATGTGTCTGGTGCTTGGTAAAGAATTTGTATATTCGCGCTTTAACTGTTCTGATTACCCTCTCTGCGTAGTTTGCATGGTAAACATTATAAGCTAGTACATGGTTTATGTTTTTAGATTTCATGTATTCCTGGACAGACTTAGCTGTATATTCTTTACCCTGATCGCTTCTTAACTCTTTTACCGTGAGACCCCCCTTGAAAATTTTTTTCATAACCTCAACCATCTCTTCTCCTGTTTTACTTTTCATAGGTTCAATTCTTAGGTATCTTGAAAATAAGTCAATGAATACTGCCAGGTATTTTACTCTGTCATTACTAATGCTAAATTTCTGAACATCCATTAAGTCGGAGTCCATAATCTCGTTCATACCTCCTACAATTATTGACTCTCTCTTAAATCTTAATGTAGGCTGTTTGTGTACCAGGTATGTGTACTGTTCTGATAACCATTTCTTTACATCTTTAAACTTGAGCTTATGGGGGTTGCCTGAGGTTTTTATACTTTGCCAGAACTTGGTTACCCCGGCGTAGCTACCGGGTTTAGTAGTATCGTAGTAGATAGATTTTAAAAAAATTATCCATTATTGAGTAATACTCTTCTGTCTTTTATAGTAGGATTCGGGAGAAGAAACCCTATACTACTGCTTAGAAGTCCTACCCATAGCTCGCTTAGCGGGTGACTGATTGATAGGTTGACTATACATGCTATTATTACCGCATAGAGTATGATAATTTGACTAAAAAATACCACCTCGTTCTTGGGGATTTTGACCCCCGAGACTTGCCAGCTCTCGTTGTGTATTGATTGAGTCTCCATGACAAACTGATCACAAATTTGTTTGACAGCTTTATTTATACTCAGGTTGAAATTTGACAATATACATTGCTATGTAGAAGTAGCACTCTATCGTATTTTAGTGTATATACATATGCATATATTCCCTGACAATTAGTCAGTATACAGGGTTATGTAGAAATAGCTCTACCTCTTTTAGTAAACATATGTACATATTTCGTAACATTACTATGTAGAAATAACCTGTCATCCTCCTGTATATAAACGTAAGTACATATTTAACAACTATAATCTTTACATATATAAGCATTTACATACTAATAACCATATGGTAGAGTGTCATAACTATCTAGTAACACCCTCTTGGTATAAACGAGTTTTACAGTCTTATAAGAGGCCTTGTTAAAAACTCGTCCGTGTATTTTATCTCTAACAAACATATTGTATGTAGGAAGCCTGATGATTAACCCCTTGGTTACTACTTGTTGGATGTTTTCAAAAGTTACAAGTTGACTGTTGGCAGGGTTCATGATGATGCCTTTGAATTTGACTATTTCTGTGTTATCGTTAAGTCTGTAGCTGTAGGATTTAGGTCCCGAAGAAATGAATGCTGTTATGTACTGGCCTGCTGCTAACTCATCGGTCAGTTGCCCTAGAAAGTCTCCTAACGGCGGCATATCTTGGCCTCTGAGGGATGTGAAGATGACCGAGTCTGTATCCATATAGAGCACCCGTCTCCCCAGTTGATCGATGAGTCCGTAAAGTTTAAGTCGTGCCCAGCATGTTGTGAATGATGCTACGACGTCGTTAGTCTTGAGGTTGTCAGGCTCAAATGTTTCTCTACTCTTGGTCTCTACTAGTAGACAGTCCTGGTTGACCATGTAAATCATCATGATCTCAACCGATGTGTCGTTGGATAGCTGTTTAAATTTGGAAGGATCCGTGATGTATTGTGTTCTGGTACGGTTCGGCTTCTCCCCAAACTTTCCCCAAAAGCTGTTGAGCGCTAGTTTAGCTACTGTTCTTAGACCTGGGTTGTGGTTGATGTTTTCAGCTCTTAGACTGATTCCTTCAGCCTCTAGATAGTTCTGGATGTAAACTTTGTGATCTTCTGGTGTTTTGACCCATTCTGGGTATCCTGATGCTTCCTGTTTAATCCTGAGAAATGTGTCAACATAGCCTCTGAACAGTGTGTCTGAAACCTCTCTCCAGTGGTAAACTTCATAGATCCTGAGGATGGTGTAACCTTTCTCTAGAGCCTTCATGATTTCTGGTGTACAGTAGGTGCCTATGATGGCCCTTTGGTCAATACTACATTGGCATGGTAACGGGTTGTGCTCATCTGCGCATGTACGGCATAGTGGGAATTTAAGTCGTCCCCCGGATCTGTAGGGTAGGACTGGGTGATAGAGACCTCTTGGTGGTAATACTTTAATTTTGGCTATACCGAAGTAGGACTTCATGGTGTAGTCAAAATCCTTGGTTAATATCTGGGGGTGTCCTACAGGTAGAGAGCTGTATTTATTTACCGAGGGGTAGAGGCTTGTATAGTCGTAATAATGGATCTTCTCTCCTTCTCCTGCTTGGTAATGAAGGCGTACTGACGATGTTCTGCCTCCGAAGAATGAGTCTCTGATATGGAGTCTTGTAGGAATATCCAGTGACTCTACGAAGTGCTTCATCTCCTGGTCTTCCTTGAGCTGTTTGTCAAACTGACATTCCCATATAGAGGTAACTGTTGGTGTTGTGGTCCTGAGAAAGGCTTCCCTCTGTATGGTATTCTGGTAGATCTGATCCATTGTCTGGTTATTGTAACTGTCTTTGATAGATCTGTCGGGGAAGCATGTAGGGCAGCCGTGCCATCTGCAACCATAAAATTCGTAGAGAGCTCCATTGCTATCTGCTCCATCTACTCTGTACTGGCCTACAGCCAGCTCCCCTATATTACGTGCATGTTGTATGAATGTCTTGTTACTATGGCTTAGATATTCAAGCCATTGAATGGACTTGTAACTATGTCCATGCCTTGCTGTGTATCCTTGAGGTGGTATGTGTGCGATGTCGGAGTTCAGAAAGATTTTTTCTTTAATATCGGTAGATGGTAGTGTCTCATTGTTGTGATAGTATCTGCCTCCTACCATTGTGACCTCTGGTGTGGTATTGTCTTCAAGGGTTACTCTGTAACTCTCCTTGAGAAAGTTTTGCCTGTAGATCTGCATACATGTCGAGGCTATGGTGATCTGTGAGAATGGGTCGATATCCATGACCCCTGTCTCAGTGTCGATTCTGGTTATATCTTTGATGAGGTGGCGGAATTTTGTACATGCTTCCCTGAGAATCTTGACATCTGTTCTACAGTATTCCTCCATATCGTTGTGCATGTCGTAGGGGCCTTGTAGACTATTGTGCCATTGTAGGTCAACATCTTTACCGTAGAACTCTATTGGAGGGTAGCTTGTGAAATGTCTCTGGTGGAAGTGTTGTCTGGTATTGAACATGTGAGGAAAATCCCCCTTCTTTAGTGATGATGAGAGTCCTAATGTCTTGGGTAGTTTCTTGAGGGCCATTGGCAGGAAGTTGAGGGAGTCTATGAATCTAATACCAGTTTGGGGTATATTCATGTACATTATTTTTGTACCAATCTTGGTGATAGCTGGTTGGACTCCATTTTGAAGAAGGTATCCTTGTAGGAAGAGGAAGTCGTAACCTTTCCCATTATGAGCTATGCATGTGAAGCCTTTGTGTTTTTCGTTGATGAGCCATTTACCGAAATCTTGTACTGTGGCATCTCCTTTGAAAACGACCTCCTTCTGGTAGCAGCTTCTACATGTATGTTTATTGTCATGGTCGAGACATTTGATACCGCATTCATTGCAGTGTGTCTGGTCATCTTTACACTCGCTGCAGCTAGATTGAGCCACGACAAGATTGGGTATGTGCTGTTGAAGCCCGCAGTACCATTTGATGCAGTGGCGACATCTTCTACATGTTGAACATGTGTAGTCGTCTGTGCATACTGTACATGAGTTACCCCGTTGTCTCGGTTTGTAGCCTTCTTGACATTGGAATATTTCGTCCTGTGTAGATTCAAAATCAAAGTAGATGAATTTACCGCTGCTTACTTTTTGTTTTGATGTTCTCATGTAGCAGAGATGTTGTCCTGTGAAGTAGTCTTGACATAGTCGACATTGCCATTCTCCGCAGATGTGATTTTCTTTGTCTCTTTTTGTTGTGTCTAACAGCTTCATGCATCCTTGGCAAAAGAAGTATTGCCTGCATTTGGATAGTTTTTCTTCCCCTGTGGCTGGACCTCTTTTGAATGTCTCTGCTTTCCTGTGGTTTGTGAAACAGTCTGAGTTGCGGCAGGTTCTATTGCAGTCTTGACATTTGATGACTTGCCCCCATGTACAATCTTTTCTCATGCATACCATGCATTTGTTTTGACAGAAATGTGGTGATCTTTTGTTGTAATACTTGAGACACTCTGTACAGACTTCTTTACTGGTAAAAAGTCCTGATAACGTTGTGATGGAGTGGAAATGTTGACCATCTTTGTAGAGAAATATCTTGTTCTGTCGTGGTTTAGATCCTGCATAGATAATATCGTGACCGGCATCTTTATCTATGACAACTATCTGTACATTGAGGTGGTCTTCGAGTTTGTAGAACTCCCTGATCTCTATCTGTCTGTTTGATGGTAGGTTTACCTCTTTTAGAAGTTGGAGGGCCCTCCCTCGTTGAGAATTTAAACCTTCTCGGTGTGCTCTTGATGATTTTATGAGTGATTTGTAGTGAGGGTCCTGTCGTAGTTTGGCTATGCATACAATGACTGCCCTGGCTGCACAAGTGTAGTCGTCAGTTAATTCAGGAATAAATACTGTGCAGGTTTTCTTGATGATGGTGTTGTTCTTGTCTTTGGTGTCAAGGTTTAGGATGGTTAGAGATCGGTTCTGTTTCGTGCTCTTCGCGGGTGTCTGGTTAAAAGTATCTCCGCATAAGTGCTTATCCTTGTATATGGTGCAACATTTTTTGCAGATATTACGGCCGTGTAATAATCTCTGAATATTTGAGACTGCGTGAACACCCTGATGGTTCTGGTAGAGGTAGAGTGTTGTCTCGTTGTAGGGCCCTCCATATAAGATTTTGAGATCATGGTCAAGAAGGATAATCTGTGTATTGATATGCTTCTCAAATCTTGGGAAGTCTTCGCTAGTAACGCTGTGTTCTGGAGGTAGCTGAACGTCCCTCAAAAGTGTAAGGGCCTGTCCGAGTTGAGATTGATGTCCTCCTTTGTCAGCCCTATATGCCTTACAGAGCTCTGCCGCTCTGTGGTCATTTCGGGCTTTGGCTCTTGCTACAACTATGGCTCTGGTAGTTTGTGTGTTGTCATTGGGCAGGAGAGGTATGGTTATGTAAGCCTTACCTCCCCCTCTGTCATGATGAAGTGAACCTACCTCTACCTGGAATGAACTATCGACGCTCATACTCTGTGCTGATTGTAGGATCTTTTCCATTCTGTCCATGATGGTCTTTGCTGTGATGAGGTTTTGAGGTCTCATGTGAATGACCATGTCTTGTTTGAGATCCTTGTGTTGAATGATGACTCTGGCCCGGTCTTCAGGTGCGTGATGCTGGGCAGCTCTGTCAATAACCTCTTGAAACATATCTTCAAGTTCTTGATGTATATCGAGTAGTCTGTGTCCTGTATAATCTTGGTTAAATGTTGCTCTGAAGCTTCTTTCTTCATAACCAAATCTTCTAGCTGCTCTGTGGCTGGTCTGTGTGATCTGATAAGGTGGTAGTCTTGGTTTTTTTGCTCTGTGTGGTTCTGGTGACAGCCCTCTTTTAGTCATGGTGGCTGTATGAGTCTCTGATACATTGCTACATTATATATACCGGTGGTTATGTAATAAATTCTATTTTTAGATCTATAAAGATATAACTGGTCTATTATTTGACACTGTATGATCATAAACCCTCTGTCATCCTCTCTATGCCTTCGGGAGGTCTGCTGGTTGTGTGTAATAAAATTTGTGAAGTATGTTAGCAGGTGGTTATGTGTAAAATACTATGAAATTATGATGAGTCATCTTGGTGTAATAGAGCTCTGTCTATACCTGAATATGGTCTCGCATTGGTGCATCCATGCCCTTGGGGTTGGTGTTGACATATGTTCTACCCTGCAGTGTACTGATGCGGAACAAACTCTTGTGAAATTACTGTGTATTGATGCGTTACAAACTCTTGTGAAATTACTGTATATGTGTATTGACATATGCTCTACCTTAGTTACAAACTCTTGTGAAATTACTGTATATGTGTATTGACATATGCTCTACCTTACTGTTTAGTGATGCGACACAAACTCTTGTGAAATTACCTGTGTATTGATGTGTATCATAGTTATTGTGAGCCTATGATGAGTCACTGTGTAAAAATTATGCCTGTTAATGAACTTATGTGATGAGCTAATTATAGCTGATGAGTTTATATAACAGTTTATGAATATCAAAAGAAAATAATTATAGTTATTAGCAAGGTTATGTAACAGTAAAAATAATTATGGATCTTAATGAGGCTATGTAGCAGTCAAAAGAAAGCAGTTATGAATGTTAATTAGGTTATGAGTCAGTCAAAAGAAAATAATTATGATCATTAATGAGGTTATGTAACAGTTATGTAAGATTCAAAAGAAGCTAGTTATGATAGTTAACGAGGTTATGTAACAGTCAAAAGAAAATAATTATGGGGCCTAATGAGATTATGTAACACTTCACGCCCCACTGGTGCCCAGTGGGGCATGAAAAGGGGGTCTACACACACCTACATACAGTAGTGATCTTGTAGGGACTAATATTTCGTCCAAACAAAATAAGTATTTCGTTTGAACAAATTAGTAATTCATTATAACGAAATACTATGTCGTTATAACGAAATCCTGCATGAATACTATTTCGTGAGAACTAAATAAAAAATAAAAAGTGCATGTCCTATCCCAGCCACCGTAAAAATCTGATAAAATGCATCATTTAAAATGAGATAAGATAAATGATATTAGAAAAGAGATCATCAATACATTGGACAGCTTATCAAATAGGTAACACAAGACACCATGGGGTAAATATGATGTGTACTAAAAATACCTCAAAGTGTTTCAATGCACACTTTAATAGCAGATAATAATATAAGAAACATGATGTATATACAACTCTTATTGATTGAGTAATTGACAATTTGAGCAACATTAACCTATACAATAAATGCCACTTTTTCATTCTTTTGTGAAGACTTTTTAGCTAATAATTGTTTATCAATTTGTAATGAACTATCTACTGTGTGAAGTTTTAATCTGTGTAAGTTATATTACAAGTAATTAATTATAACTTACAATATTAGTATGTGCTTATTTTCAAGTCTTACCTAAACTAGCATTAAGAAAGACATTTGAAAAAATGCAAATGTTTTAAAATCAAATGCAAATGTAAATATTCAGTTTAAAAAATGCAAATGTAAGTGCAAATGTTTGCAAGTGCATATGCATTTAAAATGCAATGCAAATGCAGCATTTGTAACTGTCTCTGCTCGGGATCCTTGAATCTTCATACTCACCTATGTAGATTGCTTCACAAAAAGCATAAAAATATCCTAATTGTTTGGATTTGTTTTCCTCTGTGTTGTAATTCTAATGACTTTCACAAAATGGACAAATACTCTTAAAGATTAAATGAGTCTATGGGTATAAATTGAGTATGAATTATTGTATGAAAGGGGGAAAGAACTTTTGTTCTCAGTTTGTGATGTCCATGATGTCTTTGTCAACATTTTGGTTTCCAGATGAAAGCAAAAGTTACCGGGGGAGTATCGCATTGTGGCTTAGTACGTAGGCGAACATAGCTGTGCGACAGCTTCTTAATGTTTTTGAGCTGTAATTTTATCCTACGCTGGCATTATTTGCCGATCACATTGACTTGAATCATCAGAAGAGGTTCTAGCCACAAGATGCAGCCCTCCGAAAATGGCGGGAAATGCTATCTATCTATAACTTTTTACTTTCATCAATCAGACTATGCTTAAAATGATAAAAATTGTTTAGATTTAGATCTGTGAAAATAGCTGTCATAAAACCTTTACTTACAGTGACTGCAGAACTACACAATGCATCAAGATGTAGGAAAAAATATATTAACCAGAGTATGAATATGAAAGAGAGTGGAGCAGTTCTGTGTACGCTACAAGTTAGACACAAAAGTTAATTTTTGTTTTCTACCGGCGCTTTCTCAACCGGACACTCCAAAAAGCTACCGTTTGCGTTACGGTAAAAAACGTCATTTTTTCAATTATTTTGATTTATCACATCTTTGACATGCTCAGAAAATTCCGAAAAAATTCTAGAACATAAACCTTTGCCCTAAGTATCTTTTTGCGCAAAAACGGAAAAATCACGTTTGACCGTTTTCGAGGAATATGCGATAGCGAAGCTAGCTACCTGGCAGCTACCCGAATCTAAGGCCTAATTACACCCACTTAACGGGTGCACAGGTCAGTTTTACATATTGCAAAAGTTAGATACGAAAGTTAATTTTTTTTTTTACCGGTACTGTCCTAACCGGTCAACCGGTAAATTTACAATCGCAGCTACGGCAAAAGAGGTTGTTTTTGAGTTTTTTTGATATTTCAGAGCCGTAACCCTTTGGAAAATTCTGGAAAAATTCTAATATGTAGACCTTTGCCAAATGTATCTTTGTGTCAAAAACGGTAAAGATCCGTGAAACCGTTTACGAGAGGGTGGCAAAAAAGAGGCGAGCCAAATTCCAGCTACCTGGCAGCTACCCGAAAGTACTAATGAATTTGACCCCTTTAAGGGTTGCAAAGACTAGTTTTGTCTATGCTAAAAGTTAGACACAAAAGTTAATTTTTGTTTTCTACCGGCGCTTTCTCAACCGGACACTCCAAAAAGCTACCGTTTGCGTTACGGTAAAAAACGTCATTTTTTCAATTATTTTGATATATCACATCTTCGACGTACTCGGAAAATTCCGAAAAAATTCTAGAACGTAAACCTTTGCCCTAAGTATCTTTTTGCGCAAAAACGGAAAAATCACGTTTGACCGTTTTCGAGGAATATGCGATAGCGAAGCTAGCTACCTGGCAGCTACCCGAATCTAAGGCCTAATTACACCCACTTAACGGGTGCACAGGTCAGTTTTACATATTGCAAAAGTTAGATATAAAAGTTAATTTTTGTTTTTTACCGGTACTGTCCCAACGGGTCAACCGGTAAATTTACAAACGCAGCTACGGCAAAAGAGGTTGTTTTTGAGTTTTTTTGATATTTCAGAGCCGTAACCCTTTGGAAAATTCTGGAAAAATTCTAAAATTTAGACCTTTGCCAAATGTATCTTTGTATTAAAAAGGGTAAAGATCCGTGAAACCGTTTACGAGAGGGTGGCAAAAAAGAGGCGAGCCAAATTCCAGCTACCTGGCAGCTACCCGAAAGTACTAATGAATTTGACCCCTTTAAGGGTTGCAAAGACTAGTTTTGTCTATGCTAAAAGTTAGACACAAAAGTTAATTTTTGTTTTCTACCGGCGCTTTCTCAACCGGACACTCCAAAAAGCTACCGTTTGCGTTAAGGTAAAAAACGTCATTTTTTCAATTATTTTGATATATCACATCTTTGACATTCTCAGAAAATTCCGAAAAAATTCTAGAACGTAAACCTTTGCCCTAAATATCTTTTTGCGCAAAAACGGAAAAATCACGTTTGACCGTTTTCGAGGAATATGCGATAGCGAAGCTAGCTACCTGGCAGCTACCCGAATCTAAGGCCTAATTACACCCACTTAACGGGTGCACAGGTCAGTTTTACATATTGCAAAAGTTAGATACAAAAGTTAATTTTTGTTTTTTACCGGTACTGTCCTAACCGGTCAACCGGTAAATTTACAATCGCAGCTACGGCAAAAGAGGTTGTTTTTGAGTTTTTTTGATATTTCAGAGCCGTAACCCTTTGGAAAATTCTGGAAAAATTCTAATATGTAGACCTTTGCCAAATGTATCTTTGTGTCAAAAACGGTAAAGATCCGTGAAACCGTTTACGAGAGGGTGGCAAAAAAGAGGCGAGCCAAATTCCAGCTACCTGGCAGCTACCCGAAAGTACTAATGAATTTGACCCCTTTAAGGGTTGCAAAGACTAGTTTTGTCTATGCTAAAAGTTAGACACAAAAGTTAATTTTTGTTTTCTACCGGCGCTTTCTCAACCGGACACTCCAAAAAGCTACCGTTTGCGTTACGGTAAAAAACATCATTTTTTCAATTATTTTGATATATCACATCTTCGACGTACTCGGAAAATTCCGAAAAAATTCTACAACGTAAACCTTTGCCCTAAGTATCTTTTTGCGCAAAAACGGAAAAATCACGTTTGACCGTTTTCGAGGAATATGCGATAGCGAAGCTAGCTACCTGGCAGCTACCCGAATCTAAGGCCTAATTACACCCACTTAACGGGTGCACAGGTCAGTTTTACATATTGCAAAAGTTAGATATAAAAGTTAATTTTTGTTTTTTACCGGTACTGTCCCAACCGGTCAACCGGTAAATTTACAAACGCAGCTACGGCAAAAGAGGTTGTTTTTGAGTTTTTTTGATATTTCAGAGCCGTAACCCTTTGGAAAATTCTGGAAAAATTCTAAAATTTAGACCTTTGCCAAATGTATCTTTGTGTTAAAAACGGTAAAGATCCGTGAAACCGTTTACGAGAGGGTGGCAAAAAAGAGGCGAGCCAAATTCCAGCTACCTGGCAGCTACCCGAAAGTACTAATGAATTTGACCCCTTTAAGGGTTCCAAAGACTAGTTTTGTCTATGCTAAAAGTTAGACACAAAAGTTAATTTTTGTTTTCAACCGGCGCTTTCTCAACCGGACACTCCAAAAAGCTACCGTTTGCGTTAAGGTAAAAAACGTCATTTTTTCAATTATTTTGATATATCACATCTTTGACATGCTCAGAAAATTCCGAAAAAATTCTAGAACGTAAACCTTTGCCCTAAATATCTTTTGGCGCAAAAACGGAAAAATCACGTTTGACCGTTTTCGAGGAATATGCGATAGCGAAGCTAGCTACCTGGCAGCTACCCGAATCTAAGGCCTAATTACACCCACTGAACGGGTGCACAGGTCAGTTTTACATATTGCAAAAGTTAGATACAAAAGTTAATTTTTGTTTTTTACCGGTACTGTCCCAACCGGTCAACCGGTAAATTTGCAATCGCAGCTACGGCAAAAGAGGTTGTTTTTGAGTTTTTTTGATATTTCAGAGCCGTAACCCTTTGGAAAATTCTGGAAAAATTTTAAAATGTAGACCTTTGCCAAATGTATCTTTGTGTCAAAAACGGTAAAGATCCGTGAAACCGTTTACGAGAGGGTGGCAAAAAAGAGGCGAGCCAAATTCCAGCTACCTGGCAGCTACCCGAAAGTACTAATGAATTTGACCCCTTTAAGGGTTGCAAAGACTAGTTTTGTCTATGCTAAAAGTTAGACACAAAAGTTAATTTTTGTTTTCTACCGGCGCTTTCTCAACCGGACACTCCAAAAAGCTACCGTTTGCGTTACGGTAAAAAACATCATTTTTTCAATTATTTTGATATATCACATCTTCGACGTACTCGGAAAATTCCGAAAAAATTCTAGAACGTAAACCTTTGCCCTAAGTATCTTTTGGCGCAAAAACGGAAAAATCACGTTTGACCGTTTTCGAGGAATATGCGATAGCGAAGCTAGCTACCTGGCAGCTACCCGAATCTAAGGCCTAATTACACCCACTTAACGGGTGCACAGGTCAGTTTTACATATTGCAAAAGTTAGATATAAAAGTTAATTTTTGTTTTTTACCGGTACTGTCCCAACCGGTCAACCGGTAAATTTACAAACGCAGCTACGGCAAAAGAGGTTGTTTTTGAGTTTTTTTGATATTTCAGAGCCGTAACCCTTTGGAAAATTCTGGAAAAATTCTAAAATTTAGACCTTTGCCAAATGTATCTTTGTGTTAAAAACGGTAAAGATCCGTGAAACCGTTTACGAGAGGGTGGCAAAAAAGAGGCGAGCCAAATTCCAGCTACCTGGCAGCTACCCGAAAGTACTAATGAATTTGACCCCTTTAAGGGTTGCAAAGACTAGTTTTGTCTATGCTAAAAGTTAGACACAAAAGTTAATTTTTGTTTTCAACCGGCGCTTTCTCAACCGGACACTCCAAAAAGCTACCGTTTGCGTTAAGGTAAAAAACGTCATTTTTTCAATTATTTTGATATATCACATCTTTGACATGCTCAGAAAATTCCGAAAAAATTCTAGAACGTAAACCTTTGCCCTAAATATCTTTTGGCGCAAAAACGGAAAAATCACGTTTGACCGTTTTCGAGGAATATGCGATAGCGAAGCTAGCTACCTGGCAGCTACCCGAATCTAAGGCCTAATTACACCCACTGAACGGGTGCACAGGTCAGTTTTACATATTGCAAAAGTTAGATACAAAAGTTAATTTTTGTTTTTTACCGGTACTGTCCCAACCGGTCAACCGGTAAATTTGCAATCGCAGCTACGGCAAAAGAGGTTGTTTTTGAGTTTTTTTGATATTTCAGAGCCGTAACCCTTTGGAAAATTCTGGAAAAATTTTAAAATGTAGACCTTTGCCAAATGTATCTTTGTGTCAAAAACGGTAAAGATCCGTGAAACCGTTTACGAGAGGGTGGCAAAAAAGAGGCGAGCCAAATTCCAGCTACCTGGCAGCTACCCGAAAGTACTAATGAATTTGACCCCTTTAAGGGTTGCAAAGACTAGTTTTGTCTATGCTAAAAGTTAGACACAAAAGTTAATTTTTGTTTTCTACCGGCGCTTTCTCAACCGGACACTCCAAAAAGCTACCGTTTGCGTTACGGTAAAAAACATCATTTTTTCAATTATTTTGATATATCACATCTTCGACGTACTCGGAAAATTCCGAAAAAATTCTAGAACGTAAACCTTTGCCCTAAGTATCTTTTTGCGCAAAAACGGAAAAATCACGTTTGACCGTTTTCGAGGAATATGCGATAGCGAAGCTAGCTACCTGGCAGCTACCCGAATCTAAGGCCTAATTACACCCACTTAACGGGTGCACAGGTCAGTTTTACATATTGCAAAAGTTAGATATAAAAGTTAATTTTTGTTTTTTACCGGTACTGTCCCAACCGGTCAACCGGTAAATTTACAAACGCAGCTACGGCAAAAGAGGTTGTTTTTGAGTTTTTTTGATATTTCAGTGCCGTAACCCTTTGGAAAATTCTGGAAAAATTCTAAAATTTAGACCTTTGCCAAATGTATCTTTGTGTTAAAAAGGGTAAAGATCCGTGAAACCGTTTACGAGAGGGTGGCAAAAAAGAGGCGAGCCAAATTCCAGCTACCTGGCAGCTACCCGAAAGTACTAATGAATTTGACCCCTTTAAGGGTTGCAAAGACTAGTTTTGTCTATGCTAAAAGTTAGACACAAAAGTTAGTTTTTGTTTTCTACCGGCGCTTTCTCAACCGGACACTCCAAAAAGCTACCGTTTGCGTTAAGGTAAAAAACGTCATTTTTTCAATTATTTTGATATATCACATCTTTGACATGCTCAGAAAATTCCGAAAAAATTCTAGAACGTAAACCTTTGCCCTAAATATCTTTTGGCGCAAAAACGGAAAAATCACGTTTGACTGTTTTCGAGGAATATGCGATAGCGAAGCTAGCTACCTGGCAGCTACCCGAATCTAAGGCCTAATTACACCCACTTAACGGGTGCACAGGTCAGTTTTACATATTGCAAAAGTTAGATACAAAAGTTAATTTTTGTTTTTTACCGGTACTGTCCCAACCGGTCAACCGGTAAATTTGCAATCGCAGCTACGGCAAAAGAGGTTGTTTTTGAGTTTTTTTGATATTTCAGAGCCGTAACCCTTTGGAAAATTCTGGAAAAATTTTAAAATGTAGACCTTTGCCAAATGTATCTTTGTGTCAAAAACGGTAAAGATCCGTGAAACCGTTTACGAGAGGGTGGCAAAAAAGGGGCGAGCCAAATTCCAGCTACCTGGCAGCTACCCGAAAGTACTAATGAATTTGACCCCTTTAAGGGGTGCAAAGACTAGTTTTGTCTATGCTAAAAGTAAGACACAAAAGTTAATTTTTGTTTTCTACTGGCGCTTTCTCAACCGGACACTCCAAAAAGCTACCGTTTGCGTTACGGTAAAAAACATCATTTTTTCAATTATTTTGATTTATCACATCTTCGACGTACTCGGAAAATTCCGAAAAAATTCTAGAACGTAAACCTTTGCCCTAAGTATCTTTTTGCGCAAAAACGGAAAAATCATGTTTGACCGTTTTCGAGGAATATGCGATAGCGAAGCTAGCTACCTGGCAGCTACCCGAATCTAAGGCCTAATTACACCCACTTAACGGGTGCACAGGTCAGTTTTACATATTGCAAAAGTTAGATATAAAAGTTAATTTTTTTTTTTTACCGGTACTGTCCCAACCGGTCAACCGGTAAATTTACAAACGCAGCTACGGCAAAAGAGGTTGTTTTTGAGTTTTTTTGATATTTCAGAGCCGTAACCCTTTGGAAAATTCTGGAAAAATTCTAAAATGTAGACCTTTGCCAAATGTATCTTTGTGTTAAAAACGGTAAAGATCCGTGAAACCGTTTACGAGAGGGTGGCAAAAAAGAGGCGAGCCAAATTCCAGCTACCTGGCAGCTACCCGAAAGTACTAATGAATTTGACCCCTTTAAGGGTTGCAAAGACTAGTTTTGTCTATGCTAAAAGTTAGACACAAAAGTTAATTTTTGTTTTCTACCGGCGCTTTCTCAACCGGACACTCCAAAAAGCTACCGTTTGCGTTACGGTAAAAAACGTCATTTTTTCAATTATTTTGATATATCACATCTTTGACGTGCTCGGAAAAATCCGAAAAAATTCTAGAACGTAAACCTTTGCCCTAAGTATCTTTTGGCGCAAAAACGGAAAAATCACGTTTGACCGTTTTCGAGGAATATGCGATAGCGAAGCTAGCTACCTGGCAGCTACCCGAATCTAAGGCCTAATAACACCCACTTAACGGGTGCACAGGTCAGTTTTACATATTGCAAAAGTTAGATACAAAAGTTAATTTTTGTTTTTTACCGGTACTGTCCCAACCGGTCAACCGGTAAATTTACAATCGAAGCTACGGCAAAAGAGGTTGTTTTTGAGTTTTTTTTTATATTTCAGAGCCGTAACCCTTTGGAAAATTCTGGAAAAATTCTAAAATGTAGACCTTTGCCAAATGTATCTTTGTGTCAAAAACGATAAAGATCCGTGAAACCGTTTACGAGAGGGTGGCAAAAAAGAGGCGAGCCAAATTCCAGCTACCTGGCAGCTACCCGAAAGTACTAATGAATTTGACCCCTTTAAGGGTTGCAAAGACTAGTTTTGTCTATGCTAAAAGTTAGACACAAAAGTTAATTTTTGTTTTCTACCGGCGCTTTCTCAACCGGACACTCCAAAAAGCTACCGTTTGCGTTACGGTAAAAAACGTCATTTTTTCAATTATTTTGATTTATCACATCTTCGACGTACTCGGAAAATTCCGAAAAAATTCTAGAACGTAAACCTTTGCCCTAAGTATCTTTTGGCGCAAAAACGGAAAAATTACACTCAACTGTTTTTTAGTTATATACATGGAAAGTTCGGGTAGCTGCCAGGTAGCTGTCAGGTAGCTGGGTTCGGGTAGCTAACTTTACACCTTCAGGTAGCTGCCGGGTAGCTGTCAGGTAGCTAGGTTCGGGTAGCCAACTTCACTGATCTAAATCTGCCATCGATAAACATTCATGCACATTTCAGAAGACTTAAATTTAGTCTGATTTTGTTCTTTTCATTTAGTTATGTCATGAATTTTATTTGATCATGTAACTTAGACAGATAATTGTATATATTCAATATCAGATCATTACATATGTAGAAACTGAGAAATTTATAGAAAATGGCAGCAAGATTTTGTTCATCCTGCTGTCAAATTGGTTACACAAGGGCTAACACCATCCCATAAGCATGCATTCAGCCATTTTGGTGTACATATTGTTGGTTCTTCTCTTACATCTTTGCACAGCATAAACATATTGTTTTTTGCTTTCGGGCATGTTGTCTTAAACGGTACCCTGCATTGGTTTTCCATAGTATTTCCAAGTTTCATACCACCAAGAACAATCCAGCCTATATGGATCAACCATATCTGACCACCCTGGGAAGCATTTGTTTCTTTTTACAAGAGTCACTTTTGGAAATACCAGCCCTTAAATAGCTGTTTACAATGTCATTGTAAGGTCATTGATTTCATCAAGATGGTCCTTGTTATTGCAAGTCAAATTCACACACCTCATTACATCGTAACAATGCACTTGTGAAAGCAGCTCGTCAATAAACAATAATGCATTGTATTATCAAATTAGCATGGGCAGTGCTATGAATAAATAATAATCCCATGCATGCCTTGTATTTGTGTATGTCTTGATTTTCGTTATTATTTGTTTAAACTAATGAAATTGGATGGTTGGGTCAAATATTTAAATTATATTTTGTTTAACTTTTGTAAAGGCAAATATGCCCTACCATGCATTTTGATTTATTGTATAATGTACAGAGATGTTGTTATAGAAAATGGTCAATAATTTGGATTTGAATTTGATATATAATTTGACAGCCATCTTACCACTAGACCTCTTGCCTGCATGAGTCATTTAGAGATAATGCAGTTGGATTTTCCTTTCTAAATGTATTTAATCAACATTAATGTCGGTTCGACTATTTTGGCCTAATCTATTAGATTAGATAGTAGATATTCAATGACTGCAAAAGGTCCCTGGATAAAACTAGCATTCTTAAAACTAGGTTCTTGTCGATAACATCTAGTCTTTGACTTATCTTTAAGTGATTAATGTTTTATCAGTCTATAGGTCAGTGCCTGTGATTGAATGGGTGATCCAAGCGATGATAATATTCCTCCTTTCCGTCTTTCAACTTTATTTGATATGTTCAGGTGAGTTTACTTTTCATAGAACTGTAGCCCATCAGTTGTGATGCATAACATGTAGAAATATCATGTAATGTTATGAATAAGACAACATTAGCAATATCCTGCATGATCCAAATAGCAATGTCCTAGATGATCCAAATATCGTTCAATATCTTGCCTTCTTGTGAATGATTTCAGTTTGTCGTTTTTTATTAAGAAGTGTCTTGGTAGCAGTATATTAGCATGCTATCATGTTTGCAGTAAGAAACTAGTGCATCAAAATAAATATCCTTTTTTGCTTGATGTTGCAATTTATACTTAGTTCTGGCATATATAATAATTGGCAAGAAGTACCATCAGAGGTCACCGTAGCAGATAAGTATTGTTTGATGACCTCAACTATTTTTGACATCATCCTTGTAACAATTTGGAAGTGACGTCATCCTGTTTTCTTTTTTCTGCTATGGTGACAGTGCCCTCTGGTAATTTTCCTCCGCATTGACTGCGAGAACTTCGTAGCTTGTCAATATTTCATGGAGAAATTTGGTATCATTTTGTATTGGAAATTGGATTTTTAGACATTACACATTTATCCACAAGCTTCTCTTTATATGTATGTCATGAACGCATGATATCGCAACATGAATGTTAATATTTCTGTATGTACTTAATTTTTTATTCAGGTTTCTCTTCTCTATGCTATGTTATCGTGATTTAGATTTCTAGATTGGCAGATATAGTTTTCTTTCCTAAATGTATATAAATTCTCATTCATATAATGTGGGTTACTAGATTGTTAAATTTCTCTTTATAATTGTTTTTCACATGGGTTTCTCCACGAAATGCATTCTGTGTTCCTGGAATCATTCACTTACTTTCAGCGAGTACCCTTAAATGTGAGAACAAGTGTCTAAACAATGGAAATTGCACAGCGCACAAACTTTCAATGGATAGCACATGCTATTATCTTTTTAATAACACCAAAAGAACATGGGATGAAACTGCAAAGTTATGCAAGGCACAAGGACTTTCCATGGTCAAAATGTCTAAAGCATTAATGGGCATCAAATTCACTGAACAATCACAGTTCCGAGATTTTCCACCAGATGAATATGTATGGCTAGGAGCAACGGCAAAAGACTTGTCAAACTGGACATTTGTAAATGGGATTCCATTGCAAGACAAATATGCTGATTCACTTTCAAAAGCTCAAGGTAAAGTCTATAATGAAAGGGAATTGACTGAGAATTTATTTTTTATTAAAGAAAATAAGATGTAAATGGAATTCCATTGGAATATATATATGCAAATTGTCTGGTAATCTAAGATGGCAGTGTAAAACTCCAAATATACATTTAAAAAAATGTAGGTTGAACATTCGTAAATAGCTTCCCTTTGGCTGAAAATATACAAAAGGTCTTGTAAAAAAAAACAAAGTGAAAATCAAACGATATGAATGCTGTTTTTGTATTGATTTTACATGAACTGATAACCACAATTCTTTTTCAATAAAAAAAAGAAGAAAAATTTATTCTTTTTAAGATGGACAGGAAAGTTTTCTTTGTGGCACAGTGACCTCTACCATTGATGATATATCAGTTGAAAGAGATGACTGCAGTTCGGAACACTACTTCATATGTCGCTTTGGTAAAGATATTAAAAAAAACTTCCATAAATTTGACATTGCACCATTAACAGTTGTGGTAATCCATATAACTATGTAATATATATTAAGAAAAAAGATAATTAGAAGACGTTCTTAAGAATTTTCTGATTGAGTATTACAATTTAGTTTACAATATCACAATATTAGGAATATCATATTCAGTGAACTATACTCACACTCCTCAATTGCAATGTACAGTAGTTGTCTACACTAGGGTGTGGCTGGTGCCCAGAACATTTTAAAATATTATCAGATCCAAGCTAACCTTTTTTTTTGTATTGCCTTTTGACCAAAATGATGCATTTCTACCTGTAGCACAACTCGTGTGAAGTTTTACACTAGTTTATATAGGATTCATTGAATTTCCTCTATTGTCAGATATAACACTGGGTAAATGGAATTTTTTGCTGATTTTTCATCTGGTCACGAGTTGAGTCACTAGATGTTAGATGCAGGTGTTTACGTAGTGCCCTAAATACTTCACCAGGTTTCAGCAGCAAATATCATTAGTAAAATGAGTACGAAAAATAGTATATATATATAATATTGGATTAAAACCGATAGGAGAGTTTCCAAAGCAAAATATAGATTTATTAGAACTGTGGCATTTTTCTTCATGTTTACCATTGGTATGGAATAAAGCTGCACCTTTTTTATATATATATTTCAAATTACGGATTGATCTATATTGAAAATACATAAAAATCTCAAAATCTCAAGCTATCAGTGTAGCAGTACTACAAAATAGTTGTCACAGACCTGTATCTCATTTCCATTGACTGGACCCATGACTGTGTAAGGAATCCACAAAAAATGCATTTACCCAGTGTAAAATCTGACAGTAGCGAAAATTCAATTAAAAATCCTATATAAACTAGTGTAAAACTTCACACGAGTTGTGCTACAGGTAGAAATGCATCAATTTCAATGAAACTCTACAAAAAGAAAAGACTCTTTCTCATTCCAGTAAAGTAGAAGTGTTTGTGAAGTTTATCAGAAATATTTAGAATATTTTGAGAGTAGCGTGTAATGTCAAAATCCGTGTCTGTGACATTGAAATGTCAAATGCTTTATTTGGTCAAGAACTTATAAATAATAGATAAATATATGTATTAATACTTCAAGAATTTATCAATTAGAGTGATAGTCATATGTCATGTGAATTGAGAGCAAAATGTTAATAAAGTCGTCGATATAATTATTTATCACATTATTATTACCACAGGTGAGTGGGAAGGCACCCCAAGTTTTTACGTGTCTGAAACACCTGCAACTTGGTTCAATGCGAGGACTAGATGCGTGGATCTTGGAGGAGACCTGTTTTACTTAAATGAAGGGGAGAACTTGAAATTTGTGGAGAAAAAAATTAAAGAATATGCTTATCAAAGACTTTTCATTGGTGTAACTGTCAGGAACTGGCAATGGGAAGGTAATGATTATTATGCCATTTCCATCACCATTATATTATGGATATAGTCATTGGATTATTTATTCATCTTTTGTAGACAGACTCCTTTAAACCTGTAGTCCATTTCGAAATATAACGTTCCTGAAATGACAAGATAAAAGAATTGTAGAATTGCCTTAATTTTTTTAGGTGGGAATTTCTTTGTACATTGCTTCACACCAGTAAAATTATGGAATTCAATTACATATATTTTTACATGTCAATCAAATTAATTCACACTATTATATTTCATAATTTGATTATGCATTCTTGTATTCAAATAAAAGTATATACTGCCAATCAATAATAAATGTATTTATATATATGCACACTTACCATGATATTTCTTTCTTAATTTCTTTCCTCTAGATGGACGAGATGTTCTTTATTACAATTGGATGACATATGAACCAAACGTATATGGTGAGAAGTGCATTGCTATGTATCCCGAACAAAGACTGTGGTTTGATATGGGATGCTCTTCAAAAATGCATGTCTTCTGCCAAGGAAGTATGTACAATGGCACATAATAAATTTCCTTTTTCAATTACAGTTGGACCAAAATATAATGTTTACAGCAAGGCCTTTGATTTTTAACCCTATCTCTTATACCCCATCTGAATATATAAAAATGTGGTTATTGTAAACACTTTTGACATTCCCAAGTCGTTTGTTATACTTCATGGCCAATTGTGCCACGTGCGTTATCCATGTGTTTGGAAAGCATGGAAAACGCATGGTTTTTGCCTCATTATAATTAGCTATAAACCATGCGTTTTCCATGCATTTATCCTTCTCATGGAAAACGCACATGACAAATTTGGCCATGTTGGTGCTTGACTTTAATGTAATTATTTCCAATAAATACAATCAACTTTACCTAGTCAAAAGTTAGTGGGTTGTATCCACATTATGGACTTTCAAAAACAAATTTGGTTGTTCAGTCCATTAGCCTGATTATCTGTATGTTCCCTTAGTTATAAGCAGCGTATAGATATGTATTTTTTATGTTGTACATTTCAGATGCTTCTGTTGAACCACTTCCGCACAATGTTTTAGAGGCACGCACAGCATGTAATAATAGTGGTCTGATTGCTGGTGAGTCTGTCTTGTTTTGTAACATACATATTGCACCAGGAGCAATCTTGATGTAAGCCTATCACACAAATTTATTGCTCATGATTTAACCAAAGAAATTATTGGCAGTTTAGTTACAAGTGTATGTCAATTGACTCTTTAAGTGCTATCTTGTCTAGTTTGATCTTTAGTGTATTACTGTGAGGTTCATGCAAACACAGAAAAAAAAAAGCTGGGACATCACGCTTTTAAAATTAAGCGGAAATTTAAAAGTGATTCTTCATAGTTATGACAAGAATAATAATGATTATCATATATGGTTTATTGTGAACATAACGAATGATTTAGTAGAAAGTGTATGTATCCTTTGTTTCAGGTGTTGTAATTCTTGTGATTCTAGTTGTTCCTGGACTTATTTCAATGACATACAATGCATGGAACTAGTGAGTAGTGTCGGATGATATAAGTAATGGGTCTGTAAACACATTTTTCAGTTTACAAAGCATATTTTGGAATAATGGTGCAATTTATTCAGTAAATGCTACAATTTAAGTCTTTACAGAAATTAAATAAGAGTCAGACAGATAGCAGACAGAACTTATGTTGCTCTGCTAGTAAACACAGAAGTAGCACTTATATGCATATATAAAACCTGTTCTAAATTTTTTTTTTTAAGGAATTGGAGATGGTCATGCGAAAATAATTTCCATTATTGCATGATTTTCTCTGAGACAGACAGATAAATAAAAATAAAAATATAAAAATCAAGAAGTACACCTAAATGCCAGTGCACATGCTATGTGTCATGAAGGCAAGTATCAATAATATTCGTCTGCTATCTGTGAACAAAACAATTATACAAAAAACACGACATTTGAAATGAATAAAACATTATGCTTATTCAATGCACAGCTGGAAAAATAGAAAAACAAGCCAAGAAAAGCATAAGGTTGAATACCGGACGAAGTCTGAAGCAAGTAATTTATGTTTTAAGCACCGATAACAACCAATAATGAGGCTTTAAATTAACTAACATTCTAATCTAATTAAATTTTATTCTTTAAGAGTTTTCGCATGTCTTTATTTGATTTGATTTTTAAAGGATGCTGGAGAAGTTCTGCTTCAACTGAATAGGAATTCAGGGATGTCGATTGAATCGGACAGGACAGTATGCATGTTACTCATATAATATTTAAAAAATTATTTATTTGCTTTGTTGTTTATATTTGATTGTCGCTACAATTTATGCACGATCAGGAAAGTTGCTTCTATAGAATATGAATATTAGTTTAGATTGCACCAGGAGCAATATTGATGTAGGGCTATCACTAAAATAGAATACAATTTAATAAATGAATAATATATTTTGACTCACTGAGCAACAATGCTTACACATCGGGTGTCAGGCAATTTAGCCACGAGCCACCTTAACAGAAAGTATAAATGACAGTATTTCCAAACTTTTGGCCATGCTTATGTGAATGTTACATATGCGTATGTGCTTTATGTCTTATGTCTCAATGCTACTTGTTCTGAAGCTTAGTCAGCTTATATGACCAGCTGCCAGAGGCAGACGTAAGGATGAAATGATAAAGCTTGGCGTCCACACCACGTTGCACATTTACCCAATGGGTGGGGTCTTTTATTTGCCTCAGTATAGACACCGAGTACAAGACACCTCCAATTTAACATCTCATGTGATCGACATCCAGCTGGGATATAGCTCATGATGAGTGCCCGGGCCTGGGATCGATAACCTTGGTCCCCGGGTCCCTGGACCTTCAGCAGAGCTGGCCAATGTGGAATTGGCAGATGCCTTAGCCATTAGGCCACACAGCTGCTTAATTTCAGTCTTTTCCATCGAGGAACAAGATATTTTTATCGCAATTTTTTCTAATCTTTTATAATTAGAGTCACTTAGAAATCATTATTATGATATGTTTTCCTCCTTTTTTTTTACTTCTTTTTTCTTTTTTTTTTGGAATTCAAACCAATACTTATGGGGCAAGTTCTGCGGCTGAGTTTCGTGGGATCAGATCTGAGTTCTTTTTGGAGAACTATAGTCTTAAGCATAGGCACACAGAGACTTGTGATTCAAATAAGTCACATGGTCAAATATCTTTTTTTTAATCACTGAAGTTACAGACATTCAAATTCAAGTCAATGCAGATGTCTTGAGACAGAGGCTCAGAATATACTTTGAATAAAGTAAGATCATAAACGATTAAGTCACCTTAAATTTGTTTTTGTAGAAGCATACGAAAGGTTAAGTCACCGCTATTTATTATTTTTGTAATGTTTTTATAGGTCAAAGAATTAGAAAACTCCTTGTCAAAGCTAGTTGGATCAATGGATGAGGTAGGAAGCGAGATATTGTGATGCACAGCAATTCAATATTCTGAGCATTTACAACATTTAATTTTTAGCCAGAAATTTTACATTTATTATAATTTGTTGTTTATAGGTATCAAAACCAAAAGAGTGGAAAGAAACGGGTATGTATCAAATGAAATAAATGACTAATCATGACAAAGTGGTGACTTTTTTTCTATATATAAATACTGTTTCCTCATTGATGCTACCACCTCAGAGATAGTTATGATGAGGGTGTCGTGAATATGCATCAATCGACCTACCTATGAGATATATGCTTTTACTTATGTTGCAATTTGGTCAGGTTATACATAGGTACAATTTAGCAATTTCATGCATCGAATACAAATTGGATACAAATTGAAAACTGCTGGATTAAGACATAGCTCAGCAAAATACTAATATTCGGGGAGCACATTTCAAGAGGAGTCAAAATCTTTAATTGACCCTCTCTCGTTATTTTATGTTACTATCTAGCCCCACTAAAACATAAACGTTTGACAAGGTTTTTTAAATTTTTTTAATGAATATATCACTTGTATGAAGATAAACTTATCCATGAAAATATATGCTGCAGGTTACATACAAAGGCCTGTACTAATTTATTAAGTAATTTCTTTCAATAACCTACATATCACTAGCCTAAGGGAAATTTACGCAATATCAGGTAGAAAGAGAGAGAGCAAACTTAATGTCGAAATGCTTGCAGTTCATGCAAGCAGAAAAAACACCAGCAGGTGATATCATGCATCATCCTGTTTAACCAGTGAAATCATGCAATGAAAAATTGACATTGGTGTCACTAACTGTTTGGTAGACCAGTTTATGACACGTGACCTATTACCATAATTTATGATCTTAACCCTGACCCTTTCCATCCAGCAATGGTTGATGAAAATAACTCCATGATTACGGTAAAACTGGCTGGGATTAAAAGACTGAACAAGACCATGGAAAAATCATTAGAAGATGTCAAGCTGGATGTTTCCTTCAAAAAGAAGTAGGAGTCATTATTACTATATTTGATAATATTCTTGATTGGTACACGAGAATCTCATATAAATAAGAAGGATTTACAGGTTTATGATTATTTTCTCTTTTATCTCTTTATAAATCTGCATAATAATTACTGAAGTAAATATAAAGGATATTATATATACAGCATTGCAGATGTGTTATTAGTGATTTTTTTCTTTAATACATTTTACTTTCATTTGAATTCAGACAACTTGAATTGCGTGTGACATTAGAGGAAGCAAAAAACCCTGTAGAATATGTTTATGAGCACATGGGTCTGTCAAATGTTGACCCCGCTAGTTTGCTGCTGTTGGTATGTATTCCCACAGTACATTTTATTACACCGTGTGCGGTCAGTTTTAAGGCAAGCGACCCAATTAAGACATTATTTTGCCTGTTCTAGCAGTTATACAGATTATTTGAATATAGGTTAAAAAATATCACATATGGGTGTATATATCCTTAGGTGAAACAATTTACTTACATTCTAAATAGTTGAAATCGTTTTTGAGCAATTTGCAGCCTCAGCATATATTGCTACAGTTGTTGTTGAACGTTTGATTCTAAGAGCATTTGTTTATGTGTATAAAATGTATTTCTCCATTTTGAGGACATATTTCACTGGGGTCCAAAAGTGGCCTACTCTGTTTTCTCAATGCAGGCAAAACTAATTGATCTGCAATTTCACTACTAGAAATGTAATGCCATATGGGCTATGAGACAAATATGTTGATGTAGTCTAGCTGGGTTAATTAGAAAAATGTAAAAAAGAAGAAGCCTGATTTGGCTGCTTGGCTTGTAGTTGACAGCAGACTGATTAAGAGTGCCCAGCATGAAAGTTGTTACACTGACAACAAATTAATGCTTTTTCCAGTCTTTTAAAGTGCCTCTGCCATGTCAAATTAGTTGTGATCATTGAATATCTCCAGCCAACCCTGACTGTTTTTGCATGATGTACATCACAATGCTTCCCAACTCACTGTGTAACCCATAATGATAGAATATTCTAGGCATTCCAATGCCTCAGCCATTGTTGGTATAAATAATAGTTATATCTTAATTAGGAGGGAGTTAACCAATTTAGTTAAATCCCTAATTCAAAAACGAATTCACCAATCAATAAAATGGTTAGTTATCTCCTGACTACGAGGGACATCACTTACTTTATATATCCTTCTTCTGGTAAATAAACTTGCAAACAAACAAACTTATGCTCAATTAGACACATTTACTAATTTGATTGTTTGTTTGAAAAAAGTTTCCGCATGACCATTCTGTTTTTTTTCTTTTTACTTAAGAAAAGAACAGTTTGCACACAGGAGGGAGAAAAATAACATTTTCGATTGTTATATTATCTTGGTGGAGCAGAACCTCTGTATAGGTGAGACTGACGGTCTTGCATTGAAACTGAGGGTGCACAATACAACCTCAGTTTCAGTGCAAGGTGGTCAGTCTCCCTTTAACAGAGGTTCCACCCCACCAAGATAGTTTTCCTATTGTTCTGAGATACCGTTGAGTTGTTGCATAGATTCTTTACACAAAAGTCAATGATTTAGTTGTACAATGTGTGAATTTGATGAGAAATATATCTGTTTTTTGTATTTGTTGGTCATATATTTCCAGTTTGGGCGAGGATCCTTTGTCCTTCACTGCAAGAAAAAGAAAAGGGAAATAGAGTAACCTTAATTGAAAGTCTCACTTATCTTTTTAAAATATGGCTAACATTACGAAATATAATTACTGTTGTTATTAAAATGGGTATTGCTATATGTTGGTGGGCTACATGTTGTGTTGAACTGTTACCCAGGCAATTGTAACTGTCATTGATAATAATAAAGTTTGTGTATTATACATGTTGGCTTGTTTGAATAGTACACCTTTCATACAAATCTTAATTCGGTATTTTTACGATTTTGTTAACTTAATGAATCCATCAATTATCACAGGAAAACAATATATTTATCGCTCACCGAAATGTTCACAGTCCATTTTCGCAAGATTTTCGAACATAAAGAATAGAATAAGGTAACGATTTCCCCAAAGCATATTTTATCTATGTGCCACAAGTTTATGCAACATGAGTTTGAAATTAGCTTGTTTTGGAGTCTGCAAATTGACAACATAGCTGCTAAAATTTACTCCAGAAACTTCTTCTTTTTTTCTCTCCATGGTCTAATATTTACTACAATTTTCTATTCAGTACGGCTAAAATTACAAGACATACATATAGAGAAAACCCAGAATTTCTACTTTCTGCCTATATACTATACAGGCAAATGTCTTAAAAATAAACTAGTGTGAGAGCAATTTCTGTAAAGTAATTCCCAAGTTTATGGGTTTGCAACAGAAAGTAAAATGCATAGAAGATAAGGAAAATATTAACTTTTATAGTTGATTATACAATAGTATAGTGTTTATTTTACCTTTTCTGAAAGTTCACCTCAGTACATCCAGTAAATATTTTGTGTCAATCATTTTTATTTTATAGACATTTTTTAATGCAATTCCCATGGAAACATTAAGATAATGATTTATAGAAAACCTGATGCCAACAGAAAGTAATTAATTAAATGATTATATTTAACCACATTTAAGATACATGTATTGTCAAAGTATATATACATGTAAGATAGCACCATACATTTTTTTTTTGTGATGATGGTGTTAAGCAGCACCCCATTACTAACATTTAAAGACATACAAGTCAATTCGAAAATTATATGACTATGATGAATCAGTTTGGTTGATATGAAACTAGCATTCACTCTTATAATAACATCAGATTCCTCTGAAAATCCATGTCAACGCCCATGTCTGGCTAATGGTTCATGCAGAGGCAAGGGGTTTCATGATACTTGCTACTACACCTTTCCTGGGAAGAAAACATGGGAAGAGAACAGACAATTATGCTACACACAAAATATGACTATGGCTTATCTGCCAGAGGAAAGCTTCGGTGAGACATTCAGCTTGCAAGACTCAGTTGAAGAAGTTGGAAAAGATTCGCATGTGTGGCTTGGAGGAAAACTTAGACAACTAGAGGAATGGACATATCTTAATGGAGTTCCATTGGATGAAACTCATTCCAACATACTTGCTACTTTTCATGGTGAGTAAGAAATGTACAATAACATTATTATGACCATCAGCCTGCTCATTAGTCTGCTTTTACCAGCTTTTAGACTAATATTTTTAATATTCTTTTACATTTAAAATTGTATTATTATATTTATTATTTTATTCATGTTTTCTGTCTGTCGGTTAACAAATCCCTTGTGGATTTGTTTGTTTATCAACTCCGACATAAAATAAATCTTTCTTTTTTTTTTTTCTTCTTCTTCTAATTCTTCTTCTTCTTGAGAATTTGCCTCCCTCATACGAGAAGTTAAAATTGCATTCACCATTCAAAAAAAAGAGAAAGATAGCACTAGACCTTGCAGTGTACAGTAAGTTTTACAATATACAAAAATTATTTTACAGGATATTAACTGTGCAATGAAAGCTGTTGTAAATTTGAGTCCATCAGGAAATCACCTAGGCATTGTCTGTTATGGTGGCCCCTTCAATAAAATGAAACAAAATAAAATTAAGATGAAACAAAAAGTGTATTCTGTTATTATAAGTTATAACGTAGATAGAATACTTTTTTACAAACATTTAATAATGATAATATAATGACATGAAAGTGATGGGATAAGTTGAGTTTCATGACTGACAAATACAGAAGTTTCTATGTTTAAAATTAGCTAGATATTGTTTATCTAGATGATCATGGTATCTATTGCAAAAAGTGTGTTTCAAGAGAGTGAGGCAAATTATTCCAAACTTTAGCTACTTTGACGTTGATGAGTTGATTTTGTAGATTGAGAGATGTCATTGGAGATCTTAAGTTGTCTTGCTGCCTTGTAGGGTAATTATGGGTGTCATTTACTTTTCTAAATTGTTCGCTAAAATAGACAGGTAATGTGTGCTTTAGGCTTTTCAGATATAGTTTGCAACATTGCATGTTAAATAATTCATCAATTCGGACCATATACACGTGTCAGTCTTCTCTCTTAATTAACTATATATTTTTTTCAGATGCATTTACGCAGCATCAGTGTGGAGTGATACGTTATACAAAAACTTCCAAAGAATTTCTTGTCCTAGGGATAGACAAACATGACTGTTACAGAGACTGTCACTTTATCTGTCACTTTGGGTTGTTATCTAATATAATAATGTTTTGTGAGCATTGGTTATGAATGGTTTTGCTTGTTCAAGCTTTTACCTAATTACAGAAGACTTGAAGAATTCGCCAGCTTCTATGTATCAGAAACAGCTGCAAATTGGTATGAAGCAAGATCACGATGCAAGTTTCTTGGTGGACATTTGCAGACTATAGGTGAACTCAATGTAGCTGCCCAACAAACACAGGACAACAGGAAGATGTTTTTTAAACGTTTTATAGAAAAAAAGTTTTTCAAGGATTGCTTTACTTGGACTTCCTTAGAATGTTTCCAGCAAACAGCCAAAAAACGTTTTGCAAACGTTTATTAAATTTCAGACAAGTAATCCTACAATGATCTTTGGAAAACGTTCATGGATGTTGACTAAAAGTGTTTGGAAAACAAGATACAAAGTTGTTGTAATGGCATCTTCTAAAAACGCTTCAAGCACATGTCCAAATATTGTTTGGAAAACTTCATGCATAACCATTCAATAAAATCCTCTTAAAACGTTTATAAATGATTATGGAAAACAGCTGATAAATTATTGCAAATTCTCTGGATTTAGGATAATGAATGGTAGAGTTGGCGATGTTTAAATTCTAGTGACTGTACATGTTACAAAGCAGATGGAGATGCAATTGTTGTAGACTACCGCTTGTGTAAACCATCTAGCATGAAATATCTGAGCGAATTTCTCATGATTACTAAAACGACCCGAGTCTGATCATAGACATGTAAGCTTTCCTGTCACTGATCCAAAAAAAAAGAGTGAATCTGAAATATGCCCTGAGCTTCAACCAGCTTTGTACAATTGGGATCTACTAAAAAGAAAGAGAAGAAATTGGCAGCAATAGATATACCACACTAAAAGAAATGTTACAGCTGAAGTCAGATGAAAATTGTAATAACAGTAATGTGAATGAAGTTACATTAAAAAGAGAAGTCCAACTTTCCTAGAAATTCTCATTTTAACGATGAATGTATAGCCAGCGAAAAACAATTGCATGAATATCCCAAACGAACTGACATTTCACAGTGCCATCATGCAGAAACCTATAGAAAACTTGGGGTAGATTATAAAAGAATGATACAAAGAAATACGAGACAATATCTA
The DNA here is from genome assembly GCA_932294295.1 of Alitta virens. Classification (NCBI taxonomy): domain Eukaryota; kingdom Metazoa; phylum Annelida; class Polychaeta; order Phyllodocida; family Nereididae; genus Alitta; species Alitta virens. The sequence goes on from OW028576.1 coordinate 17,013,098, forward strand.
GATGATGTCGAATGCTATATGGACCTCTCTAAAGCATTCGACATCATTGACCACAAAATTGTATTAGACACATTTAGGCATTAGGGTTTCGAAAATGAGTGTATGTCTTTAATAGAAAGTTATTTGAGTACAAGACAACTGTCACTGTGCATGTGTCCCTCTCTTGTTTATTTTTTATATCAACGATTTACATCAAGCTCGCAGATGACACCACCCTTTCAGTAAGTTTGTCCAATGACACTTTAAAGGAGAATTAAATAAACTAAATCACTTAAGCTAAATAAATTATCTTTGAATGTTGACAAGACAAAGTTTATGATGTTTCATACCATAAACACTTAAAACTAAGTACATTTCATTAATTAGCTCACATCTAAGATATGGTATAATGCGGATTTAACTGTAAAAAGTAGAAACTTCAGAAAAAGGCAATAAGACCATTACAAACACAACGTAATCTTCTAAATGTTAATGACATGTTCTATAAAAGAATGTACACATTTTAGTTCAGGATGAAACATTAAAAAATACCTGATTATTTTCCTCTTCATTCATGGCTCATTAAACAAACTGAAACTCACGCCTATAACACATGAAATAACGCATACTCTTTGCCAAGAATAAACCACACATTTGCAGAATTATGTGTCAGATACCAGCCTCTATTAAATAATAATGTAGGAAATATTATCGAGAAGGTAAATACTCATGGTGAACAAGGATTTTACTTAAAAAGACACCTAATTTCTCAATACAGTGATTACTTTGACAATATTAATTGCTATATATATGTGGCAATGACTCAATAAATCTGTGAATCAGAATTAATTCGTAAGTAAGTATGTAATGCAGTACACTTCTTGGCCTTCCTTCAGAAATAGTCCCTAGTGTCATCTTCATTTTTGCTGTGCTAAATTTCGTTACTGGTCAGAGATTATACTTCTGAAAAAATCCATTTGTTAATTTTTGTTCATAAGAGGGTATTTGATGGTTAATATATATTGTTGGAATAGAAATGCAAAAGACTGAAACCCCAAATCTCGACCTGTTTAATGGTTACCTTTCCCCAGGCCTGCAGACTGAAACTCTTCTCAAATACCCACCTTGGTCAACTACGGTGAAAGACTGGGTGCTTGTGGGCCTTATTTTGCTTCCACAATATTGTATTAAGATACTGAATGAAGTAAAACTTAAATATGATAAGTAATTTTGATGTGTATCAAACTGACATTGTGTGTGTGTGTCTATTTTATGAAAATATTAAAAAACACTGACAGCTGCGTGCAAAATGTTTCCCATGAAAACATTAGGAATATAATGTAATTGATACTTCGAACATTTACGAATAATATATACAGTGTCTGACGACAATTAACAACAAGGTATTTTTCACTTGGGTGTTTCCTGAAATGAGCCTGGTGTGTTGAGCAACACTCAAACCTTGAATAAATATGGCTTAACTGGCCATAACACTGGCAGTGAAAATATCTTCTGGGTTTCAGATACCAATTAATTACTACATAAAATCCTACTGGTTCATGACCAGGCAGGTTGGTGCCTTCAAAACTTAAGACTAGGAGCTGGAAAGACATTCCTTAAGCACTTCATCAGGGCATGCTAGAGTCCCATGTGCGACAAGTTAATTCTAAAGGAGCCCCTCCCTGGCCTAGGTAATGTGGGTCAAGCAGTTTTCTGAATTGTCTTTGATTTGCTGTTTGAACAGGGGGCACCCTCAACGAAAACGGCAGGTAGCCTCCATTTGGCCAACAAGATCCAGTGACGAATTACAGATGGCAGTTGGTTACAAACATTTAGGTTTGTTATCCAATCCGTTTCTAGGCAAGTATTGGGGCAATTAATGTGGTGGGTGTGAGCATGCCAGGTCATCAGTTTCATTCGAAGCAGGGCGAATCCTAATAAGGAGATGGGGTTGCTGCTGCTACTCGGTTTTAATAATTTGTAAAGATAATAACTTAACAACTGATCAAGAAAAAAGTAGGAAACTTATTAAGTCTAATATCAACTTGAAGAGTTATTCTAATCATTTTGTATTATATAACTGTTGTGAAAAGATAATGAATGTGCATTTTTTAGATAATGCACTGCCTGCCCTAAAATAGCCTACTTCATCAATCTATAACAGCATAAATTCTAATGATCGAAGTTATGATCGCCTTGCAACGATAAGAGAGATTATGTTGACTCTAGTCTTGTCCTATCTGACTAGTGCTTTCTTTTAATAGCTTTAGAGTTTACAAGACTACTAAAATGTGAATGAATGCCAGCGCAATGAAGTTGTTAATTATTCTCGTGGTTCAGATTTATTTCGTGTATGCAGGTAAGTCAGCTGTATGAAAGTCATGTTAACATGCAGATTTTGGGCAAACGTTTGGCCAATGTGTTGTTTTGTTGAATCACACTTGACCTAACACAAGCTCGGTGTCAATTTCACTGACCCAAAAATGACCGGCCAACATCAGACCGATGTTGGTCCCGATAAAATATGTGACATGAGTATTGGGCTTCTCCATAAAACCCCATATACTCTTGGGCAGAAATAATGATGCCAAGCTAAATTTTAAAATGTTTGCAAACCTCTCAAGTGGATGTATTTCATGGGGATTTCCAACCTATATATCAGTGACTTCGACCTTTGCAAAGTAATTCATCTTCGAGTCACAAAGTTTACGGCAAAGTACTGTCCGTAAGCAAAATATGGTAAGATTCCCATATATGACTGTATAAATTTGCAGTTTACCCCTTGGGGGGGGGGGGGTAATAACAGCCAGACAAAATATATTGATGTTAGGGTGTTCTCTGTGGCCTAGGAACCAATTACATAGTTGTGCAGTGCCAGATCATTCAGGATGAAAACTTTGGCTGATTATGTACTAGTCATGACATGCAAGTTAAAACTATGTTCATCCCAGTTCCACAACTTCTGGTTCTTCATGATGTTAAGCTCACCCCTGTACTCCCTTAAATAAAGTACCACTCCTCTACATAGCAAATGTGCCATGTGCATTTTTCATGAGAAGGATAAACTCATGGAAAACGCATGGTTTTTGCTTAATTATAATGAGGGGAAAACCGAGCGTTTTCCATGCGTTTATCCAAAAACGCAAATACCACATTTGGCCATGTAGTTAGTGAGTTATTGCAATTTTACAAAAGACTTTTAAGTGACGAGTAACCTTGATAACTGGTTCAAGGTCAAAATTGTTCGCTTGAAGGTACAAACTGACAAAGTTTGGTTGAGGAACTCCCAAGAAAGGTGCCGGAAGGCAACAAAAAGTGATGAATCATTCAATTACAAAAACTATAATAATGGTGAAGCCCAATTTATTAATAAAACTGCGTTGCTTCAGTCGGGCCTAGTGTTGCACTGTTTCCCTTAAAGCTTGATTTCATTATTGCTTAATATCTAACTCACGTCGGCCCTATGCTTTACTCTTGTCTGAAACATTCCACGTTATCTTAAATGATCCACAATCATTTGTATAAAGTGCTTCCACTTTCGATATGCAAAAGGCTATCACTATATATATTTTACTATCATACGGGTTCAATGTGATGTCTGTCAAATAAATCATTATGTGTCAGGGTGAACAGGCTTTGTGAAAAAATCTCTGTAATAGCATACATGGGTATGGTCTCGTATTATATTATAGTGCCTGATAATTGTGAAGATTTCTTATCAAAATAAAATTGAGTGTTGTTGCATACTTAAGAAGAAGTTTTCCCTTATTTGGATGGGCGTCAATACAGAGGAAGATGATCCCTCCCCTCCCCCTCCCCACGAAATTCACCAAAAAAAACCGACCTTTTTTTTGTCTTCACACGCGTGTTTTGGGGCACTTGTATCAAGGAAAGCCACGGTGTGTCATCCCACCACCCCCTCCTCCCCCAACAAGAAATCAACGACTCATTTAGATAAAATGACTAAAATCGTGTTTTCCTATTTGGTTTCATTAGAAACTCATGAAATTACTATTGAAAGTTTCTTTCCCTTTCAGCGGACAACAAATGTGAGCATGAATGTCAAACCGATGGAACTTGCAAAGCTAGCCAAATCTCCGAAACATTGTGTCACTATCTTTTTATCGATAAAAAACTGGAATGGCATGAAAATAAAATGCTTTGCAACAACAATGCCTTATCAATGGTCACACTTCCAAGAGATTTGATCGGCTGGAAATTCTCCGAAGAAAAAGTATTTGAAGGTTTTCCACCAAATGAATATGTATGGTTAGGCGGACAAGTGAACGACTTTTCAAATTGGACTTTCGTCAATGGCATCCAACTGGAAGAGAAATATGCTAACAAGCTTTCTGCAACCCAAGGTAATACAGATGTATATTTTCATAGTTGTTATTTCAAATGTGGTATTGTTTGTCAACCAACTAAGTCCGAACCTCAATATTTTGATAAGTATTAATATATTCATTTGTTAGTTTTGCTGTGCATTCAGTACTTACTACTATTCCTTGGTCTATTACAATGGGCTGCTAAAGTCCTCATCCCCCCTATAAGAGTTTGCATGCAAATACATGCCACGTGCGTTTTGCATGTCAACTTTATACTTTTTCACAGGACATAGACGACACTTAAAATCATAACAATTGCTTTGAATGTAATATTTTTGGATTAAAAATGCTAGAAAAATTTATTATTTTGTAACATGAAATTTTGCTGAATCTCTTAGTAGTGTCATACAGTATGGCATGAATTGTTAGATCCAGCTTTCCAAATGTTCTTCTATGATAATTATCCCTAATGTAGGGACTGATGCATCGGTTTAGTAACTGGCCACAATGGCTGCAAAGTAGCTTTAAAATTTGCAACACATAATCAATTTTAACTTCTTATTTATGTCCAGGCTAGAATCATAGTTGATATATTTGCAAGCAAACTATTGGAGGAGGTATGAAGACTGGAGAGGAGTTTATTTTTGGAATTTTCTTTCCAGTTTTCTGGCAGGAAAATGCTACTAAAACATACTATGCCTAGCATGTGACTTTTATAAATACTTAAATTCCTGATAGTCTTACCTTCAAATAAAGAAGCAATTGTTCTGGGGTCATTATATCATCATCGTCTTTAATTACTCATCAGAAAGATCTTTATCAAACATAAATAAGTATAATAATCACTCCTATGATCACGTAATCATTTGCTAAGGTCTCCCTGGAACGTAGATGGGCATTCGCTGGTGATACTAGTTCTAGTTCATTGTCTTAGAAGGGGCGATCACACTGTCTGAAATTTTTTTTACTCTTCCTCATCCTTGTCTTTAAGTGATGCACTCACGGAAGGTTTCACGTATACTGGCGCTAATCCACAGGATGCTGCTTGTAGCGCTAAATCATCCGTGACCATGCGTGCAGAGGACAGACTTTTTTAAATATTTCTAAAACTTTGGTGGATGTTCTACAAGTGAATTGTTATATTAGTTATGTAACTCGCTTTGGAGTCAATCGGGGAGCATTCTACATGACATTGTTCTACATACGTATGTGGCTATCCTTGGCCATATGTAATCCGTATATACTCGTCATCCACTTGTGTCCACTCGTAGAGTAAGACGCTTGGAAGTTTGTCACCTGCCCCTTGTCTTCCTTGCCCATCCTTGAACCACTCACCCGGGCGATCTTGGAGTACCTCACCAATGTAAGGATATTCATGCTAATCCGTAAAACGTGCCTGGTAGAGGTAGATCATCCCATGACCATCTGTGGAGAGGGCAAACATTTTTAAGCATGTTAAAAAATATGGAGGACGTTCAACGAGTGAATTGTTTACATTATTTACCTGAATTGATCGGGAGTCAGCCGGCGAGCATTCTATGAACCTACTACATATGTTCTATGTACGTTCTACGTACCTTCCTGCGCCATTAGCAGCCACTCATGCTAATTCGCATGTGTGCAGGGAAAGCTGTTCATCCATGTATACTCACCATGCACTCTTGTTAACTGCAGCTTGTAGAACACTCGTGAAAAGCTCAGCGGACCTCCGTGTCCCGCCCGTTGTCTTCCGTGCCCATCTGTACCGCATCAATAGCCCTCTCCTCATTCACTCGTGAACCACTTGCACGAGTGATCTACGAGTGCCTCACAGATGCCTCACGGATGCTTAGTGATGGACGCCCTTCAAACGCTCATCGAAAAAATGTATTACGTGATTAACAGAGCCACAAGTGAGCCAGTATAGTCCATTTTTGCCATCAGTGGTCACTCGGCTCTCTTATCCATGATAGTGTGAACTAGGTTTAGAGTGCTCTCCTGGTCTACCACACATTTCTAATGAAATATTTGTATCTAATCCATATAACGGTACTTTTGTTCAAACTCTTTTACTCGTGTCATGAAATAATTATGTATTGTGTATTTTACAGCTGAACAAGAAAATCATCTTTGTGTCACGGTGAGTCCTATGACAAATGATGTATCAGTTCAAAATGTTGACTGCACCGAAAAACACCATTTCATCTGCCGATTTGGTAAGAACTAATGGCTAGTAGACAAATACTGACTGGTTATAAGGGTGAAATCAATTGAAATATATCTCAAACAGAACCAGAAAATGCTAGTCTTCATGCATGATACGTTTTGCTCTAGTCTTGCTATGTCACAATTGAACGTTGAATAACAGCAATGAAAACGTTTTTCCCAACACATATTTTAGAGCTTTTGTCTCAGTTTATAATACAGCTAGAACTCCTGACTGTGATTCTGGTCATAGACAGAGTATACGTGAACAGGCCAAGTGTTCGTGAAGATATTTAATTGAAACTGTTTCAAGATAGATTGAGATGAAAACTTTTTGAGCCATAAAATCATAAACTATTTACATTGAAATAAGAAAGTATAAATTTGAAGGGTGGAATCCCGGTGGATATATCCCTCCATCCCCCCTGGATTCCCACCCATGGTAACTTAATATGTCTCATTCCTAATATGTAATACAGATGTGTTAACTTAATAATTTTTTCCAGATGATTGGCAGAGCACCCCGAGTTTCTACATGTCAGACACGACTGCAACTTGGTTTGAGGCAAGCTCAAGATGTGATAACCTTGGAGGAAAATTGTTCTTTCTGAATGATGGGGAGAACATGAAGTTCATAGAAAAAAAGTTAAACGAATATAAAGATGAGAAATTCTACATTGGTGTCACCCTCAGATATTGGAAATGGGAAGGTGATGATATTTTAAGTTAACAGTTTAGTGGCAATCCAAGTTAAACTACTTTTCTTTGCTCAATTTCATTCGTTCATCTTGGTGTAAGATGCCTAACTTCGTCTATATCACCCTTGTGTTGCAGCATACTACTCTTTTTATATGTAATTTTGTTTCTTAAATGTAATAGGTGGACAAGCTATTCAGCATTACAAATGGATGGCAAATGAACCAAATACATATGCTGAAAGATGCATTGCTATGTATCCTGAAAGTGGGGAGTGGCTTGATATGGGATGCACTTTGAAAATGACAGCATTTTGCCAAGGAAGTAAGTACTATTTAAACATCCAACTTTGTATTGTTATTAAGATTTTAATTAAAATGACAGAAATGAACCAAGCCCAGAAAAAAATGCATTGCCTAACGTCATCTGCAAGAATGGTCCATTGGCCCAACATTACTTTTAAATTGGACCAAATTTTAGTCCAACCGTAGATCTCTGTAAGTTCTTCTCTCCTCTGAGTAAAAAAAAAAAAAATTAAAAAATCTCGAGGACTGATGCACATAAGAATGCGTAATTCAGGCACAGAGAAGATTTACCCAGAGGCGCCACTGTAATTGAACCACTGTCAGTCTGTTCAGGGTTAGATTTTCACAAAGTCTTGGTATATATATCATGCAAACATTTGATTGATTAATTACTTATTTCACAGTAATGTGAGCAGCCAATGAAGCATACATGCAGCTTATTGGGATTGGCCCCATATAACAACAACAAAAAACACAAAAAAAACGCAAAATCAAAAAATGCACAATTGATAGCTTTTGCGACGGGATCGGTTCCTCTGATTGAAGACTCGACAATCATTGTTAAATTAAAATGTTTTATTATCATTAAACAAATATATCTTAATATTGTCAAATAATATAGTCACGAAACGCAATATAGCAGTGCACAACAGTTCTCAGTATTAATGAATCTTATGAAATAACAATTGAGTAAACATACCTTTTATCTCTCTTGACATTTGAGAGATATTCTAAATCACATCTTATGCCAGTCTGCACAACACTTCTGCTTACAAGTCTGCTGGTGGCCACTGTCTGGCCTGCCTATTCTATTTACACACTATTAAGGCCTCATGACACACTGGCCTGCATCAAGTCACATGCTTAGCTGTAATTTCTATTAATAACCATTACATCAGAAAGCAGTAACTATACAGCCATCACTAAACATAGTATCATAACACAAATGCTAAAGATAGACATTATGACATCACCGTTGGAACATGTGACGTTTGATACAAACGGCATAAGCATTTGTGCGTAGCGAAAATAGGTTAAATAATAATATACAAATGTAGTAAACACAAATACAAAATAATTAATGATTAACAATTAATATTAAAGTAATCAGAGCCTGGCAAGAAGGACGACAGGGCCACCAAGCTTCCCCACACAACCCAATGACACACAAACATTCATATTGAAACGATGAAACAACTGTCAATAAAAGTCAAATGGTCAATTAAAGTCATAAAGTTTGAGCGAACTATAACTACAGTTCCATGAATAACCACTTATTATAACGAGTCAAATATCGCTCGATTTACAACCTCAGAGTTTTGCAAATAAAGAGTACGAACATGGATTGCAAAAGAGGTGTGGTTGAAAGTCACTCGGCAAAGTGATATAATCTAGAAGACGAAGAAGAATATGAAGATAATGACAAATCTTGTCAAATATAATGTAAATAAGTAATTAAGGAACTGTTTCCTTGAAGTGCATTCAAAATAATCAATAATTATACTTCAGCAAATTTAACCAAGCTGAGCACTCATGCCACTTTGTGCTCAAGCAAGGTTAAATCAACTATACTTAATATAACAACTAACTACAAAACTAACTAAGTATCCAGGTAAGTCAATTCAATTGTAAATATCGGGTTGTACCCATCGTTAACCTGAGTTAACGAGGAGCGTCAAATCCATAAAATAAGTTCGAGACCAAGCAAGCTCTCCTCAGCGGACATCCCGCACTGTGGTCGCTTTTGACAAGGAAAGCTTGCTTGAAAGCAATAACATGGTAATTAAGTTTTACAATTACATTCTTGGTAACGATTTACATTCAAGTAATAGCAACAATAATGACTTAACAGTCACATAAAATGAATTTGGAAGATGAAATAGTTTTTCGAATTTTGACAATTAACCATAAAGATGGTTGACATTAGATATTAGTACTTGTTAGTGAATTTTTACAATTAACTATAAAGATGGTTGACATTAGTAATTGTTAGTGAGTCAGAGTAAAGAATTAACTGTAAGTAGTGCAAGGCATAAATTAACTCAGTTGGCTCCGGACGGAAGTCCATTAACAACTGTTTTTGGTTCAGGTGATCGATATTGATAATGATTTTTCAGTATAGTTGATTGAAATTGGAATTAATTTGGAATAAATGAACGTACACTTTGTTTATAAACGAAATTTAATTCAAGGAGAAGCAATTATCTGAAATTGATTGTTTAAGGCGACGGCCTGTAAATTTTGACCCTGCTGAGCTGCTATTTCTGCAACGAATTTGCGGTAAGAAGAGGAGTATTCTAGATGAGTCGGAAATAACGAATCAAACGTTTCAAAGAGAAAAGGATCCAAAGTAGTAAAGAAACATTCAGTGTATTGTTCTCGCATTGCGAGCATGTAATTGGTCTTTTCTATGCATGAAACATAAAGATCTTCAGTTTCGCTATGGAATGTCACTTCGGACACATCCTCAGGAACGCAATCAAGCATTCGCAAGTACGCTTCAAAATAAGCGATGACATTGGCTTTCAAATCTGGAGAACAAACAACTTGATCGTATAAAAACATGAAACGCGGACTCGCGTGGTAATAATTAAGATCTGCTGTTGAGCAAGGAACAAGTAAGAGAAAAGAAGTTGGATCCGAGATCCAAATTTTGGAGTCTTTTCTAAATAATTGTGACAATCTTTGTCTGACGGCCAAACCGAAGCAATAACACAGCAGTTCTGTAATTCTAAGTTCTGGTTTTACTGTGAAATTATCAATTGATGTCTGTTCAGTTGAACAGGGGAATGCATCACAACCAAAAAGCTGTATAGCTCTTCGAGCTTCTAACATGCGAGGAAACCAACGGGTATAAGCAAACCCTTGTAAGGTATATCTGTAGAAAGTAATCTTTAATCGGTGAGTTATCAAATTCTAATGCCTGCAAATTTGAAACTAGTGAAAACGAAAATAAAGATTCAACTGTCATCTCTGAACCCACTAATTCAACCGTCCTAACAGCTGTCAAACTGTGAAGACAAATCTCTCGAACTAGAGTCACTGCATGACATCTAAGAACTGTAGATCTATTCTGTGAAATAGCACAATCAGTATCTTCTAATGGTAAACAAGTATACTGCGAACCAACCAAGGCCTTTAAGCCAAGGAAAATCACAAAGTACAAAATAAACATTGTAATGTCAATGAAATTCAATAAATCTAATATAATCTATGACAACTCTAAACTAAAATAAACTTACATTTCGGAAGTGCACTGCAGCAGTATACGAAACTGCTACAAAGCTGAATAGCTCGAAACGAAGTAGCGACCACTGTCAAACACTCAAGCCTCCGACTCGAAACGAAACGAAGTAGCGATCACTGTCAAATATTCAAGCCTTCAGACAAACTTGACGAAGCGAAATCTACTTCATGAACGAGCTGAGGTTGCGAAATGAGTGGCAACGTGGTGCTGTGCGCACTGTCTTTTCTATGCTATACGGCGGCCTGCGCCGTCCTAACTAATTTACATACGCCCGCTCACTCTGGATTCCAATTTGCATACCATAATTAGTCATAGCGCGACTTTGCGCATGATTGATATTATAATTACATATGACGCCGTTCATGAATATTCTAATTAAAAAACTCTCTGTGCTCCCGCTTGCAATTCACTGCAAGTATTTGCTGAATAATTGAAACAAGTACTCAAATGTCTTAATCAATAGATTTTCTTGATTATTTATAAACATCACGCTAGAAAATGGAGTATTTTCGCAAGTGATCAATCTCGCTTTATAAATCCATTATAACCTTCTATATTGCGCGTTTAACTAGTACCTGTCTTATAAATAAAAATAATACTTCTTTTAGTCTTATAGCACTCTATGTTAATTCACAATACTTGCGTCCAAGTATGTATCCATGGTGCTATATATATATTCTTCTCTTGTAATTGTACCTTCTTAATAATATATTTTCTTCATGAATTTCTTAAATGAACCTATTTGTCTGATAGGCAATGCTAAGAGCCTGTCAATGTTACCACACAGCATTGGATGCTGTTCAATTGTAACCCAAAATGCAAATGGAACTCTAGTATGCTTATTTGGTAAATGACACAGAATTTGTGGCATTCCATTCATCCATCTGATACGATTTATCTTTGCATAATAAGACTTCATGATTTGTCCTTTTTCTTCAGGATTTGTTTGTTCTACAAATGCATAGGACCATTCAGCATGTCCTTGTTCAATTCTTGGCGCTTCAATTTCTCTGTCAATTTCTCTGTAAGAATGTTTATCTTCTGAGATAAAATAAGCAAGAGGCAATGACTTTTCATTCTGCAAATTTACATCTGAAGGAATTTTCACATTTTCAGTTTTATCTAGTGCTTTTCTAAGTTCTTCAATGGTATGCGCATATTCACCGTTTGGTAATGCAATGGATCCCTTCTTCAGTCTGTTCAAATGATATGAACCTGTAAGTATTTCATTTCTGACTGTGGACAGTATGAATTCATTCTGATTCACTATGTCATAAATGTACAAAATTCCAACATAATTGAATTTAATTTTGTCACTTTTGTACAATGCAGTAGACGTTGGACAAAACAAATAGATCAAATCACCCTTTTTCAGGTTTTTAAACCTATGACCATGTTTGGCTTCGTGCGCAATGCATTGATGCTGTTGTCCAGCATTATGTCGTTCCAAAACTATATCTGACACTATCTTAAATCTGTCCTTCATCAAGGCAACATAATCATCTTTTGTAGCGCAATACTGCTCAAATGGCCATTCGGCAGCATCTAAAAGCGATCTATCTTCATTTAAAAACACAAGGTACTGTGGGGAGTAATCCAATCCCATTACCTTACTTGTGTTATATGCTTTGCAAGCATAAGACAAAAGTTTGGGCCAAACTTCGTAATTGTGTCCCAATTTGGAAACTAAAAGGTTTGAAATGACTTGAACAAATCTTTCAGCTTTTGAGCTTTCGTGTCCACAGACTTGGACAAAATGCAAATTCACATGCAACAATTTTGCCATAGTTTCAATCAAATTGTTCTTGAAACTAGTATCTTGATCACAAATAATAACCTTTGGGGTACGATAAGGCAAACACAAATGATTCACAATAGCTTCTGCAGTCTCTTGTGCAGTTCTAGTTTTCAGTGGAACAGCCACACAAAAGCGGGTGACTTCACACACCATGACTAATGCATACCTGTAATCATCAACTGTCTTTGGCAAGACTTTGAAATCCATAAAAACACAATGAAAAGGTTTAAAATCATCCAAGGACCTTGGAGTCCATTCTCTATGTAAGTGAGCATTTCGCTCCAATGCTATCTGATTACATGTCAAGCAAGTTCTAACGAAATTCAATACATGGGAATACAAATTCGGTGCATGAAACAAAGATTTCAAACTAAGATATAACTTTGAGGTCTTCATGTGAAAACCACGATGTGACACATGATAGTGATTCAACACAGGAAGGATAAAATCCTTTGGAAGAGCTAAGGAAGCCTCAACTTCCTGTCCCTTCTTATCACAACTTCTCAAGTAAAACAAAATGTCATCTGCTAGTACATAATGTTCAGAAAGAGCTAATATAGACCGTGACTTTGAATGATCACGTGGTAATGTGCCATGTTGCAAATACCTGTACAATGAACCAAAATAAGAGTCACTCTTTTGTGCTTTTGCTATTTCATCTTTTGTATAAGGTAAAGTAACTTCCTTAAATTTTCCAAACACTGTATCTCTAAGTCCTATATCTATTTCTTTCTGTGAAGGCATTTTGGACAGTAAGGTCGGTTTAGGACCTGTTTCTGAAAACAAAGGCTCATTTGTCACTAGTGTTTTATCAGGACCATTAATTGTAGGCTTATCAGCTTCATTCGTTCCTTTTCCTTCACTAAAGTCATGAACGACATTTCTAATTGTTGGTTTTGGCACTGCAAGGTGGGAGGGAGGATTATGATCCTCGTGTCTAGAACTTTTTGCAACTGTCTCGTTCAGTCTTGAGCCAAGAACTGAGCCTTTTGGCACTAAAGGCTCATTACTGACTACTTTTTCTGTCTGGTCTGTAATTTCAGTCTGTTGGTCTATTTTCATAGCTGAGAGATTTGACTTTTTAGCTGCAATATCGGTCTGGGACTCATGCGTAGTTGGCAATCTAGAGTCATTATGCACAATTGTTTTCGAGGCACTTTGTTTGTCAAGTGTCTGAGGTCTTGTCTGTGACCTTGTTACAACTAAAGAGTGGTCCAATGTCACCGAGTCAAAAGGAAACGACTCTAGCAATTCTTTATCATTAATTCCTATAGGTACTATAGAATTGTGATCTTCTGTATCCTCACTAGGATGTCTGCTCAGAAAATCTGCCATAGTGACGTCACAAGGTTTCACATATTTGATGCTAAACTGAAATGATGACAATTTCCAAAGTAACCTTTGCACTCTAGGAGTAGGTGGAGCATTCAGATTTTTCATGACATGCTCAAGGGCCTTGTGATCAGTCCTTACTAAAAAATATCTCCCTACAAGTAGTGTCTGAAATGCTACTAAACAACCATAAAGAGCAGTCATCTCTAATTCTAAAACTGAGTAAGTTAAAGTACTCAATCTTGACAGATTTTTGCTAAAATAAGCAATCAAATGTTCTGATCTTTCACCATTTTCATCTGTTTGCACTTGTCTCAGAACTGCACCCATAGCTGTCCTAGAAAAGTCAGTTTCTACTATAAAGTAGTCTTCTTCCTTCATTGAAGGAAAAGACAACGCTGGTGCTTCCCTTAACCTTATCTTAATTTCATTCCATGCTATATCATGTTCCCTTGTCCAATTAAATTCAGATCTTTTTCTAAGCAATCCAGTAAGCGGCACTGCAATTTGCTGATAACCTGCTATGAACTGTGATACATATTGGAGCATGCCTAAAACACGCTTCACGTCCTTTTTATTGCGAGGGGGTCGCAATTTATCAATATCATGTACTCTTGATTTCAACACAGTCAACTTTGGGCCCTTTGGTGATTGTAAATCAATGAAATAACCTAAAAACTTGACACCAGTAACTGGAGCTATCTGAGCTTTCGACAACGATATTGTGAGGCCATGTTTAGCTAAAATACCCAAAACAAGATCTATGGTCTCCAAATGATCTGACTCATTGGTATCAAATAACAGCAAGTCATCAAAATATGACAGCACTCGGTTTTTGTAAACCTCACTTGGTAACTCTTGCAAGATGTAATGCACAATTTGATTGAAATAACTTCCTGATTGGCGATGCCCCTGTGGTAGACTTGAGAAAGTTACAGCAGGATAATTCTGACATACTGTCACTCCTACATACTGTTTCGAATCTTCAGTCAACTTAAGCGAAAAATAAGCTGATTTCAAATCTAATACAGTCACATATGTGTTCCTATTCCTTCCAAATGCCTCACAAAATGACTTGATAGTGTGAGTAGACTTGTTTACATTTCTAAACATTTGATTCGCCCTTCTCAAATCTGCAACTATACGTGGAGCATGCTGTGGTGACCTACGAACTAAAAATAGACTTGATGTATGAGTAGCAAGACCCTTTTGAAAAACTCCCATTTGAATCAATTTGTTCACTTCTGATGTAACAAATTCCTTATCTTTAGGAGAATGAATGTAAGGCTTTGAACTAAAACCTTCTTGTGGGTCAGGAAAATCGGGTTGTAATCGGACTTTGTAGCGATGAACCTTTCCTATGTTGTCATGTATAGCTAATGCACTTTTATTCCTTTCAAGGATTCGATATAACTCTTCTCTTCCTTCGACTGATAATTTTGACTCATCTAGTTTAATTTGCTGCTTTATTATATCACTATCTGGAGTAATCAGTCTTGGATCATCATTGTTCAAATAAGGATACAGAGATTTCTTGTATCGAAATAACTCATCTGAGGTCATACTCAATTGATCTACAGTATCTTTTTGAACTTTTGGAATAGCTTCTGGCCCCAAGTCTACTATAGGAAATGCTTGTTCTGTCCCAGTCTCATAATTTTCCAGTTTTCTAAGGCAATCTTTAGGAGTTATTTGTCCAATAACTGTCCTAGAATTCAATACTATAGATTCACGAAATGGATTTCTCAATAACAATGCTGTCCTACCATGCTTAAAACAGTACAGACTATTCACAGCTGATAATTTCTGATATTTGTGTCTCAATGTAACTATATAATTCTGATCTCTGCATTTCCAAGGCAAAGGAGATACCACCTTAATCATTTTTGTTTCACCAGGCTTCAGACAAACAGTTCTCAGTATGCTTACTGGCAAGACATTTCTGCTAATTTTCAATATATTTCTTTTTAGATCCATAGTACACTTGTACTTCTTTTGAGTGTCAATACCCACAATGA
The DNA here is from genome assembly GCA_932294295.1 of Alitta virens. Taxonomy (NCBI): domain Eukaryota; kingdom Metazoa; phylum Annelida; class Polychaeta; order Phyllodocida; family Nereididae; genus Alitta; species Alitta virens. The sequence goes on from OW028576.1 coordinate 17,028,985, forward strand.
TTGCAAAGTTTGACAGATTAGGCACAATATACAATCTAACTGTCAACATAATATCGCCCAGATAAACATCAGGCTCAATGTAAGACACTGAAGCACAATGTGAACCATTACCTACCACAAATTTCACAGGTTCTGTAAGACCTAATACCGGTAGTGACCTTAAATAAACACTCTGCTGTACCAGTGACTCTGCTATAAGAGTTTTAGTACTTCCAGTATCTATCAAAGCTGGTAATTTCTCTCTGGTTGGAAAGACAAAAGTACACATATTTCTATGATCTAGCTGTATTTCGGATGTCATAGATGAGAACGCAAACTCAGAAGGCACGACCTTTGCATGGTCAAGGCCGCGCCGATCTAAAAAGGCTGTGGGGAGTTTCTTGAGGCTGTATAGTTATTCTGATTACCACGAGTGGTATTCGAATAGCCTCCCCTGTTGTTATTTCCTCTATACTGAGGAAATCTCTGTCTCTGAGAGTTAAAACCTCTATTTCCATAATAACCTCTGTTTGACTGCTGATTGTAGCTACCTCTGGAAGAAAAACCAGAATTATAGTCATTACGGTACCTTGTATTGTTGTTGTTGTTGTACTGGTTGTACTGACGAGGTCCCTGCCATGTTCTTCTGTAGTTCTGATTACCTCTGTGGTAATATTCATTTCGTCTAGGAGGGATGATATAGCGATCTCTCGACCTGGAGTCGTCTCGATATCGCCTCGGACTTCTGTCTTCACCATTTCCGTATGATCTGCTTCTTTCGAATGAAGATGGCCTGGATCTTCTAGTCTCTTCGGATTCTGTTTTCTTGGTTTCCACCGTAGTTGACGTCGGAAGAGCCAGCTGGCTCATTGTCTGGACTTTATTCTGCAAATCTTGAACAACAAGTGCTAAAGAAGTCATATCTTCAAGGCAATCATGCGCCATAAAGGTAACTTGTTTTGCAATGACATTCGGATTCAATTCAAGAAATTTCTGAGCTTTATCTACCAGGTCATCTAAACCTGTAAAATTGTGAACATTCCTGACTTGGGTGCTCCTGAAGAAGATGGCGATGGCGGAAATGACAATGAAGACGTAGGAAATTTACACCCACCACCTCCTGTAGCACCAGATCAGCCACCTCCAGCACCTCCAGCACCTCCAGGACCTCCAGGACCTCCAGGACTTCCAGGAGACGGACAAGGGCTTCCAATGGCTGCAGCGGATGGAGCCAGAAGGCTTAAGTTCTCTGAACTTTTGCCATCCGTATTTGCAGGTTTGCCTACTGAAAATGCTAGACATCATTTTCAGAAATATAGAGATTACGTACGAGTACATGGTCTAAATGATGCTGAAGCTCTAGAAAGATTTACCTTGACTTTGACTGATTTGCCAAGAGAATGGATCAAAAATAGAGTGTTCGTAGATTTAAATGCTCTAGAAAAGGCATTTCTGAGTCAATATTCATTGTACAAAAGCCGTGAAGCAGTAATTCGTGCTTTGTCACAAATGAAGTACACTCCAGGTATTTCAATGGATAAATATTTGGCAAACATTCGTGAACTTGCAGATAGAGTAGAGCAGAATGACGAACAAATTCGTGATTATTTTGTGAATGGTCTTCCTGACGCTATGCGGTCAGGCTGGCACTCCCAACGTTTGATGACAAAAGAACAGAAAGAAAAAGGTATTAGATTAGTGCAACTGCCTATGTACATTTCGTGACACATCCGGACAAATGCACCCGGATGCCCCGGTTCTCCACCATGCGACGGGATCGGTTCCTCTGATTGAAGACTCGACAATCATTGTTAAATTAAAATGTTTTATTATCATTAAACAAATATATCTTAATATTGTCAAATAATATAGTCACGAAACGCAATATAGCAGTGCACAACAGTTCTCAGTATTAATGAATCTTATGAAATAACAATTGAGTAAACATACCTTTTATCTCTCTTGACATTTGAGAGATATTCTAAATCACATCTTATGCCAGTCTGCACAACACTTCTGCTTACAAGTCTGCTGGCGGCCACTGTCTGGCCTGCCTATTCTATTTACACACTATTAAGGCCTCATGACACACTGGCCTGCATCAAGTCACATGCTTAGCTGTAATTTCTATTAATAACCATTACATCAGAAAGCAGTAACTATACAGCCATCACTAAACATAGTATCATAACACAAATGCTAAAGATAGACATTATGACACTTTGTTGGTGTTACATTAAAAGTAAACTATATGAATTGAAATAATCCTTAAAAAGTTTTGTTTGTGTTTCAAGGTTAGTATTTCTCATTATTTTAAGCTCACAGAAATATGGCATAACAATAACAACAATCACAATGACATCACTTAGGTTTGCTATGATTATGGTGTAGTATTTGCAAAGGACGGCTTGTACCCAGATAGCATAGGCCACCGTCGGTAAAACATTTTTCCAACATCGCGCAGACGTTAATACGATTTGGAATGCTATCCGGGTATAACCCTGACATAGCTTATGTTAATGATAAACTTTCCAATTTGTTTCTCTATGCTTCAGGTACGTCTGTTGATCCATTGCCAACCAACTCAACAGAGACATGTCCAGAGTGTGGTAATGGTGGTCTAATTGCTGGTGAGTCTATCCCCTTAATTGAGTAAAACATCTGATATTTGAAAAAAATACCCCATTTTGGTGATGGTTCATTTACTATATAAATTCAGTACTATGCATAATAATATAATGGTACCTCTGCTTTATTTCAGGGATTGTAATCGTTACAATATTAGCTATTCTAGGCATTGCTTCAACAGTAGCCCTTACACTGCATAGGTGAGTAAGAGTATCCGGTTATAGCACTTGTCAGGATGCATTTTGGATTGGTTTTCCTGATGAAATTTCCCAACTTTTTATTAAACGTTTTGAAGAGACCAATGATGATCATTCCCAAACATTTAAGAAAATTAAATGTATTTTGTAGTTTGCAAAATATAATAATAATACAAAATAACAAGGAATTATTTTCTGTTTGATGTAATAATGTTTCAGCTCTCAAAGCATTTACAATCATCTTGGCATTTGTTGAAATGTGTACATCTTAGATTTTCAAACTTCATTATGAACATTGAGCCCTCAGGTGTCTGCAAAACGCAGGCAAGAAATGTCCTTGAGTCTGTCTCTTAGAGATATGAAAAAAATTCCAGGGAACCTCTTGTGTTGGGTAGTGTATGTGAAGCTACGGAATTTAAATATTGAAACAGCTGAAGTTATAATTGTGCTATAATATTTCTGTTAGACTTTTGTTCTATAATAGTATTATACAGTATAATACTATACTGAAATGTAGCTACCGATTTTGATGCTGTTGAATTATTGGAAAATACTGATTTTTTTTTCAATCAACGTCTCATTCACCCAGTCGGAAATCTCAGCAAACCAAAGACAACAATAGGACTGAGAATGTAAGTATGGATTTGGTTGTATATCCAATCATACCTTCAGTATATACCTTAGTTATGCTATTTATATTGTCTAAACTTCAAAACTGGATGGTATGATATCCTATAGGTAGATTTTAACTCATATCAATCCCATCAGGGCCTGGCTAGGTTCACTTTACCTCTATGAAATTTATATAGCACTTAATTTTTCATGTCATCATAAATTGCTGATTTGTTCTCATTACAAGTGCTTTTATGGCCAATGAGATGAAAACGAGGCATACGGTCGATTTTCAAAATTCAAAGTTCATTATGCGCCAAAATGTGTAGGTGTTTAGCTTGTAGCATGCATTGAAACAATCCGATCTTATTTTTTCATAAAAAAGTCTCTTAAATCGGGAATCGCCCACACTCTTTATTACCTTGCAATGAATGTTTAGCTAAAATGTAAACAAAGTTAATGAAGTAAATTCATCCGATATTTATTAATTTAGCTCAATGTAGACAAAGTGGGTTCTTGAATTAGCCAGTTCGAAGCATTTTCTTTCATCTCCAGCATTTCCTTTTTTGTGCTGCTTTAATTTATTTTATCTGCGCTTTCTTCTATTCCTTCTCTCCATATTCTCAACATATTTTTAAACTCTTTAAATACCATTTACAACTGCTCTATTATTTTCTGGAATTCATTGGAAAGTAAATGGACTCTACTTATATGTACCGTATTAATAGTAATGTAATGTATGTGCAACTATGGACATTCTGCAATTTCTATCATCCCTGCATATTTCTTTCAATCATGTAGTAAGTCCATTATCTTATGTTTCCTTTAAGGAGGCTGAGCATCCTCTGATGGAAGTCGTACCACAGAAACTCAAAATGGTATGAATGTGTTTGATTTGATAACTTGACAACATTTTTCATTAATCATATTTCTCCAAAAAACATGAGATAAGATCATATGACAGAATACAATCTCATCTACTAAAAAAAAATACACATTCGATATATATATTTTTAATCTTTCATCGTAACTTAATATATATTTTGCTATGAATATTGTCCAAATGTGTTTTCAATCGTAAATATGGTCCATAAAGAAAGAATTTCCAGAACAAGTAGCAATAATTTAGTAAAGTAAAAACAACAAATCCAAAATCAAATTGTTTTAAAGTGTATGAATACATTTAGCCATGGTTGTATTTAAACGGGGATCTTAAGGGATAGAATGCAGTTGTGCAAAGCATTTGAGACTTCTTCATACCATCTCTAGTAATCATTCTTCATTTGTTTCCAGGATTCATCACAAAAATGGCCTGGAAAAGGTATAAATCACAGAGGAAGTTAGTTTATTACACTAACACAAAACTGACAATCTGTCATTATTATATATCATTATTATATCACATGGCAATTGTCATGGATACTATAAGTGTCATGCATAACTGGCATTACAGTAATCATCTCAACGTGTTTTCTCATTCACATGTTCTTCTCTAACACATAACCAGCCGCCTTGAACCACATCATGCTTCGTTCGCCCCAGGTGCTAATGGCCACACACTTGGTGTACACTCCACTGGATTTTTATATATCTAAAAAAAAAATAAAAAACATACCCCAGTCACTTATACATTCACTTTTGTATCAAATGCGTCAACTTGTAAATTCCTCACTTTTACTTGTATTTCAGTTGTAGTAAAGGATGAGGGTTCAACTTGTTCAATTTACCTTGGCAGGCCGAAAGACTTGCAGACTGAAAACATTATGGAGACAGAAGCTTTCAACTCTAGCTTTCATGATGGGTAAAAACTGTAGATGAGAAAGAGCCAAAAACATCTTTCAATGTTCAAGAATATTAGCTGGCTGGTGATCTAGCCCTTCACCAGGGGGCTAACTGTGCAAACCCTGTAGACACTCACGTGAACTAAAGTTCATAACAAAATGGCGGTGTAGATGTAGTTGCTCGCTTTGGCTTTTTGTAAGCAATGATTATACCTGTGATGGTAGTAGGAATTGTCGGTTGGGGGGAACCCGTACCCGAGTTGCTGGCTGCAGAGGATCGGCTTAGCACACAAATTTAAATTACATGTAATTTCAAATTTATATAAAGATTTAAATATCCAATGACATGAATATTAAATGTCTTTAATTTATTCTATGGTATGTTAAACTTTTCTCTGTAGTTTTGTGATTGACTAACCAGTATTTAATTAATATGGCACCCTTCAGTCCAATTGGATTAGGGCTTTCTGAAACTCATAGACATACAATTTTGGATATTAGCACTGCAACTGGATGATGAAGGCAAACTCTGGTGAAGGTCCATCATTCGGTGGCAGGGCCATGGGATTGCAGGCAATTCAACCAGGAGGATTGGCCCCTTTCCAGTGAGCACAAGCTGACAGGAGCTCGGCACCTTTACCTGGAAAATTGGCCCAAGAAAGGAAGCTAGCCCCTTCACCAGAGAAATTTTCCCAATAAGATAGCCCCAGGTTGAGGAATGCTGGTATCTGTCAACGAAGGTCCCCTCCATCAAACTTATTGTGTCCCTTCAGCAATGGGTGCCTGTTCATCCATAGTTTCATAGCCAATATTGTCTGTAGCCAAATTCAGCATGTTGAATATTTTGCCAGAAGCTGCTACTGTATCTACAGTGTCATCATCCCAATATATCTATGGACACTTCACCTTGGTTTGTTTCAGACTACCTGAACCTAACACCAACATTTTTAAGGCTATACCTTTAAAAATCAAAATATTGTAAAGTAAAACCCCAAAATAAAGAGTTACCTAAAACTCATGAAAGGTTTCACAGAAATTTACATTATCTGTCAGTTTAGGGGGCACAGCATCAACAGAAAGAGAGTTATTTTGCCCAAAAAAAGAAGAAAAAAAGATAGAAGTGTAATAACCCCTTGCCTTCAAATAGTTATGAGGGTCAAAACAGGCTACTTTTCCCCAATTTGTGTGATTTTATTGTTGCTCTCGGCTGCCACTTCGCTGAAGATCTGTGGTTATGACTGTCATAGTTGAAACACAAACTTTTTAAGCTATTGAGATATACCAGCCAGCTACACACTAAAGCAGCCACTAAAAAAGTAGTTTATAAATTTAACTAACGCTCTCCAGTTGTATAAAATGGTCTCCTCTCATCCCTTTTTCAAGAAGTTTTACATCATTACAAATGTGTGTTGTGTTCCTTGCCTTATTGGGCTTCCTGTATTATTTATAAAGTTTTTTTGTTTGTTTTGTTTTAAAGATACATAGAATTAACTGTCAAAAATCCCACTAGTGAAGAAAACATACTTTACAAATTCAAGAAACATCTTCCAGAGGGCATTATGGTTCAAGCGTCTTTTCTTCGGGTCAGTACAATTAATTTAATAAAAGCCTGCAGCTGACGCTTAGTAATGAAATGTTACATTGATAAGCTTGTGTGATAAACAGCCTCAACATTTTTTTATATCTCAGAATTTGAGATAGAAAAATCAGGTATTTACTAGGGAAGAGGTGGCTTGGGACAAGGGGTACATTAGGACAGCTTTGATTTTTGCAAAACTTTCAATGTCAATGTCAATGTATCAGTGTTTCAATGCTACTGGGGGTCTGAAGAGACCAGCTTCTAATGACCAAAATGTCAACACTAGCACAGCTTGTTTCTACATCTGTAATCAATTTCTGTCAATTTGCGAAATAAATCATTTAACTGTATACCATTGCTTGGCATGGATTATTTCTCAATTAATATTTTAACATAACTGAACGTGATATATAACTTATTGTTCATATCCGATCCTTTTGTTTGTTTTATAGGAAGAACCTGATAATTTTGTAATTGAATTGAGGAAGGCCAACGAAAATCATCCCTGGGCTAAACACATAGCATACCTGGAAGACCCTTGCAGAAGTATTCCGGCATTGCTGAAATAAACCTGTTTGATTAATGGTAGGGAACACCTTTTGCAATGTTAAGCCAAATTTGAGTGTATCTACCATAACTATCAAAGACTCTTAATTTAACACAATGTGACACTGTATTTCATTGTTAGAACCAGAGCTGTTAATAAATTTAAATCGAAACACTGTGTGCGTTTTTAAAAACTGAATGCCTTGACAATTTTTTGTTGTTTTTCTTAGCAACAAATTCCACACTGTTAACAGTCGTGGCTGCATTAAACACGTGAAAATTTAGGATGGAGGAGTTCACTAAATTATTCCTATAGCATCCTTCAGCAAAGTTGCAGCCGACAGCAAGTTGCGGAGATAAATGACAATTGCTCGGGGCTGATAAATTATTATAATCTGATTGATGAGGGAAATATCTATAATTTTTCTCATTCAAAATATTTCGGATCGGTCACATTATTCTGACCACAACTCACTGTCAGCCGTAAATTTGCAGATTGGTGCTGTAAATGGAGAGATCCACCCCAGTTAAGAGTTTGAGCTCACAATGAGCTCACGGGAAACTCACAGAGATATCATACTGTGAGATCACTGTGAGTTAGAATTGTGTGAGTCTTCTTTGAGCTGTCAGCCAATTAAGTGTAATTACATTTCTGCGAATTCCCATCTAATGGTAGCTCTGAGCAATTAAGCTATGAAACTTTGTTACTAAATGAACTAAAACACAAAAAAAATCCAAGAACAGTCTCCATTCATGATTGCCCCAAGCTGGTTTTGAAGCTAAAACATACCTGACCTACCTATTGTCCACAAAGTCACATATAATAGAAACTAGTAAACAATTAGCATACAACTGAACAGAAACCAGATAGCCATCATTACAGTGCACTTAATCTGTCAGTATAATCATAATTTTTTCTCAAATATATTATTAAAACCTAAATTCATTGAAAACTTAGTTTTATTCAGATAAATTCAATATATATATACTTCAATTGATATCGTGTTGTACAATTTTAGCCTGAATATCCGCAATCAATTTGTTCTCGTAGCTCAACGAAAGTTTCTTGCATGTGTAGGGAGATACTTTTGATCATTTTTAAAGGTAAATTAATGAAGCTCCTCCAAACCTAATAACCAATAAACGTGAACCAAATTAAAAATGTGTGCGGGGAATAGAAAAATTCCCCGCACACATTTTTAATTGGGTTTACATCAAAACTTCAAGATGACCACTCCAAAAACTTAATTATGTTTTATGTGAGCAATTTAAATTGTAATGCAGATGCGCCCAATTTCGATCTGACTTCAGTTTTGTGACTGTGGCCTTCTTTAAGAATTTTGACATACTCGTCCTCTTTCATAAATCATGATTCCATCACTTTTTTCTAACATCCCTGCTCCACTGGCACTGAAGCAACCTCAAAGCAAGTTGTTCCCTCTGCCATGCTTAATTGTTGGCACTTTATCCTTAAGGTTGAAGGCCTGACCAGCTTCAGTTCAAACATTACTGATCATCACTGTGGCTGAACTGAATATTTGTCATCCATGCCATAACTTCCTAAGGCTTGCAAACTTTGCCCTCCATGCATGTATGTCTCAGCAAACTGGAAGCAAGATTTTTCTTGGCTTTTCTTCAATGGTGGCACTGGCCTCATTGCCCTTCTTGGTGCTGTAGTCTCTTGACTGTGCCAGTACTTCAGATTTCTCAAGGTCATTACACAATTTTTCTTGGTCATTCTCCATTGAGTTATTATAACAATGGATCCAAAACAGGCGTTTTCTCCGTTTTCTTCCGTTTCACACATAGACCACACAATCATGTGGAGAGCACACACGAAGAAAGTAATCACACAAACTGACAGCTCCAGACTCAAACAAAAATCTTCCACAGGGACAATTTTGATATGGTCCTGTAGATTGCTATAATTAGTTCAAAACACAGTTTTCAGCCAAAATTAGCCCGGATTGACAGCCTACTCATATAATAACTGCAGCAGTTTCTCAAAATTGTCCCAATGAATTTATGTCTATGAATATTATTATAAACAATGGTACATTTATCTTAACTGGGAAACATGCAGCAGCGTGGCACCGAAATTATTATTTTAATGCGTGACATTGTGGAGAGTTTGTTTGAGAAGATGACATGCCATTGGCAGCCTGTATGATAGGTCTCGAACAGGGGTTGGTCAGAGCCTATCTTTCCTTGAGTGAAAAACCTAAATCCCTAATAAAGCCTTTAGTCGCCAAGAAATCACAACCAGAAATATATGAATATTCAATAGTCTTGACAATTAAGATTACTCACCAATGCCTGTATTCAAAATGGTTCTAAGATTTTGCATTTATGACATGTGGCTGCAAAGATATTTCCTACGACTTGGTTGGGGGTTTGTTAATGAGTTGGGGTCAATGAGTTGGAATGTCAATGAATCAACAGCACTATTGTTGGTTTGCATTTTGCATGTTGACAAGGTTTTTTGATGCCCTAGAAAATACGGTTTCTGATTTTTGTAAAATTTCTTTTTGTCAATGATGTATGGCCAGTGATTTGGTTTGTCAATGAGTTGTGTCTGTCGATCATTTTGCTTGAGACCAGTTGACAGTTGTAAAAAGCTTGAAACCTTGCACAATTGGAAATTGGACCATAATCTTCAAAATTAGACAAAGACCCACCTTGAAAAATTGATGGGGTTCCCAGAATTCAAGAAGGCGCCCAGTATGGCCGCCGATCACTAATTCAGCTGCACTTGTTTTTTTTTTTTAAATATCAAATCAAATAATGGCTTTAAACCAGGATTTTTAATAGCCAATTTTTAAATGAAATAAAGTCAAGAAGAAAATCTTTCTTTACAAGTTCGCTGTAAATAAATAAAAAACATAGCTTTCAAATCGGAAAAAATTAAATGACAGTACTAGGAACTCAATCATTTTTTTTCGCAAGAGCGTGACATGGAAATTATTTAAATGAGAAATATATATATATATAATATATACACATATCAATATAACGTTATAATACAAGTTATGTACAAAAAAAGTTGGTAAGCACAGGTTAAATGAAACAGCACCGTAAACATTACGATAAAATAATCTGTAAGACTAACATAACAGTGGGCAAGACGCACCTTTCTATGCAACTAGACTTAAAAAATGTACAAAACAACAACTATACTATGAAATTAAAGACTGTACAGCGATATTCATGAGTATGACATACAAGTGGCAAGACGCTCAACTCTGCATGAAATGTGACATGGTAACATACAAAAGGGTTATTCGATAAAATAAAAATGCGTTAAAAAAGTAAAACTAAAAATTATGCCTAGGTAAAATCATTGCTGGACGGGTCTATTGTTTCTCAGCCGATGACCGATGACATTGGCCACGTCTATCCAGTCGCGCTCCCTGGCAAGGCGCGCTCGATACACCCTCGGCTGAGCAGCATGCTCGCCAGCATGATTTGCCGGTTCCTCAGCCCTGTCAACACCGCCCTCATCCATCTCAATCACATCGTAGTGCTCATCCAGGGGGGCATCATCCATGTTAGGTCTGCCATTAGGTTGTTCATACATCACTCCATCGTCATCTTCATGTTCAACATCGTCATCATTATCATCATCATTTGCATCAGCAGCAACATAAACCCTCAAATCCCCCAAACTACCATCAATAGTCTCAGCAGACGACGCATGGTGGCATATTGCTGTCTGATCGAATCACATTTCTGAAAAAAAACAATGTCAGTTAACTCGAGCCTTTGCAATTGTATTAAAGTTGTCCAGTAAGGTATGCAATAATTCTCTCCAGGGTTCATTTATACTTAAATTAGTCCATCCCAGACACTAGCATTTACATCTTTACATCGACATTGCAGACACTGACATCCAAATTTTTTCATCAGCTGATAAGTGTTCGCTTAGTTTACTACTACAAAGTCTTCTCAAATCACTTTAACTCGTGTAGCTATAATGAGAAATTGAGTATACCTAGACTTGAAAGGGTGTGGTGCTGGGTGGAGTACCTCGATCCAATGTGTGAATGTCACAGCAAGTCCAGTTGCAACATTTGGCGATCAGGTGTACTGGATACAGCATTAGTGCAAGACATTTCAAACAGCAGGCAACTGCAAACAGGGGCGGATCATCTGACCTAGCGTGGCTGTTAATACGTGCGTGCAAGTTGACCAAACTCACCAGTATGCAACACGTCATGATCCCTCCAAAAATACTGCTCAATATCGTCCAGACTATCATTCCAGTGCCATAGGTTTTTAGCGATGACTTCGTTCCTATCAGAGGCTCTTCAGCAGCGACTACGTCATCCTTAGGGTCACTGACAGTCGTCCTAGTCCATGAAGTGACAGTCACGCGCGGCTTTGAAGATCCAAGGTCGTTCGCCAAACAGCATGCCCATGGAAAGGTAGAAATCAGTGTCTCACAGAGGTCTGCTGAAAGTCTCATCACAATCACTCTTTCAAATCCCTTCGTATTGGCCATACTTGACATATCGAATTGGTCATTGGTCATTTTAATGGTCAGCTTCTTGCCTGGCCTATGCACTTCAGCGAAGAATGGAGCTGCATCTGCATCTTTGCAGAGTACAAAACCAGAGGATGAGCAACTGCACTGTCCAGTATTGCCACATATCCATGCAGAACATTCCGCCAAGCTCAACAACAAAACAATTGCGATTTGTCTCATTTTTAACCACCAAAAAAGCATACAACTCAAATTTACCCTGTCTCTCCTTGCAGTGACAACTTATGCAACTGAAGTAGCTACTGCAACTGACCTACCCCTATGCCATGTAGCAGTACCCCCCATTGTTCCCCCCTTACTCACGGTGACCCCAATGCCTAACGTTTGAGTGTTACGTAATAAAACAAAAGACAGTAAAAGTGACCGGCGTCCTAAGACAATGGAAGGAGTATATTAGACGTAGTATACCACATCTGGCAGCGCTGTCGAGAATTGATGTACTATAGACATGTACTCGGTTTTATTCAGTTATATATATATATATATATATTAGTATAATCACCACTCATGATATTTGCGAATAAAAAAATGAAACTCTCAAGTCATCTCCATTAGTGTATCACTATTTGTGGCATCAAGTTGAAAATGTTTAACTTAATACTAGTATTACGTAATAGCTATTTACCCATACAATCAAGTCCAGTTTCAATATCACTATTCATAAACTTAACTAAGGTATAAAATCGTCAATTAAAAAATATGGATGTGTGACTTAATTGAATTATATATCTTCATATCTACATACCTACATATATATATATATATATATATACACAGCTCGAAGTGCAAAATTTTTATTTATTTTCAAATTTAGCGTTAAAAAAACGTCAAGCAGACGAAACGCTTTTGCTCAATTTAAGATTGGTCATAAGCAAAAAAAGAATGCACTCAAGCCCTTAATGTGACAATCACCGATGCGATCTGTCACGGGCTGGCTGAGCAGGGGGGGCCGCTGGGGCACTCGCATTGTCCTCCAGCAAATACGATGGTATAAAAAGCATGGGTCTGAAGCCAGAGGGCATCTCCACTCACAGCCTGATCGCAATAGCATACGCTAAGACCTCAGTACCAGCTACAATCGGACAGCCATCACCGAGTCACCTCTAGGAACATCATCAGACTGACTCTCTACGTGTAGTACTTCGTCAAAAAAAAAATACAGCCAGGTATGTCACTTTTCATGTATTTTGGTATTTTTATTGGTTTATGCTATAGTACAAATTTAGAAAAAACATCGCTCGTGTAAAATTTTTAAACTTTTATTTCACGTTTTTTCACATACAAATGGTAATACATACATAAAAGACGCCGTATATATATATATATATATATATATTTACACATTTGGTGTACATTTTCAATAGTAACACCTACACATATATGACAATGCCGTAAATACATCAAATTTGAATATAGAAGTAAAATCGATCGGTGTAATTCATTTCTTTTATTTCACCTTTTTTTTCACATGCAGACAGTAATACAGTCATAAAAGAGGTCATATATATATATATATATATATATATATATATATTTATGAATTTCGTGTTCATTTTCAATACCAGCAACTGAACATATGTGACAATGTTGTAAATACCACAAATTTTAATATAGAAGTAAAATCGATCGTCATAATTCTTTTTAAACATGGAGTATTTAACACTGAAATTAGCCAGTAGTAGGAGTAGTAGTAGCAATAGTAGTAGTAGTAGTAGTAGTAGTAGTAGTAGTAGTAGTAGTAGTAGTAGCAATAGTAGTAGTAGTAGTAGTAGTAGTAGTAGTAGTAGTAGTAGTTTCACTCGATTGTGTGTATCCGTTAGCTACGCCGTATAGCATTAAACATTGACTTTTCACATCAGGTATTTTGTATAGCATATTCAAAACACTAGAGGGGCTATATTTCCTACTTCTGTAATATACATATATCAATACATAGTAACCGCAATTAGTAGCAGCTAAATACCTAGAATACGTTACACAATGTCTAAATTTTGATATAAAAGTCATCATTTCTCCTTTGTAGGTGCCCTCGCCCATCGAATCGAAAATCTCTATCAAGTTGGACTCTCCATTCAGCGACGTCGTCCGTACACCGTCAACATCAAGAGCAGCAGCAGCAGCATCAGCAGTGACAAAGGCACCACCACCACCACCACCACCACCACCGCCACTGCCACCTCCACCGCCATCACAACCATTAACAGTGAGGACCATCCAGTGTCCCATGTCGCCGCGTAAGTACGAGTTTTCATTACAATTCACTATGTAACAGTATTCACTCTTGCATCGCTTGGCTGGTTTGCAACGTCTGGCACCATGACTCGCTTTCAGGTACTTCAGAGCATTTGAGGGCATAATAGCCATAACGTATGAAGACGTAATTTCATCATTCCAAAGTATTTCGTACAATTGATTAGTGTTCATGTTAAATAGAGATTGCGAGCGTAGTCGATCTCGAATAGTCCAGGGTATGTCACTTTAGTGAGCATGACAACCGATTCCTTTAGAGGCGATTTGAATCGTAGTTCGATTCTCACACATCCCTCGCTAGTCACTGGGTAGAATTCGTTATAATTTTGAGGGGCTAAGTCAATGACGAATAATGTATAGCCGTCTCTATATTCCTCTCGATTTGTTCTCGCCTTGTTAGCGTAATTCGGTTTCCCCTTGTAGAGTTTAGAGTAGCAGTGTAGGTACTTATCTTCGGAGAAATCTAAGTTCAGAGGTCCTCTCGGAGTAGGTGTGCCCGATAGACTCACATTGATGAAAGTGATGTCGTAGTGCATGAAATTGTAGGGGTTCTTGGTTAGGCTCCCTCCAATGGACTCCCCTGACACAAAGCCTAAGACAATTTTGCTGGGTACTCGTCCATTAAACGCATCTTCGATGTAATAGGAAGAAGTGTCTCTAGCCAAGTTGAACTTTCGTAACTCCTCTTTGGTATAGAAATATTTCGCTCTAGAAATTTCCTTCAGCATTACATCCTGGTGACCGAGTAAAATGAGACCTGAGGGGGTCACGTGTTTCAGAATAAGAGTAATATCGACAATCTCCAGCTTGTAATCAGTGGTCTCCCGATTAGCACTCTGTAGTCTAAACTTGTTTGACGTTGGTGTGAGATTCAGGTCAATAGTAACACCGTTTAGTAGATATTTGTTCGCTTTAAACACATCGACATCGACTTTCCCTAAAAGTTCGACTGTTCTACTTCCACTCATGGCAGAGGCTCTCTTTTTAAGTCCACTGTTACTTCCAAATGCGAGGCTGACATCATTCATGAATCCGGTGGTGTCCTTGTGAAACAGCGAATTTTCCAGTTCCGAGTCATTTAGTTCAGTCTCGCCCAGTAGGGTGTTCATGAGAGCCTTGTAGCTGTAGCCTGTCTGACCCCCTGTCACCACTCTGTCATTAAGTCGCACTTCCACCTGATCCCAGAGTGCATGGGCTAAGTTGTTAACAGGCCCCACACTCCATGCGCCTTCATCTGCCTCAACCGCAGACTCATCATTGGCTGCAGCAGCAGCTGAAGCAGCAGCAGCAGCAGCTGAAGCAGCAGCGGCCGCATCTTCACCTCCCTCTGGTACTCTCGAACCATCGCCCCTTACAATTCTCACTCTGGTCGATAGGTAGACATTCGATAAGTCGATATACGAAGTACCCGCACCTGGTACGTGAAATTTTACATCGCCCTCGGCAGAAAATTGGTTGACTGGTTTATGGGTCAGGTATTTAACATCAGTTACTCCGAGGTTACTCACTGGTACGCTGAACAAATTTAATGTGTCCTCATAGGCTAGGTTTGATGACTCTAGCACTTTTTCACCGCTTGACATGACGAGTGAATACGTCGTTGATCTTCGAAATTTTCTTGCTAGTAGCCCCAGTCAAACTTTGCCTCCCTCGTTTAAGACGCTGTGCTGTCAACTTGTTCCGCTGATGGACTGAGCCTCCTCGCTCTCTTCCCCAGTTTTTATCACTTTTTGTAGTCAGCTCACCCTGGGTCCGTGCCTGGGTCTGTACCTGGGCCTGAGCCATGTCATTAGACTGTTCTATCGGTGACACCACTGTCAGGGGTAAATTTTCATTGTTCTTATTTCCACCGCTGTCACCCTCCTTGCTTCGTTTGATGACAACGGGCCTCGGTCTATTAGACCATAGAGTGGTGTCCCCCACAGTTTTCCTGAAATGCTCTATCCATGGTTCGGCCTTCATGGCTGCTAGTGATTTGTATCTTTCTTCCATATCAGCTCCAAAGTACACTTGGTAGAGTTTTTTGTCTCACCGTTAAACTCTCCTAATAATTTGCCTCTCGAATCGCAGAGTTCTATCGAAAGATGTCTTACGTCTGACACTCGCAATGGAACGTAGAGCACTGATTGAACTTGAGCAAAACCGTGTCTTTTATCTCACCGATTGGTATGGAGCGTAGTACTGGACTGTAGGTATCACCTACCACAGAGCCTTCTAGCTGGGGACAGTTCACATACATGACATCCCACTTGGTGCGGCCACTATTCCCTAGTGGTACAGCTATGTCCACTAGTCCGAGGTACCAGCGACCACCAGTTAGGCCATTCTTAGGGGGTGTAAATACCTCTGGCATTTGCACAGTGAAGTGGCCGGCATCGTTGTCTGGGTTTATCCCCAGTGTCTGGTCGCTTACCAAGTAAATTAACATTTTTTTTTTTTTGGTTCTATTTCGAAGTGTATTCTTCTTTTTCTTCTTCTTCTTCTTCTTCTTCCACTTTTCACTGTCTCCTCTTCCTCTTCCTCAGAGACTTGATTCTATCGCTGGGTAACCACTGGTTGTATTTACTAGGCCAAGATTGATATTTAACAAGGCTCTTGCTCGCACCGTCTGCTCCCACTCTCGTTTTGATCACTTTCTCTATTTTGAAGAATGCATCGGGGTCAAATCTCACCACAACCAGCTCATTAGAATAGAAAGGTCCTGAGACACGTTCACCTCCGTAATCGGTCAAGTAATAAACGGCTATGCCGTCAGAAAATTTTCTAGCTCTTACCGTAAAGACCTCACCGGTAAACTGTTCATCATATGAGCGAGAAAAATTTTTTTGTCTATGATAGGACGCTCTCACTTTATCTCCAATGGTGAATTTGTAGACGCTTCGTTTCCTGTTTCTCGACGAAGTTACGGCCTTCTTGAAAGCAGCTGCCAGACCTGAGGTATTTCTAGTGACGTACTGGTAGTCCCAAATTGACTGCTCATTGCTCTCATTGACCTGCCATGGACTGACGCCTATGCTCGAATGAATAGTACGATTGTATGATGACACTATATCCTGAAACTCTTCGATGTATGCGTAACTGTTACTGAGCTGAAAGAATTGGAACAGTCGCTTCTTCAGACCCTTGATCATTGCCTCGGCGTAGTTAGCCTTGGTTTCAGTGTTGGTGTAAATGAGCCTCACTCCCCTCTCGTGTATTAACGATGTGACCATCATATTGGTAAATTCAGTACCCCTGTCACTCCTTAGGAATCGAGGTAATGCATCTCCAGCCTCAGCTGCGGTAAATATTTTCCGGAACCCGTCACTCATGTGTTTCCCTCCTTTACTCTTAAGGGACTCTGCTCTACAGTATCTTGAGAAGACATCGATTGTTACCAGAATGTATGCGAATCCATCGTTCGCTTTTGTGAATCTCTCACCATTGAGCACTAGTAGATCGCAATCCCACAGGTGATTGATGCCTGGTGCAATTACTCGGCGATACCTGGTAGGTTTTTGACGAGCCTGCTTGTGTAATGACACAATGTCTTGAGACTTGGCCCAGTCATTGATCCTGTTGAGACTTATATCGTATCTACCTTCTCTCTTGATAACAGCGTGTAGTTTAGATGGACTCGTGAAACTACCTGGTGATTTGGTGTTGTAAAATCGTCTCGTTAAATACGCATCTATGTCTCTAGGTAACACCATTATGTTGCTTTGACATGTATCCAGAACGTTCGACGCTTCTTCATAGGCCTCGGCCTCGGCTTCTGCTTATGCTTCTGCTTCTGCTTCAGTTCAGCCTCCAACTTATTCCTCTTCCTTTTATTTGAGGTAGATACCTGCGTAGACATAGACACGAGTGAGACTTCTGCTTCTGCTTCTTCCTTTTCTACTTCTGCTTCTTCCTTTTCTGCTTCTTCCTTTTCTTCCTCTTCCTCTTCCTCTTCCTTTTCTTCTTCTTCTTCTTCTACATCTCTAGAGAGACGATTTTTCAAGTAGTGCAATATTCTCCTCAATTTTATATTGGAAATAAGCTTCAGGGGTACATCGTGGTCTAACATGAGACAGTACAGCTTGTTATGGTGTAGAGGTACTGGATGTGTGCTAGATTGAGTGTGAAGTAGCAGCCCTGTGTAATCAACATCACCGGCTACAAACCTATTCTCAACCTCACCCTCACCCTCACCCTCACCCTCTCCTTCTTCTTCTTCTTCTTCTTCTTCTCCACCCGTCTGTATCGACGGCGATGTTGTGAGTAGATATAGTATGGTGCGGGCCTTATCCTTATGAGTTTTATAAACCAGTTCGGCATTGACCTTTCTCAATATTCATACTCGTCATTGACCTTAGCATCGACATCGCCCATGCGGTTGTCATTACTGACGTAATTGCGTTGCCGATCTCGAGGTGTGTTGTCATTCGATTTCTCTGTATCATTATCGGCATCATTCACCGATCTAGAGTCAGCGTAAGCGCCAGTGTCGATGTCAACATCGGCGTCCGGACGCGCTCGACCACCGTCGACAGAGAGAGTGGACGATTGCGTCGACGGCGCCCCTATTACAGCAGTATTTCCATTGCTAGCGGCCCCCCCACCATTTCCAGTGAGCCTTCCTCCCTTATTCGAAGACGCGCTAAAAACTACAGCCTCTTCCGACTGTCGCAGGGCGGGCGACTGGCCCGCAACAGCTGTTGCGGCCAGTCGTCCGGGCTCATCTGAAGACTTCTTTCTATTGGCCTCTACCAGATTTTCGTATTTTTCCTTGGGTATCACGTAGACCTTCCGGTTAAATTTCATCGTCATATTCTGAGTCATCGTGACCTCTGTCGTGACCGTAATCCGAACTGTCAATGCGGCCGGAAAGTAATTTCTTCAGGTAAGGTAGACAGTGCTCCAAAAACTCTACAATGGTCTTGTAGTGTGTCACGTAAATTCGTTTCAACTGATCCCTAGTAGAGGCATCAATCCTAATTGTAGAGGTAGAGGTAGAGGTAGAGGTAGAGGTAGAGGTAGAGGTAGAGGTAGAGGTAGAGGTAGAGGTAGAGGTAGAGGAGGAGACTGATGTTGAGACTGATGGCTCGGTCCCTACTCCTATTCTTACTCCTACTCCTACTCCTACTCTTGCTCCTACTTCAACCAAACGTGCCACCTTCCTGAGCACTCGCTTGGTGCGACTTAACTCGCTGAACATGTTACTAGAATGCTCGAGGTTTCCTTCCAATGTATTTAGGATCACTTCAGTCAGACAGAGTACATGCTCTCTGGTGGCATCAGCCAATAGGGTACGACTCAGGTGCGCTGTCATCCTGTACGTACGTATTAAAAGCTCTAAAAAACTGATGCACTTCTCAACTCTCTTCGACATTATTTACGCGTGTATAGCGTTAGAGTCTCCCCGGGTAGAATAGAGGTGCTCAGCCGTACGTCCTCGTCCCCAGAACTGGTCAAGTTGTTCACTACAAGGTATCCGCGTGGCTCGCGAGTGGCGTCTTCGTACGCTTCGACTAGTCTCTTCGGAGTGCCGGGGAGCATCTGACGTGAGAGGAGGTGTATCTGTTGTAAGTCTCTACACGTTTTCATTAATATCAAGTAGCTAGTGTTGAGACTGATTGTTCGAGAGTATCGTGACTGATGGTAGACGTTTTGTGATATCATGATAACTGAGATACGACTGTGGTGAACGTCTCTAGTGAAAAGAGAGCACATTTCACTAGATTTACAAATCTCGTCCATGAGATCATCGAGTACCAGCAGACTGTGGCCTTCATCAGTGGTGCTCTTCAGTTCCTCCACAATCTCCCGAGTTGGTAAACCGTGGTGAGTTGTTAGATTGCTCACGTCAGCCTCTAGAGCGTCAAATTTTTTCTGATGCACACCATACGCGTAAAGTATTTTTTCTGGTGGTATCGTGTACATCAGCTCGGCGTGTCTCAGGATGGCTAGAGTCAGAACCGTTTTACCCGACATTGATGGTCCCGCAATTATAGTTGAAGAGGGCGACTCGAAGGCGAATATAGCTTCTCCTCCTTGCTTCTCCATGATCAAATGACAAATTATTTTTTAAAAATACTCTTTTTTCTTTCTTTACAGATTAGCTGATCAGGTCATGAAAGACTTACAGGATCTAGTGAGAAGCGGTAATAACCAGGGGGCGAGAACTGACACAGGGGTCGATGCTGTGACTTAGGGCAAGGTAGAGGTAGAGGCTGAAGTCGAGGAGGAAATGGAAACTGATGAAGCGCTTGATGCCTCCTTGACCTTAAGCGTCGCTCAGACTCTAACGTCAACACCCGAACCCGACCCCGAGCTCGAACCCGAGCAGAAACAGAAGTCAAAGTCGACGCAGAAGTCAAAGTCCAAGGCCAAGTCGAAGGCCAAGTCAACGTCCAAGACCGAGCCAGAGTCCGAGTCCAAGTCGACGCCTGCCTACCCTCACGAGAGCTCAATCGAGAGCTCAATCGAGAGCTCAAGCGAGAGCGCAAGCGAAAGAAACGCCTCGGGTTCGGATTCAGACCCAGGACCAGTCTCAGATCCAGACTCAGGCTCACACTCGGGCTAGTACTCAGGTACCCCGTTCGTGCTCTGCCGATGTAGTAAGTCTAACTTCGACAGTATTGCCCGGCGCATGTGCCTCAGCGAGGACTGTGTCTGCAAAGGTGACCACGTCGACGGCGCCCTCGATTGTGGCAGCAACAGTGATAGAGACAGTAACAGTGGCAGTACCAACTGTAGTAGCACCAGCAACAGTGACTAACACTGGTGTGCCAGCTCTACAGTGGCCTGGAACAGTACTATCGCCACTAACTGTGCAAACTGCTGTACCCTCCACCAGTATGGCAAATCACCTTAATTACGTGTCCTTTTATGCATCCGACGAGTCTGGCGAATTGGACGACGCAGACGAGGCATTCGAGGAAGAAGATGAGGTAGAGGATGAGGGCGATGAGGCTGAAGAGGATGAGAAGAAGTCTAGAGATGAGTATGGAGGTAGAGGCTGGAGTATGGTTAGATGTGCGGGCAGTAGACAGTCAAGTGAGCAGACTGCTCAGACAGTGCTACCTGCGATTGTTCCAGTACACGTACCCCGTCTCCTTAGTACGACTACTGGTGGAACAGGGGAGATTACTAGTACCAGTACCAGTATCAGCACTAGCACCCGTACGAGTGTGATAGATCATGTAAACTCTAGTACATGCACCGGTACAACCAATCGACGTTATGGCTTGGGGAGTATCCCCAAACGTACTACCCTTGGGGTCGCTGAGGTTGAGGCTGAGGTTGAGGCTGAGGCTAGAGATGAGGCGATGGAGGTCGACATTGTGACTCTCACGTCTGGATATGTTGACACAGGGACGGAAGAAGAAGAAGAAGAAGAAGAAGAAGGAGACGAGGTTATGGAGGGAGTTGAGGAGGGGTGGAGTGGGAGTGATGATGACAATACTCTACGCTCAGTTGAGAGTGAAATGCTTAAGGTTGGTGATGATTAACTGAGAAAATACAAATTTCTTTTTTTGTGTCAAAAAAAATTAATAAAATTTGTCTCAGCATTACGGTAATTTTTTTATTTATTTTTTACAGCGTTTCGGACAGCAGTTACGTTACCACCGGAAAAGATCCAGGGAGCTTGAGGAATTTTTTGCATGCTTCACCTCCTCCAAGACTGGCGAACCCTCAACTAAAAAAAGAAAAGTGGACCATGAGTGAGTTTGTTTTCTGTAAATAACTTCCTTATTTCATTTTTTAAAAGCGTTAAAATCCAGTGTCATAATAAGTATTTCTTTTTTCCACTACAGAGGACACCAAGCAGCGTCAGCATCAGCATCAGCATCAGTATCAGCATCAGAGGCATCAGAGGCATCAGAGGTATCGGCATCGATATCAACAGCAGCAGCAACGTCAGTAGGAGTATTGAGGGGTGGAGAGAGTCTTCTGGAACCAGTGAATAAGATGGAGAATGAGAATAGAGCTGAGACATGTGGTACGAGACATCGTGTGGTTGACGTGCCTGAAGTTAACAGCGATGGTGAACCGAAGAAGAAGAAGAAGAACATGAAGAACAAGAAGGCGAATAAGCTGAGCGCAGAGAAAGAGAAAGAGTGTCATGATAAGCGTGATGACATCAGACATCAGAAACCTAGTGCGTTAGTAGTTACACATTTTAGCATGGGCTCTATAACAGGAGTAATATGTATATATATATATATATTTTCTATATTCGTCAAAATTTACTGAAAATATTTTTTTCCACTGTTTTTTTCAGGCTGAAGGAAATTTTGCAGTTAGACGCAGGAACAGGAACAGGAGCAGGAACAGGACCAGGAACAGGGACCTCATGCGAACAAGAATTAGACAGAGATCTGGATGTGGATCTTAGCATGGACATGGACATGGACCTGGACCTGGATCTAGAAGAGCTACATGATGGAAATGAAATGAGGCTGCTTCTAGACATTCTATATGACAATAATATAGTGGGAGATGGTAGTGGTGAGGCGGATAATAATAATGCGCCTATTTTAAATGATGCTGATGATGCTGATGATAGAGATAACAATGATGATGATGATGATTTTGAAGGTAACATGGTTTTTGATGGAGATGATTACTCCGTGAATTTCCACCCCCACATTAACGTAGAAAATATACGTGACCTCGAGTTCGATGGAGGGGCAGTACGGGAGACTGTGTATCGTGTACACTTTAATGCTAACTGGGCCGGTGTAAATCTAGTCGATATAATGGGTGGGCTTGAGGGAGTGATCGAGGACATTGTCACCAGACTCAATGAGAGTTACAATCCTCATGATCTGGTGAGATTTTTCATTCAAAACGAAGCTTTTTACAGCCCCCATACCTTAGGACTCATGCCTCTACACCAGCTCAATATTTTCAAAGTTCTCGAACTGCTGGAAACCTTACTTCAATCGGATGACGAGTTGTACTTGGATGAGCCTCTCGAAATCCACATTGGTGTTATACGCAATCCTCTAGGTGCTGGTAGGAGTGAGGGCCTCAATTATGTTGATGACCTGCATAGACTTCGATGTATATGCAAAATAAACAATAGTGACAATTTATGTCTATCAAGGGCGATTGTGGTGGGAATAGCCAGGGGGGATCTCAGTGAAGCTCCTTCGACTGATCGGGTGTTACATCAGAAGGCAAGAACTAAATACTACACAATGATTAATTCAAGACGAAAGTTACAAAAGGTGGAGGCTGTGAGGTTGCACACACGTGCTGGGTTCGATCTAGGTTACGTGCCCTCATTCACTGACATTCCCTCTTTCGAGCGAGGCAAATACCCGTATTGTGGTTTTTGGGCGGGGGTCAGGTGTTCGTCCTCTCTATGTGGGTGTTGAACAGCGTCAGAGAACAGTTTACCTGCTTTACGTCGAAGATCCTCTGAGGCCTGCAGCTGTAGGACACTTCCACACCATTACCAAAGTGAATTGTCTCTTTGGAAAGAGCTCATTTTGCTCGAAGTGTCAGCAGCCCTATGACAAGCGCTATGGTCACAGTGGTTGTGAACAGTGTGTGTCATGTAGAGGTGATTCATGTGACATTGTTAACTCTGAAAAACACTCATGTACCACGCTTCATGCGATCCACGGAGTGTGCCCGTCGGCATCTCGAAAATGGTGTCTGCTCCAGTACACACAGATGTAAAGCATACGGTGTGTACTATATTCCATCTCGTGAACACCGATGCGACATGCGTGAGTGTCGTATTTGCAAGCAGTGGGTGTCTGGGGTCCATTTTTGCTACATCAGGCAGCAGCCCCCGAAAGCTGTGTCCTACAAATATATGTTTGCTGATTTCGAGACTGACCCCACAACGGAATATCACACTCCTAATCTACTCTGCGCTCACTGGGAATGCGAGCACTGTATCGACTACACTTACAGGGAGAGACAACACTGCGCACACTGTGGCACAGCCTGTCCGAAATGTTCGGCTCTCGTCTCTCGCAATATTGCCAGGGGTCACCCTGAGAGAACACTCTGCATGGATGATGAAACCTGTGGAATGAGGTCCGTACGCTTTTTCGGCGATAACACCGCCACTGAGTTTTGCGAATTTTTTTTCACCAGGGAATTTGAGGGTTATACACTCCTTTTCCACAATGGGCAAGCGTATAACGCATATTTCATCGCTAAGTACATCTTCTGTACCATGCGCAAAATGCCCCAAGTAATTTACAGGGGGAGCAAGATCGTTGCGATCGACACTGGGAAGTTCCGAGTGATCGACTCTCTAAACTTTCTGACGTTCCCCCTGAGTCAGAGGCCTAAAGTTTTCGGTCTGCAGGGTGTTAAAAAGGGCACGTTCCCAGTCTTTTTTAATCAGAAGGAGAACTGGGACTACGTGGGGCCTATGCCTCACCCCTACTGCTACCATGTGAACAGCATGAAGCCTAAGGCTCGTGAAGAGTTCATGCAGTGGTATGTACAGCAGCGGGGTAAGGTCTTTGACTTTAAGAAAGAACTACTGGCATATTGCGAAGATGATGTGAACATTTTACAGGAAAGCTGTAACGCATTCAGGAGCTGGCTTTTGGGTATCACATCGCGTAATGAGGTGGTGGACATCGGAGAAGGCGGTGAACAGAACACCAAGACTATCGGTGTTGATCCCCTTCAATATAACACACTGGCCAGCGTATGCATGGTTACGTACCGATATCTGTTTTTAACAGAGAAATATTCAGTCGAGCTGGAGGATGGTCGTACAGTGAAGGGTTTCCTTCAAAACGATAAGTTAAAGCTAGTGGGGGATGAGGGAAATGTTATCAGCAGTGAGGAAGTGGAGGTGCGCTCGATGCAGTTTGAATCGACACCTTTTGCCAGAATGCCATCTTGTGGTTTTGCTGGTATTGATGCTCACAGTCGCTCGTCCATTGTTTGGCTTGAATATGAGTCACAACGGCTGGGAGTACCCATTCAGCATGCGCGCAATGGTGGCGAGCATCATGTGAGGAATCAGACTAGTGATGGGTGGTTAAAGTTAGACGGATACTATCTTGATGTAAAGACGGGGCATGCATCGGCGTGGGAATTCTATGGATGTGTGTTTCATGGTTGTAAATGGTGTTTTGGTGGAGCGAAAGCCATGCCCAATGTACGACACCCCAATACTGGCGAAAGTCTCAAGACTCTCTTCATGCGAACTGAAGCAAGGCTAAAGTATCTGAGGTATGTACTCAAACTCGAAGTTCACACTATGTGGGAATGTGAATACCATGCGATGTTGAAAAATAATCGGAGGCTACAGGAGGTTGAAAGTACGTGCGAGATGCTTCCGCGTCTTGATCCCCGTTCTTCTTTCTACGGGGGGCGCGTAAATGCAGTAAAACTTTACCACGAGGCCAAAGATGGTAAGAAAATCGGATACGTTGACATTTGCTTGTTGTATCCGATGGTTCTGAAAAACGATGTCTTCCCTGTGTGGATTCCAGAGGTCATCGTGGATCCTCAGACCACAGATATCAGTACCTACTTTGGTCTCGTCCAGGCACGCGTTCGCCCCCCTAGGGGTCTATACCACCCGTGTCTCCCTGTGCGCCTCAATGGTAAACTCTTCTTCCCTCTCTGTGTTAACTGTGCTCGGAATTTGTCTAAAGACCCGTGTAGCTGTTCAGATGAGAAGCGGGACCTCACTGGTACATGGACTACAGTGGACCTCCAAGATGCCCTTCTTGTGGGGTACACTGTCATAAAGGTGTACGAGGTATATCACTTTAAGGAGCGAACCAAGTTTGATCGTACTCAAGAGACCCCCGGACTGTTTTCAGACTATGTCAACATGTTCTTGAAAGGGAAACAGGAAGCTTCGGGGTGGCCGTCTCGAGACATGAGCAACACTGAAAAGAATGAGTACATCAAGCAGTATGAGTCAGTCGAAGGTATTCGTCTTGATGAGACCAACATTGAGTTCAACCCAGGAAAAAGAGCAACAAACAAGTTGCTCCTGAACAGTTTCTGGGGCAAGTTTGGCGAAAACAATAATCATCGCACTAATCAATTAGCCGAGCGAGGGGTAGACATTTTCAAGTTAATAACCAATCCTTCAGTATCTCTGAAAGGGAGGCACATTTTGGACGAAAAGAGATGTATGTTGGAGTAATGTAGTTCAGAGGGCTTCCTCCCCGAAATGTCACATGTTAACTTATTCATAGCAGCGTTTACAACTGCCAACGCGAGAAGTCGTCTATTCAATGTGCTCCACAATCTAGGCCGCAGAGTGCTTTATTTCGATACAGACTCAGTTGTCTATGAATATGACGAGAGAAACCCTCGAGAGTACACACCTGACATGGGTGTTCATTTGGGGCAGTGGACAGACGAGTTGAAGGAGGATCAGTTTATATCACATTTTGTCAGCAGTGGACCCAAATCATATGCGTATCTGACAAATGATGAGGAAAGGACAACAAAACTCAAGGGTTTTACGTTGAACCATGAGGCAACAAAACTCTTAAATTTCGAGAGCATTTGTCGACTGGTGCTTTTTTGGGCTGACCCCGACAACAATCCACTGCCCTCTGATGAACAGCCCCATGTTCAGGTGACCTATAACAAAATTAGACGTAACAAATACCAGTTTAAACTTTTTAATCGGGAGGAACTCAAGAAATTCAGAGTTACCTACTCGAAAAGACGACTTCTACCCGGCACGTTTGACACCGAACCCTTTGGGTTTTAGGGTGAGATATAAGTAGAGTAGTCATGTTACCTTTTTCAATGTTCACTGTTACACTCTACTTCGTCTATAAAAAATTTTTTATGCTAAATGTAGTAAAACGATTTTTTTTCCATTAGAGCATGTTTATTAATTATTTAACGTTTGAATCACCATACATGTACTTATTTTTTCCCTATTGTATCATTTCCAGTTATGTCCGATGTTCAGAGCTTTATTTTTATATATTCAGTAGAGTATACGTACCTGAAATGAATGATTTAATGATTTAACGAATGATTGACTGAATGAATGAATGATTTAACGCGTGATTGACTGAATGACTGAATGAATGCGCGAATGCGGTTTTTTTCAGTATCGATTCTTGTTTATTAGTGGTCATATACCAGAGAATTTTGACTGTGATATACATATATATAATACTGACTGTTGACTGTTCAGGTAATATATGAATAAACCTATGTGAATGTAAATATATATATATATTTAAATGTCAATTACCGCAATGTTTGTAACTCCTCCTCCTTTTATTTGGTATAATGAATTTAACCTGTCTTTTCTACGTTTGCTGTTGTAATAAAATATGGCCATTGAGCTTTTTTAAAACCGGAGATACTGACTTAATTTTATTTCGTGTTGGAGTGTCTCATGAATATTTAGCTGTTAATGATGATGATGATTTTTTTTTTGTAAGCCTTTTTTGAAAATCACAGGCTACTTTTTTTTTACTAGGAAATTGAAACAAAATCGATTGTTTGAAATTTGAGAATATTTATTAAGTCATCAAAACGAATAAACAAATCACACTGTTCTATTGAGACTGAGGCGGAAGGACATTTGCCTGTTGAATTTCATTGTCTCCTCTTTTTACTACTAATTCATAGCAAGAATCTATTAGCCGTTCTGATACAAGTTCAGAAGGTGTTACAGACTTTACAACCTGCTCTTCAATTTTAGCAATTCCATCTACATAAGTGAAAATATCATAAATTTCACTTAAGAAATACAGTCTCTTGTGATTGAGCATGGACGAAACGGCCTCAACAATCCGCAGAACATTGACCTTGGTTACTTTCTCCTCGATGGTCTCCCTGACTAGCGCTGCTGAAGGAGGCATGATAGTCATGTCATCCACGTCATAACCGGTCTCCTTCAATAACACGTTGTAGTACACTCGTTGAGTAATTTCGAGCTTAGAAGGTCTCAATAGCTGTACAGCCTCTATGGTGTAGGAGGAGGGGTCATTATCCTCTCCAGGTGAAGACTGAATGTAGTTCTGCACTGCCATTTCACACTGTTCACGATCCATGTACACATTTAGAGACTTGAGACCTCTTTTTTCAATAGACCATCTGTAGCACTTGACAGTGGGACACTTTTCAAGATGTTTGTATTTGTCACTGTCATTTCCACCACTCTGAGGTGTGCTTATAACCTGGTCAATCTTGTCAAGCGAGGCGTGAAGTTTTTCGAATTCCTCACGGCGTAAATTGATTGTTTTGCTGTGTAGAAATTCGGTCACACTGGCAATGCTCTCCTGCTCTACCTTGGGGTGTAATATGGACAAAAAGTATAGTTCTTCCTTGTCATGCTTCTGGAACTTCGTGATCATCAGAAACTGCTTCTTGGTTAGGCGTTGCTCCATGGCTTTACGATTCACAATCGCATCAAGCAGGTTGTCTGCTGATTCTCGGATTTTCTCGAAAGACTTCTTCGCGATGTGAACATTACGCCACTTGCCTGTATCGTCGTTGTATCTGGATATGGTTATGTAGCCAGTCTTGTATTGCAGAGCCGCGTGTGCGATGACTCTCGTATTCTCTGACAGGCAGATGGTCATTCCACTGGAACCCTGAGGAGTCTGGGCATTGAGCTGGCTGGTAGTCATGCTGTTTATCGAGTGATTCTTTGTTTTCACGAAAGAAGCGAATGACTCTAGGACTCTGGGCTTGAGTTTATATACGACCCAGGGTCAACGTTAGAGAGGGCATTCATGCAAATGTCATGGTAATGCAACCCTAGCAACCAATCGTTTTACTGTATCATATTGGACTGGCCAATTTCGACATGCCTCAGTGTGTAGCAGGTGAGAGTGGACCAATCAGCTGCGTTATCATATCGTTCTAGCGGTCTAACCAATAGCAAACATTCACAGGGTTTACGTGTTGACAGCGTGGGCTGGGGCAACATAATTCCCAGTGATGATGAGAGGAGTGCGGTCCACAAATTGCTATCACCATTGCGTAAAGAGAGGTTGGCTATACACGTGATGATTACGATATATAGAATCACCACTTGGCAAATGAAAATAACCTCATTCTTCGGAAGAATTATACCAAAAAGTTTCCAATTGCTGGTGCTTGTGACGGAGTAAATATCGGTGACATCAGGAGTGCCATGTGCTGTAGAACTTATTCCAGAGTTTTCATATGTTTCCTCACTAGGATGAAGAGGTAAACCCTCAATGAATTTTCCTGTAACGTCCTCACCTTCCATCGCGCAGAGTACAAATGATTGAAATAATCGATGTATTTACATTGCCCCATAATAAACATAACTTAGGGGTGAACATAGTTGTCGCATAGTTGTCACATGACCCTGAGCTAATAAATCATGTGCAGTCCAGCCCTCAAGGGGGGGTATAATTAGTAGCGACAGTCAAGCGTAGCGAGATCGCTCTCTCCACACTTACAGCATGATATGATATCATAGCCCGATGTGCGTATCATAAAGGCACTAATGTAGTAATGTTGGTTAGATTTTATTCTTGATTACTGTGATGGAGAAGGCGTTGTTTTAAAAAAAAGCATCCCAAATCAAAAGCATTGAAAGACATCACTAACAACACTTTGATGTGTCAATAGTGAACAAGACTGCAGTAACATTTCAAAGAAATTTGGTATGCTCAATTTATCCAACTCTACATTTTGGACTTATTCCAACTTATTCCACAACAATGTCAGATACCAAGCATGAATTTGTATAGCACAACCCCTTTTGTTAGTTACATTTTTACTCATTTTCTCTCAAGAGGTCTGTGCAATGGATGTGCAAGCTATATTTCTTTAAGTCATTACCTGCACAGATATTGTAGGTCAAAAGAGTTAAATGGTTCAGCAGAACTTTGTTTGGCTGGAATATGGTAGCATTGGAAAGTACTGGGCCCCCTTGTGGTAATGGCCACCTTTTATGGGTCGTAACACAGTAGATGAAGATCTCAAACCCCCAGTGACCAACACAGGGCTCTGTGCAATACACACTCTTCATTTATGTCTGTCTTGCTATGCCATACCTAGCATAGATGGGAATTCTGGTTAACAAGTCATTAAACAGAATATACATACCTATATTTTGGAATTTGTGCAGGCAAACCAAGAAAAACGGTCCAGTTTCATAATTGGAGCCACACTGGGCAAGGAATATCTAGAGCTCTTCCCTCCACCATACTTTCTTCAGCCATACTAATTCTGCATGGAATGGTTTTTCAGATGTAGCCACCATATTCTAACTGTTTTTCCATTTTCTGGAAATACTTGTTCATCAGGAAGTCAAGAAAGCTTAGCCCTTGAAAGTCCTGGGCCTCCTCGTGCAATGGTGTTAACACAGTGGATGAAGACCTCGAGTAGCCAACATATACCTGTCTAGCTATCTCATACATTAAAGACCTTACAGGTTTACACATCATCAAAATAACTAACTATTAAAGCCAATTCATTTGAGTTGGAATTCAATTTCATAGACTTGAAAGATAAACTCCAGGTGATGTCATGTGAATCCAGGTTAAGGCAGTCCTTTAGCCAATATGAGACCTGGACTCACATGACGTCCTCTGGTTTCTAAGTCAATGAAATTGGATGTCAGACAGACTGAGGGTAACACACAAAATGTGCTGCTGTACACAAAAATGCCAAACTATGGAAGTCTGCTGCGGCACTGTTCTGCAAGAGGTCAGCAAAGCTTGCCATGAATCATTGACTTCAACTACTATAAACCCCCTTGATCAATCAAAATGAAGGCGAATTTAAAGAAAAACAGTAAACGCATACATATATGTATGCCAAGGTCAAAATAAAATTCACATCACTGTGCTTTTGCAGTGGTGACTGTGTCCATAACTGTTGCTCATGACCTCCTGACATGGCACTGATGATGGGAAAATTATGAAATAATCATTGCTTCATGGCAGCTCATGGTAGTGA
This sequence comes from Alitta virens, assembly GCA_932294295.1. NCBI lineage: Eukaryota > Metazoa > Annelida > Polychaeta > Phyllodocida > Nereididae > Alitta > Alitta virens. Next base: position 17,059,990 of record OW028576.1, read on the forward strand.
AACTCAAAACTGATCTGACATTTTATGAATTAATGGTGTGGAATCTATTGAGATAACTACACTTTTGTCTATTCTCACCACCTCAGATCAATGCATTAATTACTTACAAGACAGCAGGCCTCAAGTTTATACTTCTTTTTCATTATTTATTGGGCATGTGGTGGCCATCAATGTTCATGGCTCAGCAAAATTATTTGCCAAAGGTATTGCATAGTTGCTTCACTGGAAAGTGGTCTGTGTAAACTGGCACTCTTTGTTTCTGGAGCAAAACTCCAGTATTATTGCATAACTTTCATATATTTGTATTTGATTAGTTTTAAGGCCTTATTATGCCTTTTGATAGTCTCATTGACATATTAGGAAAAACACATGTTTTGTTGCTGGAGGGGAAGTCTGACATCTCAACAACTATCATACCAACATATCGCTTATTTGATATCAACTGAACTGGTCACCTCATTCCCCAACTGTCTGCACGTTGGTTATTATGTAGAATAGGTCTACTGTTACACTGGTTTCCTCACTAATTAATGCATTGCATTTTAAAATTGCAGTGTAATACATTTCCCCCCATTGATTTATGATAAATTCACAGATCTATCGTCAACATTTTACACTAACACAAATATTCATTGTTTAATTTAGTAAATTTGCTGAGGGTATGCTGCTGTGGCAGCTTATGTTATGACTTTATAACATATCCTTGTTGTCCTAAGGTGAATTTTGTGCATATTTTTGTTCATGTGTGATTAAAGTGTTTTCAGCATGCAGAAATACTATCACAAAATTATATGTCACATCGCGAAAACAACCTTTCTGTGGCAATCTTGAATTAAGAGCTCCCCTTCATATTTCTCGTTGGGGTTTATATCTAACATTGACCTCTAGGGTGTGTAGAAAAATCATGCCATGTTTCATGCTTTTATCAGGATGTGCACAAAATGTTTTTTTTTTTTTGGTCATTAACCGCTGCACTAATGGTCTTGATTGTGACCACAGCATGGTTAATTGTGACATTACTAGAACACTTTGTCAAGTGACTGATCACACTTCATTGCAATCCACTTTAATGGCAATGTAAGTTACATAAATGTGTGTGCCCACCAATTATACTCCTTTTACTTCAAATGCTGAATGCAAACAAATGTATTTGATATGGTGCTCTAACTGTGGCATTTATTTCCTTTTGTTTTTCAGTTTTAAATACCGGGAACATTGTTCCAGAAACACCAGATTTAGTCATATCCCACTTAGAGGCATTACATTATGGAATGGTGTCAGGTTATCTGGAGGCAGGATGGTGTTTTTCGACACGATGATTCAATGAAGAACTTAACAAAGGTTTGACATGTGTGTCGTATTATTTATGTTAAATAAGCATTATGTTAGATTCTTTCTAGAACACAATGATGCTTCATAAAAACATAAAATTGTTTATTTGGCATTTTTACAGCATCAATAACATCCATTCGCATAGTGCAAGTTTATATAAAGTTATCAGATCCAAGTCAGACGTTAGTCCCACTAAGCAGTAAGTTTATCTGTGGTTTTCCAATATAATTTTGTAAGCTTTACAATAGGATAAATTTATAATAAAGCTGACTGAAAGAAAAATGTTTGTTTCAGAATTTTGACTAACCCGACTTCACAAGGCCCGACGTGAATTTTTTTTCAGGCATCTGACAAAAATTGACATTTGACAATAATATTTTTGCTTTTGAACCCTGACCTACCGACCAAACTTTTTTAAGCAAAATAATCGAAAACAAACTTTGTTTTCAATCAGCCTATTTGAAATAATTCGTTTGCAGGGACCTTAAAGTGTTAGGACTGATTTGAGCTGTTGTTACCATGTTACTATTGTTACTTTTGTATAATGTATATAACTGAAAAATGTGCATTTCTTGCAATATGATATAAATTTGGGATGCGTGTTTAACTGGTATGTCAACTACACCGGTAAACTTCAGTATTCAGTATTACAGAGATCAATCATTGATTGAACCATCAGTATGTATAAGATCGAATGTAACCAAAGATACACATTGCTAATATAAATGACATACTGACTTTCGGAAAAAATGATATGTCAGTTTTGAATCAATTTGCCTATTTTCTGTTGAATGTTATAAGGATAAATATTAGGTGTTTCAGCTAGTGCTGAAGAATTTATGTTAGTATAGCATGCATATGAGGTTGAGTGATATGGTACAATTTAGGTTGGAGCAAGAAAGATTTGTGTTAATATAGGGATTTATTCATAATATATACCATGTCAGAGCTAATTAGTTTGCATAATGGACAAGCTTTGTGAATTAAGGCTAATGTATTAAAGTAGTTTCAAGGAATTGTAGTATTTTTTATGAAATGTTATCTAGCAATGAGATTTACTCGTAAAAAAGATTTAGTGAATTGTACTGATCTGTGTTTCATATTTCATAGTTGTTTTCTTGCAATGAACTTACTTTAGATAATAATAATAAAAAAAACGGTGACAATATACTTTTTATCGGTGCATATATATGAAAAAAGTGTAATTATTTTATTATTTGGCAATATAATGATACTAAGTATTTGGTATATTAATATGGTCATACATTTTAATATGAAACTTCTTTTTTTTCAGGAAAAAAATAGTTTTTTATTTATTTGGGCTACCATGAAAAAGAGATACTTATTATTTTAACCTGGGCAATTTATGTGCATACCCCAGTCTAAACTTCGGATGCTCAGGTCAAGTGGTCTGACAAAGATGAAGACATGCATGCAGCGGTAGGCACTGAAAGAAGATCAATCGCTGTACCCGTTTAGTTTAACGCAGTGGCGATCAGACGGAATTTTGTTATTATGGCATTGATACAGCCAAATTCCTTGTGCCCACCAGGATTGCGGCTCTTCTCAGTGATTTCTTCAGATTCTCTTCCAACAGACTCGATCTGAAGGTCTGGCGTTCAGACTGCATACTCAATGTCACTTTATTGGGCTTCAAAAAGCATAACCCCCAGTCTCATGGGCATAAATCCTAGATACAGAATTTACAAGTAAATTAATGGAGCGCCATACTTGAGGAGAATAATTGCAAGGGGCTGTTGGAAGCCTGTGGTATACGTTCCTTAGAAAGGACATACACTGCGTGCACAATTATTATGCAAGTTTTATACTTATGGACACTTGCCCTACAGATCAATTAATCTACTTCATTATGCTTGATTTCCCTTTCATTTATGTAGAATATCATTAAATAGTAGAATCTGATAAATATGTGCAGTGAATGAGGGTTCATTAAAGCATATAATTAGCATGCCTGGTCTTCTAAAATGCTAGAAATAATTGGAAAAATTGCTTAAAAAGCTCTTGGAACATTAGAGTGGAATTTGTAGACAGATTCGATTGATATTTTGAAAATAGTACAAAATTATTTGTTTATCACATCATATGACAAAATTATGTTACATAAATTCGAGTTCCATACATTACTGTCTAAAATTTGTGTTTGTTCTGGTCTTATTTTGCAATATTGAATCATTCATTCCAATGTTCATCAAATTATATTGGTCATTTCTGATTCACTACACATACCTGCATAATATTTATGTACACCTAAATTTGACCAAATATTCACTGTATAGGGAACCTGCTTATATAGCCACAATATTTCCAGATTATGTCCGTACACCTTCAACAAGTAAACAAAATGATTTGAAGTCATACTAACACTTTATTGCTAAAATATTCTCAAAATAGTGACTTGCATAATAATTGTGAATGCAGTGTATTTGAGTTCTAACAAACTAGGTCTCCTGGAGGAGATGAAGTGGATACATCCCCCCAGAAATTGAAATTTTCTTCATATTTTAATGTTAATTTTTAGGCTCAATAGACGTTAAACACTTGGCTTCACCCACCACGATGTAGGCCTACTGAAGAAAAATTACAAATCTTTATTACTGGCAGGTCCATGGCTGCTTTGACTGGTTTGATAAACATACTGATGTTCACTGTATGTTTACAATTCAATTTTGATTATCTTGAAGTTTTTTGACCCAATCGAAAAATGGGGAAGAAGGGCCAAATCATAAAATTTCAGATGATCAAAAATATCTTTCGACAATGCAAGAAACGTAGTCATAGAAACAAATTAATTGCTGATACACAGGTTGCAACAAGTATTATTATAAGTGTGTGCACACATTTGACCCATAAAAATTTGATATTTGAAAAATGACCTTGTATTTAATCAAAAGTGTATCTGACTGAAACTATATGTTTTCAATGAATTATGTTTCTGTGAAAAAATAAAATGTTTATGATGCTATATTTGGAAGATTTTCAGCAAATGTGATAGCTTCCTTGAAAATCTTTCAAAACTGTCATTGACGTTTGAATATAGATTAGTGACAGACTGTGATTTCAATGACCCATTTTTCCTAATATTGGACACATGTACAGTCATTGTTTTACTTAACGTTTAGTATGTCAGTGGTCAGAAGGGCCCAATTAAATCAAAATAGGCACTATCGTGGGAGTCCCCTGCCTATATTACTAACATTTAAAGACATACAAGGCATTTTAGTAGATGTTAAGTGCATACATGAATATATTTATACTCGGGAATATGAGGAACAAGAGATGCAAGAAGTACGTAGCATAATGTAATATGAAATTTAAAATCAACTTAAAAAAGCAAACCAACCAGACACATACATGCATTTAGGATTATAGAAGGAAGTTCAAGTAGGGAAATAGGACAAGGATATTATCATAACAGTACAGAGTAAATGCAGATTGATGATGACTAGCATTTTCTCACTATCAAAGGTCATCGCAGAGCTGGTGCAGCGACCCTATGCATCTGATTGCTCAGATTTCTGTGGTTATTCATATCGCTTCTGATTGGTTGCAAGAACTTTATGCACAATCAGGTGAAGCCTGACAAAAATCTTCAATATTGGTCCTTTACTGTAAGCTGGTGTTTCATGGGCCCTTAAAGTAGTTTTTTTTTCCACCAGAGGACGACTCCTGCAAGGCCTTCCAATGGCCGAGCAAACCACAGAAATTTGGCATGAGATGATGTAAATTGCACTTATACTGTGCTCTTCTGTTCATACCCTAAAACAGCATTGCATCTTGCTTCTTTATTGGTTTCACTTACACCATTTTAATTATTGGGTCCTTATGAGTTAGTAAAACCAAACTTTGAACTGAATTACATTTTTATTGAGAGTGACCAAATTGCAGCTGATTTCACAAATGAAATGAATAAGTCATGTGTTAAATTTCCTCAATTTGGGTAATTAGCCTGATTCCATAGATTTCCATGTTGTGCATGTTCCCCTTTATCAAAACAATGGAGAAACAAGATGAGGAAATTATCAGAGTCAAAGTTAGAGTTAGAATAGTCCTTAGTCACCCACACACATTACTTTATCATCATTCAACACACCATCAAAGGAGGTTGACATAAAAACCATGTTGATACTTTTCTGTGCTGCTGTATGTATCTTGAATTGTGCATCTGCACAGGGTGAGTAATCGCTTTGATGATTCTAATATTTGAGTGTAGCATGAGTCAAGGGTTACTGAAAATAAAAAAACCATTAACTGATTTATGGAAAACAAGGCCACAATATCCTTTCATATAAGAAGTTGACTTGTAAACCCTAGATTGCATGCAAATCTGCTCTTGTTTTGTTTGAATTTAACCGGCCTTCACTTTTGTACTAACACCAGATTCCTATGAAAGTCCATGTCAACGCCCATGTCTGGCTAATGGTTCATGCAGAGGCAAGGGGTTTCATGATACTTGCTACTACACCTTTCCTGGGAAGAAAACATGGGAGGAGAACAGAGAATTATGCTACACACAAAATATGACTATGGCTTATCTGCCAGAGGAAAGCTTCGGTGAGAAATTCAGCTTGCAAGACTCAGTTGAAGAAATTGGAAAAGATTCGCATGTGTGGCTTGGAGGAAAACTTAGACAACTAGAGGAATGGACATATCTCAATGGAGTTCCATTGGAAGAAACTCATTCCAACATACTTGCTACTTTGCATGGTGAGTAAGAAATGTACAATAACATTATTATGACCATCAGCCTGCTCTTGAGAATTGCTTCCTTCGTACTAAGAGTTATCAAAAGAAATAATCAAGAATGATTGTAACAGACAACTAAACCTGGCAGAGGACAGTAAGTTATACAATATATATAATTTCTTCAAGATATATCTGTGTCAGTCTTTTCTCCTAATTCAATTTTTTTTCCAGATGCAGATTCTAAGCATCAATGTGGAGTGATACGTTACACAAAAACTTTCAAAGAATTCCCTGTCTTAGGGGTAAACAAACTAGACTGTTACCAAGAACGTCACTTTATCTGTCGCTTTGGTAAGTAGGCTGTGAAACATGATTTATTTTTGTTTTCTTTTGTATTAAGAATAATGTTGTTCATTAATGCCTTTAACTAATTACAGTAGATTGGAAGAATTCTCCTAGCTTCTATGTATCAGAAACAGTGGCAAATTGGTATGAAGCAAGATCACGATGCAAGTTTCTTGGTGGAGATTTGTTTCATTTGAACCAATGGGAGAACATCAACATCATAAAAGATAAATTGGGACAAGCCTTAAACAAAACACTCTTCATTGGTCTGACTGACCGGATTTGGCTACGGGAAGGCAAGTCTACATTTTAAATAACGCTTTGTCTTCAATACCGATGTTGTTCTGTCGATAAAAAAAAAGTGTGACGCATCTTGGAGTATCTATTCAATGCAGAGTTATTTCGTCATTAATAGATTTTTTTTTGCATTTTTCTCTATTAACAGTTCCAAAAACTACCAATGATATGTTGTAAAGACAAGTGGATTTCAATTTCCTCACTGATACTGTTTTCATCTTAGTTACACTAACTTTTTGTATTTTTAACTTTAGAAGTGGACTGACTAACAAATGATATTTCATCTCCTCAGCTGATAGCCAATGTTTAAATTAGATTATTAATATGTTAAGCTGTTCTTATTATCTTTTGTGTCACTTTAATTTATACCAGATGGGACAGAGTTTCTGTTTAAGAACTGGAAAAGTAGTGGGCCAGATAACGGAGAATGCCTCATGCTAAACATGGTTCTGGGTTCTTGGAAGGAAAGCAATTGCAGTAGAAAACTCCATACAGTATGTCAAGCTGAAAGAAATCCTCCAACAGGTAACGGCACCATGGATAAACTGTGTATGGCATTTTATCATTCTGAATACATCATAATAACGTGGAAATTTATACTGTAATGCTATGTGTTTATATTATTAGTGACTTATTTCTTCTTATTGATTGGGGATATAGAACCCTGCTAAGCAGCTAATACATAAAAGTTAACTTTGACAAAATTTGACTCCCCTCCCCCTCCGCCTTAGAATTATGATATTTAATAATATAAAAAAAAAAAACATAGCATCTGAATTTTGCCAGTGGGACTTTTCCACAATTTCAATGAAGAAATCTTAAAGCAAAATTTGAACATAAACGAATGAATTTATCAGTTTGAAATTCAAAACTGGAAAAGGCATTGTCTGGTATAGTTAAGATATGATATATCAGCTCAGAAGGTCAAACTGTGTAGAGGGTGCCCTTTTTAGCAACACATATTCCAAATGCTCGAATCCCTTTTTTTCCAATGAGCATTAGCATAGAATTGTAGCTCTTATAGTTGAAACGATTGCCGGACACTTAAAGTGTCTTATAGTGTTTATTTACAAATAAGGACCTTTAAAATGTCATAACCTCAATTCAGTTCTTGGACCTTAATGATATCATTTAAGAATATAAGATTCCAGGTCATTGGGTCATGGTGCAGTGTAGATCTAGAGTGATTTTTCCAGGCTTTTTACCTTCAGTCATAATTATGGTACAAAGATTATGAAAAAGTTATTTTGAATGTTTGGGGTGCTTTGTTTGTAACATTAATGTTGAAGTAGGTTTCTTTCTTTTTTTGCCTTTTTAATGAACTGTGCAAGAATATTTTCAACAAAACTCTGATTTTTATTGCCCATGACCATCAAGAAAGATGAGAAATTGTTCATAATAGCTTGATATTTTAGCTATCGAGTTGTTTTAGAAATTCTTCAGTTTAATATTTGGAATTTGGAATTTAATTACTTTACACAGATAGATCTTATTATCTACTTGTAATGTCCAATGGTGGACTAGGCTAATATTGGCATAATAGTGAAAAAGTACATTGCTTTAAATTTGCTGTTATAGATCATACTTGAATAAATCTATTATATTTGATAATTTAGGCACTGAAACAGCCACCATCCTTGCGATCATGTTTTGTCTGGCAGTGTTGGTGATAGTGGGACAGTCAATATACATCATCCCATTGTGAGTTTTGTTTTCATCTTTCAGCCACTTGCTTTGAAACTGAACAATAACCTAGGGTGTCCAAAAAACAATATTCGGAAATTGAAGGTGATAGAATATAATTATAAGTATATCATGTAACAATATTATTTAGCTGATGCAGTTATTTGGTTAGTCAGTACTTAAACTACAAGCTATAAGAAAAATAAATTTAGCTGAATTTGTTTTTAACGAGGCATATTACTTACTCAATACAGCATGAGGGATATTTACAAATTAGTAAAACCACCATTCAATAGAATACAATATGGCATGAAATCAATAGCATATCAGGGTGCCTTACTCTGGAACGGTTTACCTGTACATATTAAGGAAATTGATGAATTCTCTAAGTTCAAGCAATTATTAAGAAATATTGATTACTGTAGGAATTGTCAATGTGGATCTTGTGTCATGTGTATATCCAATAACTTATAAATTACAGAAATGTTTACATGTCAATATGTTTCCATGTGTATTACATTCTCATCTGTATATATTATCACTTTGTTATTGTTTTTTTATTTGTCGGTCAACAGCTATTGCAGCTTGTGTTTATTGTTGTTTTTTTTATCCATATCACACAACATGTACATGTAGTTAGTGCTATGGAATAGTAGCTTTAATGTTAAACTGTGGCACCCATGGTGAGACATATGTTTAGTGTTTGTTTTGGTGTTATTGATGTCAAATCATTTTCTTCCTCCCATCCCAGTAAATGCAAAAAGAAGTTTGGAAGAAATAATACAAGGGATGCAGGCATGCAGACAGACAGTCATATGATTCTGCTAGCTGCGTTGGATGAAACAAGAGCAACTTGCATTGATAGAAGAAATCGTAATGTTGTAGCAAGGTATATAGTTTCAAATATAGATGGCGCCTCTGGCACTTTTTGATCGGCACTTTTTGATCTTGCGTCATAGGTGTTATAACACTTGGCTGTGTATGTCCTGGGTTATTGCGATGACCACTGTGGTCAGTTTGTCCCTCCCTTTGTTTCTCTGTCAGTTTGTCAACCTCACGTACTGAAATAATAACTGCAGGTCTATTGATGCTGAGCTTGTGGAACAATCCTTCGATGAGTTAAAATAAGTGTCACTATCAACGACTTTCTGGTTTGTTGGCATGGGCAGGTTACTTTTCGAACTATCCAGGATTGGATGCCACCTTACAACATTGCCACAAACTAAACATGATGAATTTTTTTTAGGACACCAGGGTAAATCACATTCAGAGCCCTGTGGCTCTTTGCTCTACTTCCAACAGCCAAACATATGGATGATGAGGCTGGTATTATTTGCCGGACAGCCAAATTAAAGTATTTTAAAGTCTAAAAAACTTTTGGCCACAGCTGTATACTATCTAATTCATTACAACAATCGTAACGTGAAAATGAACATCGTATAGATTTCAAAATAGAGATTACAATTTTCATGTAACTTCCTCCAGTAAAGTTATGAATCATGACAAGACAACAATATGAAATACAATTAAAACTCCTGTGGCTTTACCGACTGAAAATTTAATTTATAATAAAATAGTTCAAATCAAATGATTAATAAAACAGTTATCTTGAATAGTCATTGTATTTCTTTTGTTCGTTTTTCAGTTGTGATGATATCATCTCGTTGATGAGGCATGGGTATGAACCTATGTTTATGCCTGATCAACCATTCTACCAAAATACTTCACCCTTTTTTAAGTGAATTATAAATCTGTACCCTCCTCAAACATAGTTATTTGAGCTATGTACTTTATCCAGATGTATCACTCTATTTAATGTAAGATAGCTCATTAAACATTGAATATAGATATATGAGTAAATTATTAAATAAATTTATATAAGCTGTCGTGCCCTATCATTTTTTTTAGTTTAGATGTAATTCCATAATGCAACTGTGTGTAATGTCATGTAATGCTGCATTTCTGTGTTTGATTTGATGTATTTTCTAAATTTTTATATCAGTATGTATCAATTTCCAAAATAAACATTTCTCAATTTTTTGGGAGCTTCTTGTATGTTTTCTCAGTCAGATCTGCTTCAAATAATTTCTTTCAAGTTTTAGTAACACAGAATATTCACTTAAATCAAGGAGTAACAATAAACACTAAGAAAGAGACAGCAAGAGATGCTATATATCTCACACAGACAAATGTATAAAAAATAAACAACTAATCACAATTGCAAAAAATATGGAACAGTATAGTGGATCTGATTATCCCACTTTGCAAAACCAAACAGTGAACCTCAATGCAGACAAAGTATGCTACAAGTGCTATACAAAATGAGAAGTACAGTAAGAGTACTCGCCTAGAAAGGGGTGTTAACTCAGGGGTTTCTCCCATAAAAGAATGCATTTATGCCAAACAAAAGAAGGCGACAGCCACAATCCAATTAATCGATTTTAAATATATATCAGTTTAATTATGTTGATATTGTATTTTTCCAATCTGTCACTTTACAGAAATCACAACATCCACAATTATATGGAGTCAACAAGTGCACTCCAATTTTACCATACTTTTCATATCAAAATACTGTAATTTTAACATACAGCATGCTACCATAAAATGCTTAAAGCAAGATACCATAAATTTATCCTACAGCTTAATGCTATAAATATTGCAGTTGCGGTAAAGAAAATGGCAGTCTACCATAATTTATTCAGTAGATTGCTATAAAACAGACCAAAACCTACCGTACAGCATTTCACTACAGATTTTATGGCGAGATACTGTAAAATGACTCTACACCATCATACCCCAGCATTTTATTGTAATGTACAGTAACTTTCATGATACCGTAAAATCCACTGTTGATAATCCAACATTGGCTTATTATAAGGGCTCATCGACAGAACTTTATGGTAAGGTGCTGTTTTTAAGATTTTATGGATGCATGTGCCATAATTTTTAAGGTAAACATCAAATTGACCTATTTTATGGCAGACCAACTCGCAGCTGTGCAGCGAAAATACTGTGCAAAAAATGTTCCAGCAAGATTTTCTGAAAACTACAGGGAATCGTTTTACAATGTGCATCATTTTTACAGACAGAAATGCAGCAAAGTTTCAATACAAATGAGTGTTATGTGTGGCTACACTTCCTCAATTTGGGCAATTAGCCTTATACACAATATCACACTCCTGTGCATGTTCCCGTTATCAAAACAATGAGGAAAACAAAACAAGAGTGTAAAATAAGGGACAAAGTATCAAGTAGCATTTAACATACTTTCAATGGAAGCTGACTGAAAAACCATGTTGAAGCTTTTCTTCGCAGCTGTATGTATCTTATTACATTCTTCATCTGCACAGGGTGAGTATACGTATACATTTGAAAATTCCAATATTTGAGTGCAGCACATGCCAAGGGTGATTAAAAGAATCATCCATTAACTAAGTTTGGAAAAAAATTATCATACAGGAATGCCCTCATTATTTCCCAAGTCTATGGCCTTTCAGACAAGAAATCGACACGCAATGTTCTAAACTGCATGCAATTTTCTGCTTGAAATTTTGCAGTAACATCAGATTCTTCTGAAAATTCATGTCAATGCCCATGCCACACTAATGGTATGTATGAAGGAAAGGTTATTCATGATACTTGCTACTTCTCCTTTCCTAAGAAGACTACATGGGAAGAGAACAGTAAACTATGCTACTCACAAAATATGAGCATGGTTAATCAACCAGAGGAAAGTTTCCATGAAACATTCAGCTTACAAGACTTGGTTGAAGACACTGGAAAAGATTTGCAAGTGTGGCTAGGAGGTAGACTGGAACGACTAGATAGATGGTCATATGTCAATGGAGTTCCTTTGGAAGAAACTCACTACTGTATGTAGGTGGGTGAGGACCTCCCTTCACGCCCTACTGGGCATCTGTGGTGGCGTGAAAAGGGGGCGTGACTAATATTGTTACATAATTAGTTAATTTTCCTAATTATTTTCTTTTGATATTCATAAAATGTTATATAATCTCCTCAGTGATAATTAGCTCGTTACATAACCTCGTTAATGAGTGTAATTATTATTTTTTTTTTGATATTCATAAATGGTTATATAACCCTATCAGTGATAATTAAATCGTGACATAAGTCCATTAATGATCATAATTATTTTCTTTTGATATCCGTAAACTGCTACATTGTTCATAATTAATATTACATAACCTTTTACATGCCTCGTTAATGGTCACCAGTTAATATTACACAACACATACATAACTCATTAATGGACATAATATTTTTCTTTTGTGTCAAGTCGCCCGTAATTAAGTACACCCCCCCTCCCCTGCCCTCCTAAAAACCTCATAATCTGCCTCCCCCCCGCTCACCCAAAACACTGCTGATATGCATCGATACATATGGGTTATGGCTACATCATGTCTTCGTCATGTTTTATTACACACCTGTCCTGCCCCCCCATAAACCGGGAGGGTAGATGGGCGTGGTATGCATACCTTATGACAAATAATAGAATGGTGTCCTTTATCGTCCTATTACATAACTGTTCATGTATATATAAGTAAGTTGGCTGTGCACATGACACATTACTCGGTCATGCTCTCCCTATTAATTCTACTGGATCAGGTAGTTAGAGCTATGAAAGTCTCAAGAAAATGCCAGCTCTGTAAGCAGCTATCAGCGAGATTTACATACTCATGCTGCTACATACCAAGCGATAGAAGGATGTATACCTGTCATAGCTGTCTTCAGAAAAACATAATCCGGGATATCACTCTGGCGGTACTTGATCTTAAGCTTGAACCTGTAAAGCAGGTGAGTTGCCCTCTATGTAAAACAAAGGATATAAGGATCGTTAACCTTCAAGGGCAATACCGGGATATTGCTTCTATGGTACTGGTCAACCAGATAACCATGTCGGCTCGGTATGCATGTTTATTCTTCGAAGACACTGTAGAACAGATGAATATCCGTCAGCTCAACCGCACGCATGAGCTATTTGCTACAGTCTTGAGGCCCTTACAGGAAATTTTACATATTACGGATGAACCACTGTTTTAAAATGAAAATAACTGTAGCTGTCTTTACTATTGACTTGAAAATAAAATATTTCAACTCGACTATGCCTGTATTTTTTATGTCCTGGTAGCCACCGGTCATTATTAACACATGTCAATATATTAGTCTATTAGTCGTGAGGGCTAAAAGACGTGCCTATAGAGACCTTCCGATGTCTTATCTGTATGACAAGCTACATGTTGCAAAATTTTGGTATTTTCTATAAATCAAGAACAAGTCATATTTACATTTTTATCATAAAATTTATTCAGTTTAAAATTACAAAAATAAAAAATTAAAACCCCCCCCCCTCTCTCCTCCAGTCTTCAAGATGTCAGTTACAAAAAAAAAAATAGAGTTTTAAAAATCCCTGAAAATGTCCGTGTAGTTAGTCATTTATCTGCAAAACAAGAATCAGTACTTAAGAAATTTCGCAACTTTCTTTAAAAGGCTTTTACATATTATGACGGAGTCTTAATATTTAAAAAGGGCAAATTATAACTACCTAATAACAGTTTTTCATACGTTCGTTAGCATTCAGGAAAGCCTGCCGTCTTTGCCGCCTCTGTCTAACTTCTGGAATAGAACGCTCTGAAAATGATCGTCATGTAGATAATACTTGTGGGTGTTGTATCTCTAAGCTATAGACTATAATTAACCCGTCAAAGTTTACAATAAATAGCGTCATTTACAATAAATAGAACCATTTACATACCACTATTTTCGCTGCCCTGGCTTGAGGTATCCCAGTTATCACCTCGATGGTTGAACACAACTATAACAGAAAAATATATATATATATATATACATCATATACCTGTCTATTACGCTGTAAGTGTTTATATTTTTTTAACTTTTATTCACCCTCTTCGTCAGACTCGTCGTGAGGGATGACTGCGGGGTTGTCTAGTTCATCCAGTCTACGCTGCAGTCTCTCCAACTCGTGGGCCTCTCTTTGCCTCATATCCCTCTCAATCTGATCCATCCGATGTACTCTCCTTATTATCACTGCAAAAAAAAAAAAAAGTATATACATCGTCGTCAATTTCAGTATAATTACTTAGGATGTTTCTACCGAAAAAACTGATATATAAACGCAGTCATAAATTTCAACATAATTAGTTCATCACTCACCTCTGATACAGAGGATAACCACCACTAGCACAGTCACTGTGGATCCTATTGCTGCAGGGATGATCAGCTTCAGGGGGGATCTACCTCTTGCCATCCTGACTGTTGTCGTCTTGGCTGGGTCGGTGGTGGGGAGATCGCTGTCGGTGATATGTCGTTCGGTGGCGAGGGGGGCCTCTGCTGTTGCGATGGTTGAGTGGTCATCAGTCTCAGTAGATGGCGTGGTATCCTTACTCTCGGTTGTTGATGGTCTCAAAGGGATGTTCACAATCCTTCCCGACTGGAAAGTGATCTTCAGAGATACTGTACTGCCCGACAGCTGGTCTAGCACCTCCTCCTCGTAGCGTGTGTAAAATCTGCAATAAATTGTCATAAGCATTCATTGTCTACACTTGCTTGGTAATAAAGCTCTGTTTAATAAATATGCTATTATGTCTCTTTTGATGCCCTCATACTCGCTAAGTCGTAAACAAGATGCATAGGGGCTCTGTGTCGCTATATATATTTATTAAAGCTATCTCTCGATAAGTCATAACAAAAAGATGCATAGGGGATGCATGTTACTAAATATATATATATTAAAGAATCCTCGGCTCATACCCAGCTCAGTTAGTCAGCGTCTCAGATACTGGTAAGAAGTTTGGTACTTTTTATTGGCAATTTTTTACATATTAATGCTAGGTATATTAGTATAACCGTTGTTAACATGTTCTATCTAAATCATGTTCACCTTATTTTAAAAAAAAAAAAATGATATACCTGTCACTCGTCATAAAAAGGGCTATAAGGAAAGTTAACTTACTTAATCTCGTCAATGGTGTCTAGGTCCAGATACCTGACATCATCAACGTCGTCCTCGCTACAGATGAGTACTCCTGGTACTTCCTGGCGACATGCAAGAACACATGAAAGGATAAGCATCCTCAGCATCATGGCAATCATCGTGATAATTCCTTAGGTCGTGTTATTATGTTTCCGTGCTAGTAGATATTATTCCTGTCGTAGTCTATAGTGATATGGGTCTTCTCTGACAATTTCATATTTATACAGAAATACTATTTGTTATATCAGTGTCGTCAAAATGTATTACTTACTACAAACATATGTTTGTTTGACATCTGCGACAATTATTAACCCGCTCATGATGCATCGGTCTATTGAAATGTACGTCGCTGGTTACGTAATGTGTAGAACCACATATGTACTAAACCCTCAAGACCCTTGGAAAGTATTGACTGTTGACTGATTATGTAATGCTCTGTTCTCGTCGGATGGTTAAGCGTGTCATAAGTTTACTAAAGATCACACCATACTTCAGAGTGTGTCTTAAAGACACCTGCTTTCGCTCCTAACTCGTTGCCTTCAGGCTTAACTACCTACAAAGTTGTTTTATTACGGTATTGTGTAAATTTTTCATGAATAGATCATAGGTAACAGTCTTTTAAAGTAGTCGGCATTTCCCCCAAAGGCTTAGTAGTTAATATGTACTAGTGTAAACTTTTCAGCTGCTCTATATTTTAATAGAGGTGTTATTACTACCGTGTTTGTTTAATTAAATTAACCAAAAAAACAAATAATGTCTCTGTACTCTCTTTTAATATTACAGCTTCAGTAATACAACGAAAATAGGCCAGTTTTAAAACACAGTAAATATATGCAGTATTAATGGATCTTGGTAATGTATAGAGCGGCGAATAAATATATTATCAGACAGTTTAAGCCACATTTACAGTTAAGACCCGCTTATTTTACAGTTAATAAAGTTCATGGTTATCGTCTTTGTGTGGTAGCTCTTGTGGTTCGTCTTTGTTCGTTATTCAGTAGTCATGTCAACGGTAGAAGCACTTCCTCAGTCAGTCTTCTTCTCTGCATAAGCATTAGACCGTTATGATGGCCTCTTAAATTTTCTCTCAAGAGTTCCCTCTCCTCCAAGAAATGATCTTTCGTCAGTTTGATAAGCGTGATTGATTGGCCGAGATTGATGAAGTCCTCAATCGTGTATTCCCCGTAGCCTGTTATATCGTAGATCATGTCGTAGTTCTGTCGACAGAATGGGCATGGTATCTGGTAATTTTGTGACAGGTCGACAGGTCGATTTTCAACGATTTCCATAATGAGTTTGCGCATGGCTAAGGCTTCGATACAGTCCCTACATAGACGCATTTCCTCGTTTCTAAAGCAGCATTTGAAACTGTACCGAGATGGCAACTCGCAGCAGAGTTGACAGGGGTTCTCGTCCATATTCAGTAATGTGGTAGCCATTTTCAACTTGTATGTACGTCTGTAGCTTAATAAA
Source organism: Alitta virens (assembly GCA_932294295.1). Lineage (NCBI taxonomy): Eukaryota > Metazoa > Annelida > Polychaeta > Phyllodocida > Nereididae > Alitta > Alitta virens. The sequence continues at coordinate 17,076,839 of OW028576.1, forward strand.
ACTAGTCGTCGTCTGGAGGTCGAACAATGAGTATTGCTTAGGCCCCCTTCAGGCTAATCTCACACTTTCCTGTATTATATACCCAATCAAACATGTACTAGGGGTGGGGAAACTCCCTTAAATTTAAGGTCCTTCCTTCAGAGGCCCTCTGCATCCATTCTGATCACTGACCTTGTCAGATCGATATAAACTATCATTTTCGGGGCCTTCTGAAAAACTATGTTTAGTTCAAACATGGAGATCACTAACCGGGCTTATAAACATATCGAGAGATACCATATGCTAGGGCGCGAAAAAGCATTAGAAAAGTCTCAGTTCATGGTCAACCCTACTCGGGAGCAACTTTTATCACACTGCTGCAGACTCACAGAAAAGCATCTCGATCCAGCTCATGATGGAGGACCTATAAAAAATTATTTTTTATGCCTAGGATACATCGTCGGTTGGGGTCCATATCAACAAGAGACTGAATTTATCAGGATATCTATCAAGGGTCGATTCGTTAAGAGCATCTACCCTGTTATTCCGCGCAGAGAGAAGTTAAAAATTCTAAAGCTACGCGGGGTGGCCTAGGTTGGTTTTTTTGTCCATATATATATATATACATAGATGCATACAGCCTTTTTACTACTTGTCCTTATATTATATAATATTTTTACTTGTAGAGTCATCATGGAAGACTACACAGAACTTGCTTATTAGACCTATTTAGATCTAAATAAATAATTTAAACTAAAAAATGTCTTATGTTTACTTTCATTCAGTTAAGAGCTGCAGGTCTAGCCTCTGTCTATATATATACTGATAACTAAAAAGCTTCATCCCCACACCTGTAGTACCGTTTTCAGGCGGTCTACCTCTGTGTATATATATCCGTAGTTTTAAGCACAATCGTGTTTTAACACTTATTTTTAAATAGTGTTCCTAATTAACTTCAAACAGATATCAAGATTGTCTGTTATATATCGATAAATAGCAGAATTTCGTTAAATTATAAACTAGACTCTGCTGGGGGTGTGGTGCAGTTTTACTTTAAGTCTACCCGATTTAACCACTATTTATTGAGGGTAAAAATTTTGAATCTGTTTGAATATTTCCTTGTCGATATTATTTTAATTATTTCATTTGTCGAGATTGGTAAAATATACAGAGTTTCGGAATATAACGTTTTACCGCTAGGTGGCGTCTGAGGTCTTCTCGGTTAGAGTCATGGCTGACACTTTTGCGTAAGTTATATGTCATATAATTTTAAAACTAGTCTTATGCTGATGGATATATATATATATATATATATATTCTTACTATCTGCACGGACTTAATTTTAATTTCGTTCGTAGTAGGGAAAGTCCTTATTTTACGAAACCATTTTCCCCCCTGGCTCCTCTTCGCTTAGTACTACCGGCTGAGTGTCATGGCGGCGATCGGAGCTGTGTGCTGGTGGTTTACAATGTCTTCATTACAAAGGAGCGGTGACTACAAGTTTGAAGGTACCTTGAATGATTGTGTAGACATTTGTCGATATATAGTTTTGGTAAAACTGTTTACATATTTTCGTACATACTTTGTTAACTTAAAATGATTACCGTGCTTCGTCGCTGTGTGTGTGTGTGTGTGTGTCTGTAGGAAAATGTGCCTGTTTTTATAATATCTTTACAGCTTCTTCAGTCTGCACTACAACTATGTCTGCGTCGGTGGAGACTAACTTCGAGGTAATTTGAATATGACGGTTGTGTTTGTTATTGTTTTACCGTCTATGTTAAATTACCTATATTTTGATATGTTGTTCTTTCGTATGGTATAAGTACGGACATGGAGATCATTAACGCTTGTCTGTATACTATGTTTTTCCTAAATTAAAAGAGACATACTTTACAAGTCAGCTAAGCTCTACATTAAGCTGGTATCTTAGGTGGTTTGAGATATGACAAATGCATGTTTTCAAGTTGAGGTGTTTATTTTTCTTTTAGACATCTGATACATTAATTGAAAAAATTTTTATAATCGTTGAGCGTCTCTGTAAGTTGTGTGAACTCTTGTTGTTTCATGTAGAGGCCTCTCTTGGTGAAGACTTTTTCCTCTTGATGTGGAGGTGTCCATCTCAGTCGAATATCTACGCAGCCTCGGGTGACTGATAGTCTTATGTCCTCGGAGAGATCAAAAAATCCCTCTTCCTCTGCTGCTAAGGTCTGTGAAACTTGAGGTATTAGCTGTAGTAGTTTCCTGACGTCTCTAACTGATAGACCTACGTATTTTTGTGCAGGAAATGTCCCATCCAGTACCCTGAGGTTTAGTCTTCTTTGCCCTTGATACTCTGTCAGGGCTACTTGGCTGTTCTTGCCGAAATTATGCTTGAAGAGAGTTGTAGTTGTAGCTGTCATGATGATTGGTCCTGAATAACCATGCATGGTTGTGCCCTCTTATATATGTATCTATCAGACTAAAGGAGTTTGCTGATTGGCAGATATTTATAGATATGTTACATAACTCCAGTGACTTAATGTACAAAAATAGGCAAAATGAGGATGCTGGCATTAAACTTCTAATCACATGTTAGTCGATGCACCAAATTTTGCATTTAAATAACTGAATTTAATAGAATTATTTGCTTCATTAGAAAAGCATAAAAGTAGAATAGTACTCTTGCATGTATAGGAAATTTTGGGACTAAAAAGTGGATTTTTGACCCAAAATTACGGCGCCATGCTATGATGAAAGATTAAAACGAAGTAAATACTGATTTGTATTGCTGATGCCTTCTGCTATAAATATCGATGGGCACACTTTTGAGATCGCCCCCCATTCGAGCTAAAAATAGCTCTAAATGTACTTCCCGCCAAAACCGTGATCAGATCTGGGCTGTGGCATCTGCTATGCAACTGCTTACAAGCGGAAAATAGAAAAATGTGCCTGCAATTATAGGTTTCCTGAATTAATCTGTGATCATGAATGATTTTTATTGATCATGATCATGTACAATAGCGCCACGCCACTATTTAAATTTTTTTTTGCAGGTTGTTTAGTATCTGTTTGCTAGGTTGACAGTGATGCATTGTGGGACATGTTAAGTTGGAGAAGAACTGTCATGGCAGGGTGACGTTCTGTCAGCTGTGTTGTAGGTGATATTTAGTGATATTTCAGGCATCTACCATGTGGCAGAAGATTTAATTCGACACTGAAACACTTTAAGGTCATTTTTGCTAAGTTGTCAATCAGTGACATTACTTCAGTTACAAGAACTCGGGGACTCCAGCTGAACACTAGTAAGACTGGCAATGTGGCATTGACAGCTGTGGATTACCTGCGGATTACAGCATTATTAATGTCAGAAATGGCATAAGAAATGGATCTTTCAGCAAAGGAAGGCATCACGTTGAATTAGGAGGTGAGTTTAAATGGTGTCATGTTCATTTGTATGCATATTTTGATGTGAAAATGCCGATTAATACCGTTGTAAATTGAGCGCCCAAAAAGTTGCTATTTTTAGAATGGCTAATGTGTTCATTATCAACAGAATCATATTGTCATCTTTTTTTTTAAATCTGGGAACTGTGATTACTATTATATGATATATAAAAATCATTAGTTGATACTTTAGGTCCATTAATCTTGTTGAAACATGTTATGAGAAAGTTCAGTCACCTCGCATGACATCATGACATGTACATGTAGATGACGTCATTTGACACATGCGCACTGACAGCTGACTTAGGTGGCGGCATATATGAATCACGGCATAGCAGACGGCTTCAGTCAGTTCTGAAGATTTTAATTGTGTTTACTGTTAAGTGGTTCTCAAAAATGACTTGTAATTATTACAAGGTCTTAGTTGCTAGGGCAACAAAGCTTGCAAATTTTAGAGAAGTGTTGAATGGCAATAGTAAGTCTGAGACTTCATTGTCAAACTCAGTCACTGTGAGTGACAGGTATGACAGATATGCAGAGATTGTTCAAGGTACTCCTTCAATGAGTGTACCATATGATGGTTGTTTTAGGAAAGATGTTTCCCGGTTTGAGAAGCAATTGTCTAAGAGTACATTTTTTAGCAACAACAAATTGGGAGAAAAGAAGGCCTACTTGTCCCAGTTTGGCTTGATTGGTTGGTGTGAGCTTAGTTCTGGACAGAAAAGAAAGCATACTCCCAAAAAATGTGAAGACTGTGAAGGGTTAGACAAACTTGTACAGGTTGCAAATGAGGCAGTATCAGCTGACACAAATGATGGAGTCCAAGTTTTGAATAATGTTTTTACTGCCTTGAAGTTGTCAGGATTTAACAGTAAATATCCGTTATCCCTAGAGAGTTCTCTAGAAAAGACTGCCCCTGTTAAGTTAAAACTGCGTGAGATGAAAACCGAGTCAACCAATAATCTTAAAGCAGCCTTGAAAAAAACTACTTTAGCTCCCGATGCTGAGTTGCAAACGGTTTTTAGAAACAATTTGTCTTTTTCCACTTACGAGAAAGTTCGTAAAAGTCATGCTCTGTTAAGCAAAGACGAAAGTGTTAAAATCCAAGGTTATGGGAAAAAAAAAGATCCCGTTGGTAAATTTGACTCATATTTGTTTGAAAAGGAAGCTTTGAGAATGGAAGTGGAGTCTCTACCTGCTGGTTGCAATGTGAATTGGTCAGAATTGGCACGAAAGCACAAATTAAAGTGTCATGATGGAAAATCCCCTTCAAATGGAGGACAGATTGTCAAATTGTTTGTGGAATCTGTTGGTGTAGACACCAAACAGTTTAATGTAGACTGTGAGGTTTCAGGTCGAGACATTCCTGCCCGTGTACGTCGTTACAGAAGGTACTTACAACGTGGTATTAGTTGCCCTATGTCACCATCCGCTAATCAACTCAAACAGGAATTAAGAAGGGTAAAGGCAGATGGAGTAGTTTATGTAGGAGCTGATGTTGCACCTAAAACCTTTGTCGAGAAAAAGGTCAGTGCAGATGGTGCAGTGATTGACAAACAGTTCAGCGTGAGTGGGAAACAAATGGAACTGAAGATAATTCTTCAGAAAGAGCTCCAGCGTCAGTCAAATCTTGGTTTGCTGCAGGTAAAGGGAGAAGGGCCACATACAGTCTATTTTAAGGTTTGGCATGACCATGGTGATCTGTGTGGTCACAGTCATTTTTTGAGCACTGTTATGGTGATGTATGATGAAAATATTCACACATCTGAAAGTCAACGACTTGTTGAGAAACCTGTTGTCAATTTATTGGGTCGATCTGGTTCTAGTGTTGCAGATCAGCTTTCTTATAGCCGTTGCCGGTGCCAAGATTTCCTTAACCTTGCTGAAAATCCTATTTTTATTACCAATTCTGATTCTGTAGCGGTTCAATTCATTTGTAAACCACGGTTCTTTTGTGGGGATTCACCAGCACGTGCCTTCGAGGCTGGCCACCAAATTGGTGGAAACTATCGATGTCCTTGCGGAATTCATATCTCTGATCATTATGATCTTGGGAAGGCATTGACATACAAACAAAGGTCATTGGTGTCTACCTGTGAGTGCATTGAAAAGGGCATATTGTACAAAAACAAGAACGGCCCAATTTTTAGGGATCTAAAAAAGCCAATGATAGAACTCGAGTTGAGGGCCAGGAATCTTCATCCTGCTAAAACCTCATACTACACCTGCAATCGTGACCAGCTACAGGATATTCTGAATCGGGACCTTTGTGGCATCCAGAGATATCCTGCATTGTTACAATTCCAAGAAGATGGTCTCACTGTAGACAAAATGAACTGTGATGATTATGAAATTTGTTATTTGGAGTTTATGCATGATTTTGTTAATTTATTTGATCACATGACAAAGGAGTTGCCATCACATTATCCATTGCTAGAGTTAAAAACATTTCTGGATGCAGCAAAAGGAGACAGACAGAAATTGCGAGCGGTTGATGCAAGGCTAATTTCGATCAAATTGTTTCATTACCTAGACAACCATAGTGATTGTCCTGTTGAACTTAAGCGTCTTTGGCAGTACTTTGTGGAGATTTCTGAGATTTGCTACAGCTTGGAATGCAAGCGATGTCCCAGGCAGATTTATAGATTGTATAATATTGTCTTTTGCTTCTCAATGTTGTTGAAGGAAATAGTTGGGTCAAAGCCTCAAAAGTTGTCTGGTAACCAGTTCTATGGTATCCATTTTCATAACATAGTAGTCCATACCCCAGCTGTATACCGAGTTGTGTCTATTAGAAGCCTTCTGGCTGAGCTAGATGAAAGCATGATTCATCAGTTACGAAAAATCACTGATGCAACAAGCAATAGAAGGCCAGACCATGTGATTGAGAACGCACTTGTGCGACTGTCCTTTTTGGAAAGACCAAATGATATGACACAATCAGTTGTCAGTAAGGAGGCAAGCCAGGTTCAACATGCTGGAAACTCAGTGATCCCTGAGAGGTGGCTTGTTAACGACAAACGTCATGCTGTGGTCGCCCATTTGAAAAATGTGGCGGACTACATTGAGTGCTCATGGTGGAAATGGAGGGGGAGAGATTTGATATTGCTTGATGGACAAGACCAGCACCTGGAAGGTGGCCCAAAAATGGAGCACTTTAGAGACAAGAGCTTAGTGCAGGTATATTAGTATGCTGTTAATATGCTATTTTGACTGCCAATCTATATAATTTTTATATCCAGGGGTTCCCCTAGCATTTTCATGTTCTTCAAATTTCTCAATCTCAAATGCTGGCTGGCAGGCATCGAGCTGTTAAAAGCAGGCACATTATATGTGCTCTAATAAATCAGGTGTTCAAAGTGACTTCATACAAAGTGACTTCATACTACATCAATTACATAGCGCACTGATGCTTACGCCTCTTATTATTGGCCCATCCCCTAACATTTTTGTGTCATTCCTCTGGCCTGCTTTGTGCACATCCTATAATAGTTAGATTATATATTGATTCTTTATGTTCATTGTCATTATTTCAGTTGTAATATTTCAATTCCAGGTATCAGCAGAAGTTGATAAAGCTTGGGAACGGATTAAGGATTCCCCCGAGAACCCGGTTAAAATGGAACTTTCTCCGCATCCAAATCATGCTGCCACAGTTACTGTTCGTCCTGTAAAACGGAAGCTTCCCCAGCATGTGATCGGCAGAGCTCAAAAGAGGAGGAAGTAGTTATTGGATGATCAAGTAAATGCTCTGCCTGTTCACTGTACACAAGAGACTCTTCATACTAAACATAAGAAAATTTCCTCATTTAATGTATTATCAAAGAAATTACACAGGTAATCTAGCATATAGATTGCTGGAATTTTGCTGAAAGATAGTGATAATAGTTGTGAAAATATCTGTAGCTCAACCTTAAATCCAACTTTTTCCCTGTGACACTGATATGTATGAATTGGAGGGATGATTATTTTGCACAAATTCATTGATCAATTAGAGAAAAGATAAATAGCTTAAACTCATGGTTTTATATGTTCTTCTTAGCATTCCAGACTATTGTCGTAGTTCCTTATGTTAGTGAGAGCCCAACAAAAATAAAAATGGGTCTCCTGAGTGTTATGCCTAATTGTCAATGTTCTGAAATTCTCTGCCCAACCAAATAAACTAAACATTCTTTCACAAAAAATTAAATTAACGGACCGCACTACCGGTATGCTTGTGTTATAGGCCAATTAGAACAATTATATAATGAATTTGCAGCTTCTACAAATAGGATATTAAATTATTGTTGAATTGTGTTAATTTTTATTAGATTGAGCATTAACCTAGAGCAGACAAACGAAATAATGAAAAAATTAAACTTAGAATAGTATTAATACGAAAATTGCAGTTATTAAGAAGGTTGCGAGTTTTTATGAAGCAATAACTTACAATAACTGCAAAATCTAACACTTGGGACATGTCACAGTTTGGGTTCTTTATTTTTGCACCAGGCCCTAAGGTGTGTTTCTTGCAGAAAATAAGCAATTTGAAAATGATTAGCCACGGTTGGATAGATTTTACAGTAAATGGTCATCTGAAAATTAGCCACAAATGATAAAGTACAAAATTAGATTAGCCACATGGCAATTTGATTAGCATAATGCTACGTGGCTATGCTTGAGAGGACTCTGGATAAGGGACAGTAAGTCTTGACAGTTTAGACAACTAGACTAAATATACATTAGAAAATGTTAGTTTGAAATATTGAATTATTAGCACAAATTGTGGAAATTCATCAATAATATGGCATTTTACCGAATTAAAAATGTCTCACTAAACTAAACTGATTTGCCTCACATTTTCAGAGAATACATCTTGCAAATATAATGTAAAAATAAATAATAACACTAGAATTAGTAGTATTGCTGTATTTGATGTGAGAATGAATTGGATATCAAAGGCTTCATTATTTTTGCACTAGGCCTTAAATATCTGACAAAGATGGTCAAAGCCTGATTCATTGGTTAAGGAAAATCAATGATGCAACTTTGTAAAATGATGTTGCTCATGTTTTTACTGTACAGTGTTGTTTCCAGTAAAAAGCAGATCAATTAGTTGATGTATTAGTGTAATTATAGGTGTTTAGTTTAAAATAATCCAGGCCTGAGTCAAGACGCTCAGATATAATATGAGCTTGTGTGGCCTGTCATACTTGTGGAATATTTGACTTACCAATTTTCACTGCTGTTATGGTGTATATACATTATGGTGGTTTAATGTTCCAGTTAATGTCAGTGTTTTTGTATTATGATGATGCTGTTGTAATTGTTTTACATATTATAAGAGCCTTCAAAGGTGATGTGTAACTAGTGGACTGAAAGGTCTTTGAAAGTGAAACTCATACCACATCCTTGCATGATAACTATTCAGATGATATTCATATATTAATTAATTAATTTCATTGTACATATACATATTTATATACCACATCCTTGCCTTGCATGATAACTATTCAGATGGTATTCATATATTAATTAATTTATTTCATTGTACATATACATATTTATATACCACATCCTTGCCTTGCATGATAACTATTCAGATGGTATTCATATATTGATTAATTAATTTCATTGTACATATACATATTTATATACCACATCCTTGCCTTGCATGATAACTATTCAGATGGTATTCATATATTAATTAATTTATTTCATTGTACATATACATATTTATATACCACATCCTTGCCTTGCATGATAACTATTCAGATGGTATTCATATATTAATTAATTTATTTCATTGTACATATACATATTTATATACCACATCCTTGCCTTGCATGATAACTATTCAGATGGTATTCATATATTGATTAATTAATTTCATTGTACATATACATATTTATATACCACATCCTTGCCTTGCATGATAACTATTCAGATGGTATTCATATATTAATTAATTTATTTCATTGTACATATACATATTTATATACCACATCCTTGCCTTGCATGATAACTATTCAGATGGTATTCATATATTGATTAATTAATTTCATTGTACATATATATATTAATATACCACCCTTGCCTTGCATGGTAACTATTCAGATGGTATTCATATATTTATTAATTTATTTCATTGTACATATACATATTTATATACCACATCCTTGCCTTGCATGATAACTATTCAGATGGTATTCATATATTAATTAATTTATTTCATTGTACATATACATATTTATATACCACATCCTTGCCTTGCATGATAACTATTCAGATGGTATTCATATATTGATTAATTAATTTCATTGTACATATACATATTTATATACCACATCCTTGCCTTGCATGATAACTATTCAGATGGTATTCATATATTAATTAATTTATTTCATTGTACATATACATATTAATATACCACCCTTGCCTTGCATGGTAACTATTCAGATGGTATTCATATATTAATTAATTAATTTCATTGTACATATACATATTTATATACCACATCCTTGCCTTGCATGATAACTATTCAGATGGTATTCATATATTGATTAATTAATTTCATTGTACATATATATATTAATATACCACCCTTGCCTTGCATGGTAACTATTCAGATGGTATTCATATATTTATTAATTTATTTCATTGTACATATACATATTTATGTTCTTGGTTGTGTATAATTACCAATCTGCCATGCTGTCAAATAGGTTGATAACATTTTCCTATGCATCAATCTGCTTTTGCAGACCAGTTACCTGGTCTGTTAATTTTAAACTTCCGTAAGAAATTTTATTTTGTTATTGTAGATATTATTATTCTTATATTTTTTATTTTTCTCATAGTAGAAAGCTGATTAATTACATAAAAAGTAACATGCATGTAAGTGGACATGTAAAGTAGGCACGTGCATGTTTGAGCACAAATTTTGTGACCAAATTTCATGACGCTGCCACGTTATTCAAGAAATAAATAAAATACTTTGTTGCACGGTTCCAGAAAATTGGCCAGGTAGTTTGCAATGGGAACTTTTTGAGATCTTAGAAATTAGTATACATTGGGAGCTTGTTTTACTGCCTTTCTAATACTGTATAGCCTTGGGAGGTAAAACTATTATTTCTCAGGTTTAGCCGTACTTAACCCATTCATTCATTCAGTCATTCAGTCAGCCATGGCATAACACTGCAGTCTGTGTTAGCCAATGTACATGTAATCCAGGTACACATACCCAATAAATGAAAAATGTTAGTCACTTCATACATGATAACGTATTGTATGTGAGTAAGGTACATTATGTATACATAATTTCAATAGGTATTCAGAAAGTGTAGGCTGATCTTCTTTTCAGTAATGCATGCGTAGGTCCTATGTTAGGTTTATCAAAATGAAATCAATTAGATGGATGTATGCCCATGAAAAGATAAATGCAAAAAGAAAAAAAAAAACCAACTTATAAACGACACACAAAGTTTATTGTCATGTTTAGTATTTGCAGGCTTTCCAAGTCAATTAGTTTTTTTATCAATCGATGGATAGCCCTAAAGAGCATAGGATACTAATAATAGCATTTCAACACTGGCATCATCTAGGGATGTCGACTGATCGCGGTTATGGATTTTTTGCAGTTATAATGCAATGTAATTTTTAAAAGTGATACTGACAGCATGGCAGATCTGCAATAATGATAGTTATGAGTGTTTTTATTATGGGCATTTTGTTAACCCAAGAGCCTGGTTGTATTTTGACTTTAAGCGTATTTGTTGTTATTGTTGTTATACTTACTGTTATATTAGTGTCTGACTTGTGCCTGTATCTTGCGGTGAACATTTTCAATGAATTTTTTGTAAATAAGCTCTCATTAATGAGTTGTTGAATAGGCCTATCAATAACTTAAATGTAAAAAAGAAATCTTTAAATGACACGTGTGTTAGTAATGGATTGTTAATGTGAAATGATGTATTGTAATTAGCTGTTTGCATTTGGCCAGTTTCACATTAATGTAATAATGGACCACAAGGTCTTCTTATTCATGCAACATATTAAAAAAACTTTTAAGTCTAATTTACTATTTGGATCAATACTTTGTCCTATTTATTATAAATATTAAATCTTATCATATCAACTGGTAATGATAACTGAAATATTTATACCAAAAAGTTTGTGTAATTTCAAAAAATTTTGACTTATATTACACATTTATATATATATATATATAGATCTAAAATTTAAAAAGTGTAATAAAAAACTTTTTGTGAAACAAGATTTTTTCTTCTCATTTATTTACTATAACCAGAAATACTTATAACTGATATTGAATGAGCAGCAAGTACTCTCACATGGAATAAATACTGTCAAGGTGCAGTTGAGCATGTGCACAGGATTGGTTAAATTGTTTCAGAGAATATTGACCTTGAAGGCCTATAATCTTGCAGCTTTCTTTTGTTCTGTGACAGTACGTGTTTAACTCTTGTAAAGGGGAGTTCACACTATCACGTATAAGAGCTACGTATGACCACGTGAAAATATTTTTTGACTCTTGTTCATCCTTGGCCATACATGATTCACTCGCCCAGCGTTTCATGTATACTCACGCTAATTTTGTAGATCACTCCTGGTCGCGCTTGACCAGTCAAGAGCATACGTGGTGGGCAAACATTTTTTAAACATGTTTAAAACTTTGGCGGACGTTCCACGAGTAAATTGTTTATATTAGTTAACTTGCTCTGGGGTTAGTCGGCGAATATCCTACGTAGGGTTCTTCGTAGGTTCCACATACATTCCACGTATGGCCGTACATTGCGATATGTAGCCATATGTGGCCGTACGTGGCAATATGTAGCCACTTTCCATCTGTATATACTCACCATCCACTCGTAGAACGCTTGGCGGACGTCTGTCTGACGGATGCTTGGCGACAGACGTTCAGCAATGTTTGACGCACATTCGGCGAGCGATCTACGACTGCCTCACGTACGTTCGTGGAAAGAAGTTATACATGATTAACAGCCACAAGTGAGCACGTATAGCTACGTATAGCTACGTATAGCTACGTATAGCTACGTATAGCTACGTATAGCTACGTATAGCTACGTATAGCTACGTATAGCTAGGGCATTTATGCACTGCACTGGTGATATTTGACCCTGCCAGTACAAGAAAGGAGGTCTTAGAGAACTTCACGATTAAAGATGATTGGGCATGGTACAGTGAGGACACCTGGTGGATATTTTGGAAGTGACGTTAGAATGGGTTATGATGCCATATCAGTTTATTGACCTATTTATGTCTTTCTTTGGCTGGCGATTTACGTTACCTTACGCATGATAAAAGACCTTTATGTAATTTCTGCTGCAAACATTACCACATGTACTCTTTCAAAGTGTAAATAGTATTTACTGTGGTAAATTTCTGGGGTAGTAAATTTATATTCTGGGAGAGAGCCTTCACCGAAGTGTTCAAGTGGTTGCAACAAAAAAAATTTGAATGTTAACCCTGTCTTTTTTTTAATATACTAAGAAATATATTGTCTAGATGGTCATTCATAAGAATTATATATATTGTAAAACACCTAGTATTTTATAACTTTATTGAGTGCATATTGACAGAACTATGGATTTTTCGTATTTCCTTATATAATTTAATATAAGTTCAAGTGCCTCTATTAAAATTTTCGTTAATTCTGGTCCGATTTTAAAAATTCAAAATGTTTTAGATAGCCCTTAACTTTATCTCTGTAATGGTATTCAATTTTTGATTCCGATTGTTGTTTTGGAGCGGCGGCGCTAGTTCAAACGGCGAAGCGCTTAGCTGCAACACAGTGTGTGGCATACATTTCCCATCCTTGTAAGATATGTATTATACCACTTGGCTTTTCTATGTGGTATACAGGTTATTGTGGGATATGCATTATTATGGCCGCGGGTGTGATAAACATTGCGGTGGTGACGCTCCGAGTTAGACAAACAATGATGACGTCGTCATGCTTGCTGGCCTATGCAGGCAGATGCTGCAGCTTGCTGGTAACGTCACGAGTTGAACAATGGGTTCAAATGTACATTAAGTCACTGGAGAACGTTGTGGTTATATTTTTATGTCCTCTCTAGTTATGAATATCTTTGTGTTAGCCCCAGGGTGTAGGTATTTATAGCTATGTTATATAACCTCTGTGTTATATTTTTATGTTATATTTGGCTATTTTTGGTTATGTGTATCTTAGTGTGTTAGCCATCGTGGCCGTTTAATTGGTACCCCCGGGGGTGTTAGAGTCATGAGAGATAATGGTGTATTGATACGTTTCAGTGCTTCTAAAAAATCTGTCCAGCTCTCAGGTTTTCTTATTGTTCCATGTATAGCTGTTCTAAGTAGATCTATAATGTTTGACCCTTCAAACAGTTTACCTTTAATTGTGACTAGCCCCTTTTGCGACCATGTTATTTCAGGGTCGTGTCTTCTGATGTAAGTGACAAGCCTCTCGACTCTTTCTTTTGAAGTTTTTGGAAATGCCTCAATGATGAACGTATCATCAGGCTCCTTATGCTGTTCGAGTATTACGTCAGACTGATCGGTCTGTTCAGTCTGGTCTGTATGCTCAGGTTGACTAAATATTTTCGCCTTATGCTTAAGTCTATGATATGATGATTCAGGTATTATAAAATGCTTCATTATTCCAAGAGTTCGAGTTGTGGTAAAACAGCCTTAATAATCCTAGGCCAGGCTGATCTGAGTTTTAGACAGAGTAATCTACGACCTTTCTCTTTGCTATCTGCCAGCTTAATGAGTTTGCTTTTATATCTACCTAGATCTTTATCGGCCTGTTTACTAATGATTAATTCTCCTTCAATAATATTCCTTGATAGCTGTCTAAGTAATTCTAACTGACTCTTACTCATTGTATTCAGTAAGCCATCTTTCTGCTTACTCTCTGCTATAGATAATAGCTTGATGAAGGCCATGTTCTTTTTAAGTGCTGCCATAACTGTAAATGATCTTTTTTCAGTGTTACTCTGCCTTATAAACTGCTGTAGGTCCTTCGTCAGGAAAAATGGCCGATCTTAATCTTAAATTCTTATCAGTTTTAGTATGTAAGTCGATAATAAAATATGTGTAAGGCTCTGCGGCAGCTGTTAGGTAAGCCTGAAGCAGCTGACGATAGCCTAGTTGTCGCCCTAGAGCTGTGATCTGCCCCTTGTCGCGGTTGTTAGCCATTATGACAAATACATGTGTGTTTAGATTTAAAGTTCTTGAATGTTTTGACTTTAAAAATAGGTTATGGGTCAGTAGAATAACTGTACAGTTATTATGATGTGTACCTACTGTGAAAAGTTTTAAAACAGTATCTGTGTTCATAGCATCAGTCATTAGGTCATCAAATACAATGATGGAGTGTCTGCTGCTTATAGTCTGGAATTTTTCCAAGTCATCTTTGTTGGGTATGCCGTAGTGAAATGATATATTGTCCATTTCGGATTCTAGTGTACTAAACATCGGTTGCCATGTGCTGTTGTAACAGTATAGAATTTTTTCAGGTGTTTCCCGAAACATGTCATGTTTTAGTAAGCGGTAAACAAATGTCGATTTCCCCCCCTGACTTGGTGATGATATTATTATATTACATGGGGAGTTTAAAAGAATAAGAACCTTGTCTTCGTCCATATTCTTCCAAGAGTTGGTTGTATTATTGGCTACTACAAAAGATTGATCTACGGTGGCCGGTCTCTGCATGATGAATGGTTTCGGAGTAATGAGCTATCATCTATTTAACTGTAACATTACGGGCGTTGGTTATCTCCATAATGGCCGGTGTTTCAGCATGAATCATTAAAACTACAGGCTCTTTCAGAGCTTTTTTGAAATTCAGGGACAGTCGTACATGTCCGTGGTCAGGGGCGTAAGCTGTCCCGTAAGATGGCTTTATATTAAAGGCATACATACAGTAGCTGTGGGCAAAGTCGTACAATGTAATATCATTACCGAAATCATTCCCTAGTTCTCTAAGTGTCTCATAGAGACTGAGATAACTGGCGGCTACTCCATTCCCTTGTTCATGATCAAAGGTGGGTGTAAAAGTATTGATAGTATCGTTATTTACTGAGAGGGATATTCTTTGCAGATCATATGGTTTGAAATTGAAGGGGTTGAGTTTTAAATCTCCGTTGTAGGACTTAGCAGGGATCAGTGTGACAAGTATTCTAGAGGGTAGTCTATTGGGGAAAAGATTATCAAGGGTCCCTGAGGTAAATCCTGTATTTATATTTTCTACTCTAATATCTCTCTGAGTGTAGCAGTAGAGTGCTGGCTTAGTTTCTAACGATTTACCAATGGCAAACTGTGTACGGGGGTCAAGTTGTATCATGTGAGCTTTAAACATTACTTCTTCCAGATGAATTTTATATGAACCTGTAGGTTCGTGGTTAATGAGGGCAAATTCATTAGAGGTTCTGTCTAACTTTATAGTTAACCTTGTATTGTTAAGTAGATATCTTTTCTGCATAAAAATATCCTCATAAAGAGGTCCTTGAAATTCTACAATGTTGGATTTTTGAAAGAGGTTCTTCTTTATCTGAGCCCCCTTATTCAGATCGATCAGGTCAATCTGGTCGGAATCATCCTTTACATATCCTTGCGCTCTCAGTTGAGAATTTTTAGCCTCCTTACCGTAGGATAGTAAAGTACTGAACATGGCCTTATAGGGGTAGTTGTTAGATGAGCTAATTTCCTTTCCTTCCAATGAAACTGAGATTTTCTCAAATAGAGAATGTAAGCTATTGTTTACAGGTACTACTTTCTTATTTACTGCGATACTAGCATTGTCTTGTTTAACAATCTTCATTTTTACATATAGCTGGCTATTGTAGAGGTCCAGAAAATGCTTTTGCTCATTAATGTCGAATAGGATAGGCCCGTCGTCTGTCAGTTGGTTGACTGGGCGGTAATCCGTATAATACTGTCTTTCGACATTTTGTTGCAGTGCTGGTTGGGAGAAAAGATCGAGCTGAGGGAGGCTAGCTGTTTTAACATCCATTATTTTTTCTTAGTGTGTTGACCGGATGGTCTCTTTTTACTGTATGAGCGTTTTTGTGGCTTGGCCTTAGCTTTATTTGAAATTGTCTTTCTTCTCTTAGCCTGAGGCTTTGCTTGAGCTTTCTTCTTACGTTTTACTGACGTCATCTCTTCCTTGGTCTGATCAAAAGTTTTTTTGATGTCTGATGTCAGTTCGACCTTGACCTTGGGTAAGGGCTTATGTGCCTTGGTTTTTTCTATAATGTATTGAGGATTGTCCGACCCTGTATAACGCCTCAGGCCGTCGGTAACAAATGGCGTAGGCCTATTATCCTGTGTAGAGAAATATGCTTCCATGCTGGAGTGTTTGGTAGAAGTGGTTACGCAGTAGAATGTGTAGGCTTATATACGAAGTGTAGGGTGATGTATGTCCCTCCTTCATCTGTCCGGATCTTTTGATCAGTAGAGACATTTAACATGTAAATGTGTATAGTATCTATAAAGTGCTGGGCTATAGGTATATAATAGGGTGTATAGTTCATTTCTTTATTACCTATGTACCTCAGTACATTTAGCTGGTTTTGACCGACAATTGTAGAGTTACAAATGTTGCTGCATAGGTATACATGTGGTGGTACTGTAGACTTGTATTGACAGAGAGCAACTTTCCATCCGTCCCCTAGTCTTAAGGATCTGTTTAACCTAACTTTGAAATTAACAGGGGTGTTCTCGAAAAGGTCCGAGCTATGGTTACTGTTTAGTATAATGTAAAAGTCATCCATATTTTCTAATTTCTGCGGCCTTAATCCAGGAGTCAAA
The DNA here is from genome assembly GCA_932294295.1 of Alitta virens. Lineage (NCBI taxonomy): Eukaryota > Metazoa > Annelida > Polychaeta > Phyllodocida > Nereididae > Alitta > Alitta virens. The sequence continues at coordinate 17,094,053 of OW028576.1, forward strand.
CTTCTTGCTGTAACCTAGCCAACGAACTAACGCTTCTCTCTTCCCTTGTCTAATGCGGTGTCTGAGAACTTTCTCGATCTTATATAGATCGTTATCTGTTACCATGGCTCTTTGCATCTCCTGTTCGTAGAAGCTACCGTCGACCTTCTCCTTGTTTAAATCTATTACTCTGTAGCGTGGAGGGTGTGACGCTATCCTTTTATCGATAATGAAAATTTCCTCTGTCCATTTTCTGTCAAACCCTTTTTGGAAATGTACTCTGGCTAAAGATAATCTTACTTTATCGCCTGTGTTAAATTGATATACAACCGTTGTTCTTTCTCTTTTTAACTCAATAGGTAAATATATCTTTTCGTAAAGATCTTGCTGATTCTCGTCTGTAACTTGGGAAGGGGCCATCCCTATCGTAGAGTGTTTGGTATTATTATAACTAGTTACGATTTCTTGAAGATGCTCGATATATCTATGTGTCTGGTGCTTGGTAAAGAATTTGTATATTCGCGCTTTAACTGTTCTGATTACCCTCTCTGCGTAGTTTGCATGGTAAACATTATAAGCTAGTACATGGTTTATGTTTTTAGATTTCATGTATTCCTGGACAGACTTAGCTGTATATTCTTTACCCTGATCGCTTCTTAACTCTTTTACCGTGAGACCCCCCTTGAAAATTTTTTTCATAACCTCGACCATCTCTTCTCCTGTTTTACTTTTCATAGGTTCAATTCTTAGGTATCTTGAAAATAAGTCAATGAATACTGCCAGGTATTTTACTCTGTCATTACTAATGCTAAATTTCTGAACATCCATTAAGTCGGAGTCCATAATCTCGTTCATACCTCCTACAATTATTGACTCTCTCTTAAATCTTAATGTAGGCTGTTTGTGTACCAGGTATGTGTACTGTTCTGATAACCACTTCTTTACATCTTTAAACTTGAGCTTATGGGGGTTGCCTGAGGTTTTTATACTTTGCCAGAACTTGGTTACCCCGGCGTAGCTACCGGGTTTAGTAGTATCGTAGTAGATAGATTTTAAATAATTATCCATTATTGAGTAATACTCTTCTGTCTTTTATAGTAGGATTCGGGAGAAGAAACCCTATACTACTGCTTAGAAGTCCTACCCATAGCTCGCTTAGCGGGTGACTGATTGATAGGTTGACTATACATGCTATTATTACCGCATAGAGTATGATAATTTGACTAAAAAATACAACCTCGTTCTTGGGGATTTTGACCCCCGAGACTTGCCAGCTCTCGTTGTGTATTGATTGAGTCTCCATGACAAACTGATCACAAATTTGTTTGACAGCTTTATTTATACTCAGGTTGAAATTTGACAATATACATTGCTATGTAGAAGTAGCACTCTATCGTATTTTAGTGTATATACATATGCATATATTCCCTGACAATTAGTCAGTATACAGGGTTATGTAGAAATAGCTCTACCTCTTTTAGTAAACATATGTACATATTTCGTAACATTACTATGTAGAAATAACCTGTCATCCTCCTGTATATAAACGTAAGTACATATTTAACAACTATAATCTTTACATATATAAGCATTTACATACTAATAACCATATGGTAGAGTGTCATAACTATCTAGTAACACCCTCTTGGTATAAACGAGTTTTACAGTCTTATAAGAGGCCTTGTTAAAAACTCGTCCGTGTATTTTATCTCTAACAAACATATTGTATGTAGGAAGCCTGATGATTAATCCCTTGGTTACTACTTGTTGGATGTTTTCAAAAGTTACAAGTTGACTGTTGGCAGGGTTCATGATGATGCCTTTGAATTTGACTATTTCTGTGTTATCGTTAAGTCTGTAGCTGTAGGATTTAGGTCCCGAAGAAATGAATGCTGTTATGTACTGGCCTGCTGCTAACTCATCGGTCAGTTGCCCTAGAAAGTCTCCTAACGGCGGCATATCTTGGCCTCTGAGGGATGTGAAGATGACCGAGTCTGTATCCATATAGAGCACCCGTCTCCCCAGTTGATCGATGAGTCCGTAAAGTTTAAGTCGTGCCCAGCATGTTGTGAATGATGCTACGACGTCGTTAGTCTTGAGGTTGTCAGGCTCAAATGTTTCTCTACTCTTGGTCTCTACTAGTAGACAGTCCTGGTTGACCATGTAAATCATCATGATCTCAACCGATGTGTCGTTGGATAGCTGTTTAAATTTGGAAGGATCCGTGATGTATTGTGTTCTGGTACGGTTCGGCTTCTCCCCAAACTTTCCCCAAAAGCTGTTGAGCGCTAGTTTAGCTACTGTTCTTAGACCTGGGTTGTGATTGATGTTTTCAGCTCTTAGACTGATTCCTTCAGCCTCTAGATAGTTCTGGATGTAAACTTTGTGATCTTCTGGTGTTTTGACCCATTCTGGGTATCCTGATGCTTCCTGTTTAATCCTGAGAAATGTGTCAACATAGCCTCTGAACAGTGTGTCTGAAACCTCTCTCCAGTGGTAAACTTCATAGATCTTGAGGATGGTGTAACCTTTCTCTAGAGCCTTCATGATTTCTGGTGTACAGTAGGTGCCTATGATGGCCCTTTGGTCAATACTACATTGGCATGGTAACGGGTTGTGCTCATCTGCGCATGTACGGCATAGTGGGAATTTAAGTCGTCCCCCGGATCTGTAGGGTAGGACTGGGTGATAGAGACCTCTTGGTGGTAATACTTTAATTTTGGCTATACCGAAGTAGGACTTCATGGTGTAGTCAAAATCCTTGGTTAATATCTGGGGGTGTCCTACAGGCAGAGAGCTGTATTTATTTACCGAGGGGTAGAGGCTTGTATAGTCGTAATAATGGATCTTCTCTCCTTCTCCTGCTTGGTAATGAAGGCGTACTGACGATGTTCTGCCTCCGAAGAATGAGTCTCTGATATGGAGTCTTGTAGGAATATCCAGTGACTCTACGAAGTGCTTCATCTCCTGGTCTTCCTTGAGCTGTTTGTCAAACTGACATTCCCATATAGAGGTAACTGTTGGTGTTGCGGTCCTGAGAAAGGCTTCCCTCTGTATGGTATTCTGGTAGATCTGATCCATTGTCTGGTTATTGTAACTGTCTTTGATAGATCTGTCGGGGAAGCATGTAGGGCAGCCGTGCCATCTGCAACCATAAAATTCGTAGAGAGCTCCATTGCTATCTGCTCCATCTACTCTGTACTGACCTACAGCCAGCTCCCCTATATTACGTGCATGTTGTATGAATGTCTTGTTACTATGGCTTAGATATTCAAGCCATTGAATGGACTTGTAACTATGTCCATACCGTGCTGTGTATCCTTGAGGTGGTATGTGTGCGATGTCGGAGTTCAGAAAGATTTTTTCTTTAATATCGGTAGATGGTAGTGTCTCATTGTTGTGATAGTATCTGCCTCCTACCATTGTGACCTCTGGTGTGGTATTGTCTTCAAGGGTTACTCTGTAACTCTCCTTGAGAAAGTTTTGCCTGTAGATCTGCATACATGTCGAGGCTATGGTGATCTGTGAGAATGGGTCGATATCCATGACCCCTGTCTCAGTGTCGAGTCTGGTTATATCTTTGATGAGGTGGCGGAATTTTGTACATGCTTCCCTGAGAATCTTGACATCTGTTCTACAGTATTCCTCCATATCGTTGTGCATGTCGTAGGGGCCTTGTAGACTATTGTGCCATTGTAGGTCAACATCTTTACCGTAGAACTCTATTGGAGGGTAGCCTGTGAAATGTCTCTGGTGGAAGTGTTGTCTGGTATTGAACATGTGAGGAAAATCTCCCTTCTTTAGTGATGATGAGAGTCCTAATGTCTTGGGTAGTTTCTTGAGGGCCATTGGCAGGAAGTTGAGGGAGTCTATGAATCTAATACCAGTTTGGGGTATATTCATGTACATTATTTTTGTACCAATCTTGGTGATAGCTGGTTGGACTCCATTTTGAAGAAGGTATCCTTGTAGGAAGAGGAAGTCGTAACCTTTCCCGTTATGAGCTATGCATGTGAAGCCTTTGTGTTTTTCGTTGATGAGCCATTTACCGAAATCTTGTACTGTGGCATCTCCTTTGAAAACGACCTCCTTCTGGTAGCAGCTTCTACATGTATGTTTATTGTCATGGTCGAGACATTTGATACCGCATTCATTGCAGTGTGCCTGGTCATCTTTACACTCGCTGCAGCTAGATTGAGCCACGACAAGATTGGGTATGTGCTGTTGAAGCCCGCAGTACCATTTGATGCAGTGGCGACATCTTCTACATGTTGAACATGTGTAGTCGTCTGTGCATACTGTACATGAGTTACCCCGTTGTCTCGGTTTGTAGCCTTCTTGACATTGGAATATTTCGTCCTGTGTAGATTCAAAATCAAAGTAGATGAATTTACCGCTGCTTACTTTTTGTTTTGATGTTCTCATGTAGCAGAGATGTTGTCCTGTGAAGTAGTCTTGACATAGTCGACATTGCCATTCTCCGCAGATGTGATTTTCTTTGTCTCTTTTTGTTGTGTCTAACAGCTTCATGCATCCTTGGCAAAAGAAGTATTGCCGGCATTTGGATAGTTTTTCTTCCCCTGTGGCTGGACCTCTTTTGAATGTCTCTGCTTTCCTGTGGTTTGTGAAACAGTCTGAGTTGCGGCAGGTTCTATTGCAGTCTTGACATTTGATGACTTGCCCCCATGTACAATCTTTTCTCATGCATACCATGCATTTGTTTTGACAGAAATGTGGTGATCTTTTGTTGTAATACTTGAGACATTCTGTACAGACTTCTTTACTGGTAAAAAGTCCTGATAACGTTGTGATGGAGTGGAAATGTTGACCATCTTTGTAGAGAAATATCTTGCTCTGTCGTGGTTTAGATCCTGCATAGATAATATCGTGACCGGCATCTTTATCTATGACAACTATCTGTACATTGAGGTGGTCTTCGAGTTTGTAGAACTCCCTGATCTCTATCTGTCTGTTTGATGGTAGGTTTACCTCTTTTAGAAGTTGGAGGGCCCTCCCTCGTTGAGAATTTAAACCTTCTCGGTGTGCTCTTGATGACTTTATGAGTGATTTGTAGTGAGGGTCCTGTCGTAGTTTGGCTATGCATACAATGACTGCCCTGGCTGCACAAGTGTAGTCGTCAGTTAATTCAGGAATAAATACTGTGCAGGTTTTCTTGATGATGGTGTTGTTCTTGTCTTTGGTGTCAAGGTTTAGGATGGTTAGAGATCGGTTCTGTTTCGTGCTCTTCGCGGGTGCCTGGTTAAAAGTATCTCCGCATAAGTGCTTATCCTTGTATATGGTGCAGCATTTTTTGCAGATATTACGGCCGTGTAATAATCTCTGAATATTTGAGACTGCGTGAACACCCTGATGGTTCTGGTAGAGGTAGAGTGTTGTCTCATTGTAGGGCCCTCCATATAAGATTTTGAGATCATGGTCAAGAAGGATAATCTGTGTATTGATATGCTTCTCAAATCTTGGGAAGTCTTCGCTAGTAACGCTGTGTTCTGGAGGTAGCTGAACGTCCCTCAAAAGTGTAAGGGCCTGTCCGAGTTGAGATTGATGTCCTCCTTTGTCAGCCCTATATGCCTTACAGAGCTCTGCCGCTCTGTGGTCATTTCGGGCTTTGGCTCTTGCTACAACTATGGCTCTGGTAGTTTGTGTGTTGTCATTGGGCAGGAGAGGTATGGTTATGTAAGCCTTACCTCCCCCTCTGTCATGATGAAGTGAACCTACCTCTACCTGGAATGAACTATCGACGCGCATACTCTGTGCTGATTGTAGGATCTTTTCCATTCTGTCCATGATGGTCTTTGCTGTGATGAGGTTTTGAGGTCTCATGTGAATGACCATGTCTTGTTTGAGATCCTTGTGTTGAATGATGACTCTGGCCCGGTCTTCAGGTGCGTGATGCTGGGCAGCTCTGTCAATAACCTCTTGAAACATATCTTCAAGTTCTTGATGTATATCGAGTAGTCTGTGTCCTGTATAATCTTGGTTAAATGTTGCTCTGAAGCTTCTTTCTTCATAACCAAATCTTCTAGCTGCTCTGTGGCTGGTCTGTGTGATCTGATAAGGTGGTGGTCTTGGTTTTTTTGCTCTGTGTGGTTCTGGTGACAGCCCTCTTTTAGTCATGGTGGCTGTATGAGTCTCTGATACATTGCTACATTATATATACTGGTGGTTATGTAATAAATTCTATTTTTAGATCTATAAAGATATAACTGGTCTATTATTTGACACTGTATGATCATAAACCCTCTGTCATCCTCTCTATGCCTTCGGGAGGTCTGCTGGTTGTGTGTAATAAAATTTGTGAAGTATGTTAGCAGGTGGTTATGTGTAAAATACTATGAAATTATGATGAGTCATCTTGGTGTAATAGAGCTCTGTCTATACCTGAATATGGTCTCGCATTGGTGCATCCATGCCCTTGGGGGTTGGTGTTGACATATGTTCTACCCTGCAGTGTACTGATGCGGAACAAACTCTTGTGAAATTACTGTGTATTGATGCGTTACAAACTCTTGTGAAATTACTGTATATGTGTATTGACATATGCTCTACCTTAGTTACAAACTCTTGTGAAATTACTGTATATGTGTATTGACATATGCTCTACCTTACTGTTTAGTGATGCGACACAAACTCTTGTGAAATTACCTGTGTATTGATGTGTATCATAGTTATTGTGAGCCTATGATGAGTCACTGTGTAAAAATTATGCCTGTTAATGAACTTATGTGATGAGCTAATTATAGCTGATGAGTTTATATAACAGTTTATGAATATCAAAAGAAAATAATTATAGTTATTAGCAAGGTTATGTAACAGTAAAAATAATTATGGATCTTAATGAGGCTATGTAGCAGTCAAAAGAAAGCAGTTATGAATGTTAATTAGGTTATGAGTCAGTCAAAAGAAAATAATTATGATCATTAATGAGGTTATGTAACAGTTATGTAAGATTCAAAAGAAGCTAGTTATGATAGTTAACGAGGTTATGTAACAGTCAAAAGAAAATAATTATGGGGCCTAATGAGATTATGTAACACTTCACGCCCCACTGGTGCCCAGTGGGGCGTGAAAAGGGGGTCTACACACACCTACATACAGTAGTAAACTCATTCCAATAAGCTTGCTAGTTTTCCTGGTAAGTACAAAATACATGGTAACTGCAAAATATTCGATAATAGCCATCGACTTGCTCTAATGGATTTGCCTCCTGCAGTCTAAATATTATCTATCATAGCTTTATCACTTAGGAAAGGAAATGTGCACAATTTGCAAGACAAACACTCTGTCGGAAAAAAAGAATAAAGAAACTTGTGCCAATCTATAGTTTTCATTCAAAAACATTTTTCAGATGCAGATTCGGAACATCAATGTGGAGTGATACGATATACATAAAGTTCCAAAGAATTCCCTGTCTTAGGGGTAAACAAACTTGACTGTTACCAAGAACGTCACTTTATCTGTCGCTTTGGTAAGTAGGCTGAAAAAAATTTATTATTTTTGTTTTCTTTTGTCAATGAATAACATTGTTCATTTATGCTTTTAACTAATTACAGAAGAATGGAAGAACTCTCCCAGCTTCTATGTATCAGAAACAGCAGCAAATTGGTATGAAGCAAGATCACGATGCAAGTTTCTTGGTGGAGATTTGTTTCATTTGAACCAATGGGAGAACATCAACACCATAAAAGATAAATTGGGACAAGCCATCAACAAAACGCTATTCATTGGTCTGACTGACTGGATATGGATGTGGGAAGGTAAGTAAAAAAAGTTTGTTTGTCTCTGATATACATATTGTTCTTAATTTCCCAATGTGTGAGGAAAGCATTTAGAAGTGCTTTTTTAAGTTGAGGTTTATTTTTCCTTTTTTGTTAAACTTTCATATCAATTTTGCCACAACTAATATAATAAAAGGACGTAATTAAGGCAGGTATGTTGTTATTTCTTATCTGTCACTATTTTAATGTAAGTTTCACACAACTATCCTTTTATATATATTATCTTAATTAATGCAATAGCTCACCAATGAAATCTCATCTTTTCAACTGATAGTTTAAAGAAACATGTTCATATTAACTTCTTTACTTTTATTTGTATTCAATCTATTTCCTCTCCAGATGGAAGAGAGTTTCTGCTTGACAACTGGAAAGATGGTGGGCCCGGTAAGGGAGACTGCCTAATGATGGACATGACTTTGGGTTCTTGGAAAAGAAGCAACTGCAGTAGAAAACTCCATACAGTCTGTCAAGCAAACAAGACTGAAGGAAACTCTCCAACTGCAAATAGCACCATGGAAAAAAGGTTGATGACCAGTAAGTTATGGCATGCATTTATCATTCAACTTATGTCATTGACAAACTGAATGAAATTTCTGCATTCCATTGGCATCAGCTGGCAATTTATACGTGATTAATGTAGAACACAAATAATGACAGGTTAATTAAGAATGGTGAATGGTAAGCTGCCTAGAGTCATTTGATAGATGCAGTAACATATCTGAGTGCAATACCTTCTTATTCATGATGTTTGGCTGATGCCCGTGATCAAATTATATCTAAACAAACTATGATTAACTTCTTATAACTTCATTTATTTAAACAGTCATCATACTTGCAAACCTCTTTGGTCTGGCAGTGCTGGTGATAGTAGGTCAGACAACATATATCATCTTTTGGTGAGTTTTCTTAATATTTGTTCTGAAACTGAATAAAAAATTTGGTGATCATAATTGAATGTGAATGATAACTTTGATTTACTATTCATGAAAAATAAGAACAGTTATAATGATCGATCAGAAAGCTCTGAAGAAAAAAAAAGAAGTAAAAAGAGACCCAGTTCAATAGTATGTATTGTACATGTAACAACCTTTTTTACATATACCTTAAGAGTACTGTTTGTCTTTCAGGCATCGCAAGGCAAAGCTTTCGGTGTCAACTCCAGCAAAGTGCACAAAGATATCACATATCAAGAGTGATAAAGGACGACTGAAATCTGCAGTGCCAGAGAACCTGGACCACAGTGGAGAGATACCATATGCAGAAGTCAGATAAGTCTGCAGGCTTCCGGAATCCCAAGTGGAGATGGCAAATATTGATAACCCCACTTATCGGACAGGGTTTCTGCTGTCAGTGTTTAATTGAAACAGAATCGAGTAAATGTTGTGATTGCTGGCAATTAGATATCTTTGAATGAATAATTCTTCATGGTGATCAAAATAATGAGCAGATGTATCACCAACTTTTATCATAATAAACGTTATTAGACTGTCTTACTTGTGTTGTGTCTTCATTGAGTAATGCTGGTCAGTTTCTCAGTGGGTTATACGTTTGATTTCAAGCAAAGACAATGCTCAAAAGAGCTAAAGCCTTAATTAAAATGAAACATTTTCAGCAAACCCCCTGACCAAATTACAACACCTGTCTTTCGTTAATGATTTGTTCATAGCCCTTGCAGTAACTCCAGTGGTAGAATGTAGCACAGCATTATTTTCTTAAAACAACACCGTTGTTGAGAATTGCTTCATTGTGGTCAATCACAGGCATCCATTGATGATTTTAAGCAAGCTATGTAGAATAAAACATGAGTCCACTCTCGACAAATAAAAACAAAAAGAAACAACAGCAGAAAAACAGCAAATTCTTTGCCTCCAAGGATAACCTGAATTTGAACGGGGTTTTTCTCGGAAGTTTGCGGCTGTCACTTAGAATTAGAGGCTTTCTCCTGAACACATTTTCCAAGTCTCTGAGTAGTTGTCCAGGGCTTTGTGATGTATCAATCAATTTTTGAACCTGAAGTGAGAAATCTGAAAATATGATTTGTTCATTCACATTGGAACTAAAATTTTGGGTATCTTGAATGTTGCAGAATGAAGTACAAATTAACAGAAGCAGAATCAGAAGCATGATTACCTTGGCAACATATTGAGCAAATCAGGTCTAAAAAGCCGATTCTCATATCTTAGTAATATCAGCTAAACTCATATTTACAAGAGCTTCATAGACATGTTGTGCCTTTGAGCATATCAGATTTATTATCTATGAATGTATAGTGTACGATGTTAATTATGACATTCCAATTAATTCTTTAACAAACAGGGCTGGATAATTGATTGCAGCTTTAGCTTGGACAACCCAGTTTACACCCACACATTGCCATGACAATATCAAGTGACTCGGGAGGCTTATATTTTTGAAAATCATTTCCTTATGGTACATCGAACTAAGTTACATGCTTCCTTATTGCCATGTATATAGGAATATTTAATTCATATGATGGTGTTAGACCACATCTGCTTCATGTTTTGTGATGGTAACTGATGAGGAAACATAGTTCACATATGGAACCACAGACATTCAATTCAAATTGCCTATCCAAGTTTAGGCTTGCTAGAAATATGATGCTTGATATTGTTTTGAGCTTTTGTATTAGTTTGTGCCTTTCTGCAACTTCAGGCAAGACATTTTCAAAATTTGTTCTCTACATCAAGAAAAATATACATCTCTAAATATTTTACTACAGAACATCTGTAGTACGATTTATCGTGTTACACATTTTTATTGAAATGAGCGTTAAAGCAAAGCAATATTTAACTTATAACAAATCATACAATTTTCGAGTATTTTGCTTTTGTGGGAACCTTACCAATAAGTATATAAGATAATGTATGGGTACTGCTGTCTCAGCAGATATTTACTGTCTATCCAGTGTTGTTAACTATTGGATGCATAAACTTCTGTATTCCAAGTAAAAGTTAAATGATGCTTTGACTATTTCTAGAGAATAGCTATTTCTATAGAACAGCCAATAAAACATTTTTGTTGTTCATGCTAATTTTAAAAGTGCATTAGATCATACAAAACATTTTGCAATTTGTGCTAAAAGCTGAAAATGCCTCAATATCTTCTTCATTTGACAGTCTATATATGAAGGAAATGTCAGTCTATGTCTAAATATATATGTGGGTATATATGTATTTTATTCTAATTATTTTTTTCAGTAAAATCTGATGACACCTGCCAGCATCCATGTCAGACAAGCAATACTTGTAAGCTGACAAAAGTAAACAACACTTGCTATTATGCATTTCCCAACAATATGACAACATGGGATGAAAACAAAGCGTTATGCAAAGCTGAGGATTTGGCTATGGCTAAACTACCAAGAAACACATCCCTAGCCATGTCCTCCCTCCCAGATCTACTCAGTGATTCTGTCACATGTGGTTGGTCAGGAGGAAGAGCAAAGGAACTAGGAGACTGGAAATATGTCAATGGTGTATATAGTTTGTGTAAATGCATTTTCAACACCAATGTCGCGTTTTGCGTTACTCAAGATCTTGCAACAATTTCATCATGTTTGAGACAAACAAACTTGATTGTCACAGTTCATCTGTCACATTGGTATACATTCTTAGTGCTTTATAAATTTATTTGAAATCTGGCAAAATTTATCACACACATTTGTAAAATGAAATGTTGCCATTAGAAAAAAAATTGTTGTATTACATTGTGTAATGAAATGATGATACTTTCAAACTAAAAACACCCACTGATAATAACATCAGAATAAATGTTTGTTGATCACTGAAAAAGAAAATCGTAAAAATATTATTCTACTTTCTTAATATGTACTGCTAATGATAATAGATAATTAAATATTTCAACAAATGCTTGTGACTAATGTTTTTTCTTGGTTGAAAACGACTCATTTTTAGCTATTAAAAAATAATGGCACTTGTATATGAATATATATTTCCTTTTGTTTGTGGTTAATAATAGCACTATTAATGCTTTGCGACAAATGTCATTTATGTATTCTTGCCTTTAAATTTTTAGATGACTTGGAAAAATCTGCCAACTTCTACATATCAGACACTTCAGCAAACTGGTATGCTGCAAGATCATATTGTCAAAGACTCGGAGGAGACTTGTTCTTCCTGAACAAATGGGAGCACATTAACATCTTAAATCATAAATTGGCACCATCAGTGAATCAAACCCTGTTCATTGGCTTGATGCATGAGATTTGGCAGTGGGAAGGTATGAAACCATTTTTGTGTTTGGGATAGATAGATAAATAGATGGATATCTCATGTAGGTTATTGTAGCAATTGGGAGAAAGAGTAACAGAGCCTACAGAGGGCACTATGACCGTAACACATAAAAAGATCATGTCACCACTTAATTGTTACAATTGTCAGTAGAGGCTGAATGGCTGTATTGTAGACTGAAAATGGCCAAAGTCCATGCTTTGTGTTGTGGTGTCCAGGTCCTTTGCTTTTTTATCTAAACTGATAAATTAGAAGTCCACTTAGTTGCTAAACAGTAAACAAACATCATTTCTAACTGCTGAGCAAATTTGAAGTGTGTAAATTTAGTAGTATTTCAGCCCAGTTCATCCTATCTTTTGATATGAGATCCAATGATAAGTCAATGGGAATTCTGGATGACAGGAGCATAACATCATAAGTTGATGCTCTCATTAATGAAATAAAGTCATTGAAATAATTACAGAAATTCATCATGTCTGTTCTATAACAGATTTGAGTGCTTGCCTTTTATTATATATTTGTGTGCAAAAATAAGCTGTTGAAAAATTTTCATATTTGACAAACACGGGCAATTGAATTAAGCCGGGTAACGGAAGCATGATCTTCTTCATTTTTGATTTTGGAAAGCAAGCTGTCTTACACGTTTATATACATTCCTTTAACCCTAGTTTTAATAGCCACTAACCAATTCACACTAAGTAATGTGTTGTTTTTTTATTCTTGTATCTACATTGGGTATTACCAGATTGATGATATATATATATTTTCTTTAATTTCAGACGGGAGTAACATATCTTTCAAATACTGGCAAATTGTGAGACCTCCAAGCATTGAAGACCGATGCCTTGCGCTAAATGTAAGGGATGGCAGCCTAACAGTGCAAGATTGTAAAATAAAGCTTGAAAGTTTCTGCCAAAGAGGTAAGAACTTATTATAGTATTGTAACAGACTCAGGCTGAGTCAAATATATTCAGCACTGTATAAAAATTCATCCTAACACAGTTTTCACAGTGTAAAGTAGAGTATCTACCAATGGCGGGTTGATTTAATCAAATAACTATTATAATTATTATGATTGGTGTTTACTTAAGTTTAGCACAGTGACGTTAGAAAGATGCATTCCGTTGATTGATATGCTGCTTCTTGCACACAATAATTAGGGCCTTTTTGTTAAAAGAGTTGTATTCAAGAGTTTTAAAGATCAAAGTAATGAAATAAATTAAAAATAAAAAAATTTATCAGCTATTATTATTTTGTATGTCCTAAATAAAGCATAGTTAACATATCTCTTACAATGTAATTGATGTTCTTTTAATTTTTATTGAATCCTTTTACTCCTGTGTGTATGTTACTGCAGTTTTGGAAAGCGAGCCACCAATAACTTTCTGGAGCTTGATCTACATTGTCACTCTTGGCATATTCCTCCTCATTTATATTGTTACGATAATCTCATAATAAGATGGTAGGTAACAGATTCTTTATATCTTTAAAATTGCTCCGCTTGATACTCTGCTTATTCTGTTCAACGACAAAAAATTAATTTGCAAAAAAACTAGTGATAATTTACTAATTCTGGAGTGCTGAGTCAAATGTGAGGTCGGTCATTCCCTTATTTGGAATATGTTGTAAAACAAATTTAATTTCCAAGTCTTGGAACACTGTCCAAATCTCTGCATTTGCTGTTTGTCAGTGATATAAGATATCTTAACGGCACATTAAGATGAATCTGTTTGCATGAGCATGTGTGTGTATGACAATATAACCAGAAATGTTGATGGACAAATGTGAAAAACATGCAGTACTGATACTGAGACGGTTCAATGTAGTAAATGTAGCTTCTATAATTGTCAGACTAATGCAAAACATATTTACTGGAATCAATACCCTAAATTAGTTTAAATCACTTCTTTATATTCTGGTCAAATTTGTTGTACAGTTTTATGCAACATGACAGCTCTTACAATTAAGACACACAACTTTAATGCTGGACTCGTCATTACTATTCCAAACAGAGAAGAAGCTGTAGCAATTCTGCAAAAACATGTTCAGACGGGCCCAAAGTTTCCATGTAATTTAGCAAGATATCATGAATGAATTATTATCATTAATAAAAAGGTTACAGAATTGAAGAAAATACTTTTAATGGAGCATGTAAAAAAAACATTGTGACTTAATTAGAAAAAAGAGTATTGAAATGGAAATAAAATGCATTCTGTCTAATTGATGTCAGACGTTTTCCCTTCTTTTAATTCTTGCAAATTCCAAGGCAAGTGCTTCACACAAAATGATGCAAATGATGCTGAGATGCAGACAGAAAGCTATATGGTTCCACTGGGTGCACCTTATGGGAGACAAGCGACCTACATTAACACAAGGGATCGCAATGCACTCAGGTATATATGAAGTTAACATTTTTTTGTGTCAGTAACATTATACACTACATTACCTTTATTAGTATGGAAATAAAAATTAAATCGACTTAGATTGAGAATGGTGCACCATTGGAATGGGATACTTTCGAACGGTCTGTGCAAAAGCTTAAAAAGCACTCAATTATTCAATTGTGAAATTGATACTTCTAATTACCAAGGCAGAAATAAACTCATCCTCATATTTGGAACATAATAACAAATGTGAAAATGATAAATTTAATGAAGTAACAGCAGAATACTAAAAAAATACATTTTAAAAGTGAAAAATGTTAACTTAATAAATATGATGTGAATAATTGATAATATGTTTAACTACTCCATTAATTGTGATTAAACAATTCATTGATACTTTAAATGCTGTGAACTATAATGCTATTCAAAAGCTATTATGTATGCATATAATGATATTGGGATAGTCCTGTTATTTTTATTTTTTTTTGCTGTCCACTTTGTGAGTATTTTTGCAAATTTGTGAATAGTAATCCTCTTACAGGAGTGACTGATTGCTGTTTTATCAAAATTGTGGAAACTTATATGCATTTCTGAACTTTTGCCCTGCACTTGATGTGATTAACTACGTGTATTCTTGGAAGTTCAATGAGTTTGACCATGCATATATTTTCCATGAATAAGTATGAACTTAAAGCTTGTTTGCTAAATTATAGTTGACAAGAAATAGTATAAGTTTGAATTCATATCACTCTTACAACAAGTTTTAATATTTTCTTGATTTTCAGCTGTGACGATATTGTCTCTAAGGTTAGGCATGGCAATGAACCTTTGAATACGTCAGATATACCACTGTTGGATTTACCACTCTACGATTATGCTTGGTCACCATATTAACCCCGTTGTTGGAGAAAATATCTGGAATTTATTGAAGCTTACAGTGTGGGCCTATATGCCTATATGCAGATGACAAGGCTTTGCGTCTGCACCATCTATCTTTATTAAAAGAGCAAGATTTCACGTCGAAACTATTTTCCCAAGTGTTCTGGCTTACTTTACTTACAACTTACTAGCTGTGTTTATGTTTGTCTTGTTGTAAATTCTGGTTTCCAAATAAAATACATTACATAGCATTTATGGGGTCTGTACTTTACACTTTCATAATAAGCATACCTTTTTTGTCATTACAAGCAATTTATACGAATTGCAAGTATATGTATTTGGGGTGCAAAACATATTTCTACATCTCCATTATGCAGATTAATTGATATCAACATTGTAAGCCAAAATATAGTCTATTCTATGACCACAATTATCAAATTTCCTTATTTTGAACCATCAGTAATGTATTGATATTGATATAAGGAAGAGTTGAAATATTAGGTCATATCAGGTTTATCACAGAATGAATCACTTCAATGAGGAAATATGCACAATAGCAGTCATTCAAATTCAGTCTTTTTTTGTTGAAACATAGACAATATGTTAATCATCTGTATTATTTCGATTGCATTGCATATTGTTGCAATTTCAAGTAAGTCACTTTAAAGATTATTTTAAATCTCTGGATGATTAATATAGCTATTGTACTTGATTTTATTGTCATTCTTTATAACTGATTGAAAAAACTGACTAGGCTTACCCAGTAACCCTACAAACGGATGTGAAGAAAATATGCCCTCTAGCTGCTATTCTTCTTTACAAGGTCTTCCATAAGGGTAAAACTTATATATCATCTAGCTGCTATTCTCCTATACAAGGTATGATCAGTAAGAGAGCTTTCACTAAAATGGGTACATTTTACTCCCAATGGGGTAAACCATTTAAATTTTTATCGTCTAGCTGCGATTCTCCAATACAAGGTCTACCCAGTTTGAGAGCTTTCTCTAAGACGGGTACATTTTAACCCTATAGGGGTTAACCTTATTTCTTTGCTGTAGTTATTTCTAACATTGACCCCACTTGTAACAACATATTCTAGTATTATCTGATAATATATTTTAAGGAAGGTTTTAACCGACAGTTTAGCATTTCATGAAGCGCCATCTAAGTTCAAAGTCAGTCTTACAACGAAAACTGACGAGCTCAGTTAAATTGAATAAGCTTTTTGAGTATATATATTTTTTAAGCAAATACAGCGTTAGTGGGCAAAATTATTGGAACAACTGTTAAAAAGTTGTGAAAACTTACATTTAGCACTTGGTAATTTGTTTATAAGACTAAATATCACACAATGATACAGTAGGCTTTCATATCACTATGCTTGATGCCCGTTTGTTCATATCAGTAAGAAAGATCAGAATTTTTAAAAAAGTATATTTATATAATGATGACTTTGCTGAGCAAGGACATTGAAGCACAGTCTGTTGTTATTGTTGTTGTGCTTTATTATTATTTTTGGTAGCATTTTTTATTTCATTTCAGTCAGTATCATTTGGCATTCATCAATACCATGGATAACTTTGCTACTCAGTGATGTTTTATTGGTCGTTGTAGTACTTATGTGAGTATCATTTTGTTAGAAGACATCTGTTCTAAAAGGGATCAGATAATAAAACATTTTGTTTTAAAAATATAAAATCGCAAACAAAAGGACTACAAAGTACAACACATTTTGGCTTGATATATGATATTTTTCAGAAAAACACTCGCTCTAAAGAAACCAGATGATGAAGATAATTATGAAGATGTTGCCAGTCAATCACATGAACAAATGGAAGATGGTGTGGAGCATCCAGAATATGAAGATGTACAATTTCCCAATTGGTATGTTAATAACATAACATTGTAATTAAACGTGTCATCTATTTGGTCTTATTGGTACTACCATAATGTTATTTTGTCTGGCAGTAACACATATTTGAGTTTTTACTCATTTGGCAGGTTTTTGCAGGAGTGCTCTCAAGCAGAATGGCTGTAATGCAGAATGAGAAATTATACATTTTTGTATTTACAAATTCAGACTGCACTAGAAATATTAAGTATAAATGATGTCTTACCAATTTCAGTCCATGTCAGAACTTGTTAATTAAATGCGATTAGATATAAGCTCTTATGAGCAAACACTCCATTGAATTGAAATATTTATGGTATTAGGCATGCATACTTGAAATAATTGATCACTGAAATTACCTTGTTTATTGTAACATGGAGACAAGAGTAGAAAGAGTGGAAACTATTTTTTGTTGCTAATTTGATGGCTTTCTGCTTATTAACTCCCCTAGAATAGCATTGGACTTGCCTATGTTTCTTCAAATTTAGTGGGTGAACCCCTGCTTTTATAGTTGTGGCATGTCTTTCATCCAATCAGTGTCTCGGAGTGGGAAAGGGGTTCCCTGGCCTCTCTTTAATTTCTGCTAGAACACCCCCTCTCCATGCCATGCATCAAAATATTAACAACTAAAAGTCGCATTTCAGTGAGCAAAAACAGTTACTGTTTACATTCTCATAACTCTTGTGGGACAACTCTGGCGAATTTGTCCTTTGGGTATTTAAAATATGAAATATCAACAATCCAAACAACATATAACTCATAAGTGCGAAATTTATTGTTTTTAAAAACTGACACTCCTCTATCATTGGTAATGGCATAAGAATGCATAGGACTTTTTCATGTTTTCAGGGCATTTAGAAGTGAAAATGACATTATTCAACTATAAATTTTTAGCAAATGGTGTAAACATTATATGTATATATGTCAATCACTGAAAAAAAAAACTTCTAATGAAATTACTCACTCAATGCATTTATTATCAGTGGAAAGGGAAACTCCTAATTTTTCTATACTTTTGTAGTATATATATATATGAATAGTAAGCATGTTATGTAATTTTCAAAACACTCAAATTAATATTAACTTTTAGAACTAAACAGCATTAATAAATAGATGCATAATTCATAAAGGTATTTCATTGGAGTTGATGTGTAATAATGCAAAATAATTATGAGATCTTGACCATTCAAATTTGTAAAGTCTATAGTACATCATATAACAAAGACCTTAACAGGTTTACTGTAAATATGATTGAAATATTAGTGTAAATGAAATAAATCTTTTTGATATGTATACAGCAAACTCTATGATTACATAAAGAAAAGGGGTTTTTCACCAACAAGGTCACTGCAACAAGGGTGTATAATCACCCTCTCAGTGCCACAGTGAGGTATGTGACAGTCATTTAGGAGGTGATTTGTGGTAATAAAAGGGATAAACAAGATAACGTGAAATTTCACAGATCTTTAGAAACATCATATGAGACATTGACCGGACCTTTGAATGTGCCGAGTTTCTACTCCATCTACTCTTGTCTCCATGAGTGTATCATATACTAATGCTCATACATGGACTAATTTATGTGTTGTTGAACATATAACAATTTACTTTTGATACAGGGGTAATTCTTCCTGTCTTCCATGTTTCTGGTAAGTAGAAACCCAAGTAGGATAATGTAAATTTCTGTGTTTTTAATTGTTGGAACTCAAGCTGTCATACTCAAACATATATAATATTTTGTATTCAGTGATTCGGAATTTTGAGGCAGATATCATCAAGAGCATTTAATCAGAACTGACAAAAATATTGGCTTTTTTTCGGCTAGATATTCAGCCCTGCCATCACAAATTCAAACTAATAATTCTATTCCGAAAATGCTCTGTGTATCCATCTGATCCATGACCGTCATTTTGAAAATTACAATTGATATTGATTTGTGTCCTAATTAAACAGTCAATATAAATTTGACATTAGAAGATAAGATGCACTAGTTAAGGTATATGGGTAACATTGTACATATATTTAATTTAAAATAAATTTGCTTTACTGACAAGTCTGCTTAGGGGCTCTGCTGCTGGATAGCTTTGTCTTTACAAGAGGATTGAAAAAAGACAACCTCTTTTGGGCAGAATATGTTTGTACATAAATGTCACAGACTTTCATTATTTTTATAGATATATACACCATAAATTTATGTAAGTCTCTTTAAAAAAATTGCCCATGACTCATTGCACTTAACTATGTTGTAAGGAAAACCATTAGAGATGGGCCTGTAATCCGGCCCCTTGCGCTAGATCCACTGAATGATCAGTCGTCAGACGAGTCAAGCAGTGACGCTGAAGAAGACGATGACACAAGTAGTGCAGTTGAATGTGCTGTTGTCAGGTATTTATTATTTACTCTGCTTGTTTATTGGATTACATGAAGACAGCATCTCTTCTCAAAAGCTTAATACAAGGTGGCTTTATGGAAGAGTATTGCTGCAAATATAGTACATAATATATTATAAAGTGGAGTGAACGTTATGTTGACATTAATTGGGATGTGCAGTTTTGTCATGTACAAATGAAGTAAACATTTTATTGAACTAACTCATTTGCATAAAAACAGAAAAATAATGAGGTAAATGTGACATCATATTTTAGTAGAAATTTAGACCATTTTATTGACATTGTTGCAGATATGTCCTTTTTGAAAGAGGATATCCTAAGGAATGTTTTGGCATTCTCTTTATAGAGTCATACATGAACAAATTACAAAATTTTTTCTTATTTTTCTAGGCCAGAGGCAACATCTGTCGCAGTAAAGATGCAGGGATGTCATAGGGAAATAGCCAGACAACTGTTGTTTGTTCAGGAGAACGAGACAGCCATACCATATGTAACTATGGTGAGGGACAAAACTGCTGTTGGTGACAGGTATTATTTGGTGCATGAAGGTTCAACCGATTGAAGAATTGAATTGTCCATGATTAAATTTTCTAAAAGGTGGAAAATTGAGTGATATAACTGTTACGTTGATTAGCTACAGGACTGAGGGAGAGATTTCATGAATTGATAAAATGGCTACTCGCTCTAACCAAATTCTAGCCATTCAAAATGTTTATGGGTAAATTAAGAAAAACTCCCAGTAAAGTGATAGCATTTGACATCGGCCCGACGTTGGTTTCGAAATCGCCCACATTGCATGTTTTCAGGGAATAAGTACCATTAAATATTATTTACACTCGAGGCACAAACACATACAAAATATTGCCTTAGTAAGTGATTATTGTATTAGTGTTTTGTCACATCACATTGATATGCATGCTTCATTGAATTTTTAGAAGAAAGGTGAGATCTGATCCTGGATTTGTTCATGGAAGACACCAACAAAGAGCTAAGGATCTTTATGGAGAAAATCACATTGAAAACATCCCAGACTATCTGGTGCTTTTTGATGATAACAATATAAGTCCAAGGTAATTTTTTTATCCAATTGTTTCTCATTTAAAATAAAAATCCTAAATAATTAATCGTATGATCCATTGTAAAAATATAAATGCAACCTCACAACTAAGTGAGATATTCGACACAATTTCTGATCTATGGGTCACAGAATATCTTTGCAAATTTATTACTTAAGAATCATGGAAAAAATGAAATGAAAATTAACATCTCTTCTTCATATCATCTCTTTGATATGTTAAATGTGCAAGTTGATATCTCACCAACTGATTTTCTTATGTGTAAAGACTGCAAGAAACTCTGGACAAGGCAGAAATGGAGGAAGACCAGAGAGTAATGGCCAAGTTGTTATCTGATCATGTGGAAGAAGGAGGAATACAAGATTTAACCGTGACCCTCGATGGCAGTTTCCGTTTTATTAGGTAAAAGTTTACAGTTAGTAATGTGAAACGCTCCATAAAAATTCAATAAAATATAAGGATTGATGCTCTATGCTAACAATATAAGGTATGGATGCTTAACAGTGCCATACCAAATTTTAAAAATATAACTTGCCTCATTTGCATGACATCAGCCTGAAAATCGCTACAAACGGCAACCTTAGATTGATTTTTACCTGATCTGTCATGTAGGGTACATATCTAGAGCAGTCGCATGCACATAAAGATTTTACAGTATAAGATTTTTTTTCGTTTTTTCCATCAGACTGAAGAGAACATTTATCAAAAGTTTGCCGCATCAAAGCCAGAGAGAAATCGCAAAGCTGTTAACTGCTGAAGCGGCAGTTATACCATGCCTAACAGTGATGTTAAATGGTGATGTGCGCACTGTGAGGTAACATAAGTTGCTCATTAGAATTGTTTAAAATACTATAAAATAATATTAAAAGAACAATAATTAACCTTTGTTTGACATGCATGTGTGACCAATATTATTACCAATATTATTTTATTGACAGAATCAAAGGTGGAAATGGTAAAATAAGGCAGAAATATGAAACTATCTCAAGGCCTTGGATGAAAAATGACAATTACTATGAAAAACTTGTTTTCAAAATCAGACATCATAGTGCAGATACTGAAAGACGGAACAAAGTTAGAGATGGTAAGAAATCAAGCACTGAAATTACTGAAGATCCACAAAGGAGAAGCCTATTTGCTATGCAGTACAAGACAGAAGAAACTAACGTAAACATGGGTGCAACATTCAATGGAAAATCAACAAATGGTAGGTGCAACACAGATGATGAATATGATGCTGTTGTATCAGCATGTTATGAGGTTCTACATGATGTGGACAAAACAGGCATTCCAGATGAAAATCATGAAAGAAGTGAAGAATACCATGAAAGAGAAAGTGATGATGCAAACAAATCCACTTCCATTGATGACTATGTGGACTGGCGAATGTTGAGCGAAGAGGGAAGATTTGTTATCAAGAGAGCTCAAAGCCAAGAGTCATTCTCAGCCATGACAGAGAATTTAACGAGTATCGACTTGATTGCTAAATGCAATCATGCAGATGAGATCATGGAAACAACATTCTCAGGAAAACTCGGACAGGAGCAGTGCAATACTGAAAGGAATAACACCAAAGAAGAATTTGATGACTTGATTGGTGCATGCTCTAAGGACTTTGATGAAGGAAATAAAGCAGGCATAATGACGGATTTCAGACAAATGGAACAGGAAAACCCGAAACGGTCATGTTTGGATGAAAAGCTGAATACAACAACTGATGACTATGTCGATTGGCAATTTTTGACTCAGGTAATAAATAAGAAAGGTTGCAGCCAAGAATCAACAAATGATGACTATGTGGATTGGCAAACATTGGTTATGGAAAACAAAATTGTTGTCCAGACCAATTGCAAGGAACACCCAAATTTTGATTCAGAAACAATGAATACTAATAATGAATAACGCTGTGCATAAATCACTCTCCAAAATGGGATTCGTACACCAGATAGTAGTAATACATATATGAACTTAAGGAAGGAATTGTTCATTCATAAATTTCAATTATGCTTGTATTGCAAAGCAGGCAAACATGAGAACAATAACAGATTAGTGTTAGGATCACCTTTTGCGGGAAAGATATATCTCAGCATTCTGATGACTCATTTTACATAATAAATACTTTACCATAAAAATGTGACCTTACTGATTGCCCAGTGAGCATCTATACCCGAAGAAGGACTTATGGAAAGAAAAATGACAGTTAAATACATAATGTGTGCTCTTCCTGGGAAGGGGGGTAAATATTTACAACAATTAAAATGTAAATAACTTGATTTTGTATAGATATATTCAGACTGTTAAGTGTGAAGGTTTCTCTTTTTACTAGTATGCAATTATATAAAGCTGTAGTCTAATGTTTATTTCCATTAAATGAAAATAAACTGTATTAAGAATTATGTTTTCTTAAACTTTTTGAATTGTTTGCATAATTAATTTCATGGCAGAAACGTCTTTATCCTTTTCGGGTTAATTAAGAGCAAAATATATCCATAATGTTCAACAGTTTCAAGTCACTGCCTAGACTGGAATTTTGTGATGAACTTACTTAATTTTACATGAATGAGAAAAAAATCAGATACATGGAAAAAGTTCCAATTGGTATATGTGTAGATCTCTGCAAAGCATTCAATTATCTCGATCATGTGAGATCAATGAAAAAAAAAAAAGCCTTAGTATGGTGATGCAGGTATTTCATTATTACTCATGAGAATAATTAAAAAATAAATAAAATTACATGTATAATTAGTAAAACAGAATTAATCTATTCTCATGCATCTCATCTATCATTTTAAGAATGTGACAGATATTTTGAACCCAAGATACTCTATGCTAATGATTTAGCACTGTTTAAAGTGAATGAAAATCTGACCTGACAACACCTAGGGAGTGTCACTACCCCAACCCCATTACACAATTGAATAGAATTTTAATATTTGGATTAGCTGGTATGTTATACAGGCAGGGTTATTTTAGCATCCAGGCAGCTGCTTAATTTCAAGACTTTTTGCTCCAGCCAACCAGAATTCCTATTGATATATCATTCTACTTTATGATACCCGGCCTGTTTTTGACATGATATATAAGCAAATAATCTAATTATTAACACATCGAAACATATATATATTTAGCACTTTTATGATAACAGCATCCTTCCCTATGCATATCAGTTGACAAGCTTCTAGTTCATGACATGTCAATATCCAATGAAAATAAATTGGTGATAATTTTTGGGGAAACCAGATTGATCTTTCAGGAAGGAAAATATGAATTACTCCATTTGACACATCTTGTCCATTCTGGATCTCTCCAGGGCAGAATGTTTAGCTTAGGTTCTTCAATAATTTGCCTACAGCCATATTTTCTATCATTTGTCTGGAACATAAAAAAAATAAATTAAACCTAAAAAGGCTTCACAGTTAACAGTGAAAATCTATGCAGAGTTCTGATTTTGATTAGAGAAGTTATAGTTTGATTTACTGAGATATCTGCCTATTTTATATATTTTTAAACTGGCTGAAAAGCAAATGGACGTTATTTTTGAACCCAACTATAGCAATTTACTATAGGATTGCTTTATTTGTGAATTATTTGTTTGCCAGAAGTAAACTGACCTTATTCTCATACTAAGATTAGCACATGCGTAAGATTCAGTACTTATCTCAGATTTATTCATGTTATAGCAAAGGAGTTTATATCGCAATTAATTCCAAGTTTGTGAGGATGTTTCCTTAAGATTATTTGATATCAAACTTAAATCAACATATTGTATATTTGACAGTGACTGCACACAATTTGCATTTTCTAATCTTTCTTTGAATTCACCAAGACAATTGGCAACACGAAAACCGAACTCCTTATTATATCTCATAACAATTTTTGGTAATCTACTGGAATTTCGGGTTCTTGGTTCTCAGACACACGAAAAGCACAGGAGTGCGGCAAAAACTTTTTCTTTTTTCTTTGTTAAATAGATTTAAAGTCACTGAAGACCTTTAGATGACCTTAAATCTATTGGATAAGAATATTTTCAGAAAATAATAAAATTTCTATCACCTCTTTCCTTTTTTTAAAGGCAACATGAGAAATTATTCATAAGCTGTTTGTTATCTAGTTCATTACACTAATCATTACTTTGGAAAAAAACACAATATATATTATATATATAAACACAATATATATTATATATAAAATTATAGAAAAAAAATGTTTCATTGAATCATAACTGTATTTCTTTTGTTTGTTTTTCAGTTTTGATGATATTAGTTCATTGATAAGGCATGGCTATGAACCTGATATGTATATGCCTGATCAACCACTCTACCAAAATACTTCACCTGTTTTTAAGTGATTCAGATATGTTAAGTATCTCATCAAACATATTTATTGAGCTATGTACTCTATCTATTATAAAATTGTTCACTCTATTTAATGTAAGATATCACTTTACACATCAGTTATAGATATGTGAGTAAATTATTATGTAAATGTACATTAGCTGAGTGATTATTTGTCAGACAAAACCGTGTCCTATTGTAAACTAAATTTGAGATATAAATCTGTGCTGCAACTGTGTGTAATATAATGTAATGTTGCTGTTCTGTGTGTGATTTGATGTCTTTTTTAAATTTTTATATCAGCATGTATCAATTTCCAAATAGACAGTTTCAACTTGGTTGGAGCTTCTTGTATGTTTTCTTGGGCAGACCTGCTTCAGATAATTTTTTCTCATTTTAGCGCTATCTGTGTTGCTGAACAAAAACCACCCATGACACTGTACTTTCACTTTAATCAAACAATAGCAATTAACATCAAGAAAGAGACAGAAAGACAGAAAGAGCTAATATAATATTAATATTAAGAAATGTCACAGCTGTCACTGACTAACTCGCTAACACAGTGACTGAGTGCAGCACATGCCAAAGGTGACTAAAAATCATCCATTAACCAAATTTGGAAATAAAAATCAAGACAATAGCCTTTCAGACAAGAAATGGACACCCCGTGTTTTCAACTGCATGCAATTTCTGTTTGAAATTCAGAATTACAACTCAATTTTGCAGTCACATCAGATTCTTCTGAAAGTTCATGTCAACACCCATGCCAGGCTAATGGCACATGTGAAGGAAAGGTGATTCATGATACTTGTTACTTCACCTTTCCTAGGAAGAAGACATGGGAAGAGAACAGTAAACTATGCTATTCATAAAATATGAGCATGGTTAATCAACCAGAGGAAAGTTTCCATGAAAAATTCAGCTTACAAGACTTGGTTGAAGACAATGGAAAAGATTTGTATATGTGGCTAGGAGGTAGACTTGAACGACTAGATGAATGGAAATATGTCAATGGAGTTTCTTTGAAAGAAACTCATTCTAATAAGCTTCCTACTTTTCCTGGTAAGTACAAAATCCATGGTAACTGCAAGATATTAAATAATATCGAAGTCAGTCAGACCAATGAATAGCGTTTTGTTTATGGCTTGTCCCAATTTATCTTTTATGATGTTAATGTTTTCCCATTGGTTCAAATGAAACAAATCTCCACCAAGAAACTTGCATCGTGATCTTGCTTCATACCAATTTGCTGCTGTATCTGATACATAGAAGCTAGGAGAATTCTTCCATTCTTCTGTAAGTTCAAAGCATAAATGAATAACATTATTCTGAAACAAAAGAAAACAACAATAAATCATATTTGTCAGCCTACTTACCAAAGCGACAGATAAAGTGACATTCTTGGTAACAGTCAAGTTTGTTTACCCCAAAGACAGGAAATTCTTTGGAAGCTTTGGTATAGTGTATCACTCCACATTGATGTTCAGAATCTGCATCTGAAAAATTTTTGAATGAAGACTATAGATTGGCACAAGTATCTTTATTTTTTTTCCCAAAGTGTATGTCTTTGAGACTTTGCACATTTACCTTTTGCATTCTTCCTTTCCTAAATGATAAAGCTAAGATAGACAATATTTAGAATGCAGGAGGCAAATCCATTAGAGCAAGGGATATGGATGTGGGAAGGTAAGTAAAAAAAGTTTGTTTGTCTCTGATATAGATTTTGTTCGTAATTTCCAAATTTGTGAGGAAAGCATTAAGAATTGCTTTCTTTCGTTGGAGGTTTTTTTAAATAAAATTTCATATCAAATTTTGCCAAAACTAATATAATATAAGGACGTCCTTAAGGCAGGTATGTTGTAATTTTTTCTCTGTCACTATTTCAATGTAAGTTTCACACAACTATCCTTTTATATTTATTATCTTCATTAATGCAATGAAATTTCATCTTTTCAACTGATAGTTTAAAGAAAAATGTTCATATTAACTTCTTTACTTTTATTTTTATCTAATCTATTTACTCTCCAGATGGAAGAGAGTTTCTGTTTGACTTCTGGAAAGATGGTGGGCCAGATCAGGGAGCCTAATGATGGACATGACTTTGGGTTCTTGGAAAAGAAGCTGCAGTAGAAAACTCCATACAGTCTGTCAAGCAAACACTCACACGACTGACGGACACTCTCCAACTGCAAATATCACCATGGAAAAAGGTTGATGATCAGTAAGTGATGCATACATTTATCATTCTATTTATGTCATTGACAAACTGAATGAAATTTCTGCATTCCACTGGCATCAGCTGGCAGTTTATAAGTGATTAACACAGAACACTAATAATGACAGGTTAATCACTCGATTAAGAATGGTGAATGCTAAGCTGCCTAGAGTCATTTAATAGAAACAGTAACATATCTGAGTGCAATACCTTCTTATTCTTAATGTTTGGCTGATGCCTTTGATCAAATTTTATCTAAACAAACTATGATTACCTTTTTATAACTTCATTTATTTAAACAGTCATCATACTTGCAAACCTCTTTGGTCTGGCAGTGCTGGTGATAGTAGGTCAGACAACATATATCATCTTTTGGTGAGTTTCATTAATATTTTTTCTGAAACTGAATGAAAAATTTGGTGATCTTAATTGAATATAATGATAACATGATAAATAAGGAAGATTAATCAGTAATAATGATCGATCACAAAGCTTTGATGAAAACAAAAAAGAAGGAAAAAGAGACCCAGTTCCATAGTATGTATGACATTGTACATGTAACAACCTTTCATGCATATACCTTAAGAGTACTGTTTGTCTTTCAGGCATCGCAAGGCAAAGCTTTCGGTGTCAACACCGGCAAAGTGCTAAAAAATATCACGAATCAAGTGTGATAAAGGACGACTGAAATCTGCAGTGCCAGAGAACCTGGACGACAGTGGAGAGATGCTCTATGCAGAAGTCAGACAAGTCTGCAGGCTTCCGGAATCCCGAGTGTAGATGGCAAATATTGGGCAGGGTTTCTGATGTCAGTGTTTAATTGAAACAACATCGAGTAAATGCTGCGATTGCTGGCAATTAGGTATCTTTGTATGAATAATTCTTCATGGTGATCAAAATAATGAGCATATGTATCATTAACTTTTATCATAATAAACGTAATTAGAATGTCTTACTTGTGTTGCTGTTCTTCATTAAGTAATACTGGTCAGTTTCTCAGAGGGTTATAATTTTAAAAATGTTATTAATTAATTAATTTGTAAAGTGCAAATATCACAGTATAAGTTTTAGCTATGCTGTACAATTGAAATAATAATGTATATAATAAAAATGAGATTTAAAAAGAGATTAAAATGACTGGAATTATTCAAGTAAAAGTCATTTAAAATTAATGTCCATAG
This sequence comes from Alitta virens, assembly GCA_932294295.1. Lineage (NCBI taxonomy): Eukaryota > Metazoa > Annelida > Polychaeta > Phyllodocida > Nereididae > Alitta > Alitta virens. The sequence goes on from OW028576.1 coordinate 17,122,449, forward strand.
GAAAGTTAAAAAAAGTATGTCTTTGAGCGAGATTTAAAAGCACTGAGAGTTGGAGAATGTCTGAGGTCATCAGGAAGAGAGTTCCACAATGTTGGGGCTGCAACACTGAAAGCTTTAGGACCATAGGTCTTGGTCCTAGATGATGGAACGACCAGAAGATTTTGGCTGCCTGAGCGAAGGGATCTGGATGGAAGGTGACGATGGATCATATCAGCAATGTAGTCAGGGCACATGTGATGATGAGCTTTAAAAGTCATGAGACATATTTTGTATTTGATGCGGGATTCTATTGGTTACCAGTGTAAGGATTTTAAAACTGGGGTTATATAATCATATTTCTTTGTTCGTGTAATAATCCTGGCTGATGTGTTTTGGACAGTCTGAAGTTTCTGAAAATGGCATTTGGGTGTTATTACAAATAAAGAATTACTGTAATCCAGCCGGGACGTAACAAGAGAGTGAACTAACTGTTCTGTGGCACGTGAGATCGTTCCGTGCTCTGCCAATGTTGCGGAGATGGTAATTTGCAGATTTAGCACACATGTTGATCTGAGGAATCATGGAGAGTGTTTAGTCGAAGGTTACTCCAATGTTCTTTGGACTTGAAGTAAATGCAATCAGATCATCACCAACATGCAGAGATATATCCTTAAAAGTTTCAAGATATTTTTTGGTGGTGATGATCAATGTGTCAGTCTTGTTAGTATTAAGTTTGAGCATGTTATTCGACATCCAGTTAAATACTTTAGTGATTGTGGTTTCCATGTGATCATAGGCAGAGGGTAATTCAGCTGGCTCAAACTTCAGGTACAATTGTGTGTTGTCCGCATACAGATGGAAATTGGTGTTCTCTTGTCTTAAGATTCTGCCGAGCAGAGTTGTGTACATGATAAAGAGCACGGGCCCAAGAATGGACCCCTTGGGCACTCCACAGACAATAGGCTTGGCTTCGGATGTTGATTTACCGACCAGAACATATTGGCTCCTGTTGGACATATAGCATATTAATCAAGATAAAGCAGTATGCCAAACAGAGTTTCACATCTTTGGATAAGAAGTTCATAATCAATAGTGTCAAATGCGGCACTTAAATCAAGAAGTATGAGCAGACAGGCCTTTTTGCTATCGAGGGCAAGAGCGAGGTCATTGTATATTTTGACGAGTGCTGTCTCAGTGCTGTGGTACTGACGATAAGCAGACTGAAGTGGCTCGAGAACTTTGCTGATAAAATTCAGGTTAGACACAGGTCTGTAATTGGCGAGATCATCGGGACAGAGAGAAGGCTTCTTGAGGAGGGGAGTTACTGCAGCTTCTTTGAATGCCGCAGGAATGTTTCCCTGTGCCAGCGACTATTGACAATATGAGTAATTAAGGGCACACACACAGGGGATAGTTCTTTGAGAAGCCACTTGGGGATGACGTCTAGAGAGCATTGCTTTGATGGTGCTTTTTGGATTATTGTCTGAACTTCCTTGTCGGTTGCTGGGGGGAAGTAAGCCAATGGGTGGTCGTGAGTGACAGGACAGGGAGGATGAGATGTGAAGGGTGTACTATCAGGAATGATCATGAGTCTGATTTTGGCTACTTTTGCGGCAAAGAAGTTTGCAAATCTTTCCGCCAGTTCGGCCGGGTCTGAGTTGGATGGCAGGGGATTAGCACCTTTTCGATGGAGCAGTTTGTTCACTGCATGGAACAATTTTTTTTGGTCGTTGGAGCATTGATCAATTGTGTCTTGATAGTACTTAATTTTTGTCTCTCGAAGTAGCTCTTTGAAAGCGGTACATTGAGCTTGGTAGAGCTCAAGGTGGATAGTCAGCTTAGATTGGCGCCATATTTTCTCAAGTTTCCTTCTCTTGGCCCGTGCGTGGAAGATTTCATGCGAGTGCCAAAGTGGGGCCGATTTATCATTCAGGTGGAATGATAGCTGGTTATTAAAAATCACAACAGTTCTCGATAGAGATCTTCGATCATCTGTCAACAAGTTGTCTAGGAGAGACTGGAGTTTAAACTGGAATTCTGAAAGATTGAGTTTCTACCAAGATCTATAACTAATAGTCTTTCGATCAGATGGGGGTTTAGTGCTGACAATGCTGAATGTGATCAATGAATGGTCAGATGTGATGCCAGGAGCACCAACGGTAAGTGATGTAACGTCAACAAGATCATCAGATTTCCTGACAGCAACATGATCTAATATGTTGCCATGGACGTGGGTTGGCTCTTTAACAAGCTGGTTAAGATTGTTAACCTCAAGAAGTTCTTTATAATCCCGAACTTTGGAGTCCTTTTGATTATGGGCATTGAAATTATACGGTTGATTTCAAGCAAAGACAATGCTCAAAAGAGCTAAAGCCTCAATTAAAATGACACATTTTCAGCAAACCCCTGACCAAGTTACAATACCTGTCTTTTGTTGATGATTTGTTCATAGCCCTTGCAGTAAATCCAGTGGCAGAATGTAGCACTGCATTATTTTCTTACATCAACACTGTTGTTGAGAATTGCTTCATTGTAGTCAATCAAAGACATCCATTGGTGATTTTAAGCAAGCTATGTAGAATAAAACACGAATCTGCTCTCCACAAAAAAAAAAAATTATTTGCCTCCAAGGATAACCTGAGTTCATTTTGTGTGAAAAAGCATTTGTATGGGCGTTTTCTCGGAAGTTTGCTGCTGTCTCTTAGAATTAAAGGCTTTTTTCCTGAACAGCCGAATGTTTCAAGTCTCTGAGGATTGTGCAACACTCTTATTATTGACATACTGTGTAGTTGTCCAGGGCTTTGTGATGTATCAAGCAATTCTTGAACCTGAAGGCAGAAATCTGAAATGACATTTGGGTATCTTGTATGTTGCAGTGTGAAGTACAAATTAAGGGAAACAGAAGCATGTGTACTATGATTACCTTGGCAACATATTGAGAAAAATCAGGTCTGAAAAGCCAATTCTCGTATCTTAGCAATATCAGGTAAACTCATATTTACAAGAGCTTCATAGACATGTTGTGCCTTTAAGCATATCAGATTTATTATCTATGAATATATAGTGTACCAAGTTAATTATGACATCCAACTAATTCTTTAACAGGGCTGGTTAATTGCTTACAGCTCTAGCTTGGTTTTAGAATAAACCAGTTTACAGCCACACACTGAAAATAATTTCCTTATGGCACATCGAACTAAGTTACATGTTTCCTTATTGCCATGTAGATTGGAGTATTTAATTCACATAGTAGTGTTTGACCACATCTCCTTTATGTTTTGTGATGAGGAAACATAGTTCACTTATGGAACCACATTGTCTATTAGTCACACAATACAAAATGCCTATCCAAGTTTAGGCTTGCTAGAAAGATGATGCTGGATATTGTTTTGAGCTTTTGTATTAGTTTAGGCCTTTCTGCAGCTTCAGGTAAGACATTTTCAAATTTGTTTCTCTACATAAAGAAAAATTTACATATTTAAATATTTTACAGCAGAACATCTGTAGTATGATCTATTGTGTTACACGTTATTGATATGAGCGTTAGAGCAAAGCAATATATATCTTTTTACAAAATCATACAATTTTAAGGTAGTTTGCTTTTGTGTGAACATTACAAAAAATTATATATAAGATAATGCATGGGTGTTGCTGTCTCAGCAGATATTAAGGAAATTCTTGCACCTTAACTGTCAATCCAGTGTTGTTTTCTATTGGATGCAAAAACTTCTGTATTCAAAGTAAAATTTAAATAATGCTTTGACTATAGAAATAGGCTATATTTCAAGAGAATAGCTAATACAGCATTCTTGTTGTTTATGCTAATTTTAAAAAGGTTCATTAGATCATACAAAATATTTTGCAATTTGTGCTAAAAGCTGAAATGCCTCAATATCTTCCTCATTTGACAGTCAATATTTGAAAGAAATGTCACTCTATGTCTGATAATTGTATGTATATATCTATTTTATGTTAATTTTCTTTTAGTTGCATCTGATGACACCTGCCAGCATCCATGTCAGACAAGCAATACTTGTAAGCTGGTAAAAGTAAACAACACTTGCTACTATGCATTCCCCAACAATATGACAACATGGGATGAAAACAAAGCGTTATGCAAAGATGAGGATTTGACTATGGCTAAACTACCAAGAAACACATCCCAAGTCATATCCTCCCTCCCAGATCTACACAGTGATTCTGTCACATATGGTTGGTTAGGTGGACGAGCAAAGGAACTAGGAGACTGGAAATATGTCAATGGTGTTCCATTGAAGGAAACTCATACAAAAATTAACAAGCATTTCCATGGTAAATTTTTCTGACTTATAATATTTTTTAAAAACGATGTTATTTGAATCTATATATAGAGTTTTTTTAAATGCATTTTAATATGTCGCTTCCAGATGGGAACTTTCAACATCAATGTGGCGTTTTGCGTTACTCAAGATCTAGCAACAATTTCACCATGTTTGAGACAAACAAACTTGATTGTGACAGTGACTATCGCTTCATCTGTCGCTTTGGTAAACATTCTTAATGCTTTATAAATTTATTTTGAAATCTGGCAAAAATGATGACACAAATGAAATGTTGCCATCAGAAAAAAATGGTCATATTACATTGTATAATAAAATGATGATACTTTCAAACTAAAAAAAGCCACTGATAACATCAGAGTAATTGTTTATTGGTCACTTACCTATTATTATATATTTGGGTAATAACAGCACTGTAATATAATGCTTTGCAACAATGATATTTATGTGTTGTTGTCTTATAGATGACTTGAAAAAATCTGCCAACTTCTACATATCAGACACTTCAGCAAACTGGTATGCTGCAAGATCACATTGTCAAAGACTCGGAGGAGACTTGTTCTTCCTGAACAAATGGGAGCACATTAACATCTTAAATCATAAATTGGCACCATCAGTGAATCAAACCCTGTTCATTGGCTTGATGCATGAGATTTGGCAGTGGGAAGGTATGAAACCATTTTTGTGTTTGGGATAGATAAATAGATGGATATCTCATGTAGGTTATTGTAGCAATTGGGAGAAAGAGTAACAGAGCTCACAGAGGGCACACATAAAAAGATCATGTCACCACTTAATTGTTACATTGATGATGTCACAATATATATGACATCATCAAACAATACTTATCTGCTACGTCTCAGTGACCTCTGGTGGTGCTCATCCTCTCCATTCATATTCATGACGTTACCATTGTCAGAAAGAGGCTGAATGGCTGTATTTTAAACTGATAATGGCCAAAATCTATGCTTTGTGTTGTGGTGTCCAGGTCCTTTGCTTTTTGGTATAAACTTATCAAATTAGAAGTCCACTTAGTTGCTAGCCATTTCTAACTTCTGTGCAAATTGAAGTTTTGTAGTTTTTTGGCCCAGGCCATCTTTATTTTGATATGAGATCCAATGGGAATTCTGGATGACAGGAGCACAACATTATAAGATGATGCCCTCATTGATGAAAGAAAGTCATTGAAATAATTACAGAATTACATATTGTCTGTTTTATAACAGATTTGAGCGCTTGTTTTCATATTTGACAAACACGGGCAATTGAATTAAGCCGGGTAACGAAAGCATGACCTTCTACATTTTCGATTCATGGGCAAGCAACCTGTCTTACACATATACATTACTTTAACCCTAGTTTTAAAGTAATATGTTGTTGTTTTAATCTGGTATCTACATTGGATATTACCAGATTTATGATATATATATTTTTTTCTTTAACTTCAGATGGGAGTAACATATCATTCATTATGAGACCTCCAAGCATTAAAGACCGATGCCTTGCGCTAAATGTAAAAGATGGCAGCCTAACAGTACAAGATTGCAACATAAAGCTTGAAAGTTTCTGCCAAAGAGGTAAGAACTTATTATAGTATTATAGCAGACTCAGGCTGAGTCAAATATATTCAGCACTTTATAAAAATTCATCCTAACACAGTTTTCACAGTGTAAAGTAAAGTCTTCGCCAAAGGCGGCTTGATTTTATTAAATAACTATTATAATTATTATGAATGGTGTTTACTTAAGTTTAGCACAGTGACGTAAGAAAGATGCATTACGTTGATTGATATGTTGCTTCTTGCACACAATAATTAGGTCCTTTTTGTTAGAAAACTTGTATTCAAGAGTATTAAAGATCAAAGTAATGAAATAAATAAAAAATAAATAAATTTATCAGCTATTATTATTTTTTATGTCCAAAATAAAGCATAGTTATCATATCTTTAACAATGTAATTTATGTATTTTTAATTTTTATTGACTCCTAATACTCCTGTGTGTATATTATTTCAGTTTTGGAAAGTGAGCCACCGATAACTTTCTGGAGCTTGATCTACATTGTCACTCTCGGCATATTCCTCCTCATTTACATTGTTACAATAATCGTTATAATAAGACGGTAGGTAACAGATTCTTTATATCTTTAAAATTGCTCCGCTTGATACTCTGCTTACTCTGGTCAACGACAAAAAGTTCATTTTCAATTTGCAAAAAAACTAGTGATAATTTACTAATTCTGGAGTGCTGAGTCAAATGTGAGGTCGGTCATTCCCTTATTTGGAATATGTTATAAAACAAATTTAATTTCCAAGTCTTGGAACACTGTCCAAATCTCTGCATTTGCTGTTAGTCAGTGATATAAGATATCTTAACAGCACATTAAGATAAATCTGTTTGCATGAGCATGTGTGTGTATGACAATATAACCAGAAATTTTGATGGACAAATGTGAAAAACGTGCAGTACTGATACTGAGACGGTTCAATGTAGTAAATGTAGCTTAATTCTATAATTGTCAGACTAATGCAAAACATATTTACTGGAATCCATACCCTAAATTAGTTTAAATCACTTCTTTATATTCTGGTCAAATTTGTTGTACAGTTTTATGCAACATGACAGCTCTTACAATTAAGACGCACAACTTTAATGCTGGAGTCGTCATAACTATTCCAAACAGAGAAGAAGCTGTAGCAATTCTGCAAAAACATGTTCAGACGGGCCCAAAGTTTCCATGTAATTTAGCAAGATATTATAAAATGAATTATTATCATTAATAAAAAGGTTACAGAATTATAGGAACTACTTTTAATGGAGAAAGTCAAACAATTGTGACCTAATTAGGGAAAAAATAAATGGAAATAATATGTATTCTGTCTAAGTTTTCAAACCTTAGGGCCTGACTGCAGACCCAAGCAGTGTTATTCATCTTCCATCCTATTCTAGACTCACTGTCAACAGGTATTCAATGACTTTTTTGAATTGAATGTAACGACACAGATATTGCAAGTGGGAATAACAGCAATTGGTACATCCTAGTGTTGATAGTTGTGGTTAACGTATTCATTCATGTGAGCCACTTGTGTTTTTCTTCTACATATCCGGTAATTAATGAAATTGATGTCAGATGTTTTCCCTTCTTTTAATTGTAGCAAATTCCAAGGCAAGTGCTTCGCACAAAATGATACAAAGGATGCTGAGATGCAGACAGAAAGCTATATGGTTCCACTGGGTGCACCTTATGAAAGACAAGCGGCCTACATTAACACAAGGGATCGCAATGCACTCAGGTATATATGAAGTTAACATTTTTTTGTGTCAGTAACATTATACACTACATTACTTTTATCAGTATGGAAATACAAATTAAATCGAATTAAATTGAGAATGGTGCACCATTGTAGTGGGATACGTTCGACCGGTCTGTACAAAAGCTTAGAAACACTCAATTATTCAATTGTAAAATTGATACTTCTAATTCCCAAGGCAGATATAAACTCATCAACATATTTGGAACATAAAAACAAATTTGACAGCTCTACTTCCTGCAGAACACCAGCAGCCCCTATCACGTGATACCCACGCCATCGCAGGGGAAATACTCCACATTCTAGGTTAACGGCCTACTAGCATTCAAACTCAACAGGATGCAGGTCATCACATCGCACCCTCCTAAAAAGAAGGCATGTCCTCATGCCTCGAACGAGCGAATTGCATCCAATTCTTGAAATCAATACAACTTTAACTTTAAAGTATTCATAAAACTCCCATACCCTAAACATCTAACAGTATGGAGGACGTGTGACTGGCGATCAGGAAAACATGATAAACAAACAGTCAAATTACAATGACAAAAACAATCCATGTACATTGACAACCCAATCTCATAACCCCAATAATGCAAACATTAAAACAGCAAACATTAAACTGATGGACAGACATTTTTCATACATTTTCACAAACAACTGTAACAGAGTCGCTTTTCAGTTCTTTTGCACAAGGCAAGCATGGTGTTCACACTGATCAAAGGAAAGTTCCATTTTAAAAGTTTCTGTCACATTAAATGTTAAAATCCATGATTTGGGCTCTTTTTCTAGAGTCCCACATACACTAAATTGTGTATAAGCCCCTCCAGGGGCATATTCCAATTGATAATTCCATGGTAAGTGAAAAGAACATCCAAGTGTCTATACGTCACGTCCGTCCTTCTCCAATGTTGCAGATGGGGGGCTATCTGGGTTGTCATCATGTTTTCCGGGGAGCTCCTTCCTGGCGGCCTCGAGGTCCCAATCCGTAATGCCAGCACTCTGGAGAGCAGCCATCATGCCGTCTGCCGGCTCCACAAACGGGGTTGCCATGCCCCCCAAACTCATACTCAATGTTTTCACTTAACAACTTCACATTTTCAAAGAACCAAAGTTATTTAACAATCACATGTTTCCAGCAATAAAATATGCCTCTCCCAATAGTTAGACACAACTATTATCCTCGGAGCGAGTGAACCAGAACCTACAAAATGATCTAAGGTCACTGTAGTATCAGTTTTAAGTCACACAAATAGGTACATGCTCGGGTCGTTTTTATTATTTTAAATTAAAAATAAAGACCAGTTCACTCCTTTTTCATATGCGACGTCAACACAGCATTTAAAGAAAGCAACTTACTGTAATAAATTCATACCACAGCAAGAGAGGGTCCCTGTTTTCTAAAAATACTTTAGTCTTACTTTTTATTCAAAGTACCCATCTTTTTTTTAAAATAAAGAGACGAACAGGGGAACTAATAAACCATTTCTAGTTTAATCAAACCCCACGTTGTGACCATATCATTTCGGAGGCCGCCTCTGTCTCACAGGGACAAAAGGAACAGCCTAGGGATCCAATTTCCAGTCCTTTTTCAGAGGACTTTGGACACTCTCCCCTCTAGCGTCCGCGACCATGTGGTGGAGCTTTTCAGCAACAACAGGGGCTTCTCTCTCTCCCACCACATGGTCTGGGGCTTCACCAGCCCCTATCAACTCCACACTTGGCTGCCCAGCATCAGGAGGCATGGCCTGTGGTGCTCCATGCCTCAGCGTCAGGGGTGGATCTAGATCGTCAGGCAAGGGGGGTCACCTGCTCACAGCCACTAGACAGTAAAGGGTCGGTGTAAGGGTCAGACTTTCCAGAGGCCGGGGACTCAATTTCATAATTGACCTCCCCTATCCTATGCACCACCCTGTAAGGACCCAAAAACTTCAGACCCAATCTACAGTCAACCCTATTGCAGTATCACCCAGTTGAGCGGCCACTATGTCATTCGCAGACCAGGAGTCCAATTCGGACCCAGGGCCTGAGACACCTCTTGACCATTCAACTTATCGGGGGTCCCACTAAAAAGGTCACTAACACCCTGTAAAATGTCATCCTCCTCATCCCTATTGCCCTCTGAGGCCCCAGTGTCGAGGGACGCATCAGAAGTGGGAAAAGGTGGCCTACCCAGTCTTCGGTGATTGGGGCCCCAGACGGGGTTCCAGTCACCTGGAGAATGGGGCAAGGCTTTGGTCTTAATCTCGAAGTACCTGGCATCTTTCCAAAACAGACAAATCTCAAAGAAGACAAGCAATGTGACTGGGGCAGAGCCACTGAAACAAACTAGCACCAAAGAAAGTGAAACCACTTATCGGCTTCCACTACAGTGAGTAATGCAAGAGGAATTACTTTGTGTATTCCTATGTGCCAAAGATAATTTATGCGAGGTTAATCCTTGCAGCACAGAAGCTCTCCTTGGAATGAGTCAAGTCCCACATCGGGCGCCTATTTGTAAGGTCCCTCTGGGATTGACACAGACCAAGAGCAAGAATTCAAGTTTCACATCTTTATTACTCCTGTCCCAGTCACACACGGCCTATTTGTCCACAAGTCTAGACCTTACGGACAACTCTACTCCCTGCAGAACACCAGCAGCCCCTATCACGTGATACCTACGCCATGGCAGGGGAAATACTCCACATTCTAGGTCAATGGCCTACTAGAATTCAAACACAACAGGATGCAGGTCATCACACATGTAATGATATGTGGATAGTCCTGTCATTTTTATTTTATATTTTTTTTGCTGGCCACTTTGTGAGTTTCAAAAAGGTATTTTTGTAAATTTGTGAATAATAATCCTCTTACGGGAGTAACTGATTGCAGTTTTTCTATCATTATCAAAATTGTAAAAAACTTATTTGCATTTCGGAACTTTTGCGCAGCACTTTATGTGAGCAACTACGTGTAATAAAGATGAACTTGAAGCTTGTTTGCTAAATTATAGTTGACAATTAATAGTATATGTTTGAATTCATGTCACTCTAACAACGAGTATTTATATTTTCTTGATTTTCAGCTGTGACGATATTGTCTCTAAGGTGAGGCGTGGCAATGAACCTTTGAATATGTCAGATCTACCACTGTTGGATCAACCATTCTACCATAATGCTTGGTCACAGTATTAACCCCGTTGTTGGAGAAAATATCTGGAATTTATTGAAGCTTACAGTGTGGGCCTATATGCAGATGACAAGACTTTGCGTCTGCACCCACTATCTTTATTAAAAAAGCAAGATTTCACGTGAAATTTATTTTCGGAAGTTCTCGCTTACTTTACTTACGACTTACTGTGTTTACGTTTGTCTTGTTGTAAATTCTGGTTTCCAAATAAAATACATAACATAACATTTAATAAGTATACCATTTTTGTCATATCAAGCAATTACAAGGATATGTATTTGGGGTGCAAAACATGTTTCTACATCTCCATTATGCAGCCCAAATATAGTCTATTCAATGACAAGAGTGACCTACCACAATTATCAAATTTCCTTATTTTGAACCATCATAAATATATTGATATTAATATTCATAATGAGGAGTTGAAATATTAGGTCATATCAGGTTTATCAAAGAATGAATCACTTTAATGAGGAAATATGCACAATAGCATCTAGTGTTTGTGCATCTAGTGTTTGTGTCTTGGAGTCTTTCAAGTTCAGTCTTTTTTTGTTAAGACATTGACATTATGTTTATCATCTATATTATTTTAGTTGCAATGCATATTGTTGCAATTTCAGGTAAGTCACTTCAAAGATTATTTGACAATCTCTGGATGGTTAGTATAGTTATTGTAGTGGATTACATTGTCATTCTTTAGAAAAAAATTGATTGAAAAAACTGACTAGTTTAACCCTACAAATAGATGTCAAAACAAGTCTGATGCCGAAGTAAAGATTTTGTCCTTTTGTGATAAAATAAACCATCTAGCTGCTATTCTCCTATATGAGGTCTACTCAGTTGGAGAGCTTTCTCTAAGACAGGTACATTTTACTCCCATAAGGGTTAACCTTATATATCCTCTAGCTGCTATTTTCCTATACGAGGTCTACCCAGTTGGAGAGCTTTCTCTAAAACGGGTAAATTTTACTCTGTTATATCCTTTAGCTGCTATTCTCCTGTACGAGGTCTACTCAAATGGAGAGCTTTCTCTTAAATGGGTACATTTTACTTTAACAGGGGTTTACCTTTTATATCCTCTAGCTGCCATTCTCCTATACGAGGTCTACTCAGTTGGAGATCTTTCTCTAAAGGAAGGTTTTAACAAACTATTCAGCACTTCATGTAGGGCCACCTAAGTTTAAAGACAGTTTTACAAGCCCAGTTTGCAATTGAATAAGCTTTTTGAGTATACATTTTTTTAGCAAATACTCCAGTATTGGGCAAAATGATTGGAACAAGTGTTTTAAAATTGTGAACAGTTAGTACTGTTTGGTAATTTGTTTATACGACTGCATATTACACAATGACACCGTAGACTTTTGTATCACTATGCTGGATGCCCTTTTGTTCATATCAGTAAGAAAGGTCAGAATTTAAAAAAAATGTACATTTATATAACTATGAATTTTCTGAGCACTGCAGACATGATCAAGGCCATTGATGCAAATTCTGTTGTTATTGTCGTTGTGCTTTATTATTATTTTTTGGAGGCATTTTGTATTTCCTTTCAGTCAGCATTATTTGGCATTCATCAATACCATGGATAACTCTGCTAGTCATTGATGTTCTATTGGTTGTTGTAGTACTTATGTGAGTATCATTTTGTAAGAAGACATTTGTTCTAAAAGCGATCAGATCATAAACATTTTGTTTAAAAAAAAAATAGCAAACAAAAGTGTGCCTGCAAAGTACAACACATTTTGTATTATATTAAAACATAATAAATAAATTACATCAACCATTGATATGATATATGATATTTCTCAGAAAAACATTTGCGCTGAAGAAATCAGATGATGAAGATAGCTATGAAGATGTTACCAGTCAATCCCATGAACAAATGGAAGATGCTGTGGGCCATCCAAGATATGAAGATGTACAATTTCTCAATTGGTATGTTAGTTACATAACATCTTAATTAAGATTGTCATCTATTTGGCCTAATTGGTACCACCATAATGTTACTTTGTCTGGCAGTAACACATACTGAGTTTTTACTCATTTGGCAGGTTTTTGTAGGAGGTTCATATTGTACTGCAGACTGAGAAATTATAAATTTTTTTATTTACAAATTCAAACTGCACAAGAAAAATTAAGAATATATGATGTCTTACCACTCTCAGTCAAGATCAGAACTGCAATTAGATATAATCTCTTATGAGCAAACCCTCAATTGAATTGAAACATTTATGGTATTAGGTATGCATACTTGTAGTAATTGATCACTTAACTGAGCCTCGTTTATTGTATCATATATCAATGCTCATACATGGATGAAAAATGACATTCTCAAATCTATCCGGTACAAAGATAAATTATATGCAAAACTTCAATCTACAAATATAAATGATTATCAATTCTTAGGATGTCTCACTAACTTCAAAAAAACTATAGCAGGATATTAAAAAATATTCTCCATCAAGCCAAGATTCTTTACTTACAGAATCAATTTCAAAGATTTAAAACCGATATGAGGAACACCTGGTCAACAATAAATGAAATCCTAAATAAGAACAAAGTCGACCAAGCTTTTCTAGTTATTTCATACATAATGGCAAATGTCTTGAGAAACCTCAAGTTGTTGCGGATGAGTTTAACAAATACTCTACAGATGTAGGTCTGACACTTGCTTCTAAAATAGATTTCCAAAAAAATATATGCTGTGAAGATTATTTGCAGAATCCTGTTCAAGATAATTTTAAATTTAGATCAGTGACCATTGAAACTGTTATTAAAACATTAGAAATATTAAAACCTAAAGCCAGCAAAGGGACAGACAACAAAAGCATAAAATACTTAAAACCAGAAGAAATTAAATTGTTAGTGTATTATCAAAATTTATGAATATGATATTTGAGCAGGGTATCTTTCCAGATATACTAAAGAAAGCAAGGGTAATACCCATTCATAAAAAAAAATGACAATCATTGCTTTGAAAATTACCATCAAATTTCTATATTGCCTAGTGTGTCAAAGGTCTTTGAGAGAATAATTCATGACCTAATATATCAATACTTTACTACTTCAAAATGTTTTTACACCAGCCAAAATGGATTTTGTACTTTAAACTCAACAGAATTTGCTACTCTTGAACTGTTGGATAGACTTATTTTAGATGTGGATACAAACAAGCAGCCTATAAATATATACATAGATCTTTCAAAGGCTTTTGACACATTAGATCATACCATATTGTTAAAAAAAGTGAAACATTATTGCATTAGAGACAAATCGCTAGATCTACTAACAAGCTATTTAAATAACAGGACTCATTATGTAAATTATGGTGATATCTCTTCTAGTCATCCAATAATCAAATGTGGCATACCGCAGGGGTCCATACTTGGGTCCTTGTTTTTCATTATCTATGTAAACGACATAGTTAATTTGACTAAAAAATTGAAAGCTTTACTGTATGCAGATAACACTACACTGTTCACAAATATAAATTCAGACTTTACAAAAAATCCTGAAATATTGAGTTATGATTTACAATCAACATCTGACTAGCTAAAAGTAAACAAACTCTCCTTAAATTTAGAAAAAACCAAAGCAATACTATTCCACACACCACAAAAGAATATTCAGCTTCCAGACGTATTCATAATTGGCATGAAGATAGAATTAGTAGAAAGCTTTAACTTTTGCATAAAAACCCAAAAAGAATGAAGTAAATGTGACATTGTAGAAATGTAGAAAATTTTATTGACATCGATTAGACTATGCATGGAAAGGCATATTATTTAACGGGTTTGGATTAATATGTTTGAATATCTCTATCATATACAGTGTCTAACTACTCATGTGTGTCACAGAACTGGTAGTACATCTTAATTTGTTAGCATTTATTAGTCATCAAGTTGCAGGGAATATACAATTGTATGGTAGCTATAAACTTTAATGATTATTTGAAAATCCATAATTTCCCTCTTTCCTGTCATAATTCCCCACTGTGGCACATTACTATTATGTTGACGGTGTTAATAGCTTGACAGGTGTTATCATCTTGCCTTGTATCACTGAATATGTTTGAGAATGGGATACTTCTGAGCCAATAGAGGGAGGTCCTTACAACCTTTTTGATGTCACCAGCAGGCTGGGAATTCTGTAAGTAGAAGGGGCAAATTTCAACGCCCCTGGTGGATAAGAAAATTCATTTAGAAATTTCCAGTCTACTGCGTAGTTATGCCAATTTCATATGTACAACACATCAAAATGTAATTTCGATGATTTGATTATCATACTAGGTGAATGGAGCTAAATATTGACTTTATTTACGGAGTCAACAAACACCAAAATGTGAATGCTACGATGTCCATTCCATGATATAAGACATCAAATTCAGCCAATATGATGTCACTCAATTGTCACTCTCTGTTTATGTCATTAGCTTACTTAACAAACTGCCTCCTTCCCCCAGCATACCTAGCGCATCCTAATTATGAATGTGCATGATCTCGATTAATATGTGGTCATAAGGACCGGCATGTAGCTCCCCCTGTTGATCCGAAAGTCCCTCATTAAGGAATCAAGCTTTTATGTTTCATGCAATTAGATAGTTAAAAACTTTTTGGACAAATATGAAAAAGACTTTACTTTAACGGATTTATGCATAAATTAAATTCAAGCTAAATTAATTCCATGAATATATATTTATTGTATACAGTATACCTATTTGTGTTTGAATAAGGATGATATATATATGTATCCTATTGAAAGCCCATATCCTAAGGAATGTTTTGGCATTCTCTTTATAGAGTCCTATGTGAACAGATTAAATTTTCTTCTTTTCTTTTTAGGCCAGAGGCAACATCTGTCACAACAAAGATGAAGGAACGTCATAGGGATATAGCCAAACAACTGCTGTTTGTTGAGGAGAATGAAGCAGTCATACCATATATATCTATGTTGAGGGACAAAACTGCTACTGCTGACAGGTAATATTTGGTGCTTTTAGACATAAAGGTTCGAAAGATTTAAGAACAGAATTTAGAATTTAAATCTTGTAAACTAGTGTAAAATTAAAGGGATTCATAAGTTTCATGTGATCATTAGTTTACCTTGATCCCCTGCCTCATGTATTGATACGGTTACATTGATTGGCCACAGGAATGAGATATGAATTGATAAAATGACTAATCGCTTTAACCAAATTCTAATCATTCAACACGTTTAAGGGAAATTAAGAAAAATTTGAACAAAGTGATAGCATCTGACAACGGCCCTATGTGAGCGACTTCAGGCCAACATTGTGCTGATGTAGCATGTTATTAGGATATAAGTACCATTAAATGTAATTTACACTTAAGGCACACACACACACAGACAAAACATTGTTTGATTGGATGTAAGTGATTAAGTGGATGTAGGTGATTTTGTCATATCACATTTAATATGCATGCTTAGTTATATTTTTAGAAGAAAGGTGAGATCTGATCCTGGATTTGTGCATGGAGGGCCCCAACGAAGAGCTACGGATCTTTCTGGACAGAATCACATGGAAAACGTCCCATACTATCTGGTGCTTTTTGATGATTACAATAAAAGTCCAAGGTAATTTTTTTATCCAACTGTTTCTCATTTAAAGTAAAAATCCTCAATAATTAATTTTATGATCCATTGTTAAAAAAATTAATGCAACTTCAGAACTGAGTGAGACATGTGTCAAAGAATATCTTTGCATATTTATTATTCATGAATCATTGAAATAAGAAAATGGAAATTAACTTATCTTCTTCATTTTATCTCTTTGACATGTAAAATATACAAGTTGATATCTCACTAACTAATGTTTTTTTATATTTGTTAAGACTGAAAGAAACTCTGAACAAGACAGAAACGCAGGGAGAACATAAAGTAATGGCCAAGTTACCATCTGAACATGTGGAAGAAGGAGGAATACAAGATTTAGCCATGACGCTGGATGGCAGCATCCGTACTATTAGGTAAAAGTTTACAGTTAGTAATGTGAAAAGCTCCATAAAAATTCAATAAAATATAAGGATTGATGCTCTATACTAACAATATAAGGTATGGATGTCATGATAATTTCCTTTCAGTGACCAGAACAGCTTAACAGTGCCATATCAAATTTTAAAAATATAACACGCCTCATTTGCATGACATCATATTGAATATTAGCAGAAATGTCTTGCCAGTAAGCATACTGAGAACTGTGTATCTGAAACCTGGTGAAACAAAGATGGTTAAGGTGGTATCTCCTTTGCCCTGGAAATGCAGAGATCAGAATTATATAGTTACATTGAGACGCAAATATCAGAAATTGTCAGCTGTGAATAGTCTGTACTGTTTTAAGCATGGTAGGACAGCATTGTTATTGAGAAATCCATTTCGTGAATCCATCGTGTTGACCTCTAGGACAGTTATTGGGCAAATAACTCCTAAAGATTGCCTAAGAAAATTGGAAATGATGAGATTGGGTTGGAACAAGCATTTCCTATAGTAGATTTGGGGCCAGAGGCTATTCCAAAGGTTCGAAAAGATACTGTAGATCAATCGAGTATGACCTCAGATGAGTTATTTTGAGACAAGAAGTCTCAGTATACTTATTTGAACAATGATGATCCAAGACTGATTACTCCAGATAGTGATTTAATAAAGCAGCAAATTAAACTACAAGAAGGTTTTAGTTCAAAGCCTTACATTCATTCTCCTAGGGATAAGGAATTTGGTACATCAGAAGTAAACAAATTGATTCAAATGGGAGTTTTTCAAAAGGGTCTTGCTACTCATACATCAAGTCTATTTTTAGTTCGCAGGTCACCACAGCATTCTCCACATATAGTTGCAGATTTGAGAAGGGAGAATCAAATGTTTAGAAATGTCAACAAGTCTACTCACACTATCAAGTCATTTTGTGAGGCATTTGGAAGGAATAGGAACACATATATTACTGTTTTAGATTTGAAATCAGCTTATTATTCGCTTAAGTTGACTGAAGATTCGAAACAGTACATAGGAGTCACAGTATGTCAGAATTACCCTGCAGTAACATTTTCAAGTTTACCCATGGGGCATAGGCAATCTGGTAGTATATTCAATCAAATAGTGCATTACATCTTGCAAGAGTTACCAAGTGAGGTTTACAAAAACCGAGTGCTGTCATATTTTGATGACTTGCTGTTATTTGATACCAATGAGTCAGATCATTTGGAGACCATAGATCTTGTTTTGGGTATTTTAGCTAAACATGGCCTCACAATATCGTTGTCGAAAGCTCAGATAGCTCCAGTTACCCATGTCAAGTTTTTGGGTTATTTCATTGATTTACAATCACCAAGGGGCCCAAAGTTGACTGTGTTGAAATCAAGAGTAAATGATATTGATAAGCTGCGACCCCCTCGCAATAAAAAGGACGTGAAGCGTGTCTTAGGCATGCTCCAATATGTATCACAGTTCATACCAGGTTATCAGCAAATTGCAGTGCCACTTACTGGATTGCTTAGAAAAAGATCTGAATTTAATTGGACAAAGGAACATGATATAGCATGGAATGAAATTAAGAAAAGGTTAAGGGAAGCACCAGCGTTGTCTTTTCCTTCAATGAAGGAAGAGGACTACTTTATAGTAAAAACTGACTGTTCTAGGACAGCTATGGGTGCAGTTCTTAGACAAGTACAAACGAATAAAAATGGTGAAAGATCAGAACACTTGATTGCTTATTTTAGCAAAAATCTCCCAAGATTGAGTACTTTAACTTACTCAGTTTTGGAATTAGAGATGACTGCTCTTTACGGTTGTTTAGTAGCATTTCAGACACTGCTTGTAGGGAGATATTTTCTAGTAAGGACTGATCACAAGGCCCTTGAGCATGTCATGAAAAATCTGAATGCTCCACCTACTCCTAGAGTGCAAAGGTTACTTTGGAAATTGTCTTCATTTCAGTTTAGCATCAAATATGTGAAACCTTGTGACGTCACTGTGGCAGAATTTCTGAGCAGACATTCTAGTGAGGATACAGAAGACCACAATTCTATAGTTCCTATAGGAATTAATAATAAAGAACTGCTAGAGTCATTTCCTTTTGACTCGGTGACATTGGACCACTCTTTAGTTGTTACAAGGTCACAAACAAGACCTCAGACACTTGAAAAACAAAGTGCCTCGAAAACAATTGATAATGACTCTAGATTGCCAACTACGCATGTTTCCCAGACCGATATTGCAGCTAAAAAGTCAAATCTCTTAGCTACAAAAACAGCAGACCAACAGACTGAAATTACAGACCAGACAGAAAAAGTGGACAGTAATGAGCTTGCAGTGCCAAAAGGCTCAAGACTGAACGAGACAGTTGTATAATTCCCCCTCACAGATTGTGGTGCCAAAACCTACAAATAGAAATGTCATTCATGACTTTAGTGAAGGAAAAGAGACGAATGGAGCTGATAAGCCTACAATTAATGATCCTGATAGGACACTAGTGACAAATGAGCCTTTGTTTGCAGAAAAAGGTCCTAAACCGATCTTACTGTCCAAAATGCCTTCACAGAGAGAAATAGATATAGGACTTAGAGATGCAGTGTTTGGAAAATTTAAGGAAGTTACCTTACACAAAAGATGAAATAGCAAAAGCACAAAAGAGTGACTCTGATTTTGGTTCATTGTACAGGTATTTGCAACATGGCACATTACCAGGTGATCACTCGAAGTCACGGTCTATACTAGCTCTTTCTGAACATTATGTACTAGCAGATGACATTTTGTTTTACTTGAGAAGTTGTGACAAGAAGGGACAGGAAGTCGAGGCTTCTTAAGCTCTTCCAAAGGATTTTATCCTTCCTGTGTTGAATCACTATCATGTGTCACATCGTGGTTTTCACATGAAGACCTCAAAGTTATATCTTAGTTTGAAATCTTTGTTTCATGCACCGAATTTGTATTCCCATGTCTTGAATTTTGTTAGAACTTGCTTGACATGTAATCAGATAGCATTGGAGCGAAATGCTCACTTACATAGAGAATGGACTCCAAGGTCCTTGGATGGTTTTAAACCTTTTCATTGTGTTTTTATGGATTTTAAAGTCTTGCCAAAGACAGTTGATGATTACAGGTATGCATTAGTCATGGTGTGTGAGTCACACGCTTTTGTGTGGCAGTTCCATTGAAAACTAGAACCGCACAAGAGACTGCGGAAGCTGTTGTGAATCACTTGTGTTTGCCTTATCGTACCCCAAAGGTTCTTATTTGTGATCAAGATACTAGTTTCAAGAACAATTTGATGGAAACTATGGCAAAATTGTTGCATGTGAATTTGCATTTTGTCCAAGTCTGTGGACACGAAAGCTCAAAAGCTGAACGATTCGTTCAAGTCATTTCAAACCTTTTAGTTTCCAAATTGGGACACAATTACGAAGTTTGGCCCAAACTTTTGCCTTATGCTTGCCATGCATATAACACAAGTAAGGTAATGGGATTGGATTACTCCCCACAGTACCTCGTGTTTCTGAATAAAGATAGATCGCTTTTAGATGCCGCTGAAAGGCCATTTGAGCAGTATTGCGCTGCGAAGGATGATATGTTGCCTTGATGAAGGACAGATTTAAAATAGTGTCAGACATAGTGTTGGAGAGACACAATGCTGGACAACAGCATCAATGCATTACGCATGAAGCCAAACAAGGTCATAGGTTTAAAAACCTGAAAAAGGGTGATTTAGTTTATTTGTTGTGTCCAACATCTACTGCATTGTACAAAAGTGACA
Organism: Alitta virens; assembly: GCA_932294295.1. NCBI lineage: Eukaryota > Metazoa > Annelida > Polychaeta > Phyllodocida > Nereididae > Alitta > Alitta virens. Next base: position 17,142,984 of record OW028576.1, read on the forward strand.
AAATTAAATTCAATTACGTTGGAATTTTGTACGTTTATGAGATAGTGAATCAGAATGAATTCATACTGTCCACAGTCAGAAATGAAATACTTACAGGTTCATATCATTTGAACAGACTGAAGAAAGGATCAATTGCATTACCAAACGGTGAATATGCGCATACCATTGAAGAACTTAGAAAGATAAAACTGAAGATGAGAAAATTCCTTCAGATGTAAATTTGCAGAATGAAAGGTCATTACCTCTTGCTTACTTTATCTCAGAAGATAAACATTCTTACAGAGAAATTGACAGAGAAATTGACGCGCCAAGAATTGAACAAGGACATGCTGAATGGTCCTATGCATTTGTAGAACAAACAAATCCTGAAGAAAAAGGACGAATTATGAAGTCTTATTATGCAAAGATAAATCGTATCAGATGGATGAATGGAATGCCAAACATTCTGTGTCATTTACCAAATAAGCATACGAGAGTTCCATTTGCATTTTGGGTTACAATTGAACAGCATCCTATGCTATGTGGTAACATTGACAAACTCTTAGCATTGCCTATCAGACAAATAGGTTCATTTAAGAAATTCATGAAGGAAATGTATTATTAAGAAGGTACAAGTACAGGAGAAGAATATATATAGTCTAATACATATATATATATAGCACCATGGATACATACTTTGAACGCAAGTATTGTGAATTAATATAGAGTGCTATAAGACTAAAAGAAGTATTATTGTTATTTATAAGACAGGTACTAGTTAAACGCGCAATATAGAAGGTTATAATGGATTTATAAAAGCGAGAATGATCACTTGCGAAAATACTCCATTTTCTAGCGTGATGTTTATAATTAATCAAAAAGATCTATTGATTAAGACATTTAAGTACTTGTTTCAGTTATTCAACACATAATTGCAGTGAATTGCAAGCGAGCGCACAGAGCGTTTTGAATTAGAATATTCATGAATGGCGTCATATATATTTATAATATCAATCATGCGCAAAGTCGCGCTATGACTAATTATGGTATGCAAATTGGGACAGGCCGTCGCTTCAAGGAACCAACTTCCTATAATTGTTTCTCCTAGAATTTAATTTCGTTTATAAACAAAGTGTACGTTCATTTAGTCCAAATTGATTCCAATTTCCATCAACTATACTGAAAAATCATTATCGATATCGATCACCTGAACCAAAAACAGTTTTAATGGATTTCCGTCCGGAGACAACTGAGTTAATTTATGCCTTGCACTACTTAGAGTTAATTCATTACTCTAACTCACTAACATGTACTAATGTCAACCATCTTTATAGTTAATCGTCAAAATTCACTAATATGTACTAATGCCTAATGTCAACCATCTTTATGGTCAATTGTCAAAATTCAAAAAACTATTTCATCTTCCAAATTCATTTTATGTGACTGTGAAGTCATTATTGTTGCTATTTCTTGAATGTAAATCGTTACCAAGAATATAATTATAAAACTCAAATACCATGTTACTTACTTTCAAGCAAGCTTTCTTTGTCAAAAATGACCATAGTGCAGGGATGTCCTCTGAGGAGGGCTTGCTTGGTCTATACTTATTTTATGGATTTGACGTTCCTCGTTAACTCAAGTTAACGATGGGTACAACCCGTTATTTACAATTGATTTACTTGGATATTTAGTTAGTTTTGTAGTTAGTTGTTGTATTAAGTATGGTTGATTTAACCTTGCTTGAGCACGAAGTGGCATGAATGCTCGTTTGGTTAAATTTGCTGAAGTGTAATTATTGATTATTTTGAATGCACTACAAGGAAACAGTTCCTTAATTAATTATTTACATTATCTTTAATTGGATCAATTAACGCTCATTTACTTAATGAGTAATGACTTAATGACTTGCACTTATAATACTTTAATGCTTATTTGTATAATCAATTTAGTTCAGACATAAAACGAATACTTAATTACTCTGTATAATACGCAGAGCCGATATTGATGATTTTATTACCTATTTTTATCGCGATTATTATACTATGATGTGATGTATTATGTTATTTTATTTTAGTAACTAATTCTTGTTTTGTTTTATTGTCCGAGGTTTCAGACGCTTGGTCCATCTTCGCTGCAGGCTTGCTGCCTCACCTACTCATGCACTTTTTGGCACACATTGATCTACAAGACTACAGGTGCGATTCTACTGTCTACAAGACGTACCATACAACTGTCATTATGGTCGTACTTCGAGCGCTAACTACTACGTCATCTACAAATCTCGGTTGTGTATTAGTGACATTGTTCCTGAGTTCGTGATCCCTTCCACCTCATCTCGTCTTGTTATGTTGCCTTCGTTCGTGGAATGTTCTTGGATCATTTCTTCTACTTCATCTTCTTCATCTTCCAGATGGAACAAGATTGGTCATTATCTTCATATTCTTCTTCGTCTTCTAGACTATATCACTTTGCCGAGTGACTTTCAACCACACCTCTTTTGCAACCCTCGTTTGCATTTCCTCATTTGCAAACTCTGGGGTTGTAAGTCGTGCGATATTTGACTTGTTATAATAGTGGTTATTCATGGAACTGTAGTTATAGTTCGCTCAAACTTTATATGATAATAATACGAATTGAAGGACTATAATTCGCTGTGACTTTAATTGACCATTTGACTTTTATTGACAGTTGTTTCCTCGTATTTATATAAATATGTGTGTGTCATTGGGTTGTGTGGGGAAGCTTGGTGGCCCTGTGGTCCTTCTTGCCAGGCTCTGATAACTTTAATATTAATTGTTAATCATTAATTACTTTTGTATTTGTATTTATTACACTTTTATATGATTATTTGAAATATTTCGCGACACACAAATGCTTATGCCGTTTGTATCAAACGTCACATGTTCCAACGGTGATGTCATAATGTCTATCTTTTAGCATTTGTGTTATGATAATATGGTTAGTGATGGTTGTAATCACTGCTTCCTGATGTAATGGTTATTAATAGAAATTACAGCTAAGCATGTGCTGTGATGCAGGCCAGAGTGTCATCCTGCCTTAAGAGTGTGTAAATAGAATAAGCAGGCCAGTACAGGGGAGAGCAGCAGACTTGTAAGCAGGGGAGTTGTAGCTAAGTAGGATGTTGGGCAGACTGGCATAAGATGTGATGTTAGAATATCTCTCAAATGTCAAGAGAGATAAAAGGTATGTTTATTCAATTGTTATTTCATAAGATTCATTAATATATAAGAACTGTTGTGCACTGCTACATTGCGTTTCGTGACAATATTAAGTGACAATATTAAGACATATTTGTTTAATGATAATAAAACATTTTAATTTAACCATGCTCGTCGAGTCTTCAATCAGAGGAACCGATCCCGTAACACTAGGTCAAAGGGAAATATTATTCAATATTTTGTTTCTTGAATAATAAGTGATTATTATATTCAAATTCCCTGGGAGAAGTCCATGTGGCTATATCTCAGCATTTTTATGACTCATTTTACATAATAAAAAGAATTATGTTTCCTTTAATTTTCAAATTGGTTACATAATTTATTTTCACAGCAGGAATCTCTTTCCCTTTATACAAATATGCAAGTACATAACGCTGATGCAGAAGCCTAATGTTTACTTAGTTTAAATCATTAAATCATTGCGGAAATGTCTTTATCCTTTTCGGATTAATTAAGAGAAAATTATATCCATAATGTTCAGTAGTTTCAATCACTACCTAGACAACAATAAATTTTACGTCATTTTACATGAATGAAAGAATCAGCCACATGGAAACAGTTCCAATAAATATATGTTTAGATCTTTCCAAATCATTCAATAATCTCGATCATGTGAGATCAATGAAAAAGACAAAATTATGATGGTGATGCAGGTAATTCATTATTATTCATGAGGATAATTAATTAAGAAAAGAAAATTACATATATAATTCAATAAGACATAATTAATCTATTCTCAGGCATCTTATCCGTCATCTTAAGGCTGTGACAGATATTTTCAACCCAATATATTCTATGCTGATGATATAGCACTGTCTTGAATAAATGAAAATCTGACCTGACAACACCTAAGAAATGTCATGTGTAAGAAAGGGAGTGTCATCATATCAATTTTTTCATGATGTTCCATTGACTACCTCAACCCCATATTACTATTGAATACCAATGTAATATTTGGATTAGTTGGTATGTTACTCAAGCGGATTATTTTAGCATCCGGGCAGCTGCTGAATTTTAAGTCTTTTTGTTCCAGCCAAGCATAATTCTTATTAATATATCATTCCACTTTTTGGCACCCAGCCTGTTTTTGTCATGAAAAATCAGCAACCTTTCTGCTATAGCTGATACCCCGACTATGTGATAAAGCCATGTGCAAAAAAAACTGGGGTGGAACCAAGATTTTGTAGTTGATAATATATAAGGTATAACAGCCCACATTAGTAAGTTAAGAGGAAAAAGCCTAATATAATAATGTATTGTGTATTGCAGAAAAGAAATTTCATGGAACAAAACAATGAAAATCATATACCACCGGTGTTGTCTTATTGCCATACTTTATAAACTAATGTAACTGGGTCTTTTGTGCCAAAAAGACTATGTTTTTTTCCATGGCAAAACAGCTAGTAGATCATGATAACAATCTATTTCTAAAAAAACAATTTGCCAAAAAAAACAAGTTTGCTCTACCTAATATTCAGGACATTGTGAAGCTGACATCACACGGATTATTCAATCAATCATGCCATTTTTTTTCATTTGGATAAAAAGGTGAGTTTGTTGTTGCTGTGTACTGCAGTGAACTGCCAAATTTTCCTTTAAGCTATGGAAACCACTGAACTTTAAGGTCCCAAAGATTAGTTGTTAATATAATATGATTTTTAAGATAATCTAATTATTAACAACTAAAAATACTTCGAGTCAAAATACACAAATTATACCCAGCATAAGTGCATGACTGTTTAAGCTACTCTATAATCAATGCATGAATAATTACAAACATGCAATGCTTCATCTATTCATTATTTATCTAATTACTTAATATTGTATGTTAGCATGTCATACTCTGCATATATATTTAGCACTTTCATGATAATAGCATCCTTCCTTAGTTCATGACATGCCAATATTCCAATGAATATAAATTAGTGTTCATTTTTGAGAAAACCAGATCAATCTTTCAAGAAGGAAAATATGAATTACTCCATTTGACACATCTGTACCATTCAGGGGATTTCTCTAGGGCAGAATGCTTAGTTTCTTCAATAATTTGTCTACTTCCAGAATTTCTATCATTTTTCTGGGACAAAGAAAAAATAAATTGAAACTAAAAACAGCTTCACAGTAAACAGTGAAAATCTATGCAGAGTTCTGATTTTGATTAGGGAAGTTACAGTCTGGCTTACTGAGATACCTGCCTATTTTTTTTATTTTTAAACTGACTGAAAAGCAACTAGACATTAATTTTGAACCCAACTATAGCAATTTACTGTAGGATTGCTTTATTTGTGAATTATTTTGTTGTAATACTGAATTGTAGTTCTGTTTATGGATGGATATTGCTATACTTTATAAACTAATGTACCTGGGTATTTTGTGTAAAAAAGACTTCTTGTTTTTTACCATGGCAAAACAGCTAGTAGATCATGTGATAACAATCCATTTCTGAAAATATGCTTTCTCTACCTAATATTCAAGACATTTCGAAACTGAAAATTAAAAAGGTTTATTCAATTAATCATGCCTTTTTCTTCATTTGAATGAAAAGGTGAGTTTGCTGTTGCCGAGCTAGTCACTTGTCTATATAAGGGGGCACAGCAGTGAATTGCCACATTTACCTTAAAGCTATGAATATCACTGAACTGTAAGCTCCCACAGATCAGTCATTAATAAAATATGATTCTTATGATTATCTAACTATTACAGACTAAAGATTCATCGAGACAAAATACACAAGTCATACCCAGTATAATTGCATGACTTTAAAAGCTACACTATAATCAATGCATGAATAATCATTACCTAATATTTGTAGGTTAGCACGCCATATTCTACATATATATTTAGCGATTTATGATAACAGCATCCTTCCCCATGCATTTAATTTAAATCATTTTAATTCATGACATGCCAATATTTCAATGGATTTGAAGTGGTGATGATTTTTGAGGAAATAATTTTTATCTGTCAACAAGGAAAATATGATTTGCACTATTTGACACGTTTGTATCATTCAGTGGATCTCTCAATGGCAGAATGTTTGGCTTAGTTTCTTCAATAATTTGTCTACAGCTTTTGATTTCATTTGGGATTACAAATGGTAAGTGGCGATCTAGTAAACTTTAGGTATTTAAGCTTATATCCAAACTGAATGTTCATATGTTAGTTGGTCATATATACAAAGCATAGAGATACACCAATTAAAAGAATCTCTGGGCCAACTTTCTAACTGATGACAGAATCTTCTTTTAATGAATTAAATCAACATATTTTCTATTATTTGTTCGGGACATAGAAAGGCTAATTCAAATCATAATGGCTTCACAGTAAACAGTGGAAATCTATGCAGAGTTCTGATTTTGATTTGGGAAGGTATAATTTCACTTACTGCGATACCTCTCCATATTTATTTTATTTTATCAAAAACTGGCCAAAAAGCAACTAGACATTAATTTGAAAATTTATAACACCTTACTATAGAATTGCTTTAATTCTATGTTATAAAGTTGTAATACTGAAATGTAATTCTGTTTTAGGATCGTATATTGGTGATGTTTGTCATCAAAAATGTGTTAAAGAAGAGGGCTGCCTGGCCAAGAATATGAAAAGTTCTTGCCATTATGTATTCAACAAAAGTGCTACTTGGGAAGAAAATAAGAAATTTTGCAAGACAAGGAATATGACAATGGTTAAATTGCCACAGAAGATGAAGATTGAAGAATTTGTCAAGGAAATTTCAACAACGTTTAATTCTGATATATGGCTTGGAGGGCAGCTGACAAAACTAGACAAATGGATGTTTGTGAATAATATTACACTGGAAAATACATTGGGAAATCAGGCATCAAAAATTAATGGTATGTAAGATAGCTGATATTTGCTTGACTTTTGACCTACCTCTAACAGATAAATACAGAGGAGTTGGATTTCAGAACAATTTAGTAAGGAAATTCGAACAAAACAATACATTCTAGTGAATACCACATTCATACCTTATGGTTTTCACAATAACTTAAAAATCAAAGCCCCTCTAAAATCACCACTGATCACATGCCAGAAGTTTGTCCAATTACAAGCAAGATAAGTATACCAATATAGTAATCATAGCTATTCCAAACATTCACCAAAAGCATCTAAACTGAAAAAGTTCCATATATATTCTTCCAAATTTTAGACCACTGCCTTTAGTTCAGTCTTGCTCATATATAGAAAAAATCATACAAAATATTTAACTTTTGCTGGAACCAAAATCACCATGTCATTTCTGGACTGGCTCGGGATAGAATAATCTGCTAAGTGTTGTAAAAAACCACATAATTACCTCAAATCCTTATATCTGGAATCATAAGCCCAATTCCAATAATAAAGAAATGCATTGTTTATTTTCTCTTTGATTTTTACTGTCGCTTGCATTTTCAAGTTTTATATGAAAATCATTTCCCCTTCGTCCGACGGGGACATGAAAAATCAGCACAAAGTGCATTCATGTGTTCTGTTTCATGCCTTGACCAGAAATAGATGTTGAAATATTAAACTTGTTTAAAAAAGAGGACCTAGAAAAGCATTCAGAAGATGTATGCTGAGATATAAACAGAAATGCATACACGTGTTGGGCAAAAATTAGGTTTTACCAACTCATGACATATAATCATGGGAAATGTGTTATTTTTGACATAATTTGTTACCAATGCCCATTCAAGCAAAGCATAGATGTCTAAGAAATAAGCATGCATACAGATGCTATTTATCTTGCAACTTATGCAGTTGCAGAAAGGCAGATATTAAAATGATGCAATGAAAAATTCACGTTCTAAAAGTATAAAAAAACTTTCATTTTATTCAAATTCACTGTCTACCCATTTGACCAACTAGCCTCGTATTGCCATTGGATGTTTAACTGACCTGATATGTTATAATGTTCCAGATGATGATCATCTGAACCAGTGTGGAGTAGTTTTGTATAGAAATAGTGAAAAGGACATAAAAAAACAAATGGTAATCAAAAAAGAAAATTGCAGCGAGAAACATCCATTTATTTGCCGCTTTGGTAAGATCACCTCATCTGGCATAAAAGTTTATTCTCACATATCTAAACATTTTTCACATATGTCAGTTGAGTGAAAATTGAAATTCTCCAATTGCAGATGACTGGAATGGAGCAAAGAGTTTCTACTTATCAGACTCTTCAGCTGATTGGTATATGGCACAATCACGGTGTGAAATGCTGAATGGAAAGTTGTTGTATCTGACTGAACGAGAGCACATCCAGATTTTGAAACCAAAATTTCTTGAAACCCAAAATCAAACTCTGTTCATTGGTCTAACTAAGGGTATCTGGCAATGGGAAGGTAAGTCCGTTTTTTGTATTCAAACATTTAGAACTTTGATGGTAACATTGCAAAAGAAATTCCCATGATGAGAATGAGATATTTGGGTGACCTGAATCAGTTTTCACTCTATCTTCAGCATCTTTCTATCTCCCTAACCTATGCCTGAACCGTTTATATTTGATTTTAACCTTGAGCGTAAAAAGTAATCTAACTGACAGATGGTGAAGAAATTTCAAGTCACATCTGGAGAAAGAGAGGACCAGGCACTGGAGAATGCTTAATGATGAATGCTGATGGTACCTTGAATGCTGAGGACTGCAAAAAAGAACTCAAGACAGTCTGTGAAACAATTGAGTCATCAAGACTTCCAATCAATGCAATTGCGTGTAAGTTCAATTCTGTCAAAATATTTGTGCAAATTCATCAAAGCTAATCATATAATACTTTGAACAAAACTTTATCATTTCTTATAACTTGATATTTTTATATCTATTATTTAGTAAAGTGCATTAGAATGGATTTTATTCAGATAATGCACTATAAATTTGTAATAAAACAATAATAGTAATAATTCTTAAAAAGTCGGTTGACATGACATTTTTGATTTTATTTTTATCTTCTTATGGATTAAGATTGCATAATAAAATGATAGATTTTCGTGTCACCGGAATAATTCAGGTTGTAAAAAATAATATAATACCCATGCATATAGCTTCAATTTAGAAAAGCTTTAAATGTCAGATGCCCAGTAGCTGACATCTCAACTATATACTGAAAGCAAATAGGAAAGTGGGTATTCTGCATATTTTGAGCCTATTTCCACAGCACTATGATTAATAGTTGAAGATGTGGCATTGTTAACTAGATATATCTAGTGATGCTGCACATAAAGAACCCCTAAGAGGTGGCTGTTCACATTGGAATTTTCAGCTGAAATTTTTTTGACATACTTAGGGGTCAAAGCTTATCTATATAATGACCAAAACGAGTTAAAATCTGAAGAAAATAGTTTTTAGGGTATTGTTGACCATACCAAATACGGTCATTCCGCTCATCCTGAGTGGTGTTACATCCTAATAGGTTGAACGGTTCTTAAGATATAGCTAAATTAGCTTCTTAATTACCTGCATGAAAGGCCAAAATCATATACTGAGGATGTACTGGTATAAGGAGTTCTTCATTTTCTCTCAATCCATGGTTGCGATATTTGCATTTCATCTGTTTTGAATTCATAGAATATTTCATCATAATCATAATCATGACCTTCCCAAACTTGATGGAATCTTGAGATACCTTTGAATGCTTGGCAATCATAGGTCAACCGAAAGTTTTGGTGTAATTGTGTTTTGGCTTCCGTTTAAGAACTTTTTTTGGGCACTTTAGGTCTGTATCATTCAGAAACAGACTAGCATATTGATGAAGACCAATATTGTGCCAACCATCCAAAAACTAACAAATTTATTTGTTTTGAACAAAAACTAGATTATAAGCTATCTAACCATTTATATAAATGGCTAGATACTACATATAGTAGTAAATTTGCTCGTTCATGAATACTTGGGCCCTATCAGTATCAAAGAGTAAACTATCAAGATCGGTAGAGGTGCATGCAATTTAAATTGAAATATCTCATAACTGAGTCACAATATAATTATTAACTGAATCAAAACATATGAATACAATGGAACATTATATTCACAATTTATTGATTCTTTCCCAGCATAGTAGAGTATTCAGATGGTGCTTATTTCACTCAGCCAGATTGGTTCATTTGGCCAACTTCGTCAACTAGATACATTTCTGACCATGTTTTCTTCCTGGAAAATGATAGTTGACCAATGATGTGAAATAAATTGTATTCACTGTGCATTGTCTGTAGCAAATGCTCAACTGACACTTGTATATTGTAGTATACCTTCAACAGCTGAAACTTATTTCATGATATTACTAGTATACTAAATATGCACATTATGTTGGTTTGTATGTATACTCTTAAAGGGAAACACAAGGACATTTGCATGTTAATTTTAAAAGATCTATTAGACGTAAATAAATATATTGTAGTGAAAAGAATAGTTAAAAAGATACGTTTAGTATGATTTTACACCGATTAATAGTGCATTTTTCACGGTCCGCTGAAATGCTGGGGGCCGCCATTATTGCACACGGCACGCAAGCTAGTGACATCACTTATGTACTCTTAAATCTGCGCAGATTGCAACTAATCCACTTCATTGTTCATTGCAATGAAAAGATAGCATTAGTTGAATTAGGACTAATTGCAATGAAAAAATGATTTGTATTTATGTAGGTATAAATTTTATTACAACACCCAACCATAAGCCTTGGTGTTATATCAGTTTTAATTTAATCATTGCTTATTATACACCATTAGAAAGATTATGTCTATCAGGAAATAAGCTATTTCAAAATAACATTTCTTTTATTAACCCCTACATGTATTAAAGGCTAATCCAAATTGACAGGTTTATTATAGGACATAACTATATATATAGTCTTATCATAATAATAGGTTATTTTTATAGCACTATAGATTCAATAAAATTGCTCTGCATTGCTTTTCAGATGAATGTTTATTCATAAAATTTACTTTTTATATCATATGGTAGCCTGTTCCAGAGCATATAGTCTTGATGTAAACTGCTGAAGTCTGATCCGTGCATAGAAGACTTGGGAAAGGTCTGTTATAGGCCATAAAAGATTTTATTTACCATCAGTGTCAAATTGACATAAAAGCAATTCAGCCTGACACCTTTTCATAATGCAATTATACTGAGGCATTAACCCAATTGACACCAATAAAAATCAAATTTGCAGCTCTGAAAGTCAAGTTATGTATGACTTGTAGTTTCTTAGATATAAGTTTTAATAATGAAAGAAATTAGGCGTAAAACACTGCAAATCTAGCCATACATATAATTTATGCATATGTGCGACAATTTTATCCTATTATAGATATATTTAAAACTCATACTTGGCAATACACCCAAGTAATTATAAATGACTCTGCTACAGCAATGGACTTTTTTTTTATATGTTATGTCAATTCAATTAATTTAATTTTGATGTGTAAATATCACCTATTTATAGGCCTATATCAGTGTTAAAAAATATGCGAATTCTAATATACAATTTTTAATGAAAGTTCATTCCTCGGCCTGGTCACAATCAACCTGTACTCTGGGTGGGCACGGAGGTTTGATCATGAGAGTCTGATGAGTACTTTTTAACGAAATTATTTACCAATGTAAGTTTTATAAATATTTTGCTTTTGATTTGTACACTTTTTGATTTTCTATACTCTCCATGTGATTTTATATTTTAGGCTTATATGCCAAGGCTGATATGTATGTTGTTCCCTGCCATGGAGGTTGAGAAAAATACAACATTGATGAATCTAATACATAATACCTCTCTAAAATCTTAAAAAAAATAATGATAATTTAGTACTCAGTTATCCACATTTTCAAAGTCATTGTTTTTCACCACGAGACCAAGGGGTGTAGAGGCCGTCATTTATGCATGGATAATTAATTGCATTGTCTCAAATTGTTCAATAACAATTTACTTGACATTTGGTGAGAACTGTGACATGCTCTTAGCTAGGAATATTTAGAGATTCCTAGCTCTTAGTATAACAAAAGCTCAAGTGCAATCAACACCTGTTATTGGCAGTATGTTGTTATCATCAGTTGCAATGCCAAGCCTCTAGAATACTTGGCTCTCATTTACTGAGACATGTAGTACAACAGTGAGGTATTTCCGGTGAGTGCAAAACACCGGGAATCTCGAAAATGGCGGCCTCCGTAGTTCACAACACAGACCTAATTAATGCAGGATATTACTTTACCAGTGCATATATACAAGTTATGAATGGCGGGGATGTGTTTCTATGGACCTAAGCTAACTTCTGAGAGGTAAAGTGCTGAAGGTGTTAGTTCCCCTTTAAGATTTATATCAAGACACACTAACGACAGATGTATTGATTAATGAAAATTCCTTATTAAATTAAGCTTAATAAAGTGAAAATGACATAGATTAATATATATATATAATATTTATGCTAATGGAAATTCAAAACAAACTTTACTAGTATGTGATATATAATACTAGAAATACAAATTGTGAATATTATGTAATTCTAACATAAATTGTGTCGAGATATAATAGTGTTATGAACTAAGTAGTATCTATAAAATATAACTTAAAAACAACAACAAAAATACTTAAGCTGGTCTTTTTCAATAAAATGATCCAAAGTCTAGGCTGGTGTCTAAATATAGGCCAACATAAAGAGGAAGATCAGCAACAGTTGCAAAAGTATGGTATACAAATAAACAAATGCTATATCACTGACAAAAAAATTAAAATCAAAACAACTCAAGGGTAGTAAATAAGATCGTCACAGGTATGGCCACTAAGTCTAAATGGGCGTTCACACTGTCACGGTTAAGACATACATATGACCTCATTCATTCTTGAACCACTCGCACGGCGATATAGATGCCCATGGATATTGGTGACCGACATTTGGCAAGCGTTCGACGGATGTTCGGCGAGAGTTTGAGGGATGTTCGTCGAGTGGTCGACGGATGTTCGGAGAGCGATCTACAACTGCTTCACGTACATTTGTCAAAACAATTTATACTGATTTGACAGAGCCATGAGTGAGCAAGTATAGTCTATTTTTGCCACATGTGGTCACTCGTTGGTCATATCCGTGACAGTGTGAACACTGCTTAAGACTAAGACTAAGACTTCTTTATTACAGTGACTTAAAAGTATGCATAACTATGCAAAAGATTTAACAAACAAGAACACTTTACATGCCCTACTGTGGGCTTATTCATCACTACATACATTTTACGGTTCAAACAGAAAACAAAACAAAATACCAACACATTTTTTTAATCTAGCTAGTGATACTTTTACAAATAAATAAATCTATTTAATTTGTTATAGAAATAATGCAGTGTATGTATATCAAGTGCTTTAGAAATACAAACTGTTGCCAAATCTGAACACTCTCATTAAGAAAAATAATGTATCAATGTCATCCATTAATTAAAATTGTCAAATTTTTTGTGACACTTTTTGAAATGCTTACCCTTATTTCACTATATTGCTATTGTTCACACAAAAGATGGAAGTCATCTTCAATCGTATCAAAACTAACATTTTGATACCTGCCTGTTTCAAATGACAGAGGTAGAATATCTGCACGAAACTGGGCATAAACTGACCGTATTCTCTTACTAAGATTAGCACATACATAGATTCAGTACTTATATCAGATTTATACATATTACAGTAATGGAGTTTAATTTTTAATATCGCAATTAATTCAAAAATTGTGAGGTTTTTTAAGATTATTTGATATCAAATTAAAATCAACATATTGTATATGTTATTATTTGATATTACATTTAAATTATTATATTGTATTTTTGACAGTGATTACACACAAGTTGCATTTTCAGATATTTCTTGTAATTCACCAAACCAATTCACGCCATGACAACTGAGCTCCATATTCAATCTCATAATAATTTTTAGTAATCTACCGGAATCCGGGTTCTTGGTTCTCAGACATGTAAAAAGGAGTGCGGCAACATCTTCCTTTTTTTTGTAAAAGTTATGTTAAAGTCACTGTAGACCTTTAGATGACCTTCAATCTATTGGATAAGAATATTTTCAGAAAATTATATGATTTTTATTGCCTCTTACCTCTTTTTAAAAGCAAATGGAAAATTTTTCATAATTGCATGCTGTTTTAGCTATTTAGTTACTAAAGTTCTTCACTTTTGCCGTCAACTGGTGATACACTGCCAGATCTTAGATCTGCTTTTCATACCTAATTTCTGATGATGTACTACGATGGAATAGTCATATTACAAACATTTGAATGAAAGTACATAGCTTTAAATTAACTGCTATGGATCATATTTTAACAAGTCTATGAATATGATTCATAATTTTAGGCACTGAAATAGCCTACATACTTGCGATCCTGTTAGGTCTTGCAGTGTTGGTGATAGTAGGATACATCATCCCAGTGTGAGTTTTTTGGTTTTTATTATTTTTATTTCATTTTTAATCATGTGCTTCGAAATTTAATGACAAACTAGGTGTCTAAAGAACAAACATTACCATTGTTAACAATTTTATTTATATGATACATACTTGGTTAGTAACTTAAATAGATAATACCTCCCATGTTGAAAATTTCCTTTTTTTGTCCCATCCATTCTTTGAGCTTCTTCCTTGAGCATCTCAAATTTAATAACGTAAGCCATATGATAAAAAAAAATTTTCTGAATACAATGTTGTCAAATCATTTTCTTTCATCCATCTTAGTAAATGCAAAAGCAAGCATCATGGAAGAAATGATACCACGGATGCAGGGATGCAGACAGACAATTATACAGTTCCACTAGCTGCATCAGATGAAACACGAGCAACTTACATCGGTAGAAGGAATCGTAATGTTGTAGCGAGGTATATAAAGTTACAAATAAAATTCACAATATGAAGTACAATTCAAACTCCTGTAGTTTTTAACGACTGAACATTTGATTCATGAAAAAAAATCATTGAATAGTAACTGTATGTCTTTTGTTTGTTTTTCAGTTTTGATGATATTAGTTCATTGATAAGGTGTGGCTATGAACCTATGTATATGCCTGATCAACCACTCTACCACAATACGTCACCCTTTTTTTGAGTGATTCAGAAATCTGAAGTACCTCATCAAACAGATCTATTGAGCTATGTACTTTATCTATTATTATACCAGATTTATCACTTTATTTGGTGTAAGATATCACTTTACTCATCAATTATAGATATGTGAGTAAACTATTATGTAAATGTACATTAACTGCAGATTATTGGTCAGACAAAACCGTGTCCTATTGTATACTATAGATGAGATACAAATCTATGCTGCAACTGTGTGTAATATTATGTAATGCTGCTGTGTTGTGTGTGATTTGATGTCTTTTCAAAATTTTTATATCAGCATGTATCAATTTCCAAATAAACAGTTTCAACTTTATTGGAGCTTCTTGTACGTTTTCTTGGTCCGACTTGCTTCAGATAATTTTTTCTCTTTTGAGCGCCATCTGTGTTGCCTAACAAAGGCCACCCATGACACTGTACCTTCACTTTAGTCAAACAATAACCATATACAACACCAGATCTGTCAATGCATTCCATATTCCCAGAGATAGGCATGAATTTTCCAAACATGGCATCCATTATATAATTCCCATGGCTTATAATAATAGTGTTCCACTTATCATAAACAACATTTACACCCACAGTCTCTCTGGATTTGCAAAATATATCAAGAGTAATCATCTAAACAATTACAAAGAAAATTGCTTAAATATGAAATTGATACATTGTCCAGTCCTCTTTCGGTGAGCTTTGCTTCATAAATGCCTGTGTTGCAGTCATTATATCTCTTTTGTGAATTTTGATGACTTATTTTTGCAGTTCATCTTATTTTATGGGGTTCTAAGATATCCAGTGAACATTTTACTGCTCTGATATGATATGTTGATCCTTCGGAGGTGAAGACCCAACAGTCATTCACTGTACAGAAAATGCTTGTAAAAGTAGCATGTGAATTTCATTTCAGTAACTCCAACATGACATTGAATAATGTGTTTATATTCATTAAATTTTCATACAATATGCATAAAAGGCTTGTAACAACAGCATGCGATTTTCAACTAAGCATCTCTGTTATATCAATGGATAATGTGGTGATAATTGTAGTGAACTGCTGGGGATCCTATACAGAAAGTCCTGCAATAGTGGCATGTGAATTTCATTGTTATCAGGTTCTAAATAGAAAATTCTTATAACAAAAGCATGTGAAATTCATTCAGTATTTTGTTCATCAATGTTTCTGTCCTGTCAACAAATGATTGTCACTCATGAGAAAAAATCCTTAATACATTGTCTTTTTTTTTTTAATTAACTTTATATTATAACAATGCTTATCTATTTACATTATTGTTATTATTATTATTCTTGAAATATTCTATTAACTTGATAAATTGTAATCGGTGACTCAGGAGATTTCAGTCTACCTTTAAATGCCCGGGGTTGCCTCTCGATAGCGGTCTTAAGACCTTAGAGAGGTCTCCCACACATAGAGAAAAACACCTTTTAAATGTCTCTTTACTTGTTTATTTTTCTATGTATGTTTCAATCAATGTTTGTACACTGCCAAATTTACCTTGAAGCTATGAAAACCAATGACCACAGATTCGTTATTAAATTAATATAATATGATTTTTATGATAATCTAATTATTAACAACTAAAAATACATCGAGACAAAATACACAAGTTATACCCAGCATAAGTGCGTGATAAAGCTACTCTATATATATAATCAATGCATGAATAATTATAAACATATAATACTTTATCTATTCATTATTTATCTAATTATTTTATATTGTATACTAGCATGTCATACTCTTCATATATAATTAGCACTTTTATGATAACAGCATCCTTCCCTATGCATATCAGTTGACAAACTTCTAGTATACATAAATTAGTGATAATTTTCGAGGAAACCTGATTGATCTTTGAAGGAGGAAAATTTGAATTACTCCATTTGACACATCTGTTTCATTCAGTGGATCTCTCCAGGGCAGAATGTTAAGCTTAGGTTCTTCAATAATTTGTCTACAGTCATATTTTCTATCATTTGTTTGGGACATAGAAAAAATATATTGAAACTAAAAAGGCTTCAGAGTAAACAGTGAAAATCTATGCAGAGTTCTGACTTTGAAAAGAGAAGTTATAACTTGACTTACTAAGATATCTGTCTATTTTTTTATTTTTAAACTGGCCAAAAAGCATCTAGAAATATATTTTGAACCCAACTATAACAATTTACTATGGGATTGCTTTATTTGTGATTTATTTGGTTGTCAGAAGTAAACTGACCTTATTCTCTTACTAAAATTAGCACATTTATGCATACAATTCAGTACTTATATCAGATTTATTCATGTTATAGCAACGGAGTTTATAGCGCATTTAATTCCAAGTTTGTGAGGATGTTTTTTTAAGATTATTTGATATCAAACTTAAATCAACATATTGTATACTTGACAGTGACTGCACACAATTTGCATTTTCTAATATTTCTTGCAATTGACCAAACCAATTCACAACATGACAACCTCACTCCCTATTATACCTCATAATAATTTTTGGTAATCTACCAGAACTTCAGGTTTTTGGTTCTCAGACACGTGAAAAGCACAGGAGTGCAGCACAAACTTCCTTTTTTCTTTGTAAGAGTTATGTTAAAGTCACTGTAGTTTTTAGATGACCTTAAATCTATTGGATAAGAATATTTGCCACTACTTTTTTAAAAGGCAAAATCGGAATTTATTCATTATAGCATGCTATTTTAGCCATGTAGTTGTTCCAAAAGTTCTTTACTGTTGCCATCAACAGGAGTGTACACTCTCAGATCTTAGATCTGCTTTTTATACCTAATTTCTGATGGTGTACTACGCTGAATTTGGCATAATTACAAAAACTTGAATGAAAGTAAATTGCTTTAAACTAGCTGCTACGGGTCATGTTTTAACAAATCTATGACATTATAATTGATAATTTTAGGCACTGAAATAGCCTACATACTTGCGATCCTGTTAGGTCTGGAAGTGCAATGTTGTTATATGAAATGTATGTCTCTTTGCGTAAATAAATGTCTTTGTCTGTCTGTCTTTCAAGAAAGAGACAGAACAGAAAGAGCTAATATGATATTAATTTTAAGAAATGTCCAGCTGTCATTGACTAAGTCGCTCACACAGTGTCTGAGGAATATCTAGGTGCAATTGACAAATGTGTAAGAAAAACGACTAAATACATCCTTGATATTGCAAAAATATGGAACAGTGTAGGTGATCCTTATCGCACTCTCCAAAACCTAATGGAGAACCTCAACACAACCCAAGCATGCTTGCTAACACTTGACTAATTATAATTATACAAAAAAAGAAGAACATTAAGAGTACTCTTCTAGAAAAGCGTGTTAATCAGTAGATTGCCATAAAACAGATCAAAACCTACCATACAACATTTCACCACATTTTATGTTGAGATACTCTAAAATAACTCTACGCTATGATACCCCAGCATTTTATTTTAATATACAGGTACTTTCATCTATAGTATGATAACATGAAATGTATTGTTGATTACCCAACATCGGCTCCAACCCGACGGGTACCAGTGGATACCCGGCGATACCCGTCGAGTCACTCCTGGGACTTGTGGCTAAGTCAGGAAACTCGGGCAAACTCCAGGGTCTCCAAAAAGTCGGCGGATTACCCGTGGAAGCCGGCAGGTTACCCGTAGAACCCGTCGAGTCACCTGTAGAACCCGGTAGAACCCGGCGAGTTATCCGTACCTAATTTTACCCCTAGTAAACCCGGCGGTGTTCAGGGGTTCAACGGGTAAGTCAACGGGTTCTACGGGTGACTCGACGGCTTCCATAAATAACCCGTCGAGTTTGCCCAGTGTCGCCAGCTGTTGATCCAATACGCTTGCTCTAGAGCTAGTGATGCAATGCGAACTGGGTGTATGATGTCATCACAGCGGGGTACGCTATCCAGGCAGTATATAAAGATTAATCAGTGGCTATGAGATCATTCAGCATGCTACCCAACAGAGAAGACCAATGCACCGCTCCAGAAATTTTTTTATCATGCCGATGAAGAAGACTAGATCCAGGATCTCTGCTGCAGTTCTTATTGATTTGGATGCAGAAAAGTCGCCTTCGTCTATGGCATCTTTCTCACATCCACCCAGCGATGAGGATGCATCTTCAGGATCAGAAAAGAAGATGAAGAAGAGTGCTCTTTCTGTGAAAGCAAAGCTGAAGAAGCCTGCACCTTCAAAGTAGCCTGCACCTGCGAAGTCGCCTGCAAAGCGGACTGCACCTGCGAAGTTGCCTGCAAAGAAACGCACGAGAATTGCGACAAAGACCTCATCAGATGCTGGCAGCACTGATGAGTCCACTGCTGCTAGTGCTCCTGTTCATGCTCCTGTGCATGTTCATGCTCCTGCTCGTGCTGCTGCTCGATCTCGTGTTCCTGCACCTTCTCTTGCGCCTACTCCTGTGACTGCTCCTTCGCCTGGTCCTTCGCCTGATCCTTTGCCTGCTCCTTCGCCTGCTCCTGGTCGCTCTGCAGCACCTTCGTCTGCTCGCTGATCTGCTGCAAATGTGCCTGCAACTGGTGCTCAGAAGATCTCGTGTTCCTGCACCTTCTCTTGCGCCTACTCCTGTGCCTGCTCCTTCGCCTGATCCTTCGCCTGATCCTTTGCCTGCTCCTTCTCCTGCTCCTTCACCTGCTCCTGGTCGCTCTGCAGCACCTTCGCCTGCTCGCTCATCTGCTGCAAATGTGCCTGCAACTGGTGCTCAGAAGAAGCAGCAAAAGCTGTTCCTGCCAGTTAGTGACGAACAGGATGTCGCCTACTGGTATCGGGACAATCTAATCTTTTATGATCGTTCATTAAAAGAATATAAAGATTCAGGCAGGAAGATAGCCCTCCTGAATGAAATGGCTGCCAAACTGAGTGTTCCCTGCAACAGATTTCAACTGAAGACCTGGCTGGAGTCTATGAGGACCAGTGCAGGAAAACTAGTAAAGCAGGGGCCATCCGGCACTGCCAAGGGGAATCCCACAGAGAAGGAACAATGGATATGTGCTAATTTTGGTTTCCTGGTGGACCATATCACCAGAATTCCGAGTCACCAGGTCAGCAATGTTCTTGCAAAGCGGATTGCCAAGAAGAAGAAAGAAACTCCGTGAACTGGAGGACAGCTCCACTGCAGCAGAGGAATCTGAGCCCCATGATCATTCCGATCTGGATATTTCTATGGATGCCCCTCCTGCCGAGCGATTCAAGGACGGCCCCTACAAGAAAAGGAGAAAGGAACTTGAGCAGCAGCAAAATGGGATGGATCAACTTGTTGATCTTGCAAAATTATCATCAGCAGTGCTGCAGGCAACATTGTAGCAAATAGTTGGTCCTCCTCCAAAGGATCTGACAGAAAGAAGAATCCGGGTGCTCGGTGACTTTATCGCTGCTGAGTGCATGACGCTGGATCCCGAGTCCTTCGATGAGCTGCATGTCCAACTGCTGCCAATGTTTTCACAACTAAAAGGCAATATACAGCGAGCAAAAATCCAGCGGCAGCAACCCCAGCAGCACCAGCAGCAGCTGCAGCAGCACCAGCAGCAGCAGCACCAGCAGCAGCAGCACCAGCAGCACCAGCCCCAGTACTTCACTGTTCCTCCTCCTCCTCCTGGGCCTCATCACCAGCTGCACTACAGCCAGTCGATATTAAGTCCAGAGAAGAATTGGCCACCCGCATCAGTAGCTGGACCTCCATCAATAATATCTGAGATGCCAGGCAGTGCCTCAACACCATTGAATATGAGTCAGTTTCTCAACTTGTAGAAACTCGAAACAACCCCAGCCTTTTTCAAAGCCACCAAATCCTCCCAAAGGAGCAGGCCTTGTACACATATTTGTGTTAATGTGGCACTATTGTTAAATCACTATTGTTCACTCCTGCAAGGATATTGCATTGGTCCTGATTGACCAATCAGGAGTGTTGTTTCATAAGCAAGATAATCCTTCATGCTCCACTGAGCATGAAGTTGTGAACCCCATAGCCTCACTTCACTTGCTAACTCAGCAGCTGTGAACAACTGGCAGCCCAATCCGGGTAAGAAAGTATTTCATTATGCTATTCTTGTCTATTGTAAATAGCTTATTCATTGGTTCCATATTATGTCCCATGATGAACAGCAATTGGTTACATTTGAATGGAAGAAAGAGCAGCAACAAAGCTTCAATGCATTGATTGGTGCACTGACCAGTGCTCCAGTCTTAGCTTATGCCGACTTTACAAAACCCTTTGAGCTTCACACAGATGCCGCCACATCATCTGGTTTAGGTGCCATCCTTTATCAGAAAGACAACGAAGATAACCTGAGAGTCATCGCCTATGCAAGTCGCAGTTTGTCAGAGAGTGAGCGACGTTACCCAGCACACAAACTTGAATTTCTAGCTCTCAAGTGGGCCGTGACTGACAAATTGTCTGATTACTTGAGAGGTGCCAAATTTACCGTAAAAACTGACAACAACCCACTGACCTATGTCCTCAAAAGTGCAAAGCTTGATGCTTGTGGCCAAAGGTGGGCTGCTGCATTATGCGATTATGATTTTGATATAGTCTACAAACCTGCTGTCAACATGCAAGATGCGGATGCTTTGTCACGACTTCCTGGTGACACATGAAAGAAATTAGTGTCGGCAACTGTTCATGCTGTGTGTCAAGGTCAGATGGTGATGGAATTAGCTTCGGCTTATGGAATTCCACCTCCGACAGATGTCTGCCAGAGTTCTGTAGTCACAGGACAATGGGACCTAGATTCTTGGTTAAAAGAACAGCAGAACGACCCTGACATCCAGGATATTCTAGCAGTGTTGAACAAGACTAAGAGCCATGTCACCACAACAGATGCAAAGACAATGTTTCGACAGCGAAACAAATTGAATGTTGATGTTGGTGGTCTACTTCAACGACATGTGAAGATGAATGGTAAAGATGTTGTGCAAGTTGTAGTGCCGAAAAACATTCAGCATGATGTTGTGAGGTATTTGCATGACAAAGTGGGACACCTTGGCACTGACAGGACTCTTGAACTGTTGAGAAGCCGATTATATTTCCCAAGGATGGAGACTTTCATTGCTGATTACATAAGAAAATGTGATTCATGTTTGCGGCGGAAGTCTAAACCACAGGTAGCACGAATGGGAATGTTGGAGTCAGTTGGTCCCATGGATCTTCTTTGTATTGATTATCTTTCTCTAGAGACATCCAAAGGCGGTTATTCCAGTATCTTGGTCATAACTGATCATTTTACGCGTTATGCGCAGGCAGTGCCAAGGCGTGACCAGACAGCGAAAACAACGGCAAAAGTTCTACTAGACAGATTCATCAATCATTACGGCCTACCTAGATGTCTGCACTCAGACCAGGGTGCACAGTTTGAATCACATGTCATCAAACGGCTTTGTCAGATGCTAGGTATCACAAAGAGCCACACCACACCATATCACGCACAAGTGAATGCTCAGACGGAACAGTTTAATTCAACGCTTCTGAACATGTTGGCTTGTCTACCTGAAGAAGCGAAGTCCCGCTGGAAGGATCAAGTTCCTTACGTCGACATGAGTCAACGGGATTCTCTCCTTTTGAACTCATGTACGGACGTCAGCCAAGGCTTCCTGTGGAGATTATCAGAGGA
This sequence comes from Alitta virens, assembly GCA_932294295.1. Taxonomy (NCBI): domain Eukaryota; kingdom Metazoa; phylum Annelida; class Polychaeta; order Phyllodocida; family Nereididae; genus Alitta; species Alitta virens. The sequence goes on from OW028576.1 coordinate 17,165,921, forward strand.
CTTATGTCAGACAAAGAAGCTAGTACAGAATATCTTAAGTATATTCAGGACATTCGTCAATCTCTGCAATCAGCATATGAGCGTGCGATGGGAAATGCTGACAAATAACACCTACGTGGAAAAGCTATGTATGATAAACGTGCGCATGCACCTAAGGTAGGACTTGGTGATCGAGTACTGGTTCGGAAAGTACGCTTAAAGGAAGGACCACATAAGTTGGATCACGTTTGGGAAAAGGAAGTGTACAAAGTGGTGGGCACACCATCCAAGGAGCTGTTGGTATTTGATGTCCAAGAGGAAAACAATAGGAAAGCTCGTGTGCATAGACTTCACAGGAATCTTCTCCTACCATTAGGACACGTGCCTGCAACACCATTTGTAAAGACACCGACTCAGTCTCGCATTTCATCATCCACCAAAAAGAAAGCTACAGTTAGAAGTGAAAACTCAGATATGGATAGTACTGACAGCACAGACTCAGATGTGATTGCCCCTAGGAATAAGCCAAACTTACGTCAAACTAAATCTCGCGCGGCGAGGACTAGGACTAGTCCTACTACTAGTCCTGCTACTCCTACAACAGAAGCTGCAGAACAGAGTGACAACTCAGAGCAATCGGCTCATGAGGAGGAATCACCGGGGGAAGAGGAATCTCAAGAAGAGACACCAGAATCTCACGGTGATGCTGAATCAACTCGAGCATCTACTCCTCCCAGAGATCAACCTGCTACTGTCCAAGAGAGACAAGCTCCTGCTGGCCCACGGAGGTCAACCAGGGTCAGGAAAGAACCAGCTTGGAAAACCAGTGGAGAATACGTATTATATCAAGAGAAGGTTGATTTACTGCAGCAAGTTTTACAGAAAATTGGTACTTTAGATTGAGTTATTGGTACATCTTCATCATAAATTAATAAAATATGTGAAATTCCATATTTGTTGGTTATTTGTTTAATGTTTACTCATACATTAGATTTACTAATATTTACAACTTACATATTGTTCAAGTATTATGTCCATTGGTGCAAAGTTATTAGAATACTAATTGTGTTGTAAGGATTGACCGTAGACTTAGACATTGTTAGGTTTGACTTGACATATCGGTACACAACTTGTCTTGGTTGGTAAAAAATTGTATTTGTTAACTTTGGTTAATCTTTACATAAATAAGTTGAGGACAACTTTCTGAAGCCTAGGGAATGTGTGGCACTATTGTTAAATCACTATTGTTCACTCCTGCAAGGATATTGCATTGGTCCTGATTGACCAATCAGGAGTGTTGTTTCATAAGCAAGATAATCCTTCATGCACCACTGAGCATGAAGTTGTGAACCCCATAGCCTCACTTCACTTGCTAACTCAGCAGCTGTGAGCAACTGGCAGCCCAATCCGGGTAAGAAAGTATTTCATTATGCTATTCTTGTCTATTGTAAATAGCTTATTCATTGGTTCCATATTATATCCTAATATGTATATTTCTATCTTTATTGTAGGCTGTTTTACCTTGTATGACTGAATTAAAACATAGTTAAACCCAACATTGTGTTTGGAATCTTTACACCTGCCACACATGGCATGGCAGAGTGTCACATTAACAATCAATCAAAAAAGTTCCAAAACCCTCCAAACTTTTCTCTATCTTTGTCCAAGAAAGTATAATATTTTAGTCCAAAATCAATTTCTTTACATCAAGTAACTTGTTCATATTTCATTTTGATTAGAGCATAAATACGTATTGGTCCATTATTTTGTAATATTTTTTTTATTTTACACTTGGACTATCTTTCAGTAAATTGCTTACTGTCACACAGTTTTCATATTTCTTTAGCAAACAAAATTGCAATTAACTTAAGTGTGGTGGTGTCAGGGTTAATAATTTTGAGCAAAGAAGACATAATTTTTTTGGTTCAGAAGTGCCGTAGTTTTTTCTTGTTCAGAAGTGCCATACTTTCATTATTTTTATTATTTTCATGGCAGTATCCTAGAAAAAACTAAGGCAGTTCTGAACCAAAAAAAATATGGCACTTCACCTTTGGGAGGACATCTGATGGCCACATGCTTTCCATCAATGGCTCCAACATAATGAGGAAAGTTCCATCTCGAAAAGAATAGTTCAGCGACTTGTCTCCACTCTTCTGGAGTTGTGGGGCAGGCCAGGACATCATCGGAATACTCTGCAATTATGGCTTCACAGACTTCTCGAATTATGGAGCTGATGGCATTGTGGGCCACTCTAAAGCCATACATGAGGGACCTGTAGCTGTCTCCAGTTGCCAAATAGCGGAGAGTGATGGCAAGTCAGAGTCCTAGCTCCAAATTTTTCCTCCAGTAGGTGTCTTCTTTCGTAATCCTAGGATCAATTTTGCCAAGGACCTCTCTGGAACATGGCTGGTTCCATTCTCAAAAAGTTGGTGTAACTTTGGGTATCCTAGACGAGCAGTTCATTCAGTAGACGCTCATAATATCAGCTGAGGTCTTCTCAACAGCCAGGGCCTCACCCAAAACCTCCTCCTCTTCCTCCTCTTCCTCCTCCTCCTCATGGCTGCCAGTTTTCTTTCTTCTTCTCTCTTCCTCTCCTCCTCCTCCTCAGCTAGTGCTGTCATCACACAAGCAAGTTGTAAATTAAATTTATAATTGGCCTGAGCAGCTTCTAGTAGCAAGGCTCTATTTCGTTCTTGTTGATGCATGTACATGGTTTTTCCTCTTCTGCAGCTGGAGACAGAATGATCAAGAGCAAGAGATGCAGCCCCTATTTATATATTTTGGTAATTAATGTATGGGAAAAACGTCAAATTCCAGGAGATACTCGAAGTGTTGTACGGGTACCCGACGGCTACTACTTTAAACCCGCCGACTTTCCCGTCGTTATAATTTAAATTTAGAGTTACCCGTAGAAGCCGTCAAGTTACTCTTTGAAGCCATCGAGTTACTCGTAGAACCCGGCGAGTCACTTCTGGAATTTGCCACTAAGTGGCCGTAACCCGGCGAGACACCCGTGGAAGCCGGCGGGTTACCCGTAGAACCCGGCGGGTCACCCGTAGAACCCGGCGAGTCACACGTCAGGTGATACCCGCCCCTTTTGGCTGCCAGAATCCGTCGCCAACCCAGCGAAAAAAGGTGTTGCATAACCGTTATGAAATACTACGGGTTCACTACGGCCGAACCGGCTATGTGAGACCTGGGCTTAAGGGCTCATCGAAAGTACTTTACGGTAAGATGCCGTTTATAAGATTTTACGAAAAGCAATCATCATTGACCTATTTTATGGCAGACCAACTCGCAGCTTTGCCAGCAAGATGCTGCCAAAACTACAGGAATCTTTTAGCAATGTGTGTCATTTTTTAACAAACGGAAATGCAGCTGTTTGTTAGATAGTGACTTGTAAAACTCACTTTCGCAATTTTGTATGATTGTTACATTTCTATGCTCTGTTCACATACCAAAAATTTAGATTTTGCCAAATAGCAAATGTGGTGTTTCCAATATATATATATTGTTTTTTAAAGAAACCCAAACTAAAATTGTATAGGGGACAACTTAAAATCCCAAATTTGGTTTTCCAGGGAGGATGTTCTTAGAGTTAGGTCCTAATCTGTTGGTAATAAGTATTACTAAAGTTTAATATTTGCTATTGACGACATTAGAGGTTGTCTGATTGTCAAAGTTTCAATACAAATGAGTGGTTTGTGTGGTAGTAGTGTAGATAGTACGATAAAACATGCAAATTTTTTTAAATCCTAGTGCTCTGATTGGACGGCCTCTTTATGTTAATTAGGTATCTCTTCGTTGATTGGTCGGCGCTCATATGCAAATTATAGGGTTGATTCTGATTGGACGGCGTGCTTATGCAAATGAGCATACCGTGTTCTGATTGGTCGCCCCGTATATGCAAACGACGTAGGAGGAGCTTATATGCAAAAGAGATATCGCACATTAATATGAGATCTGTCGTGTTATGACAAAGGAAATCAAGACAAATTGGCAATGATGTGTCATGAGGATAACATGTCAAAGACTTTCGTAATCAGATCATAATCGATATTATCAAAAGGAAAGCAAATCAGATTCTTGGCAATTGGTACATGATACGTTTCATGAAAAGAGATTCATTATTATTTGTCATGCGGGCTAACCTGTCATTTGCATGCTTAAGTTAAAGGGACTTAGCTGTACAATTCTGTATTTAAATTTCTTTAGAGGGATCCATGCATGTAAGATGATATAAACGAGAGAGCTATAATTTTTCACCCCCACTCTAGCAGATCATGCCGAGGAAGTAAGGAGATATTACCCAGATGGATGTGCTTAAAAGCAACAAGGATTATATTGCCAGCTGCATGAACATAGGAGAGATTGCAGAAGTCTTAAAATATCATGATCTGATCGATGATGAGGAAAAACTCGCAATTCAGGCTGTTGAAGATAGCAAGGGCCAGATGTCAAAATTGCTTGAGACCATTGATGGAAAAAACCATCAGAAAGCTGCCTATACAATATGCGATGTGATCAGAAACACCTACCCTTCACTAAGTGTAAATATCCCGGACATACAGCTGGATCTAAGACTCAAGGTACCGTTGGGTAATCTTAAGATCCTTAAAATTGCATTGTTTGATGATCGACTCGGGATAGACATACGCGAACACAAGGTGAGTGATATAGAAAATAAAATTAGTTTTACGAAAAAGTTAAAGACGTCTATTTTTTCATACAAAAAAAACCTTCTCTCCTAGTTTAATTATCATTTTCTGTTTTTTTTTCAGCTAGACGACGCCTGCAGGCTTAAACCGACGGAAAGAGGCGTCACATTAACTCTGCGTCGCTATTGCACATTCGTCCATGCGTACGACTCTTTCGCCAATGCTTTCCTTAACGATGAAGAAGCATCCACTCATCTAGGAGGCAATTATTATATAATCAAAAATATCTACGAAGACCATGTCACAATCAGCAAGTACCCCGGGCCGCCTATAGAGTGCAACCCAACAACAGAGAGCATAACCCTATCCAAGGAGGAATTTCACAATCTTATGGCCTATGACAGGAGGGTGATTATGTGCACGCCCGAGCTTGAAAACATGATACCGTGTTATATGGAGGATGACCATCAGAACCAGATGGGTTTTTTGCTGTGCCGCGAATGCTCCCCAGAAGACGCATCGTATTTCTAAAATAAAAAAAAGCTGACCACGCCCCCTGTCATGTCAACAGAGCATTGCCTGCCATACGTGCATTTAAAAGTCTCCCATGCACGACTAAAACCCTCCCGGAGAATATCACGCTTGATTAGGATTCTCAAAAAAAATGACAGATATTACAGTCGACATAGATATGGAGGAATATTATTATTCTACAGGTTGTGAAGAAGAAATCACATTTGAGATGATATTACCGGCTTATGTGAGCAATCTAAAAACTTTGATGTCAAGACATCCTACGGATCAGTACGAAACAGCCTGTAATATGGCAGAAATCGCCTATATTTTATCAGGCATGCTAGCACCTCACCATACGGATTATTACAGAGGCGAATGTTTCTGTACAGAATTTATTCGTGAGAATCATCCCGCAATCATCGAAATGGAGCATAAGCTCCACAGTGCTACGGGGATTCATTACGCCAGTTTTCAAGACCCCTGCTGGTGCACATTCATGCATGGCAAGTACATGTTCGTCGCCCAAAGTCTACACCGCATAATGCTAGACTTTCCGCCGGAGCTGTGACTCGTTTTATTGTCTCCCCAAAAAAAAAAAAAACGACTGACAAACCCCATCAATAGAAACGGTTCTTGACAACAACTGGGGTCATCATCGAGACGAAAGTCAGCGCTGTCACATTCTCTGTAATAGTTTTTCCCTGTCAAAGCCTCATACGGGGTACAATCGATTTCGTCTATGTGTCTTATAGGTGTGCGTGTGTGTGTGTGTGTGTGCTTGTGCATGGTCGTGTTTGTATGCGTGTGTATGTGTAAAAAATAAAAAATAAATGTCAGCTTTTATGCTAAAATCAACATAAAAAACAAAAAAAAACCAAGATACTGTCATGTTTTCTGTAATTGTTTTTTCTTGTCAAAAACCTCGTATTTTGAGGGGGCCCCGGTTGATTTCGTTCGTAAGTCCACGTTTATATGTTAAAAAGGCTGTATTTATGCTGTCCAAAAAAAAATAAAAATAAAAAATCATGTGTGTAAAAAAAAAAAAAACACTTTAAAAACTGCATGCAGAGTGTCTGTTTTGTTTTTTCTACGGAGGACGAAAGCTTTTTATTCGGATACATAGCTACCGCTTCTCATTACATCATGACCAGCGAGAGTATACGGGCTCCTCTTGTCCATGACAGTTCTAGGGCATCAGAAGCTTGGGATTTTCTTGGGAAAAAAATACCTAAAGTAGAGATCGTTTTCTTTTCTCAGATAATAATCCTCTATATCATCATAATAACATGCATTATCAATCTGTCAATTGGTAGTGAATCGGAAATGTGGTTAATCCTTTTAAGCACATCGCTAGGGGCCATTTTAAGAGCACCCTCTCTGAAGACATCAAAGACAAAACACACACTCGCACAGGGTTCTACACCGTGAGTAATGGGAGATCAAAATATTATTAACAAATATTTGACAGATATTTATTACACACCGGAATCCCCAGCAAGTTTTTCTGGGGTGGAAAAATTATGAAGACATGTTAAAGACGACATTGACAAGCCCTATAATATCACCAAAAAAAAGGTGGATTCATGGATAAAATCTCAAGACGTGCATCAAGTCCACACGCAGCCAAAATCGCATTTCGAAACAGAGACGATAATTGTCGAGTTTATAGATGAGATATGGGATGGTGACATTTTACAGCTACCCCCATACCAAAAAGAAAACAGAGGGTACAGATACATCGTCGTGTTTATTGACCTGTTCAGCAGATTTCTCTGGCTTAGGCCCTTGAAGAAAAAATCTGCAATTGACGCGTCAGATGCTCTAGGCGACATTTTTGCAGAAGGTAGAAAATGCCAGCAGCTGAGAACTGATGCGGGTGGCGAATTCACAGGGAAAAAGTTTCAGGACTTTTTAAAAGATAGAGACGTGCAACACCTTATTGCTTACGGAGAAACCAAAGCAAACTTTTCAGAAAGAATCAATCGTACAATACAAGATAAATTATACAAATATTTTTACGAGAAACAAACTCGCAAATTTATAGACGTGATTGACGATATAGCAAAATCCTACAACAACACTGTCCATTCGACTACGGGGATAGCCCCCGCAAAGGTATCGGAAGATAACGCTTTACAGCTTTACGAAAAAGTATACGAGCCCATTCTCAATAAAAGAGCCAGACAAAAGGTCACATTCTCATTTGAGATAGGGCAACTGGTGCGTGTAAGCTTGTCCCGAGGGAGATTTAAAAGAGGCTATCATCAGAAGTGGAGCGAAGAGATATTCAAAATTTACAACAGGGTACCTTCACACCCCCCTAGATACAAATTAGAAGATCTTGCCAATGAGAAAATCAAGGGGTCTTTCTACCTTCAGGATCTGCAAAAGATCAATTTTAAAGACATCAAAGACGTGCGGTTCAAGCTTGAAAAGGTGCTGTCCACACGAAAAATCAAGGGTAGAAAGTACAGCCTAGTGAAGTGGCTCGGGTATTCCCCAAAATTCAACTCGCTCATTCCTTCCTCCCAGGTCTCTAATTATAAAAAAAATTAATATGTATGTCTATTTAAGCAGCGATTCGCACAAAGAGTATTTTGCTAGCAATTCAGCCATCCGTTTCACAGCAAAATTGCCTAAATCTCTCAAGCTCACGCCCCTTCATCAGTGGTCAGTGGCCCTGATCGACGTAGACCTTCCTAAACTTAAAGAGAAATACACCCCTGCCTACGTCACAATGTTCTCCTCCGCATGCGTCCCTAGCATTTATCAAAACAGTCTCATGCCTGTTCTTATCAGGCTTTATTATGGACAACTGAAGTCCGGACGTCCAATAATTCTTGACACCCCGCATTATGTGCCTATTAATTCCGAGAGTCTGGATAATATGGACATCTATTTATTGGACGATCAAGGTAATCCCCCATCAGTCAGAGACGGAGCATTAGTGTGTACACTGCATCTTAAGAAAAGTTGATCCCTCGCCTCCGTGACAGGAACAATGACCCTTGAAAACAAATATTTTTTACCCGATGGGGGTCTTGATTACAGGACGTTCCTGAACCATTTTAGGGACCAGGCAAAAGGTAGCCAGAAACTAATTTTACTGCCGAATCCCCAGAGCAATAGCAGGAGAAAACTAAACCATCAAAAGAAATTTATTGGGGGGCTTGTTCTGGTGGGTCTGGCTCATGGTGAAAAAGCTAAAATAAATGGCCAGATGCCTAAAATCGAGATTCTGGATGGAAACGAGGCTTCAAGAAGACGAGCCGTTGATGAGGTTGCCAGACAAAAGAAACAGAATCCGCAGGATGATACAAAAGATAGGGGCGGGGGATCTAACTCTCACTCTGCACCCAGGATCAGAAAAGGACGGGCCAATAAGAAAAAAAGTGCTCCGCTACAAGTGACTAAAAAATCAAGCGTGCTAAAGACGTTTTCGACTGAAAAAATAACACAGGTTTTGTCAGACTCCATCATCGCCTACCCAGAAACCCTGGCAATTTTTGTGAAGCCAATCCAGAACATTGGAGTAAAAAGATATAAATGCATAGACTATTACCCCGCAAACGATTTCACCATGCAAGGTTCTCCAATTCCATGTACAAGGGAATGGCCCAACCTACACGGGGAAGATCTGATCAACAGCCCAATTACCACCAATTACAAAGACACCCCAGAGAAAAGTCTTTATATCGATGCCTACAGGTCATTGAATGGTGTACAGGGGGGAGAAAACGAAAACCCATTCACCAGATCGCAATATTTCTGGGGTAACTGCCTCTACAGATTTGTGAGTGAGCACGAAGAGTCAGGAGATCAAAACGAAATCGTACCCCTAAGAAGGAGCGGGAACGTCAGAGTAAACATCAGGTTTGATAAACAGTTAGAAGAAGCCATGACCGTGATAATGTTTGCGAAATTCCCTGCAGGCTTTAAAATAGACAAAAACAGAGCTGTTCATGAGATGTGATCATTCCCCTCGCGTTGGGCATGGCCGAAAGAAGCTGTGCACTGCAATTTTCTCTGCCAAAAAATATACTCGTCTCGGGGAGCACGCAGGCAGGGAAAACGGAATTTGTCAAAAGACTTCTACTGGGGTACAAGGGAATATTCTCCCCGCCACCCTCAAAAGTGATTTACTGTTACTCGGCGTGGCAACCGGCCTATGACGAATTGGAAACCTTGCTACCCGGAGTCATACATTTCAGGACAGATATCCCAGAAAGAAGTGAACTACAGGAGATCTGGGAGTCCTCGGAAAGTCACACAATGCTTGTTCTTGACGATAAGATGTCCCTGCTGAAAGACGATGCTGTAGGACGGAGCATTGTTGACATTGTATGCGTCCTGTCTCATCACTGCAAGGTGTCATACGTAATAACAACACAGAATCTTTTCCATAGCAAAATTCTTCGAGAAATTTCCCTTAACTGTCACTATATCTGCCTGTTTAAAAATCACAGAGATTTCTCACAAGTGAAAACTTTAGGGACTCAGGTCATGCCGACAACTCTGCAATATTTCATGCAGAGTTATGAGAAAGCAACAGCCGCCAGATTCGGTTATCTGGTTATAGACCTCTCGCCAGACACGGACAAAAACTACCGCCTGAGGTCATGCATTTTCCCCGAAGAGGACATGATAGTTTACCTCCCCATAAAATCGTAGTGACAACCTCCCCCCTGATCATTGTCAAGCAAGGTGGTATCGAGTGTGGTTAGAAGGCGGTGCAAAAACGTCCATAAGTATACAGTGGCAATGAGCCTCGTTTCGCAACACATAGATTTTCTTAGAGGGCTGACGCAATTATCCGAGAAGCAAAGGGTCAATGTGATCCGTAATGTCACCGTTGAGCAAGCTAGAGTGATAAGCGAAATAGCCCTGAACATACTAGCCAAGGTTTTGAAACTTCCAGAGCGTGATAAATACAGTCTCAGGAGACACAAATCATTCATTCGTCGCATTGGTGCTGAACACACCGCTGCTAGCGAAAGACAAGCAATAATCAGAGGTAACCCAACCGCCGCTAACCGTCTATTTTTTGCTGCTCTCAAAAAGCTTGACAAAATTCTGGTCTGATCATGAGTGAAGAAAACGTACTCGTTCCAAAGGCCCGCTACGACAAGCTCGTCAGTCAGAGTAAAGCCGGTAATCATGACCCCCCGGAAAGAGAAAATTCGGACGAAGAAAAAGTCACCCCTCCCCCGCCTAAGGACTTGATCACCTCCCGCCACACGGGGAGAACGCACGACGAAATAGTGGAAAATCACAAGGCTTTGTTACCTCCCGGCGTGAGGCCTAATTCTCTCGAGGAGATTGACAAGACCGCAAGGTTTAAGGAAGAAGAGAAGCTAGACACAAAGACAAAAAAAAAGACGAAGGACACGTAGAAGTTGAAGAAGACGAAGAACAAGCCACGATCTTCTTCACTCTCAAAGACAATCGGTGAAAAAATGAAGAAGATAAAAAATAAACAGAAAAACCCTTTTGCTTATTTTTCTGGCGTCATTCTTATATTTTTTGTGTGCGTCTGATAACGATAAAGACAGTTAGTCATGTTTTGCGCGTCCGATAACAATAAAGACAGCCAGTCATGCGAAGGGCTAAGATTTCACAGCCTTTGTTCTTTTTTTTCGTGATCACCCCGGCGTTTTAAGGTTCTTGGTATCAAAAAGCCTCAACCGGCAAGCGGTCACAAAAGGGTTGTGATATATTGAAGAAGAGCACGCTACCATGGGGGTAACAGGCACACTGATCAGGGAGACATGGAGGGCGGGGCCACGCAATTCCCCCGAGACACCTAGGCCCGATCATTATTGGTCCTTGACAGGGGATTTCACAAGGTACAAAAAGGGGGGGGTTCACAAGGCGAAATCACTCCACTCCTTCAAAGACAACTGCTAGCACGCCGAGAAGTGAAAAAAACCTATTTCTCCAGTATCTCAAATTTTTTTCTCGACAAAGAAAACCATGATAGGAAGCAGGACAGCACCCGCTATGGATGTTGAGAAAGCAGGCATGGTGAGAGCTCGTCAGGGGTTTGGGAAGACCATTTCCACCGGAGCCCAGACCAGCGTACTGTCTGAGGAAGGATAACCTCTCAAAGTTGGGGCCCTATGGCATCTACAACTTTCTCCTCTAAAACATGTGTTCTTGACCCGCTATGAAGAAAAGCTGAAACTCCACATCAGGGAGTTTGTGTCTGATGGGGAGGGCCTCGCGCCAACTCAGAATGGGATTGTGCTTGACAAACAGCAGACTGCTGACCTTCTCGCCCTAATGCCTGAGATAATGAATATCTGCAACCGCTCGGAACTACTAAAGGTATGATATTGTTTTTTATTCTTCCCTTACCCTTATTAACGTGATGCGTAAAACAGGGGCTGGAGGGATTTGGGGGATGTCTTCACCAAAAAAAAAAATAAATAAATAAATAATAATAATATCTTTTTTTCAGGAACGCTAGAAGGAACTGCTTTTTGTTGAAGAGGACAAGGACGGCATGGTTGACGATTTCACAGAAGACGATGTAAAAAAGCTGCTAAAGGTCGATTTACCACCTCGAGCTATGTCGTATCATCTCGGGCGTCTGCTGTTTGTGACAGCTAGAGGGAGATACAAGTCTGCAGAGTTTAGACAGATCTACATCCCCGCAAGCAAGACTCCTATTCTCGCCAACGGCGCTAAGGGGCTGGGTATGACTCTATCATAACGAGATGGTCAACCTTTCTGAAGGAGTCTGGTCTCTTCTTAACCGCTGGAGAGGACTGGCCACTACTGGTGCGTGTTTACTGACCCACAGAGACCGATACGAGCTCCTGTCATGCGACCATTGCTCGCCCACAGAGGAAGAGATCGTCGGTGTGCCTGTTTTGGAAACTAACCAGCAAAGCAAGGAGGGGTCACAGTACTCGGGCGTAGCACCAAAAGTGAGCAGCTGCTGTTCTAAAACCGGGGAAACAGGTCCTTCTATACCCCCTGCTAGCTCCAACTCGGGGAATGTGCCACCCGGTAATGGATCACCGAGATACGATAAAGAAAACATGCCCCCGCAGGCCTTGCACAAGAGGGTCGACAGAAAAGGCAAGACGTCAAGATACCGCCCCCAGGTATCACCAATTTCCCCTCCAAAACCCGTCCTCCCCAAACCCCCAGCACTCCCCCAGAAGGTACGTGGCAAAGGAGCAAGGCGCCCCCTACGTCCCATTAAGCTGGAGAACGCGGGGCCTGAAAATGTTGCTCCGGAGAATGCTCCCCCGGAGGATGTCCCCCCTTCGCAGCCCGACCTCTACGCATCAGTCAGCTGCACCCCTGTGTCTTCTCCTAAAAAACTAGAACAGCTTCACCACACCGACTCGACTACCGTATCAAGCACTCCGCAAGACTTAGAGGTGGAAATTGTCGACCTGGACTCTGATCTCGCTAGATCCACCGATGCCGAAAATTCTATCAATGTCGCTGAAGACATCTACGCTAATGCTAAGAGAAAGCATGTTCAGAACGCCCTACACATCACCCCTAAAAAGAAAAGGGGCGGACATTTAAAGCCACGGCGTCTGACCTTCAGTAGCGAGGATGAAGATTGCTGCGGTGGTGAATCCATCATGGAATAAGTCTTGCTCATCAATCGCGGGAAAGGTGTTTTATTATTATTTTTTTTAGCGTATTACGTATAGACCCGCTCGATAGATATTTATGTCGTCATGTCTAGTCTGTCTGCCCTGTCTAGTTCATCATGTTTTTTTTTTTTTTTTTTGTCCAGTCTAGCCTAACTACCCCGCTCTTTTGTGCTTAGCGTGATTCTGTTTATAGATAAGGCATGGTCGTATGATTTGAGTCATAGACGTCTAGATCAATGTATCAAAATCTGTAGCGTATAGTACGTGTGTCTGTTCTGTCTAACCTGTCTAGCCGATGTAGTCCACCCTGATGCGCTTTCGCGCTGTTTGTGCGATTTCGTACGATTCATGCGATTCGTGCGATAGACCTCTAGTCCATTGACTTGAAATTTGTGGCATCTTTGTACAATTCTTGCTATTCGCGCTATAGAAATAATAATAATAATAATAGGTGTTATGCTGGTTGTCATTCGTGTGATACATGTTGATAGAAATAATAAGACGGAAAAAAAAAGCAGGTCAAAGATTTAACCCTGCAAAAAACAAGGAAAAAAATAAGCGTTACGTCGGTTGTTAATCGTGTAATATATGGCGCATAATTCGTAATACGTAATATGTAATACGTAACTTGTAATACGTAACATGTAATATGTATGTCACGGTGTTGTCCAATAAAAAATTTTCTCACAAATTCTTTGTTAAAATTCTTAATTTGTATTTTTCGAAAAGCATATTTTGTGATAAGACGAAAAGGCCTAGTTTCGTGTGTTGGCTATAGGAGGGTAAAATATAAAAAAAATTACCCTCGCAAGATTCGAATGCAGGGACAGTTGTATACGAAGCGAGAGTGGTCACAATACCCCAAAACCTTCTTCGAAAACCATCGACACAATCCAGCAGAGGGCGTTCGGTGCTTGCACGCAGTACTCCTGCGTTATGCGTTAAACACTAGGGGACGCCAGGCTCTAGCTGAAACGCACACCAGTGGCAGCACTAATCACGACGTTGTCGAATTTTGGACATTATTTTTGAGAGAGAGAGAGAGAGAGAGAGCGATAAAGATAAAGATAAAGATAGAGATAGAGATAGAGATAGAGATAGAGATAGAGATAGAGATAGAGATAGAGATAGAGATAGAGAAAGAGAAAGCCGATGAGCGAGAGAGAAAGCCAGTGAGCGAGAGCGAGTGAAAGAAAGCCAGCGAAAGAAAGTAAGAGAAGTAAGAGAAGTAAGAGAAGTAAGAGAAAGCGAAAGAAAGTAATTACTTATCCTATTCAAAAAATATGTCAAGACCCCGGAGCCCCCTCCATTCTGCTCCCCTCCATTCTGCTCCCCTCCATTCTCCCCCCGCTCCCAAAGCCCCGGCCCCCCTCCCCTCTCCCCTGCCCCCCTCCCCAGAGCCCCGTTTTCGATTAAAATCACAGACGTCTAGAAACGTTCTTTCTATTTCTTTTTATAATTAAAAGACTAGAAGACCCTGTTCAGAGCGCTCGCCTTTTTTAATGGTGCAGAACAAAAATCAAAATCAAAATCTTAACTTCGCCATCTTCACAGATCGCTCGCCTTTTAATGATGCATAACGAAAATAAAATAAAAAACTATTTTATGCTAAAATATCGACAAGAAATAAAAATCTAAACATCGCTATCTCTGGCTCCTCCTGCTCCCCCGGCTCCTCCGGCTCCTCCGGCTCCCCTGGAACTTCCATCGCTTCTAAGGTTGTAGTAATGGTGATCATCGTCTGAAAAATAAAAAATAGAGATATATTTTCGAAAATATATAAACAAAATTAATAATAATAAATATGAATACGATTAAATAATATTAATAAAATAATCCCCAACTTCGTACCGATGGTATGATCCCCGCCCGCGTTTTTCTTCTTTTCTTCTTCCTTCTTCTTTTCTTCTTCCTTCTTCTTTTCTTCTTCTTTCTTCTTTTCTTCTTCCTTCTTCTTTTTCTTTCCTCTTCCTCCTCCCTCTTTCTCTTCCTTTCCTCTTCCTCCTCCTTCTTCCTCCTTTCTTCTTCTTCCTTCTTCTTTCTTTTCCTTTCCTCTTCTTCCTCCTTCTTTCTTTTCCTTTCCTCTTCTTCCTCCTTCTTTCTTTCTTCTTCTTCCTCCTTCTTCTTTCTTTTCCTTTCCTCTTCTTCCTCCTTTCTTTTCCTTTCCTCTTCTTCCTCCTTCTTTCTTTCCTCTTCTTCCTCCTTCTTCTTTCTCTTACTTTCCTCTTCCTCCGCCTTCTTCTTCCTCTTCCTTTCATGCTCTTCCTCTTCCTTCTTTTTCCGCCTTTCTTCTTCCTCTTCCTTCTTTTTCCGCCTTTCTTCTTCTTCCTCTTCCTTCTTTTTCCTCCTTTCTTCTTCTTCCTCTTCTTTCTTCTTCCTCCTTTCTTCTTCCTCCTCTTTCTTCCTCCTTCTCTTCCTTTCTTCATCCTCCTTCTTCTTCTTCCTGGTTTCTTCTTCGGCTTGTCTCTTTCTCTCGTTTTCTTCTTCTTCTCTCTTCCTTCCCTCCTCCTCCTTCTTCCTCCTGGTTTCTTCTTCGGTCTGTCTCTTTCTCTCGTCTTCTTCTTCTCTCTGCGTCTTCTTCTTCTTCTTCTCGCGGTCTTCTTCGTCCTTCATCCTTTTCCTCAACTCTTCCTCTTCTTCTCTTCTTCGCCTTTCTTCTCTTCTTCGTCTTTCTTCTTCTTCTTCTTCATCCTTTCTTTTCTTTCTTTCGGTTTCTTCATCTTTCATTCTCTTCCTCCCTCTCGTCTTCTTCCCTTTTCCTAAGCATCTTTTCCTCGTATTCTTCCTCCTTCCTCAGCCACCTTTTTTCCTCTTCTTCCTGTCTCCTTCTCTTCTCCCCGCACGAGGTCCCTTCTCCAGCCCCTCCGTCTCCCCTCTCTCCACTCTTCTCGTTCTTCTCGTCCAGGAAGAACTCGAGGTTCCTCAGCCTTCTCTCCAGCTCCCTGTCGTTCCTCCTAGCTCTGAAGAGTCTGTCAAGCTCGGACTCCTGTGGCACTGTCGCGCTGGCATTGGCGTAATAGTGTTCTTCTAACGCCTCGACCCGTCCCTCTCCCTCCCCCGAGGCGTTCTCCGATCTCTCCCTGGCCCTCTTGTCCAATCTCCCTCTGAGCAGAGTGGCCATGGTGGGGCCCCTATGGACTTCTGCATAGTCCTGGGCACCATGGTTGGTAGCCGATCTGACGGTGTGCGGTATCCTGGCGTAAGTACCTGGATGGTTATAAAAATGTTTGAAAATTTTAGAAAAATAAAAACGATTTTGTACGCGATAAAGAAATTTTGAAAAAATCTAGAAATCGAAAAAGGCCGCTGTTGATGTCTTACCTGTACTGGCCGTATCAAAGAGCTCATCGTCATCGAAAGAGTCCATCTCCAAAAAGTCCTTGGCGGACCCTCCCTCGGCCTCGCCCCCACCAGCGCCTTCATCGTCCCCCGAGCTCCTCAAACGTCTCCTGATGGCCCTGAGCACTCCTACTATCTCTCCTCCTCCTAGCGTCGGCCTCGCCGATCTGTCTGACCCTACGTCTCAGGGCGGTGAAAAGACTATATTTCTGCAATGCATAGATTTTTAATTTTTTAAAACAAAAGTTTATAGAATTTTATCCGTTACATCCAAAAAAAATTACGCAATGCATAGATTTTTAATTTTTTTAAACAAAAGTTTATAGAATTTTATCCGTTACATCCAAAAAAAATTACGTCTCACACCCCAAACGTTAGCCTAACGTGTCCATAGCGTGTGCATAGCACGCCCATAGCACGGGCTAGTGACTCTATGCAACTTGAAAAATTGTTAAAGGGAGCTCTTCGGTGCGTTTATAACGATTTTAATAAGATCACAAAGATTTAGTTCAGCCTAAGTGCAGCGCTGTAATGTTCGGGTTTTAGGTCTTTTAAGCGCAATGGCGCCATGTTTTACGATAAAAAATACCTCATGTGTTTTAAATAATTAAGTTCACCCGATTTTGAAAAGCAATGCCCAGTCATGGAAGCCTGCATGCGAAACGTGGAGTAGGTCTATACTGGCTCTGTGTTCTGCGATATTTTAACTTATACAATGATTTTATACACCGTTTTGTTTTACATATGTCATTTGTAAATACTTCATTTCATTTTGTAAATACTCATCTTTCATTCGCCGAATGCAAATACTTGTGCCTATGTTGTTTATTGTAAAATTTTATCGCCTTTAAATAAAGCTTAAATTACTTTTACTTACTTACATCAAGGCCCGAACAGCCGTGTGAATTAGCGTACAAATTTGGCCTTACTCAATTATATATATAGCTATATATATATAGATATACATCATAATAATATACATCATATACATCATAATAAACATTTTGTTTCAAAAGAGTACAGTGACATCTTATTTTACGACCACCTCACTATTAAGACCACCTTGAAAATAAACTAGCCCCAGACGCTCTACACTCCATTGTACTTGGTGTCTATGCTGAGGCAAGTAAAAGACCCCATCCCATGGGGTAAATGTGTCAGCCCTTGCTAGCTGCAAGAACTTGCCTACGCTTTCATTATATCTATATATCTATATAGCTAATTATATAAAATGTACTAGAACTCAATTTTAAAAATATGACAACTTAACTAGCATGACTGTCTTGATGATGATGATGTACCATGTTATTATGGATAACCTCAACACATGCAAATTTTAAATGCATCGTAAAATCTGGTACATTCATCATAACTAGCACTTCTCAATATTATATTAAATGCATATTTTATTGACAAGCATTTTCTAAGAATTTAGGCAAGCCGATGTCATAATTTCCAGACATCACGCCAGGTAACCCGTTATGTTGCCAAACAGTTATGTTGCTATGGTAACCAATAAATAAAATGGCACTAGTGAGCCTACTAGTCGCCCCACTAGTAGGGTCGAGTTTTTTTTGCATATACATTTTTCGTGGGACGTGTCAGTATTTTAAAAATATCAAAAAGTGTATAATAAAGACATAGACTGACCTTAAACAGGAAGGCGAAAAGGGCAGAAACCCCCATGACGATGAGAATGGAGACTGCGGAGGAAACTCCCACGATGATGTCATACATTCTTTCCTCGTCGTGGTCATAGACCTCGTGAGGGCCTCGAGGGGTGATAGACCCCGGGATGGTGGGCCTTGCTACGGTGAATGCCCTTTCAGTGGCTGTGACGGTGGTCCTAGCGACGGTGTCGTCTCCCACAAATGTGGTGGTGGTTGTGGTAGTGGTGGTCGTGATAGCGATGTCGTCTGCCTCGACAATGGTGGTAGTTGTGGTGGTGGTGGTCGTGGTGGCGGCCTCTGCATCGATGCAGGAAACAGGCAGAACAGTGGCCCGAGGTTCCTCACAGAAAAGCATCCCATGCATCAGCACGCTTGTGAGGCGCACTATTTCAACCGCCGAAAATTTTGGCGGTGCTGTCCTCCCCCGAGGGGCCCTGCAGTCGGCCACGATGCCCCCACCACTCCCCGCAAAACACAAGCATGGCGGTAAACCGCATCCGAAGCGGTACCCCAATGTCAAAGTTGTAAAATACACACAAAGAAATATCGACATGACTTCTCTCATCGCGAAAAAATTTCATACTGACTCAGAATCTCGTCTCCGTCCAAAAATCCTGTGACCGGATTTAGTTGTTTGCGTAAGATTATTTAAGATCATGTATGGTTATGTATGATTCGCGTTTTCTCATCATTTGACAGAAACTTCGTTCGTGGGATAGTGCCTAGAACAACAATAGACTGTATCTTTTGGCATCGTGGGAATAAAAAATTTGGCGGGATCATTATATAATTCTGATTCGATGCTGGAGTAGCGTGTGACTTTTCTATATTTTAAGGGGAAGAGAAATGGGAAAGAGAAATGGGAAAGAGAAATGGGAAAGAGAAATGGGGAAGAGAAATGGGAAGAGAAATGGGGAAGAGAAATGGGGAGAGAAATGGGAAAGAGAAATGGGGAAAGAGAAACAGGGAAAGAGAAACGGGAAAGAGAAACGGGGAAAGAGAAATTGGGAAGAAAGAGATGGGAAAGAAAGAGAAGGGGTGAGAAATCTGATGAAGACCCGACCAGTAGAAGCCAAGAAAAGCGTGATTATAGTACAGATTTAAGCCCGTCAAAAACGGCGCCACTGGATAGCCTAAAACACCTA
The DNA here is from genome assembly GCA_932294295.1 of Alitta virens. Classification (NCBI taxonomy): domain Eukaryota; kingdom Metazoa; phylum Annelida; class Polychaeta; order Phyllodocida; family Nereididae; genus Alitta; species Alitta virens. The sequence goes on from OW028576.1 coordinate 17,184,850, forward strand.
ATATTAGGCAGCTGAGTAGACGGCGTGTGCAGCATAGGACGGGAGGGGTAGTGTGCGCTATTATGCATGCTTAAAAGGCTGCTGCTCCCCTAATATTCATTACACAGCGAATTTGATGACCCTCCCAGTAGAACCCCGGTTAAGCCTGGCCATAGGACATATTCAGACCTCTCAAAATCCTAGCTCCTCCACAGACCGAATCACCGAGTGTATTAATTTTACAGCCTTGCATGCGAAGAATTCACCAAAAAAAGTAATCCTCTTGTAAAAGACTAGTTTCTCTTTCGATCACATCGGTTTCATACACTAGCTAGTCTATTCCTAATGATTAGCGTTCGTTTTAGCAGAAATAACAAGCTTTCGCATGCCTAAACCGCTGTTCTGGAACGTGATTAATTTGTCAGAATCTGCAAAAATCCACAAGCTTGTGTGATCGTCTAAAACGCCTGAGGGCAGTAAAAGCAGCAGAAGGAGCAGCAGCAGCGTAGCCAGCGTAGCCAGCGTAGCCAGCGTGATCACGGGAGGGTTCGCCTGCGTTATTATACACGCTTAAAAAGTCTGCTGCTCCTCTAATTCTCGCCCGAATTTCATCAAATAAAGACTGAATCATTTAAGGAAATGTGTAGAATTCGTATCGCGGTTCAAACACCGGGTGATAGTACTTTTTTCGTCTCAAAAAAATTGGTTTGTGAATACGGAACAAATTAGTAATTATATTATACAGGGCCCTCGGGTAGCCTATGTAACAATAAAATATTGGAGCGGGGCTTGCTTCTCGTTTCTCGCTTCTCATTTTCACGCTTAAGCACCTCGTAATTGTAGACTTTGATGGCGTGCAGCAGGCTAGGGGCTGCCCTTCTACGCCTAGGGATAATTGTTTGAGTCAGGCTGAAGAAAAAATGGACTCTGATCTGTTTTTTTAATTTATTTTAATACATACAAATACGCCGTATGATATGTCACACTGATTTAATACTCAACTATCGATATAGAGTCCACGCCATGATTAGCACATTCGCTTTCTCATTAGACCAAATGTATTTTTCTGTCACTCTCCTCAGCACAATGTCTAGCTCGTCGCGATCTACATTGCGTCTTAATTTCATGTTCAGCCTAGTGAACAAAGCGAACATAATGACGCTAATGACGAGCACTGCCGAGCCGACAGCTATGATCATGGGTAGAAGATAATTGGTGTCTCTCGTTCTCTGTTCTTCGTTCTTCGGCATAGATGTTTCTTTATCGAGGATAGCGTCTGTGTCGTTTTCGGGGGAGGTGGTGTAAGTGAAGTAGGTGTCATTCCAAGGGGCTGATTCGGAGTTTGTCTGAGGGAGATAATGCGCTGTTGCCTCACGCATCGTGACTCGTATCAAGGTCGGAGCCGGGGGGTAGCTGAGGGTGCTTGTGACAGGGATTGCCACTGTGTCTGTAGCAGGTTGTTTAGGTGTTTCCCCACTTGATTGCGCCGATGGGTCAATCCTGTCGAAAAGGTGATCCTCGCCCCATCGGAGCGTTAAGACTGTTTGGGCTACCGGGGCAGTTGCAAGTGTCGTCGACACTGTTGAATCCGTCTGAGTGGTTACTGTTGTTGTCTGTGATACAGTTCTTGTCTCTGTCACTCTACCGGAAGATCCATAATCAGTATCCTCGTCTGGTTTAAAAATAATAAAATTATAATCAAATTAATAAATTTTTGGCAGAAGGCCCTTTTAAGTTTTTAAAGAAATATTGCTTACCGGACTCGCATACGACATTGCGAGGGATGTTCAAAGGTCTGTTGTTGCAGTAAGGCGTTCCTGTCATAAGAATGACTGCCGCGTGGAAGGTGTCAGGGAATTTAGGAGGCTCCTCTGCAGCGCTTTCTGTGCAATCCATTATTAATCTATTATTCCATCGTCGTAACGGCATATACAGTACTGACATGTAAACAAGTAACCCTTGCCGTTGTAGGGGCAAAATACTATCCCCAGTAAGGAAAAAAAGACATTTGTTGCGACTTTCATGATTTAACGCGTCTCTGAGGTGACATACACTGAATCGCTCCTGCGGGTCTGTAAAGCTCAGGGGTACAGCGGAGAGTTGGTGAAGCATTTTTTTTTTTTCCCCCCCTAGCACCTCTCCCCGAATATATATATTTACACCTCTAGAAAGTCTTTGGGGAGTGAGAAGTCTTGGGTGTATATAAAATAAACATGCTTTCCTAATGCCACTCTTCAGGGATTAACGAACGAGATGGGTAAATGAAAAGACATTTGAGATTCAGTTTTTTATTATCAGTATTTTTATTTCGAAATATAAAAAACGCTAGCTCATACAATTTTTTTTTTTTTTTTTTGGTGTTTTAAATATGACGTGAGAGCTTGTGTTTTGTCGTATAACGCTCTGTCCTGAAACCAAAAGGGACTGTATGAAAGGTGTCTGGAACAATTTGTCTCTTTGTGAACACTTTCTTGTACGTTTTTGAAAGTGGTCTGTTATACACCACACCATCAAATTTAGTTCTGACAATCTGATTTGTCACAGGTGTTTTTATCTGGTCAATCTCGTCAAAAACTATTTTTCTCACAGCCTCGAAATCTAGAGTTTGAGAATTTTTAAAATGAAGACTGATACCTTTCAGTCTGATTATGCATGAACCATCGCTCAACCTATAAGCATACGATTTTGGGCCTGATGAGGCGTATGTTTTGATGTGTACGTTTTCCGGTAACTCATCCGTGAGATCGCCAAGCAAGGTCCCTGTCGGCAAGGACGGGGTGTCACTTTCCTCTAAAAAAATCACTGAGTCTGTGTCGTGATACAGGTTCTTTTCCCCCAAAAGCTCCATCGTTTTGTACAGGTGTAGACGGGCGTATGAGGTTGTGAGGGCTCCTAGAATCTCACAAGTGAAAAGATTCTCTTCTTCAAATGTCTCTTTACATTTCACCTCGATCGCAATGACATCGTCATTTATGATGTGAAAATCCATGATTTCTTTTGTGGGGTTGTTCTGCATTTGCACAAGTTCCAATTGAGTTTTCACAAAAACGGTTTTTACTTTGTTAGGTTTCTCGCAGAATTTTCCCCAGCAGGAATTGAGATACAGTTTAGCGACAAACCGTAAACCTGGATTTTTCTCTATCTTTTCGCCATCAAGCTTGATGCCTTGATTTTTGTGATAAAAACGGATATAATCCTGTTTTTCTTCCTGGGTCCTGATATGATCGGGGTAGCTGGAAGTCTCTTGTTTGATTTTCAACGCATCTTTACATATTCTTTGAAAAGTCCTCCTGAGCATGTCTCCTTATCAAAACATGTCGTTTCAGGGTAATGGTACACTTCATAAACCTGTAACATTCTGTAACCTCTTGCCAGAGCCACTTTTATTTCTTCAATCGGCCATGTACCCACTAATGCTCTGTCCTTGTCGCTGCACCTGCATTGGGATGCCTCCTCTGTCTCACAGCACTTTCTACATAGAGGGAATTTCAATTTCCCATTAGCCCTGTAAGGGAGAACGGGGATGTAGAGGTTTGTGGGGGGTAGAACTTTCGCCTTAGCTAATCCAAAGTACGTCTGGAGACTTTGATCAATGACTCCGGGGTCTGTAAGAATCACCGGGTGCCATGTAGGGTAAGCCATGAAATAGTTACAGAATGGGTATAGGCTCAAATAATCAAGATATCTGATTTTCTCGCCATCCTTACAGTCGTGATAAAGGGTAATGGGCGAGGTTCTCCCCCCCATATAACCCTTCCCTTGGCTGTAACGGCAGGGGGATATCGAAATGTTCGACAAACTTTCTCAGCTGAGAGTCAAGTCTCACCTCCCTGTCCCACTCGCATTCCCAAATGGTCACTACTGTATATCCTAATTCCTCCAGTTTATGTTCTTTTAACTCTGTCAAGGCGAGGAGTTGTTCCATGGTGAACCTTGTGTGCGGGTCACGCAGAGCTCTTCTTGCCATACATACGTGTCCGTGCCATCGGCACCCAAGGTATTCGTATAAAAAATTTGTTTCAATGTCATACCCGTCTGCTAAAAAGGCTTTACCCGGTATTTTGTATTCACCACCGTTTCGCGCGTGTTGGAGTCTTCTCCCTAGCTTTTTGCCGACCCACTCCAACCACATTATGGACTTAAGGCTATGATTAGACCTGCAGATATAACCGTGGGCAGGGGGCTGAGGGATCTGGGATTTTATAAACCGTGTTAACGCTATTGTGTCTGGCGGTATCTCCTCAAGAGTCTCTTGGCTGTACCACACTCCCGCTTTAAGAATACCTTCAGTCTGTGCCCCGTCAAGCATGACTAGGCTGTGCACTTCATGCATGGTTAGCTGTCTTATTATCTGCATGGAACTGCTGGCTAGTGTGGCATGAGCTAACACGTCAATAGGTGGTGATTTCGCTCCCGGTATTGTCGTGCATTCGGTGATCAGCTTCCTGAATTTCGTGCATGCTTCTCTCAGAATGGTCACATCGGCTTGGGTGTATGTCAAGATTTCCTTCTGAAAGTCAAAAATCTCTGTAGATTTTCTTTCATACCATTTAAAAAATTCTTCACGATCTTTCGTAGACATGAGGTCTGGCGAAAAGTAATCGTGGTGAGGTATTTTCCCCCTGTAGTAGAAATTTTCTGCGGTGTTAAAAAGATAAGGGAATTCGCCCTTGACCAGCTCTGCATTTAACCCAAGACTTTTGGGTAATTTTTCAGTTTGATCGGTAAAAAGTTCAAACTGTCAATGAACGTGATGTTGAGACCTGTAGTGATGTGCATTTTCATGATTTTTGATCCTGAATATATCACATTTGGCTTTATGCTGTTGTTGATGCAATAATTCAGAATGAAGTGAGCGTCAAATGCCTTGGCGTTATGGGCTATGCATGTGAAATTCTTGTGTACAGGGGTCAGAAGCCATTGGCAGAAATGCTCTACAGTGTGAGGACCTTTAAACACAAACTCTCTTCTCCCACAATCTCCCCGCTGACATGAAGGATTGATAAAATTCCCATTTTTATCTTTCTGTGAACAGCTTGTACAGCGATGCCCACAGTAACCGCATTTGACTTGGGGACCCCATTCGTCATCTTCGCAAGCGGTGCACGCTGTTTGAGAGACCAGGTAATTCGGGCAATGTCTTTGCTGCCCGCAATGGACGCGGTTGCAATTCACGCACCTTCTACAGGGAGGACACAGGTGGTCGGGTGTACAGTCCTCGCAACCCTGTCTAGCCAGGTTGCGATACCCCTCGTCACAGCTGACCACTGTGTCTTGTGAAGTCTCAAAATCGTAATATAGAAATTTGCCTGAAGTGGCCCTGGGTTGTTTTATCCTGTAAAAACACAAGTGCTGTCCTGTCACATACAGCTTGCATTGTGAACATTTGTACTCCCCGCAAACATGCTTAGCGATGTCCCTGGCCTCTCTATCGATGGTTACTTTGCAGTCTAGACAATTGTAATATGACGCGCATGGGGAGAAGGCTTTAACCTCGCCTTTTCTTGGCCCTTTTTTAAAAATAATGTCTTTCTTATGTGCCGAAAAACAATCATCGCTGTTGCATATCGCATTGCAGACCGGGCATGTAACAGTCGTTGATGAAATTTTACATCCTTTACCCTGGCACACCCTACAGACAAAATGACACGAATGCCTAGATTTCGAGAGATGCCAAGTCTTGCACCCCAGACAAAGGATCCTGTTCAGGACCAGAGCATCGATGTTGATTATACTATGAAAATGCCGATCTTTGAAATAAAGGAAAATTTTGGTAGGACGTTCAGCAATCCCTGAATAACAGATTTCGTTGCAAAGGTCCCCTGACACGACGATAATCTGTACATCGAGTCGTTGTTCGAACAGGTAGAGGTCCCTGAGGCTGACTGGTGAGTCATGCTGCAGTCCTACTTGGTTCTGAAGCTCAATGGCTGCTGACTTCTGCGACCCTGTTCTATCGCTGCTATACGACGTGTCTCTGCGTATGAATCTTGCAAAATCCTTTTGAGGCATGTCTTGTAGCTTTGCCATACACGTGACTATTGCCCTTGCTGCACACAGATTCTCGTTTTCTATGACAGGTATGAAAATCATGCTTCTTTTCTTTAGGATAGAGCACTGACTAGAGTCTGCTGAGGTGTTGGTAATGTAGCATCTCCCTCCGCCTCTGTCTTCTTTCTTCAAAGTCCCTACCTTGATCTCAAATGTCTGGTCGGAGTTGATGTCTTGTTTGGAATTTAGCACAGCCTCAAACCTGTAATAAAACGAATAAGAAAATTAATAAGATTTACTAGAGACTTATTGTCCTTAAGAATGTACGTATAGTCATGTTTAATTGTTGACAGGGCGAGTCATGGAGAAATCATCCTTACCTGGACATTATCGTATCCGCAGTTATGTTCTCCCTAGGTTGCAGGTGTATAACGATAGGTTTGTCTAGACTCCTATGATCGATTGTCATTCTTAATTTCTGTCCCTGCTCATGATCTTGTGTAGCCTGCTGAAGAATCTCGTCAAACATATTGTGCAATTCGTCTTTCACAAACGCTATCTTGTCATGTTCAATCTCGGAATTAAATTTAGCTTTAAAAGTAAATTCTTCCACTCCGTATTTCACCACTCTGGTCTCATTGATTCTTCTCACAGAATACAGTTTACCATCCCTTTCTTCTGTTGTGTTCGGTCTCTTTGCGGGGAGCATTTTCAAGTAAACGTGTTCCCTTTTTAGGATACTAGGGTCAACTAGCAGCCTTTTAAAACTTTTGGGTGGGGGGAAAAATCAGCGGCAATGAGCTGTATCGTAACAATATTTGCTGTGTGGCAGGTGCACAAAAAAATCAATAATGACCCTTGGCAGAGCTAGTCTACACCTCCAACGAGTAAATCGATCGTGTTTCAGAAGGACAAAAGCCATTTTTCATAATTGTAATTCAGGACCGGAGAGGGCAAAAAAAGTTGTAACCGAAGAATAGATTAAGACAAGGTCTCGTGTCAGGTTGTCATAACGAATCATCCATTCAAGTTAGAAGAGAGGGGTAAAAAGAGTTCTTTGATACAGTACCCCAGTGTACAGTAGCATTTTATTTGCTGCACTAAATCAACTTAATTGCCTTTGTCGATCGACACGGCACACCTGTTAATCAATAATTATTAAAATACATGTTAAACTACACCTACCACATTTGCATATACGAACCGACCAATCAGAACACGGTATGCTCATTTGCATAAGCACGCCGTCCAATCAGAATCAACCCCATAATTTGCATATACGCGCCGACCAATCAACGAAGAGATACCTAATTAACATAAAGAGGCCGTCCAATCAGAGCGCTAGGATTTAATGATGTCATCAAAAAATTTGCATGTTTTATCGTACTATCTACACTACTTGTGGTTAAAATTCCTCAGTTTAGGCAATTAGCCTCATTCACAATATCACACTCCTGTGCATGTTCCCGTTATCAAAACAATGAGGAAACAAAACGAGAGTGCAAAATGATGGACAAAGTATCATTGCATTTAACATACTTTCAATGGAAGCTGACTGAAAAACAATGTTGAAGCTTTTCTTCGCAGCTGTATGTATCTTATTACATTCTTCATCTGCACAGGGTGAGTATACGTATACATTTCAAAATTCCAATATTTGAGTGCAGCACATGCCAAGGGTGACTAAAAGAATCATCCATTAACTAGGTTTGGAAAAAAAAATCATACAGGAATGCACTCAGTATTTTTTGAAGACTATGGCCTTTCAGACAATAAATCGACATCCGTGTTCTAAACTGTATCGACTTTTCTGCTTGAAATTCAGAATTACAACTAAGTTTTGCAGTCACATCAGATTCTTCTGAAAGTTCATGTCAACACCCATGCCAGGCTAATGGCACATGTGAAGGAAAGGTGATTCATGATACTTGCTACTTCACCTTTCCTAGGAAGACGACATGGGAAGAGAACAGTCAACTATGCTACTCACAAAATATGAGCATGGTTAATCAACCAGTGGAAAGTTTCCATGAAGAATTCAGCTTACAAGACTTGGTTGAAGACAATGGAAAAGATTTGTATCTGTGGCAAGGAGGTAGACTTGAACAACTGGATGAATGGAAATATGTCAATGGAGTTCCTTTGGAAGAAACTCATTCCAATAAGCTTGCTACTTTTCCTGGTAAGTACAAATTCCATGGTAAGTGCAAAATAATCAATAATAGTCATCAACTTGCTCTAATGAATTCTCGAAGACAAACACTCTGAGGGAAAAAAATAAAATAATGATACTTGTGGCAGTCTATATATATTGTTCATTCAAAACTCTTTTTCAGATCCAGATTCTGAACATCAATGTGGAGTAATATGCTATACAAAAACTTCCAAAGAAGTTGGTGTCTTAGGGGTAAACAAACTGGACTGTTACCAAGAACGTCACTTTATCTGTCGCTTTGGTAAGTAGGCTGACAAATATGATGTATTTTTGTATGTTTTTTTTATGACTATGTTGTTCATTTATGCTTTTTACTAATTACAGTAGACTGGAAGAATTCTCCCAGCTTTTATGTATCAGAAACAGCAGCAAATTGGTATGAAGCAAGATCACGATGCAACTTTCTTGGCGGAGATTTGTTTTATTTGAAAAAATGGGAGAACATCAACAACATAAAAGATAAATTGGGACAAGCCATCAACAAAACGCTATTCATTGGTCTGACTGACTGGATATGGATGTGGGAAGTTAAGTAAAAAAAACTTTGTTTGTCTCTGATATAGATATTGTTTTTAATTTCCAAATTTGTGAGGAAAGCATTTAGAAGTGTATTGTTTCAATGGAGGTTTAGTTTTCCACTTTTTAAAAATTTTCATGTAAAATTTTGCAATGACTTAAATAATAAAAGGACGTCCTTAAGACTGGTAAGTTGAAATATTTTACTCTGTAACTATTTCAATGTAAGTTTCACACAACTATCCTTTTATATTTATTATCTTAATTAATGCATTAGCTCACAAATGAAATTTCATCATTTCAACTGATATTTTAAAGAAACATGTTCATATTAACTTCTTTACTTTTATTTTTATTAATCTGTTTCCTCTCCAGATGGGAGAGAGTTCCGGCTTGGCAACTGGAAAGATGGTGGACCTGGTAAGGGAGACTGCCTAATGATGAACATGGCTTTGGGTTCTTGGAAAAGAAGGAACTGCAGTAGAAAACTGCATACAGTCTGTCAAGCAAACAAGACTGAAGGACACTCTCCAACTGGAAATAGCACCATGGAAAAAAGGTTGATGACCAGTAAGTGATGGCATGCATTTAACATTCTACTTATGTGATTGACAAACTGAATGAAATGTGTGCATTCCACTGGCATCAGCAGGCAATTTATACGTGATTAATGCAGAACACTAATAATGACAGGTTAATCACTCAATTAAGAATGGCGAATGCTAAGCTGCCTAGAGTCATTTGATAGATGCAGTAACATATCCGAGTGCAATAGCTTCTTATTCTTGATGTTTGGCTGATGCCTGTGATCAAATTATATCTAAACAAACTATAATACAATTTTTATAATTCATTTATTTAAACAGTCATCATACTTGCAAACCTCTTTGGTCTGGCAGTGCTGGTGATAGTAGGTCAGACAACATATATCATCCTTTGGTGAGTTTTCTTAATATTTTTTCTGGAACTGAATGAAAAAATTTGGTGATCTTAATTGAATGTGAATGATAACTTTGATTTATTATTCGTGAAAAATAAGAACAGTAATAATGATCGATCACAAAGCTCTGATGAAAAAAACCCAGTTCAATAGTATGTATGACATTGTACATGCAACAACCTTATACATATACCTTAAGAGTACTGTTTGTCTTTCAGGCATCGTATGGCAAAGCTTTCGGTGTCAACTCCAGCAAAGTGCCCAAAGATATCATGTTTCAAGAGTGATAAAGGACAACAGAAATCTGCTGTGCCAGAGAATCTGGACGACAGTGGTGAGATACTCTACGCAGAAGTCAGAAAAGTCTGCAGGCTTCCAGAATCCGAATTGGAGATGGCAAATATTGGGCAGGGTTTCTGATGTCAGTGTTTAATTGAAACAACATTGGGTAAATGCTGCGCTTGCTGGCGATTAGATATCTTTGAATGAATAATTCTTCATGGTGATCAAAATAATGAGCAAATGTATCACTAACTTTTATCATAATAAACGTAATTAGACTTTTTTACTTGTGTTGCTATTCTTCATTAAGTAATGCTGGTCAGTTTCTCAGTGGGTTATACATTTGATTTCAGGCAAAGATAATGCTTAAATGAGCTAAAGCTTGACTTAATTGAAATGACCAAGTTACAATACCTGTTATTTGTTAAAGATTTGTTCATAGCCCTTGCAGTGACTCCAGTGGTAGAATGTAGCACTGCATTATTTTCTTCCTTCAACACCGTTGTTGAGAATTGCTTCATTGTGGTCAATCACAGGCATCCATTTGTGATTTTAAGCAATATATTTAGAATACAACTAGAGTTCGATCTCCAAAAGAAAAACACCAAGAACAACAACTAAAAAAAATAGCAAATCCTCAGCCTCCAAGGATAACCTCAGTTCATTTTGTATGAAAAAGCGTTTGTACGGGTGTATTCTCGGAAGTTTGCTGCTGTCTCTTAGAATTAGAAGCTTTCTCCTGAACAGCCGAATGTTCAAGTTCCTGAGGATGTGCAACCTTCTTATTATTGGTATACTGTGTAGTTGTCTAGGGCTTTGTGATGTATTAAACAATTCTTGAACCTGAAGTCAGAAATCTGACAAAATTATCTGTTCATTCACATTGGAACTAAACTTTTGGGTATCCTGTATGTAGTGTGAAGTACAAATTAGCAGAAGCATGGGTAATATGATTACCTTGGCAACATATTGAGGAAATCAGGTCTGAAAAGCCGATTCTCGCATCTTAGCAATATCAGCTAAACGCATATTTACAAGAGCTTCATAGACATGTCGTGCCTTTAAGCATATCAAATTTATTACCTATGACTGTATAGTGTACCAAGTTAATTATGACATTCCAACTAATTCTTTAACAGGGCTGGTTAATTGCTTACAGCTCTAGATTGGTTTTAGAACAAACCAGTTTACACCCACGCATTGAAAATAATTTCCTTATGGTACATCAGACTAAGTTACATGTTTCCTTACTGCCATGTAGATTGGAATATTTAATTCACATGGTGGTGTTAGACAACATCTCCTTCATGTTGTGTGATGGTTTCTGATGAGGAAACATAGTTCACATATGGAGCCACATTGTGTATTAGTCATTCAATTCAAAATGCCTATCCAAGTTAAGGCTAGAAAGATGATGCTGGATATAGTTTTGAGCTTTTGTATTAGTTTGTGCCTTTTTGCAGCTTCAGGTAAGACATTTTCAAAATGTTTTCTCTACATAGAAAATAAAGTACAACAGAACATCTGTAGCATAATCTATTGTGTGACATATTGTTATTGAAATGAGCGTTAAAGCAAAGCAATATTAAATATTTTTATAAAATCTCACAACTTTAGAGTAGTTTGCTTTTGTGTGAACATTACCAAAAAGTATATAAGATAATTTATGGGTGTTGCTGTGTCAGCAGATATTAAGGAAACTCTTATACCTTAACTGTTTATCCAGTATTGTTTACCTTGGATGCAAAAACTTCTGTATTCAAAGTAACAGTTAAACATTGCTTTGACTGTGGGAATAGGCTATATTTCAAGTGAATAGCTAATACAGCATTCTTGTTGTTCAGACTAATTTTGAAAAGGTTCATTAGATCATACAAAATATTTTGCAATTAGTGCTAAAATTCTTCATTTGACAGTCCATATTTGAAAGAAATGTCACTCTATGTCTATTATATGCATGTATATATCTATTTTATTTTAATTTTTGTTACAGTTGCTTCTGATGACACCTGCCAGCATCCATGTCAGACAATCAATACTTGTAAGCTGACAAAGGTAAGCAACACTTGCTATTATGCATTTCCCAACAATATGACAACATGGGATGAAAACAAAGCGTTATGCAAAGATGAGGATTTGACTATGGCTAAACTACCAAGAAACACATCCCAAGTCATATCCTCCCTCCCAGATCTACACAGTGATTCTGTCACATATGGTTGGTTAGGTGGACGAGCAAAGGAACTAGGAGACTGGAAATATGTCAATGGTATACCACTGAAGGAAACTCATACAAATCTTAACAAGCATTTCCATGGTAAGTTTTTATGACTTATTATATTAAAAAAAAACAATGTAATTAGAATCTGTATGTGTACTAATTCATTTAATATATATCTATTTACAAAGCCCTGCTGTAGTCTTCTAAAATTACTCATTAGATATATATAGTTTGTTTAAATGCATTTTAATATGTCGCTTCCAGATGGGAACTTTCAACATCAATGTGGCGTTTTGCGTTACTCAAGATCTTGCAACAATTTCACCATGTTTGAGACAAACAAACTTGATTGTGACAGTGACTATCGCTTTATCTGTCGCTTTGGTAAGCATGCTTAGTGCTATATAAATTTTGAGTCTGGCAAAAATAGTTACACAAATGATATGTTGCCATCAGAAAATAAAGGATCATATTACACTGTGTAATGAAATGATGATACTTTCAAACTAAAAACACCCACTGATAACATCAGAATAATTGTTTGTTGATCACTTAGAAAGAAAATCATAAAAATGTTAAAAAAGCTTCTTCTTTCTTAATATGTACTGCTAATGATAATAGATAATTAAATATTTTAACAAATGCTCATGACTAATGTTTTTTTATTGGTTGAAAATGACTCATTTTTAGCTATAAAATTTTAATGGCACTTATATATAAATATATATTTCCTTTTGTTTGTGGATAATAATAGCACTATTCATGCTTTGCGACAAATCTTATTTATGTATTCTTGTCTTTACACTTTTAGATGACTTGGAAAAATCTGCCAACTTCTACATATCAGACACTTCAGCAAACTGGTATGCTGCAAGATCACATTGTCAAAGACTCGGAGGAGACTTGTTCTTCCTGAACAAATGGGAGCACATTAACATCTTAAATCATAAATTGGCACCATCAGTGAATCAAACCCTGTTCATTGGCTTGATGCATGAGATTTGGCAGTGGGAAGGTATGAAACCATTTTTTTGTTTGGGATTGATAAATAGATGGATATCTCATGTAGGTCATTGTAGCAATTGGGAGAAAGAGCAACAGAGCCTACAGAGGGCACAATTACTGTAACACATAAAAAGATCATGTAACTACTAATTGTTACAATTGTCAAAAAGAGGCTGAATGGCTGTATTGTAGACTGAAAATGGCCAAAGTCCATGCTTTGTGTTGTGGTGTCCAGGTCCTTTGCTTTTTTATCAAAACTTATGAAATTAGAAGTCCACTTAGTTGCTAGACAGTAAACAAACATCATTTCTAACTGCTGAGCAAATTTGAAGTATGTAAATTTAGTAGTATTTCGGCCCAGTTCATCCTATCTTTTGACATGAGATCCAATGATAAGTCAATAAGAATTCTGGATGACAAGAGCACAACGTCACAACATGATGCCCTTATTAATAAAAGAATCTCATAGAATTAATTACAGAAATATATATTGTCTGTTCTGTCACATATTTGAGCACTGTTGCAAAATTTTCATATTTGACAAACTCGGGCAATTGAGTTAAGCTGGGTACAGGAATCATGATCTTCTTCATTTTCGATTTTCAGCAAGGAAGCCGTCCTACATCTATACATTCCTTACACCCTAGTCTTAATAGCCACTAACCAATCCACACTAAGTAATGTGTTGTTATTCTAATCTGGTACTGCTATCTACATTGGGTATTACCAGATTTATGTTATATACGTTTTTTTTTTTCTTTAACTTCAGATGGGAGTAACATATCTTTCAACCACTGGCAAATTATGAGACCTTCAAGCATTAAAGACCGGTGCCTTGCGCTAAATGTAAAAGATGGCCGCCTAACAGTGCAAGATTGCAACATAAAGCTTGAAAGTTTCTGCCAAAGAGGTAAGACTTGTTATAATATTAGGCAGAGTCAAATATAATCAGATAGATTTTATCCTAAAATAGTTTTCATGGTGTTAAGTAGACTCTTCGCCAAAGGCGGATTGATTTAATCTAATAACTATTATAATTATTACAAATGGTGTTTACTTTAATTTAGCACAGTGACATTCGAAAGATTCGTTGATTGACATGCTGATCCCTGCACACAATAATTAGGGCCTTTTTCGATAGAAGAATTGTACTCAAGAGCTTTGAAGATCAAAGTAATATAATAAAAAAAATATTAAAAAATTAATCGGCTATCTTATTTTTTATGTGCTAAATAAAGCATATGTATCATATCTTTTACAATGTAATTTATGTATTTTAATTTTTATTGAATCTTAATACTCCTGTGTGTATATTATTTCAGTTTTGGAAAGTGAGCCACCGATAACTTTCTGGAGCTTGATCTACATTGTCACTCTCGGCATATTCCTCCTCATTTATATTGTTACGATAATCGTTATAATAAGACGGTAGGTAACAGATTCTGTATATCTTTAAAATTGCTCCGCTTGATACTCTGCTTATTCTGGTCAACGACAAAACGTTAATATGCAAAACAAACTTGTGATAATTGACTAATTCTGGAGTGCTGAGTCCAAATTTGAGGTCGGTAATTCCCTTATTTTAAAACATTGCCCATATGAAATAAAACGAAATATAATTTTGCAAGTTTTGGAACATTTTCCAACTCTCTGCATTTGCTGTCAGTGATATAAGATATCTTAAGGGCACATTTAGATCAATCTGTTTGCATTTGCATGTGTGTGTATGACAATATAGCCAGAAATTCTGATGGACAAATGTGAAAATCAAGTGAAAATTGCAGATGTACTGATACGGAGACGGTTCAACGTAAATGTAGCTTAATTCTATAATTGTCAGACTAATGCAAAACATATTTACTGGAATCAATACCCTAAATGAGTCGAAATCACTACTTTATATTCAGGACATGACAGCTCTTACAATTAAGATGCACGACTTCAATGCTGGTCTTGTCAAAACTATTCCAAATACCGAGAGGAAGCTCTAGAAATTCTGCAGAAACATGTTCAGACGGGCCCAAAGTTTCCATGTAGCTTTGCAAGATATCATAAATGAATTAATATCATTATTAAAAAGGTTACAGAATTAAAGAAAATACTTTTAATGGAGAATGTAAAAAAAATTGGACTTAATTAGATAAAAAGTGCATTGAAATGGAAATGATATGTATTCTGTCTGAGTGCAAACCTTAGGACCTGACTACAGACACAAGCAGTGTTATTTATCTTCCATCGTCTTCTTGACTCACTGTCAAGAGGGTATTAAATATTTTTTTTAATTCAATGTAACGACACATATATTTGCAAGTGGGAATAACAGCAATTTCCCATTGGTACATCCAAGTGTTAATAGTTGTTGTTAAGGTATTCATTCATATGAGCCACTTGGGTTTTTCTTCTACATATCCAGTAATTAATGTAATTGATGTCCGACATTTTACCTTCTTTTAATTCTAGCAAATTCCAAGGCAAGTGCTTCGCACAAAATGATACAAGGGATGCTGAGATGCAGACAGAAAGTTATATGGTTGCACTGGATGCACCTAATGAGAGACAAGTGACATACATTAACACAAGGGATCGCAATGCAGTCAGGTATATATAAAGTTAACAGTATGTGAATAATTGATATGTGTAACTCTACTCTATTAATTGTGATTATATATTAATTTATACTTTATCAGTTGTAAATCATAATGCTACTGAAAAGTTAAGTATGCATAGATTCTATAATGATATTGAGATAGTCCTGTAACTTTTTTATTAATTTTTTTTGCTATTAACTTTGTGAGTTTTGAAAATGTACTTTTGTAAATTTGTGAATAGAAATCCTCTGATGGGAATAACTGATTGATGTTTTTCTGTAATTATCAAAATTGTGAAAACTTATATGAACTTTTGCACAGCACTTTATGTGATTAACTACGTGTATTCTGGGACGTTCAATGAGTTTGACCTCGTAGATATTTTCCATGAATAAGCATGAACTTGAAGCATTCTCGCTAAATTATAGTTGACAAGAAATAGTAGAAGTTTGAATTCATATCACTCTAACAACAAGTATTAATACTTTCTTGACTTTCAGCTGTGACGATATTGTCTCTATGGTGAGGCGTGGCAATGAACCTTTGAATATGTCAGATCTACCACTGTTGGATTTACCACTCTACGATTATGCTTGGTCACCGTGTTAATTCCCTTGTTGAAGAAAATATCAGGAAGCTTACAGTGTGGGCCTGTATGCAGATGACAAGGCTTTGTGTCTGCACCCACTATCTTTATTGAAAGAGGAAGATTTCCCATGAAAACTTTTTCTCAAGTTCTCGCTTATTTTATTTACGACTTACTGTGTTTAAGTTTGTCTTGTTGTAAATTCTGGTTTCCAAATAAAATACATAACATAAAATTGATGGGGTTTGTGCTTTACACTTTCATAATAAGCGTAATATTGTCATATCAAGAAATTTATACCAATTACAAGGATATGTATTTGGGGTGCAAAACATGTTTCTACATCTCCATTATGCAGATTAATTGATATCAACACATTGTAAGCCAAAATATAGTCTATTCTATGACAAGAGTGACCTACCACATATAGAAAATTTCCTTTTTGACTAATCTATTGATATTAATATTCATAATGAAGAGTTGAAATATTAGGTCATATCAGGTTTATCACAGAATGAATCACTTCAATGAGGAAATATATACAATAGCATTTAGTGTTTGTCTCTTGGAGTCATTCGAATTCAGTCTTTTTTTGCTAAAACATAGACATTATGTTAATCATCTGTATTATTTTGGTTCAATTGCATATTGCTGCAATTCCAGGTAAAGATTATTTGACAATTGATTTAGTTTTTCTGTAAGAAAATATACCATCTAGCGGCTATTCTCCTTTCTGAGGTCTACTCAGTTGGAGAGCTTTCTCTAAAACGGGTACATTTTACTCCCATAGGGGTTAACCTTACTTCTTTGCTGTAGTTAATTCTAACATCATCTCAACTCTACTTGGGATAACATACTTTAGTATTATCTGATAATGTATTTTAAGGAAGGTTTAAACCAACCATTTAGCATTTTATGTAGTGCCACCTAAGTTCAAATTCAGTTTTACAACAAAAAGCTGACAAGCCCAGTTTGAAATTGAAAAACATTTTTGAGTATACATTTTTTAAGCAAATACTCCGGTAGTGGGCGAAATTATTGGAGCAACTGTTTAAAAATGTTTAATAATTAGTACTATTTGGTAATTTGTTTATACGACTGCATATTACACAATGACACAGTAGGCTTTCGTATTACTGTGCTTGATGCCCTTTTGTTCATGTCAGTAAGAAAGGTCAGAATTTTTAAAAAAGTATATTTATATAATGATGACTTTGCTGAGCACTGCAAACATTGAATACAGTCTGTTGTTATTGTCGTTGTGCTTTATTATTATTTTTTGGTATCGTTTTTTATTTAATTTCAGTCAGTATTATTTGGCATTCATCAATAACATGGATAACTCTGCTAGTCATTGATTTCTATTGGTTGTTGTAGCACTCATTTGAGTATACTGTTGTTAGAAGATATCTGTTCTAAAAGGGATCAGTTAATAAAACATTTTGTTTAAAAAAATAAAATAGCAAACAAAAGGAGTCTACAAAGCACAACACATTTTGGCTTGATATATGATATTTTTCAGAAAAACATTTGCTCTAAAGAAGCCAGATGATGAAGATGGCTATGAAGATGTTGCAAGTCAGTCACATGAACAAACGAAGATGCTGTGGAGCATTCAAGAGATAGATGTACAATTTCTCAATTGGTATGTTTGTTACATAACATATTAATTAAACTTTTCATCTATTTGGTCTAATTGGTATAACCATAATATTATTTGGTTTGGCAGTAACACATATTTAATGTTTACTCATTTGGCAGGGTTTTGTTCATATTTGTGATGCTATCAGGCTGAATGGCTGTACTGCAGATTGATAAATTATAACATTTTGCATTTACAAATTCAGACTGCACAAGAAAAGTTAAGTATAAATGATATCTTACCAATTTCAGTCCAGATCAGAACTGTTAATTAAATGCAATTAGATTTAATCTCTTGTGAGCAAACCCTCAATTGAATTGAAATATTTATGGTATTAGGCATGCATACTTGTAGTAATTGATCACGGAAATGAACCTTGTTTATTGTATCATGGAGACAAGAGTAGCAGGAGTGGAAACTCCTTTTCGTCACCCCATTGCAAATTTTATGGCTTTCTGCTTATTAACTCCATTAGAATAGCATTGAATTTGCCGATGTTTCTTCAAATTTAGTGTATTCACCCACCTATTTTATTGACGGTTTTATAGTTGGCAGCATGTCTTTCATCCAATCAGTGTCTCAGAGAGGGAAAGGGGTTCCCTGGTCTGTCTTTGATTTCTGCTAGAACACCCCCTCTCCATGCCATGCATTAAAATATAATTCAATCTTTCAGTTAAATTCCTCTCCATTTGAGGATTATTTTGGCATTTTTCCTATGAAAAAATGACAATTCTATGCCAAGGTACACAATCATTTAGCTAAAAAGTCGCATTTTAGTAAACAAAAACAGGTATTGTTTACATTCTCATAACTCTTGTGGGACAACGCCGGCGAATTTGTCCTTTGGGTAGTTAAAATATAAAATATCAACAATCCAAACAACATATAACTCATAAGTGCGAATGAGTGCAAAAAATTGTTTTTGAAAACTGACATCCTTCTATCAATGGTAATGGTATAAGAATGCATAAGACTTTTTCATGTTTTCAAGGAATTTAGAAGTATATAATTAATCAACTATCAATTTTAGCAAATGGTGTAAACATTGTGTATACATGTCAATCATTGAAAAAAATAAAATAAATAAATGAATTTACTGACTCAAGGGAAAGGCCTCATTCTTCTATATTTTCGTAGCATATATATATAATAGGAAGCATGTTATGTAATTTTTATAACACCTAAATTAATATTTACTTTTAGAACTAAACTGCATTCATAAATAGATGCATAATTCGAAAGGTATTTCATTGGAGTTGATGTGTAATAATGCAAAATAATTATGAGATCTTGACCATTCAAATTTGTAAAGTCTATAGTACATCATATAACAAAGACTTTAACAGGTTTACTGTAAATATGATTGAAATATTAGTGTAAATGAAATAAATCTTTTTATATGTATACAGCAAACTCTATGATTACATGAAAGAAAAGGGGTTTTTAACAACAAGGTTA
Organism: Alitta virens; assembly: GCA_932294295.1. Taxonomy (NCBI): domain Eukaryota; kingdom Metazoa; phylum Annelida; class Polychaeta; order Phyllodocida; family Nereididae; genus Alitta; species Alitta virens. Next base: position 17,204,273 of record OW028576.1, read on the forward strand.
CTGCAAAAAGGGTGTATAATCACCCTCTCAGTGCCACAGTGAGGTATGTGATGGTCATTTAGAGGGTGATTTACGGTAATAAAAGGGGTGATAAACAAGATAACGTGAAATTGCACAGATCTTTTAAGCATCATCTGAGACAATGACTGAACCTTTGAACGTGCTGGGTTTCCACTCCTTCTACTCTTGTCTCCATGATTGTATCATATACCAATGCTCAAACATGGACTAATTTATGTGTTGTTGAACATATAACAATTTACTTTTAATAAAGGAGGAATTCTTCCTGTCTTCCATATTTCTGGTAAGTAGAAAACCAAGTAGATTAATGTAAATTTCTGTGTTTTCAATGGTAGCTAATGGTTGGAACTCAAGCTGTCATGCTCAAACAGATATAATATTTTGTATTCAGTGATTCTGAATTTTGAGGCTGACATCATTAAAAGCAATTAATCAAAACTGACAAAATTGTTTATTTTGGCTGGATATTCAGCCCTGCCATAACAAATTCAAATTAATAATTTGATTCTGAAAAGGCTCTGTGTATCCATCTGATCCATGACCGTCATTTTGAAAATTACAATTGATATTCATTTGTGTCCTAATTAAACAGTCATTATAAATTTGACATTAGAAGATAAGATGCACTAGTATATTTAATTTAAAATAAATTTGCTTTACTGACAAGTCTGCTTAGGGGCTCTGCTGCTGGATAGCTTTGTCCTTACAAGAGGATTGAAAAAAGACACCCTCTTTTGGGCAGAATATGTTGGTACATAAGTGTACCAGACTTTCATTATTTTATAGATATATACACTATAAATTCATGTAAGTCTCTTTAAACAAATTGCCCATGGCTCATTGCACTTAACTATGTTGTAAGGAAAACCAACACAGATGGGCCTGTAATCCGGCCCCCTGCACGAGATCCACTGAATGATCAGTCGTCAGACGAGTCAAGCAGTGACGCTGGAGAAGATGATGACACAAGTAGTGCAGTTAAATGTGCTGTAGTCAGGTATTTATTATTTACTGTTTTTTTATTGGATTAGTGAAGACAGCGTCTCTTCCCAAGAGCTTCATACAAGGTGGCTTTGTGAAAGAGTATTGCTGCAAATATAGTACATCTATATTAAAAAGTGGAGTGAACTACCTTATTTGCGCAAAAAAAAAGCAAAATAAATTAGTTAAATGTAATATAATTTTTTTTTGCAGATAAGTAGTAGTTAAAATGTCTGGTGAGCGAGATAAAGTTACAAAACTTGTTGAAGAATATGTCTTTAATTGCATCCATTTCTAATAATCATGATTTTTTTTAAGGTGACGATAACAAATCCAGCTTCGGAGAGTCCGAAAATACACCACTGCAAATGACGACAACGTCATCTGACATGGCGAGTGCACTGGTTCAGAATGTTGCTGGAATCCTACAGTAAGAGCAACTGATCTCTGTCATTATCATAATTGTTGTAATGACATTATAGGTTATACATTTTTCACATCTGAAATATTTGGTAGATACATTTTGCAGCTGTTTCATAAACATCAATGAGTAAGACAACACAGGATGTTGTTGAGAGGACTTTATTCTAGAAATCTTATATAGCTGGTATAATCAAGTTGATTGCTTAGAACCCTTGCTTTTATACCGGAACCCCTGCTTAGCTCCTGTCTGTGTGTTTGGAGGTTATTTTGGATACCAAGCGATTCATTTGAGAAGCATGTACACACTGTACTCATCTATACATACTGTTAGACCTATCAATGACTATCAATATTACAATAATATTATTGTTTAATGCAGGGAACAGCTCAAATTTGATGCTACAGGACTGGAACAAAGACGAAAGGAAATAGCTAAGTTGCTCTGCGATGCAGCTAAGTTGCACTCTGATGCGGACAGCAGTGCAGCTGTAGCAGACTACCATGTGGAACCAGCTGATGGCAGTCACATTCCCAGGTACTTAATTTAAAGAACATAGACATAGACAAGCTGCTGCCTTGAGGTTAACTTTACAGCCATATCTCTGATACATGGGAATTTAGATCTATATAATATTTTTTTATGAACACAGGGAGCAGCTGAGACTTGATGCTACAGGGTTGGAGCAAAGATGAGTGGAAATAGCTAAGGTGCTCTCTGATGCAGCTAAGTTGTCCTCCGATGCAGACAGCAGCGCTGCAGAAGCACACTACCATGTGGTACCAGCTGATGGCAGTCACATTCACAGGTACTGGAGATTGAATAATGAAATAGAGCCACCACATACAACAAGTGTGCAAGCCACGCCCGTTTTGCACACATGAGTGCCTACACATTTTACCTAGTTAAGCTATCTTAATCTGTTGTGGTGGATTAAAGATGTTGGCCTATCTACATGCACTAGATTTTAAAATGTTAAAAAAAACCTATTGGTCATAGCTGAGAAGGTAGGATGATAGGTAGATCTTTCTATCTATATAAATATATATATATATATATATCTAACTATTTACTTATATACTTATATACCTATCTATCTATCTATCTATCTACTATCTATCTATATATCTACCTATCTACCTATTCTTAAAAAAGAGTGACCTTAATTTATTGTGCAATGTCTTGAATTTTGTTGCACAACAGGTGATCCTGCCCACCCAAGCATTCACTGGTCATAACACTACTAACTGACTGGCTGTAATTGAGACAAAAGAAATTAAGTCCATTCCTATTTATGAGCTTGACTAGCGACCACTGAAGCATGGTAAATTGTTACATCACTGGAAAACGTTGTCAAGTGACTGATTACACTTCATTGCAATCCACGGTAATTAATATGGTGATTCCTAAATATATAGTCAATTTCAGTGTAAAGTGCCTCTGAGTATGAGTCAGTGTGAAAGAGGCACTATAAAAATAGAAATAAATGGCTGCAGGATCAATAAAAAACAAGCATTTAGATACATATATATTCGTTATTTCACACCTTTCTTTGCCATCGTTTACAGAAATGATTATGGAAACCTTGAGAAGAGGCACACCTATGAAGAAATTCCTCGCGTCAGACCAAAACATGAACACAGCTACCAGATACTTGACACCAAAAATAAAGAATGTGCAAATAAAGAAACGACTGAAGATGGCGCTGAAAACACTGGGGATGATGCATATGTAGACATGACTGAAAATCTACCAAAAGGAAGGAAATTTACAAAGAGTGGTAAACTGGATAAACCAAAAAAAAACATCACCAGGAAGACAAAGTCAGAGCGATAGAGTCATCAGCCTCTTACAATTAATCAACCAAGCAGGAAAATGAATGAAACAGAATGGTTGGATTCAATGTTTGATTAGCTCAGAAGAGTCATACTCAAAGTTTATTCAACTCAGACTGGTCAAACTCGATGATCAACCATTTCAGAATTGTCAAACTCAGTTTTCATTCAAATCAAAATGGTTGGACTCAATGTTTGATTAACTCAGAATGGTCATACTAATGTTTGATCAACTCAGAATAGTCAAACTCAATGATCGATCATCTCAGAATTGTCAAATTGAATGATCAATCATCTCAGATTGTCAAACTCAGTATTTATTCAAATCAGAATGGTTGGACTCAATGTTTGATTGGCTATTCTGAGTTGATCAAACATTGAGTATAACCATTCTGAGCTGATCAAACATTGAGTCCAACCATTCTGATTTGAATGAACACTGAGTTAAACAATTCTGAGATGATCGATTATCTCAGACAATTCTGAAATGAACGATCATTGAGTTTGACTATTCTTAGTTAATCAAACATTGAGTACAACCATTCTGATTAAAATGAACACTGAGTTTGACAATTCTGAGATGATCGATCATCTCAGACAATTCTGAAATAAACGTTCATTGTGTTTGACTATTCTGAGTTGATCAAACATTCAGTATAACCATTATGACCTAATCAAACATTGAGTCCAACCATTTTGATTTGAATGAGCACTGAGTTTGATAAATCTGAGATGATTGATCATTGAGTTTGACAATTCGGAGATGATCAATCATTCATTTTGACAATTCTGACTCAATGACTCAATGTTTGATGAGGTCAAAATGGTTATACTCAATGTTTGATCAACTCAGAATAGTCAAGCTCAATGATCGATCATTTCAAAATTGTCAAACTCAGTGTTCATTCAAATCAGAATGGTTGAACTCAATGTTTGATTTGTCCAGAATGGTTATACTCCATGTTTGATGAACTCAGAAAAGTCAAACTCAATGATCGATCATTTCAGAATAGTCAGACTCAATGATCGATCATCTCAGAATAGTCAGACTCAATGATCGATCATCTCAGAATTGTCAAACTCAATCATCGATCATCTCAGAATTGTCAAACTCAATAATCGATCATTTCAGAATTGTCAAAGTCAGTGTACATTCAAATCAAAATGGTTGGACTCAGTGTTTGATTAGCTCAGAATGGTCATACTAAATGTTTGACCAAATCAGAATAGTCAAATTCAATGATCGAACATTTCAGAATTGTCAAACTCAATTTTCATTCAAACCAAAACGGTTGGACTCAATGTTTGATTATCTCAGAATGGTCATACTGAATGGTTGATCAACTCAGAATAGTCAGACTCAATGATCGATCATCTCAGAATAGTCAAACTCAATGATCGAACATTTCAGAATTGTCAAACTCAATTTTCATTCAAACCAAAATGGTTGGACTCAATGTTTGATTAACTCAGAATGGTCATACTGAATGTTTGATCAACTCAGAATAGTCAAACTCAATGATCAAACATTTCAGAATTGTCAAACTCAATTTTCATTCAAACCAAAATGGTTGGACTCAATGTTTGATTAACTCAGAATGGTCATACTAAATGTTTGACAAAATCAGAATAGTCAAACTCAATGATCAAACATTTCAGAATTGTCAAACTCAATTTTCATTCAAACCAAAATGGTTGGACTCAATGTTTGATTAACTCAGAATGGTCATACTGAATGTTTGATCAACTCAGAATGGTTATACTAAATGTTTGATCAACTCAGAATAGTCAAACTCAATGATCGAACATTTCAGAATTGTCAAACTCAATTGTCATTCAAACCAATATTGTTGGACTCAATGTTTGATTAACTCAGAATGGTCATACTGAATGTTTGATGAACTCAGAATAGTCAAACTCAATGATCGATCATCTCAGAATTGTCGAACTCAATAATCGATCATTTCAGAATTGTCAAAGTCAGTGTACATTCAAATCAAAATGGTTGGACTCAATGTTTGATAAGCTCAGAATGGTCATACTAAAAGTTTGACCGAATCAGAATAGTCAAACTCAATGATCGAACATTTCAGAATTGTCAAACTCAATTTTCATTCAAACCAAAATGGTTGGACTCAATGTTTGATTAACTCAGAATGATCATACTGAATGTTTGATCAACTCAGAATAGTCAGACTCAATGATCGATCATCTCAGAATTGTCAAACTCAATGATCGATCATCTCAGAATTGTCAAACTCAATAATCGATCATTTCAGAATTGTCAAAGTCAGTGTACATTCAAATCAAAATGGTTGGACTCAGTGTTTGATTAGCTCAGAATGGTCATACTAAATGTTTGACCAAATCAGAATAGTCAAATTCAATGATCGAACATTTCAGAATTGTCAAACTCAATTTTCATTCAAACCAAAACGGTTGGACTCAATGTTTGATTATCTCAGAATGGTCATACTGAATGGTTGATCAACTCAGAATAGTCAGACTCAATGATCGATCATCTCAGAATAGTCAAACTCAATGATCGAACATTTCAGAATTGTCAAACTCAATTTTCATTCAAACCAAAATGGTTGGACTCAATGTTTGATTAACTCAGAATGGTCATACTGAATGTTTGATCAACTCAGAATAGTCAAACTCAATGATCGAACATTTCAGAATTGTCAAACTCAATTTTCATTCAAACCAAAATGGTTGGACTCAATGTTTGATTAACTCAGAATGGTCATACTAAATGTTTGACAAAATCAGAATAGTCAAACTCAATGATCAAACATTTCAGAATTGTCAAACTCAATTTTCATTCAAACCAAAATGGTTGGACTCAATGTTTGATTAACTCAGAATGGTCATACTGAATGTTTGATCAACTCAGAATGGTTATACTAAATGTTTGATCAACTCAGAATAGTCAAACTCAATGATCGAACATTTCAGAATTGTCAAACTCAATTGTCATTCAAACCAATATTGTTGGACTCAATGTTTGATTAACTCAGAATGGTCATACTGAATGTTTGATGAACTCAGAATAGTCAAACTCAATGATCGATCATCTCAGAATTGTCGAACTAAATAATCGATCATTTCAGAATTGTCAAAGTCAGTGTACATTCAAATCAAAATGGTTGGACTCAATGTTTGATTAGCTCAGAATGGTCATACTAAAAGTTTGACCGAATCAGAATAGTCAAACTCAATGATCGAACATTTCAGAATTGTCAAACTCAATTTTCATTCAAACCAAAATGGTTGGACTCAATGTTTGATTAACTCAGAATGATCATACTGAATGTTTGATCAACTCAGAATAGTCAGACTCAATGATCGAACATCTCAGAATTGTCAAACTCAATCATCGATCATCTCAGAATTGTCAAACTCAATAATCGATCATTTCAGAATTGTCAAAGTCAGTGTACATTCAAATCAAAATGGTTGGACTCAGTGTTTGATTAGCTCAGAATGGTCATACTAAATGTTTGACCAAATCAGAATAGTCAAATTCAATGATCGAACATTTCAGAATTGTCAAACTCAATTTTCATTCAAACCAAAATGGTTGGACTCAATGTTTGATTATCTCAGAATGGTCATACTGAATGGTTGATCAACTCAGAATAGTCAGACTCAATGATCGATCATCTCAGAATAGTCAAACTCAATGATCGAACATTTCAGAATTGTCAAACTCAATTTTCATTCAAACCAAAATGGTTGGACTCAATGTTTGATTAACTCAGAATGGTCATACTGAATGTTTGATCAACTCAGAATAGTCAAACTCAATGATCGAACATTTCAGAATTGTCAAACTCAATTTTCATTCAAACCAAAATGGTTGGACTCAATGTTTGATTAACTCAGAATGGTCATACTAAATGTTTGACAAAATCAGAATAGTCAAACTCAATGATCGAACATTTCAGAATTGTCAAACTCAATTTTCATTCAAACCAAAATGGTTGGACTCAATGTTTGATTAACTCAGAATGGTCATACTGAATGTTTGATCAACTCAGAATAGTCAGACTCAATGATCGATCATCTCAGAATTGTCAAACTCAATAATCGATAATTTCAGAATTGTCAAAGTCAGTGTACATTCAAATCAAAATGGTTGGACTCAATGTTTGATTAGCTCAGAATGGTCATACTAAATGCTTGACCAAATCAGAGTAGTCAAACTCAATGATCGAACATTTCAGAATTGTCAAACTCAATTTTCATTCAAACCAAAATGGTTGGACTCAATGTTTGATTAACTCAGAATGGTCATACTGAATGTTTGATCAACTCAGAATGGTTATACTAAATGTTTGATCAACTCAGAATAGTCAAACTTAATGATCGAACATTTCAGAATTGTCAAACTCAATTTTCATTCAAACCAATATTGTTGGACTCAATGTTTGATTAACTCAGAATGGTCATACTGAATGTTTGATCAACTCAGAATGGTTATACTAAATGTTTGATCAACTCAGAATAGTCAAACTCAATGATCGAACATTTCAGAATTGTCAAACTCAATTTTCATTCAAACCAAAATGGTTAGACTCAATGTTTGATTAACTCAGAATGGTCATACTGAATGTTTGACCAAATCAGAATAGTCAAACTCAATGATCGATCATCTCAGAATTGTCAAACTCAATGATCGAACATTTGAGAATTGTCAAACTTAATTTTCATTTAAAGCAAAATGGTTGGACTCAATGTTTGATCAACTCAGAATGGTTATACTGAATGTTTGATCAACTCAGAATAGTCAGACTCAATGATCGATCATCTCAGAATTGTCAAACTCAATAATCGATAATTTCAGAATTGTCAAAGTCAGTGTACATTCAAATCAAAATGGTTGGACTCAATGTTTGATTAGCTCAGAATGGTCATACTAAATGTTTGACCAAATCAGAGTAGTCAAACTCAATGATCGAACATTTCAGAATTGTCAAACTCAATTTTCATTCAAACCAAAATGGTTGGACTCAATGTTTGATTAACTCAGAATTGTCATACTGAATGTTTGATCAACTCAGAATGGTTATACTAAATGTTTGATCAACTCAGAATAGACAAACTCAATGATCGAACATTTCAGAATTGTCAAACTCAATTTTCATTCAAACCAAAATGGTTGGACTCAATGTTTGATTAACTCAGAATGGTCATACTGAATGTTTGACCAAATCAGAATAGTCAAACTCAATGATCGAACATTTCAAAATTGTCAAACTCAATTTTCATTTAAACCAAAATGGTTGGACTCAATGTTTGATTAACTCAGAATGGTCATACTGAATGTTTGATCAACTCAGAATGGCTATACTAAATGTTTGACCAAATCAGAATAGTCAAACTCAATGATCGATCATCTCAGAATTGTCAAACTCAATAATCGATCATTTCAGAATTGTCAAAGTCAGTGTACATTCAAATCAAAATGGTTGGACTCAATGTTTGATTAGCTCAGAATGGTCATACTAAAAGTTTGATCAAATCAGAATAGTCAAACTCAATGATCGAACATTTCAGAATTGTCAAACTCAATTTTCATTCTAACCAAAATGGTTGGATTCAATGTTTGATTAACTCAGAATGGTCATACTGAATGTTTGATCAACTCAGAATGGTCATACTGAATGTTTGATGAACTCAGAATAGTCAAACTCAATGATCGATCATCTCAGAATTGTCAAACTCAATAATCGATCATTTCAGAATTGTCAAAGTCAGTGTACATTCAAATCAAATTGGTTGGACTCAGTGTTTGATTAGCTCAGAATGGTCATACTAAATGTTTGACCAAATCAGAATAGTCAAATTCAATGATCGAACATTTCAGAATTGTCAAACTCAATTTTCATTCAAACCAAAATGGTTGGACTCAATGTTTGATTATCTCAGAATGGTCATACTGAATGTTTGATCAACTCAGAATAGTCAGACTCAATGATCGATCATCTCAGAATAGTCAAACTCAATGATCGAACATTTCAGAATTGTCAAACTCAATTTTCATTCAAACCAAAATGGTTGGACTCAATGTTTGATTAACTCAGAATGGTCATACTGAATGTTTGATCAACTCAGAATAGTCAAACTCAATGATCTATCATCTCAGAATAGTCAAACTCAATGATCAATCATTTCAGAATTGTCAAACTCAGGGTTCATTAAAATGAAAACGGTTGGACACAATGTTTGATTAGCTCAGAATGGTCATACTAAATGTTTGACCAAATCAGAATAGTGAGACTCAATGATCGATCATTTCAGAATTGTCAAACTGAGTTTTCATTCAAATCAAAATGGTTGGACTCAAAGTTTGATTAACTCAGAGTGGTTATATTCCATGTTTGATCAACTCAGAAAAGTCAAACTCAATGATCGATCATTTCAGAATAGTCAAACTCAATGATGGATCATCTCAGATTTGTCAAACTCAGTGTTCATTCAAATCAAAATGTTTGATTTACTCAGAATGGTCAAACTGAATGTTTGATAAACTAAGAATGGTTATACTGAATGTTTGATCAAATTAGAATAGTCAAACTCAATGATCGATCATTTCAGAATTGTCAAACTCAGTGTACATTCAAATCAAAATGGTTTTACTCAATGTTTGATTAGCTCAGAATGGTCATACTAAATGTTTGACCAAATCAGAAAAGTCAAACTCAATGATCGATCATTTCAGAATTGTCAAACTCAGTGTACATTCAAATCAAAATGGTTTTACTCAATGTTTGATTAGCTCAGAATGGTCATACTAAATGTTTGATCAACTCAGAATAGTCAGACTCAATGATCGATCATCTCAGAATAGTCAAACTCAATGATCGATCATCTCAGAATTGTCAAACTCAATAATCGATCATTTCAGAATTGTCAAAGTCAGTGTACATTCAAATCAAAATGGTTGGACTCAGTGTTTGATTAGCTCAGAATGGTCATACTAAATGTTTGACCAAATCAGAATAGTCAAATTCAATGATCGAACATTTCAGAATTGTCAAACTCAATTTTCATTCAAACCAAAATGGTTGGACTCAATGTTTGATTATCTCAGAATGGTCATACTGAATGTTTGATCAACTCAGAATAGTCAGACTCAATGATCGATCATCTCAGAATAGTCAAACTCAATGATCGAACATTTCAGAATTGTCAAACTCAATTTTCATTCAAACCAAAATGGTTGGACTCAATGTTTGATTAACTCAGAGTGGTTATATTCCATGTTTGATCAACTCAGAAAAGTCGGACTCAATGATCGATCATCTCAGAATTGTCAAACTCAATGATCGAACATTTGAGAATTGTCAAACTTAATTTTCATTTAAAGCAAAATGGTTGGACTCAATGTTTGATCAACTCAGAATGGTTATACTGAATGTTTGATCAACTCAGAATAGTCAGACTCAATGATCGATCATCTCAGAATTGTCAAACTCAATAATCGATAATTTCAGAATTGTCAAAGTCAGTGTACATTCAAATCAAAATGGTTGGACTCAATGTTTGATTAGCTCAGAATGGTCATACTAAATGTTTGACCAAATCAGAGTAGTCAAACTCAATGATCGAACATTTCAGAATTGTCAAACTCAATTTTCATTCAAACCAAAATGGTTGGACTCAATGTTTGATTAACTCAGAATTGTCATACTGAATGTTTGATCAACTCAGAATGGTTATACTAAATGTTTGATCAACTCAGAATAGACAAACTCAATGATCGAACATTTCAGAATTGTCAAACTCAATTTTCATTCAAACCAAAATGGTTGGACTCAATGTTTGATTAACTCAGAATGGTCATACTGAATGTTTGACCAAATCAGAATAGTCAAACTCAATGATCGAACATTTCAGAATTGTCAAACTCAATTTTCATTTAAACCAAAATGGTTGGACTCAATGTTTGATTAACTCAGAATGGTCATACTGAATGTTTGATCAACTCAGAATGGCTATACTAAATGTTTGACCAAATCAGAATAGTCAAACTCAATGATCGATCATCTCAGAATTGTCAAACTCAATAATCGATCATTTCAGAATTGTCAAAGTCAGTGTACATTCAAATCAAAATGGTTGGACTCAATGTTTGATTAGCTCAGAATGGTCATACTAAAAGTTTGATCAAATCAGAATAGTCAAACTCAATGATCGAACATTTCAGAATTGTCAAACTCAATTTTCATTCTAACCAAAATGGTTGGATTCAATGTTTGATTAACTCAGAATGGTCATACTGAATGTTTGATCAACTCAGAATGGTCATACTGAATGTTTGATGAACTCAGAATAGTCAAACTCAATGATCGATCATCTCAGAATTGTCAAACTCAATAATCGATCATTTCAGAATTGTCAAAGTCAGTGTACATTCAAATCAAATTGGTTGGACTCAGTGTTTGATTAGCTCAGAATGGTCATACTAAATGTTTGACCAAATCAGAATAGTCAAATTCAATGATCGAACATTTCAGAATTGTCAAACTCAATTTTCATTCAAACCAAAATGGTTGGACTCAATGTTTGATTATCTCAGAATGGTCATACTGAATGTTTGATCAACTCAGAATAGTCAGACTCAATGATCGATCATCTCAGAATAGTCAAACTCAATGATCGAACATTTCAGAATTGTCAAACTCAATTTTCATTCAAACCAAAATGGTTGGACTCAATGTTTGATTAACTCAGAATGGTCATACTGAATGTTTGATCAACTCAGAATAGTCAAACTCAATGATCTATCATCTCAGAATAGTCAAACTCAATGATCAATCATTTCAGAATTGTCAAACTCAGGGTTCATTAAAATGAAAACGGTTGGACACAATGTTTGATTAGCTCAGAATGGTCATACTAAATGTTTGACCAAATCAGAATAGTGAGACTCAATGATCGATCATTTCAGAATTGTCAAACTGAGTTTTCATTCAAATCAAAATGGTTGGACTCAAAGTTTGATTAACTCAGAGTGGTTATATTCCATGTTTGATCAACTCAGAAAAGTCAAACTCAATGATCGATCATTTCAGAATAGTCAAACTCAATGATGGATCATCTCAGATTTGTCAAACTCAGTGTTCATTCAAATCAAAATGTTTGATTTACTCAGAATGGTCAAACTGAATGTTTGATAAACTAAGAATGGTTATACTGAATGTTTGATCAAATTAGAATAGTCAAACTCAATGATCGATCATTTCAGAATTGTCAAACTCAGTGTACATTCAAATCAAAATGGTTTTACTCAATGTTTGATTAGCTCAGAATGGTCATACTAAATGTTTGACCAAATCAGAATAGTCAAACTCAATGATCGATCATTTCAGAATTGTCAAACTCAGTGTACATTCAAATCAAAATGGTTTTACTCAATGTTTGATTAGCTCAGAATGGTCATACTAAATGTTTGATCAACTCAGAATAGTCAGACTCAATGATCGATCATCTCAGAATAGTCAAACTCAATGATCGAACATTTGAGAATTGTCAAACTCAATTTTCATTCAAAGCAAAATGGTTGGACTCAATGTTTGATCAACTCAGAATAGTCAAACTCAATGATCTATCATCTCAGAATAGTCAAACTCAATGATCATTCATTTCAGAATTGTCCAACTTGGTGTTCATTAAAATCAAAATGGTTGGACTCAATGTTTGATTCACTTAGAATGATCATACTAAATGTTTGACCAAATCAGAATAGTGAAACTCAATGATCGATCATTTCAGAATTGTCAAACTCAGTTTCCATTCAAATCAAAATGGTTGGACTCAAAGTTTGATTAACTCAGAGTGGTTATATTCCATGTTTGATCAACTCAGAAAAGTCGGACTCAATGATCGATCATCTCAGAATTGTCAAACTCAATGATCGAACATTTGAGAATTGTCAAACTTAATTTTCATTTAAAGCAAAATGGTTGGACTCAATGTTTGATCAACTCAGAATGGTTATACTGAATGTTTGATCAACTCAGAATAGTCAGACTCAATGATCGATCATCTCAGAATTGTCAAACTCAATAATCGATAATTTCAGAATTGTCAAAGTCAGTGTACATTCAAATCAAAATAGTTGGACTCAATGTTTGATTAGCTCAGAATGGTCATACTAAATGTTTGACCAAATCAGAGTAGTCAAACTCAATGATCGAACATTTCCGAATTGTCAAACTCAATTTTCATTCAAACCAAAATGGTTGGACTCAATGTTTGATTAACTCAGAATGGTCATACTGAATGTTTGATCAACTCAGAATGGTCATACTGAATGTTTGATCAACTCAGAATAGTCAAACTCAATGATCGATCATCTCAGAATTGTCAAACTCAATAATCGATCATTTCAGAATTGTCAAAGTCAGTGTACATTCAAATCAAATTGGTTGGACTCAGTGTTTGATTAGCTCAGAATGGTCATACTAAATGTTTGACCAAATCAGAATAGTCAAATTCAATGATCGAACATTTCAGAATTGTCAAACTCAATTTTCATTCAAACCAAAATGGTTGGACTCAATGTTTGATTATCTCAGAATGGTCATACTGAATGTTTGATCAACTCAGAATAGTCAGACTCAATGATCGATCATCTCAGAATAGTCAAACTCAATGATCGAACATTTCAGAATTGTCAAACTCAATTTTCATTCAAACCAAAATGGTTGGACTCAATGTTTGATTAACTCAGAATGGTCATACTGAATGTTTGATCAACTCAGAATAGTCAAACTCAATGATCTATCATCTCAGAATAGTCAAACTCAATGATCAATCATTTCAGAATTGTCAAACTCAGGGTTCATTAAAATGAAAACGGTTGGACACAATGTTTGATTAGCTCAGAATGGTCATACTAAATGTTTGACCAAATCAGAATAGTGAGACTCAATGATCGATCATTTCAGAATTGTCAAACTGAGTTTTCATTCAAATCAAAATGGTTGGACTCAAAGTTTGATTAACTCAGAGTGGTTATATTCCATGTTTGATCAACTCAGAAAAGTCAAACTCAATGATCGATCATTTCAGAATAGTCAAACTCAATGATGGATCATCTCAGATTTGTCAAACTCAGTGTTCATTCAAATCAAAATGTTTGATTTACTCAGAATGGTCAAACTGAATGTTTGATAAACTAAGAATGGTTATACTGAATGTTTGATCAAATTAGAATAGTCAAACTCAATGATCGATCATTTCAGAATTGTCAAACTCAGTGTACATTCAAATCAAAATGGTTTTACTCAATGTTTGATTAGCTCAGAATGGTCATACTAAATGTTTGACCAAATCAGAAAAGTCAAACTCAATGATCGATCATTTCAGAATTGTCAAACTCAGTGTACATTCAAATCAAAATGGTTTTACTCAATGTTTGATTAGCTCAGAATGGTCATACTAAATATTTGATCAACTCAGAATAGTCAGACTCAATGATCGATCATCTCAGAATAGTCAAACTCAATGATCGATCATCTCAGAATTGTCAAACTCAATAATCGATCATTTCAGAATTGTCAAAGTCAGTGTACATTCAAATCAAAATGGTTGGACTCAGTGTTTGATTAGCTCAGAATGGTCATACTAAATGTTTGACCAAATCAGAATAGTCAAATTCAATGATCGAACATTTCAGAATTGTCAAACTCAATTTTCATTCAAACCAAAATGGTTGGACTCAATGTTTGATTATCTCAGAATGGTCATACTGAATGTTTGATCAACTCAGAATAGTCAGACTCAATGATCGATCATCTCAGAATAGTCAAACTCAATGATCGAACATTTCAGAATTGTCAAACTCAATTTTCATTCAAACCAAAATGGTTGGACTCAATGTTTGATTAACTCAGAGTGGTTATATTCCATGTTTGATCAACTCAGAAAAGTCGGACTCAATGATCGATCATCTCAGAATTGTCAAACTCAATGATCGAACATTTGAGAATTGTCAAACTTAATTTTCATTTAAAGCAAAATGGTTGGACTCAATGTTTGATCAACTCAGAATGGTTATACTGAATGTTTGATCAACTCAGAATAGTCAGACTCAATGATCGATCATCTCAGAATTGTCAAACTCAATAATCGATAATTTCAGAATTGTCAAAGTCAGTGTACATTCAAATCAAAATGGTTGGACTCAATGTTTGATTAGCTCAGAATGGTCATACTAAATGTTTGACCAAATCAGAGTAGTCAAACTCAATGATCGAACATTTCAGAATTGTCAAACTCAATTTTCATTCAAACCAAAATGGTTGGACTCAATGTTTGATTAACTCAGAATTCTCATACTGAATGTTTGATCAACTCAGAATGGTTATACTAAATGTTTGATCAACTCAGAATAGACAAACTCAATGATCGAACATTTCAGAATTGTCAAACTCAATTTTCATTCAAACCAAAATGGTTGGACTCAATGTTTGATTAACTCAGAATGGTCATACTGAATGTTTGACCAAATCAGAATAGTCAAACTCAATGATCGAACATTTCAGAATTGTCAAACTCAATTTTCATTTAAACCAAAATGGTTGGACTCAATGTTTGATTAACTCAGAATGGTCATACTGAATGTTTGATCAACTCAGAATGGCTATACTAAATGTTTGACCAAATCAGAATAGTCAAACTCAATGATCGATCATCTCAGAATTGTCAAACTCAATAATCGATCATTTCAGAATTGTCAAAGTCAGTGTACATTCAAATCAAAATGGTTGGACTCAATGTTTGATTAGCTCAGAATGGTCATACTAAAAGTTTGATCAAATCAGAATAGTCAAACTCAATGATCGAACATTTCAGAATTGTCAAACTCAATTTTCATTCTAACCAAAATGGTTGGATTCAATGTTTGATTAACTCAGAATGGTCATACTGAATGTTTGATCAACTCAGAATGGTCATACTGAATGTTTGATGAACTCAGAATAGTCAAACTCAATGATCGATCATCTCAGAATTGTCAAACTCAATAATCGATCATTTCAGAATTGTCAAAGTCAGTGTACATTCAAATCAAATTGGTTGGACTCAGTGTTTGATTAGCTCAGAATGGTCATACTAAATGTTTGACCAAATCAGAATAGTCAAATTCAATGATCGAACATTTCAGAATTGTCAAACTCAATTTTCATTCAAACCAAAATGGTTGGACTCAATGTTTGATTATCTCAGAATGGTCATACTGAATGTTTGATCAACTCAGAATAGTCAGACTCAATGATCGATCATCTCAGAATAGTCAAACTCAATGATCGAACATTTCAGAATTGTCAAACTCAATTTTCATTCAAACCAAAATGGTTGGACTCAATGTTTGATTAACTCAGAATGGTCATACTGAATGTTTGATCAACTCAGAATAGTCAAACTCAATGATCTATCATCTCAGAATAGTCAAACTCAATGATCAATCATTTCAGAATTGTCAAACTCAGGGTTCATTAAAATGAAAACGGTTGGACACAATGTTTGATTAGCTCAGAATGGTCATACTAAATGTTTGACCAAATCAGAATAGTGAGACTCAATGATCGATCATTTCAGAATTGTCAAACTGAGTTTTCATTCAAATCAAAATGGTTGGACTCAAAGTTTGATTAACTCAGAGTGGTTATATTCCATGTTTGATCAACTCAGAAAAGTCAAACTCAATGATCGATCATTTCAGAATAGTCAAACTCAATGATGGATCATCTCAGATTTGTCAAACTCAGTGTTCATTCAAATCAAAATGTTTGATTTACTCAGAATGGTCAAACTGAATGTTTGATAAACTAAGAATGGTTATACTGAATGTTTGATCAAATTAGAATAGTCAAACTCAATGATCGATCATTTCAGAATTGTCAAACTCAGTGTACATTCAAATCAAAATGGTTTTACTCAATGTTTGATTAGCTCAGAATGGTCATACTAAATGTTTGACCAAATCAGAATAGTCAAACTCAATGATCGATCATTTCAGAATTGTCAAACTCAGTGTACATTCAAATCAAAATGGTTTTACTCAATGTTTGATTAGCTCAGAATGGTCATACTAAATGTTTGATCAACTCAGAATAGTCAGACTCAATGATCGATCATCTCAGAATAGTCAAACTCAATGATCGAACATTTGAGAATTGTCAAACTCAATTTTCATTCAAAGCAAAATGGTTGGACTCAATGTTTGATCAACTCAGAATAGTCAAACTCAATGATCTATCATCTCAGAATAGTCAAACTCAATGATCGATCATTTCAGAATTGTCCAACTTGGTGTTCATTAAAATCAAAATGGTTGGACTCAATGTTTGATTCACTTAGAATGATCATACTAAATGTTTGACCAAATCAGAATAGTGAAACTCAATGATCGATCATTTCAGAATTGTCAAACTCAGTTTCCATTCAAATCAAAATGGTTGGACTCAAAGTTTGATTAACTCAGAGTGGTTATATTCCATGTTTGATCAACTCAGAAAAGTCGGACTCAATGATCGATCATCTCAGAATTGTCAAACTCAATGATCGAACATTTGAGAATTGTCAAACTTAATTTTCATTTAAAGCAAAATGGTTGGACTCAATGTTTGATCAACTCAGAATGGTTATACTGAATGTTTGATCAACTCAGAATAGTCAGACTCAATGATCGATCATCTCAGAATTGTCAAACTCAATAATCGATAATTTCAGAATTGTCAAAGTCAGTGTACATTCAAATCAAAATAGTTGGACTCAATGTTTGATTAGCTCAGAATGGTCATACTAAATGTTTGACCAAATCAGAGTAGTCAAACTCAATGATCGAACATTTCCGAATTGTCAAACTCAATTTTCATTCAAACCAAAATGGTTGGACTCAATGTTTGATTAACTCAGAATTGTCATACTGAATGTTTGATCAACTCAGAATGGTTATACTAAATGTTTGATCAACTCAGAATAGTCAAACTCAATGATCGAACATTTCAGAATTGTCAAACTCAATTTTCATTCAAACCAAAATGGTTAGACTCAATGTTTGATTAACTCAGAATGGTCATACTGAATGTTTGACCAAATCAGAATAGTCAAACTCAATGATCGAACATTTCAGAATTGTCAAACTCAATTTTCATTCAAACCAAAATGGTTGGACTCAATGTTTGATTAACTCAGAATGGTCATACTGAATGTTTGATCAACTCAGAATGGCTATACTAAATGTTTGACCAAATCAGAATAGTCAAACTCAATGATCGATCATCTCAGAATTGTCAAACTCAATAATCGATCATTTCAGAATTGTCAAAGTCAGTGTACATTCAAATCAAAATGGTTGGACTCAATGTTTGATTAGCTCAGAATGGTCATACTAAAAGTTTGATCAAATCAGAATAGTCAAACTCAATGATCGAACATTTCAGAATTGTCAAACTCAATTTTCATTCTAACCAAAATGGTTGGATTCAATGTTTGATTAACTCAGAATGGTCATACTGAATGTTTGATCAACTCAGAATGGTTATACTGAATGTTTGATCAACTCAGAATAGTCAGACTCAATGATCGATCATCTCAGAATTGTCAAACTCAATAATCGATAATTTCAGAATTGTCAAAGTCAGTTTACATTCAAATCAAAATGGTTGGACTCAATGTTTGATTAGCTCAGAATGGTCATACTAAATGTTTGACCAAATCAGAGTAGTCAAACTCAATGATCGAACATTTCAGAATTGTCAAACTCAATTTTCATTCAAACCAAAATGGTTGGACTCAATGTTTGATTAACTCAGAATGGTCATACTGAATGTTTGATCAACTCAGAATGGTTATACTAAATGTTTGATCAACTCAGAGTAGTCAAACTCAATGATCGAACATTTCAGAATTGTCAAACTCAATTTTCATTCAAACCAAAATGGTTGGACTCAATGTTTGATTAACTCAGAATGGTCATACTGAACCCAGTGGGCGCAAGTCGTAAAAATGACGTCTTTTTCTGGTCTCAAACTGGTCATGACGTCGGTGACCAATTTGAGAATTAAATAAGACATACTTTTCAAGACGTCAAAATGACCAGGAAATAAGACGTCTTATCGACGTCTTATTCTGGTGCTCAAGCAGACGTAATTATTTTACTTAATTTATATGTCTTTATTACGTCAATAAATTACGTCTAGAATACGTAATTTTTTACGTCTTATCAACGTTATCTTGTGGTCATTAACATACCAATTCTCTAACCATGAAGGCTCATACAATTTGCAAGTTAGGCCTACCATTTTGAGCAATTAATATATAATGACTAAACAGCTAAACTCATATTTAGTTTTACTTCATATAGTTAATTTATGATAGAAAAATACAATGTGATTTCCTTGTCAGAATATTTATCAATGTAAAGCAAATTTATAACATAGAATTAACCCTGACCCCAGTGCACCCTATATTATAGCCCTGTGGTTATCATTATCTGAACTGGCTGACCAATCAAAACCCTAGAAATCTTGAGCAGCTGCAGGACAGGACACATCTTGTCAGTTAAGAATTTAAAATTCATTCAGTAACTTTGGATGGATACTAGTGAAGTTGGATTTTAAACCTAATCTATGGAGGGATATATACCATTAAAGTTCATCACATCATTGCATGGTAAGTGAAGTTTTTTCTAACCACTGTGAAAATATGTTGCACACGCTGATTCATATATGATTTGGTGTTTATATAGTCTAATTTCTGAATATATATTCATTTCAGAGAACTATGGAACTATGGACACAATTTAGCTGAAGAATTATGATAGACATAAAAACACATTTCTTTAAAACTTACTTAATTGCAGCAGTCCCATTTATAGATTTACATAATATATGCATGCATGCAAATAAATGTGAAGTATCCTATTTCACACAATATAATAAAGTGTTTTTATTAATTTTAAACTTGTGTGTGTTCTCTGTACATTAAATATGTCCAAAAATTGTAAGCAAAGTTTGTCTTAAAGACGTCGTCAGATGACATATTTTAGACGTCAGATATTGGTCAACTATGAGACGTCTAAAAGACGTCATCTGATGACGTATTTTAGACGTCAGATATTGGTCAACTATGAGACGTCTAAAAGACGTCTCATGTAAGACGTCATTGAAGTTTGCATATGAGACCAGTATGGGCTGGTCATGAGACGTCTTGCACAGACGTCAAAATGACGTCAATGAGACCACTTTTGCCCACTGGGAATGTTTGATCAACTCAGAATAGTCAGACTCAATGATCGATCATCTCAGAATTGTCAAACTCAATAATCGATCATTTCAGAATTGTCAAAGTCAGTGTACATTCAAATCAAAATGGTTGGACTCAGTGTTTGATTAGCTCAGAATGGTCATACTAAATGTTTGACCAAATCAGAATAGTCAAATTCAATGATCGAACATTTCAGAATTGTCAAACTCAATTTTCATTCAAACCAAAATGGTTGGACTCAATGTTTGATTATCTCAGAATGGTCATACTGAATGTTTGATCAACTCAGAATAGTCAGACTCAATGATCGATCATCTCAGAATAGTCAAACTCAATGATCGAACATTTCAGAATTGTCAAACTCAATTTTCATTCAAACCAGAATGGTTGGACTCAATGTTTGATTAACTCAGAATGGTCATACTGAATGTTTGATCAACTCAGAATAGTCAGACTCAATGATCGATCATCTCAGAATTGTCAAACTCAATAATCGATAATTTCAGAATTGTCAAAGTCAGTGTACATTCAAATCAAAATGGTTGGACTCAATGTTTGATTAGCTCAGAATGGTCATACTGAATGTTTGATCAACTCAGAATAGTCAAACTCAATGATCGAACATTTCAGAATTGTCAAACTCAATTTTCATTCAAACCAAAATGGTTGGACTCAATGTTTGATTAACTCAGAATGGTCATACTAAATGTTTGACCAAATCAGAATAGTCAAACTCAATGATCGATCATCTCAGAATTGTCAAACTCAATAATCGATCATTTCAGAATTGTCAAAGTCAGTGTACATTCAAATCAAAATGGTTGGACTCAATGTTTGATTAGCTCAGAATGGTCATACTAAATGCTTGACCAAATCAGAGTAGTCAAACTCAATGATCGAACATTTCAGAATTGTCAAACTCAATTTTCATTCAAACCAAAATGGTTGGACTCAATGTTTGATTAACTCAGAATGGTCATACTGAATGTTTGATCAACTCAGAATGGTTATACTAAATGTTTGATCAACTCAGAATAGTCAAACTTAATGATCGAACATTTCAGAATTGTCAAACTCAATTTTCATTCAAACCAATATTGTTGGACTCAATGTTTGATTAACTCAGAATGGTCATACTGAATGTTTGATCAACTCAGAATAGTCAAACTCAATGATCGATTATCTCAGAATTGTCAAACTCAATAATCGATCATTTCAGAATTGTCAAAGTCAGTGTACATTCAAATGAAAGTGGTTGGACTCAGTGTTTGATTAGCTCAGAATGGTCATACTAAAAGTTTGACCAAATCAGAATAGTCAAATTCAATGATCGAACATTTCAGAATTGTCAAACTCAATTTTCATTCAAACCAAAACGGTTGGACTCAATGTTTGATTATCTCAGAATACTCATACTGAATGTTTGATCAACTCAGAATAGTCAGACTCAATGATCGATCATCTCAGAATTGTCAAACTCAATAATCGATAATTTCAGAATTGTCAAAGGCAGTGTACATTCAAATCAAAATGGTTGGACTCAATGTTTGATTAGCTCAGAATGGTCATACTGAATGTTTGATCAACTCAGAATAGTCAAACTCAATGATCGAACATTTCAGAATTGTCAAACTCAATTTTCATTCAAACCAAAATGGTTGGACTCAATGTTTGATTAACTCAGAATGGTCATACTAAATGTTTGACCAAATCAAAATAGTCAAACTCAATGATCGATCATCTCAGAATTGTCAAACTCAATAATCGATCATCTCAGAATTGTCAAACTCAATAATCGATCATTTCAGAATTGTCAAAGTCAGTGTACATTCAAATCAAAATGGTTGGACTCAATGTTTGATTAGCTCAGAATGGTCATACTAAAAGTTTGACCGAATCAGAATAGTCAAACTCAATGATCGAACATTTCAGAATTGTCAAACTCAATTTTCATTCAAACCAAAATGGTTGGACTCAATGTTTGATTAACTCAGAATGATCATACTGAATGTTTGATCAACTCAGAATAGTCAGACTCAATGATCGATCATCTCAGAATTGTCAAACTCAATGATCGATCATCTCAGAATTGTCAAACTCAATAATCGATGATTTAAGAATTGTCAAAGTCAGTGTACATTCAAATGAAAATGGTTGGACTCAGTGTTTGATTAGCTCAGAATGGTCATACTAAAAGTTTGACCAAATCAGAATAGTCAAATTCAATGATCTAACATTTCAGAATTGTCAAACTCAATTTTCATTCAAACCAAAACGGTTGGACTCAATGTTTGATTATCTCAGAATGGTCATACTGAATGTTTGATCAACTCAGAATAGTCAGACTCAATGATCGATCATCTCAGAATTGTCAAACTCAATAATCGATAATTTCAGAATTGTCAAAGTCAGTGTACATTCAAATCAAAATGGTTGGACTCAATGTTTGATTAGCTCAGAATGGTCATACTGAATGTTTGATCAACTCAGAATAGTCAAACTCAATGATCGAACATTTCAGAATTGTCAAAGTCAGTGTACATTCAAATCAAAATGGTTGGAATCAATGTTTGATTAGCTCAGAATGGTCATACTAAATGTTTGACCAAATCAGAATAGTCAAACTCAATGATCGAACATTTCAGAATTGTCAAACTCAATTTTCATTCAAACCAAAATGGTTGGACTCAATGTTTGATTAACTCAGAATGATCATACTGAATGTTTGATCAACTCAGAATAGTCAGACTCAATGATCGATCATCTCAGAATTGTCAAACTCAATGATCGATCATCTCAGAATTGTCAAACTCAATAATCGATCATTTCAGAATTGTCAAAGTCAGTGTACATTCAAATGAAAATGGTTGGACTCAGTGTTTGATTAGCTCAGAATGGTCATACTAAAAGTTTGACCAAATCAGAATTGTCAAATTCAATGATCGAACATTTCAGAATTGTCAAACTCAATTTTCATTCAAACCAAAACGGTTGGACTCAATGTTTGATTATCTCAGAATACTCATACTGAATGTTTGATCAACTCAGAATAGTCAGACTCAATGATCGATCATCTCAGAATTGTCAAACTCAATAATCGATAATTTCAGAATTGTCAAAGTCAGTGTACATTCAAATCAAAATGGTTGGACTCAATGTTTGATTAGCTCAGAATGGTCATACTAAATGCTTGACCAAATCAGAGTAGTCAAACTCAATGATCGAACATTTCAGAATTGTCAAACTCAATTTTCATTCAAACCAAAATGGTTGGACTCAATGTTTGATTAACTCAGAATGGTCATACTGAATGTTTGATCAACTCAGAATGGTTATACTAAATGTTTGATCAACTCAGAATAGTCAAACTTAATGATCGAACATTTCAGAATTGTCAAACTCAATTTTCATTCAAACCAATATTGTTGGACTCAATGTTTGATTAACTCAGAATGGTCATACTGAATGTTTGATCAACTCAGAATAGTCAAACTCAATGATCGATTATCTCAGAATTGTCAAACTCAATAATCGATCATTTCAGAATTGTCAAAGTCAGTGTACATTCAAATCAAAATGGTTGGACTCAATGTTTGATTAGCTCAGAATGGTCATACTAAATGTTTGACCAAATCAGAATAGTCAAACTCAATGATCGAACATTTCAGAATTGTCAAACTCAATTTTCATTCAAACCAAAATGGTTGGACTCAATGTTTGATTAACTCAGAATGATCATACTGAATGTTTGATCAACTCAGAATAGTCAGACTCAATGATCGATCATCTCAGAATTGTCAAACTCAATGATCGATCATCTCAGAATTGTCAAACTCAATAATCGATAATTTCAGAATTGTCAAAGTCAGTGTACATTCAAATCAAAATGGTTGGACTCAATGTTTGATTAGCTCAGAATGGTCTTACTGAATGTTCGATCAACTCAGAATAGTCAAACTCAATGATCGAACATTTCAGAATTGTCAAACTCAATTTTCATTCAAACCAAAATGGTTGGACTCAATGTTTGATTAACTCAGAATGGTCATACTAAATGTTTGACCAAATCAAAATAGTCAAACTCAATGATCGATCATCTCAGAATTGTCAAACTCAATAATCGATCATCTCAGAATTGTCAAACTCAATAATCGATCATTTCAGAATTGTCAAAGTCAGTGTACATTCAAATCAAAATGGTTGGACTCAATGTTTGATTAGCTCAGAATGGTCATACTAAAAGTTTGACCGAATCAGAATAGTCAAACTCAATGATCGAACATTTCAGAATTGTCAAACTCAATTTTCATTCAAACCAAAATGGTTGGACTCAATGTTTGATTAACTCAGAATGGTCATACTAAATGTTTGACCAAATCAGAATAGTCAAACTCAATGATCGATCATCTCAGAATTGTCAAACTCAATAATCGATCATTTCAGAATTGTCAAAGTCAGTGTACATTCAAATCAAAATGGTTGGACTCAATGTTTGATTAGCTCAGAATGGTCATACTAAATGCTTGACCAAATCAGAGTAGTCAAACTCAATGATCGAACATTTCAGAATTGTCAAACTCAATTTTCATTCAAACCAAAATGGTTGGACTCAATGTTTGATTAACTCAGAATGGTCATACTGAATGTTTGATCAACTCAGAATGGTTATACTAAATGTTTGATCAACTCAGAATAGTCAAACTTAATGATCGAACATTTCAGAATTGTCAAACTCAATTTTCATTCAAACCAATATTGTTGGACTCAATGTTTGATTAACTCAGAATGGTCATACTGAATGTTTGATCAACTCAGAATAGTCAAACTCAATGATCGATTATCTCAGAATTGTCAAACTCAATAATCGATCATTTTTAGAATTGTCAAAGTCAGTGTACATTCAAATGAAAGTGGTTGGACTCAGTGTTTGATTAGCTCAGAATGGTCATACTAAAAGTTTGACCAAATCAGAATAGTCAAATTCAATGATCGAACATTTCAGAATTGTCAAACTCAATTTTCATTCAAACCAAAACGGTTGGACTCAATGTTTGATTATCTCAGAATACTCATACTGAATGTTTGATCAACTCAGAATAGTCAGACTCAATGATCGATCATCTCAGAATTGTCAAACTCAATAATCGATAATTTCAGAATTGTCAAAGGCAGTGTACATTCAAATCAAAATGGTTGGACTCAATGTTTGATTAGCTCAGAATGGTCATACTGAATGTTTGATCAACTCAGAATAGTCAAACTCAATGATCGAACATTTCAGAATTGTCAAACTCAATTTTCATTCAAACCAAAATGGTTGGACTCAATGTTTGATTAACTCAGAATGGTCATACTAAATGTTTGACCAAATCAAAATAGTCAAACTCAATGATCGATCATCTCAGAATTGTCAAACTCAATAATCGATCATCTCAGAATTGTCAAACTCAATAATCGATCATTTCAGAATTGTCAAAGTCAGTGTACATTCAAATCAAAATGGTTGGACTCAATGTTTGATTAGCTCAGAATGGTCATACTAAAAGTTTGACCGAATCAGAATAGTCAAACTCAATGATCGAACATTTCAGAATTGTCAAACTCAATTTTCATTCAAACCAAAATGGTTGGACTCAATGTTTGATTAACTCAGAATGATCATACTGAATGTTTGATCAACTCAGAATAGTCAGACTCAATGATCGATCATCTCAGAATTGTCAAACTCAATGATCGATCATCTCAGAATTGTCAAACTCAATAATCGATGATTTAAGAATTGTCAAAGTCAGTGTACATTCAAATGAAAATGGTTGGACTCAGTGTTTGATTAGCTCAGAATGGTCATACTAAAAGTTTGACCAAATCAGAATAGTCAAATTCAATGATCTAACATTTCAGAATTGTCAAACTCAATTTTCATTCAAACCAAAACGGTTGGACTCAATGTTTGATTATCTCAGAATGGTCATACTGAATGTTTGATCAACTCAGAATAGTCAGACTCAATGATCGATCATCTCAGAATTGTCAAACTCAATAATCGATAATTTCAGAATTGTCAAAGTCAGTGTACATTCAAATCAAAATGGTTGGACTCAATGTTTGATTAGCTCAGAATGGTCATACTGAATGTTTGATCAACTCAGAATAGTCAAACTCAATGATCGAACATTTCAGAATTGTCAAAGTCAGTGTACATTCAAATCAAAATGGTTGGAATCAATGTTTGATTAGCTCAGAATGGTCATACTAAATGTTTGACCAAATCAGAATAGTCAAACTCAATGATCGAACATTTCAGAATTGTCAAACTCAATTTTCATTCAAACCAAAATGGTTGGACTCAATGTTTGATTAACTCAGAATGATCATACTGAATGTTTGATCAACTCAGAATAGTCAGACTCAATGATCGATCATCTCAGAATTGTCAAACTCAATGATCGATCATCTCAGAATTGTCAAACTCAATAATCGATCATTTCAGAATTGTCAAAGTCAGTGTACATTCAAATGAAAATGGTTGGACTCAGTGTTTGATTAGCTCAGAATGGTCATACTAAAAGTTTGACCAAATCAGAATTGTCAAATTCAATGATCGAACATTTCAGAATTGTCAAACTCAATTTTCATTCAAACCAAAACGGTTGGACTCAATGTTTGATTATCTCAGAATACTCATACTGAATGTTTGATCAACTCAGAATAGTCAGACTCAATGATCGATCATCTCAGAATTGTCAAACTCAATAATCGATAATTTCAGAATTGTCAAAGTCAGTGTACATTCAAATCAAAATGGTTGGACTCAATGTTTGATTAGCTCAGAATGGTCATACTAAATGCTTGACCAAATCAGAGTAGTCAAACTCAATGATCGAACATTTCAGAATTGTCAAACTCAATTTTCATTCAAACCAAAATGGTTGGACTCAATGTTTGATTAACTCAGAATGGTCATACTGAATGTTTGATCAACTCAGAATGGTTATACTAAATGTTTGATCAACTCAGAATAGTCAAACTTAATGATCGAACATTTCAGAATTGTCAAACTCAATTTTCATTCAAACCAATATTGTTGGACTCAATGTTTGATTAACTCAGAATGGTCATACTGAATGTTTGATCAACTCAGAATAGTCAAACTCAATGATCGATTATCTCAGAATTGTCAAACTCAATAATCGATCATTTCAGAATTGTCAAAGTCAGTGTACATTCAAATCAAAATGGTTGGACTCAATGTTTGATTAGCTCAGAATGGTCATACTAAATGTTTGACCAAATCAGAATAGTCAAACTCAATGATCGAACATTTCAGAATTGTCAAACTCAATTTTCATTCAAACCAAAATGGTTGGACTCAATGTTTGATTAACTCAGAATGATCATACTGAATGTTTGATCAACTCAGAATAGTCAGACTCAATGATCGATCATCTCAGAATTGTCAAACTCAATGATCGATCATCTCAGAATTGTCAAACTCAATAATCGATAATTTCAGAATTGTCAAAGTCAGTGTACATTGAAATCAAAATGGTTGGACTCAATGTTTGATTAGCTCAGAATGGTCTTACTGAATGTTCGATCAACTCAGAATAGTCAAACTCAATGATCGAACATTTCAGAATTGTCAAACTCAATTTTCATTCAAACCAAAATGGTTGGACTCAATGTTTGATTAACTCAGAATGGTCATACTAAATGTTTGACCAAATCAAAATAGTCAAACTCAATGATCGATCATCTCAGAATTGTCAAACTCAATAATCGATCATCTCAGAATTGTCAAACTCAATAATCGATCATTTCAGAATTGTCAAAGTCAGTGTACATTCAAATCAAAATGGTTGGACTCAATGTTTGATTAGCTCAGAATGGTCATACTAAAAGTTTGACCGAATCAGAATAGTCAAACTCAATGATCGAACATTTCAGAATTGTCAAACTCAATTTTCATTCAAACCAAAATGGTTGGACTCAATGTTTGATTAACTCAGAATGATCATACTGAATGTTTGATCAACTCAGAATAGTCAGACTCAATGATCGATCATCTCAGAATTGTCAAACTCAATGATCGATCATCTCAGAATTGTCAAACTCAATAATCGATCATTTAAGAATTGTCAAAGTCAGTGTACATTCAAATGAAAATGGTTGGACTCAGTGTTTGATTAGCTCAGAATGGTCATACTAAAAGTTTGACCAAATCAGAATAGTCAAATTCAATGATCTAACATTTCAGAATTGTCAAACTCAATTTTCATTCAAACCAAAACGGTTGGACTCAATGTTTGATTATCTCAGAATGGTCATACTAAATGTTTGACCAAATCAGAATAGTCAAACTCAATGATCGATCATCTCAGAATTGTCAAACTCAATAATCGATCATTTCAGAATTGTCAAAGTCAGTGTACATTCAAATCAAAATGGTTGGACTCAATGTTTGATTAGCTCAGAATGGTCATACTAAATGCTTGACCAAATCAGAGTAGTCAAACTCAATGATCGAACATTTCAGAATTGTCAGACTCAATTTTCATTCAAACCAAAATGGTTGGACTCAATGTTTGATTAACTCAGAATGGTCATACTGAATGTTTGATCAACTCAGAATGGTTATACTAAATGTTTGATCAACTCAGAATAGGCAAACTTAATGATCGAACATTTCAGAATTGTCAAACTCAATTTTCATTCAAACCAATATTGTTGGACTCAATGTTTGATTAACTCAGAATGGTCATACTGAATGTTTGATCAACTCAGAATAGTCAAACTCAATGATCGATTATCTCAGAATTGTCAAACTCAATAATCGATCATTTCAGAATTGTCAAAGTCAGTGTACATTCAAATCAAAATGGTTGGACTCAATGTTTGATTAGCTCAGAATGGTCATACTAAATGTTTGACCAAATCAGAATAGTCAAACTCAATGATCGAACATTTCAGAATTGTCAAACTCAATTTTCATTCAAACCAAAATGGTTGGAATCAACGTTTGATTAACTCAGAATGGTCATACTGAATGTTTGATCAACTCAGAATGTTTATACTAAATGTTTGATCAACTCAGAATAGTCAGACTCAATGATCGATCATCTCAGAATAGTCAAACTCAATGATCGAACATTTCAGAATTGTCCAACTCAATTTTCATTCAAACCAAAATGGTTGGACTCAATGTTTGATTAACTCAGAATGGTCATACTGAATGGTTGATCAACTCAGAATTGTCAAACTCAATAATCGATAATTTCAGAATTGTCAAAGGCAGTGTACATTCAAATCAAAATGGTTGGACTCAATGTTTGATTAGCTCAGAATGGTCATACTGAATGTTTGATCAACTCAGAATAGTCAAACTCAATGATCGAACATTTCAGAATTGTCAAACTCAATTTTCATTCAAACCAAAATGGTTGGACTCAATGTTTGATTAACTCAGAATGGTCATACTAAATGTTTGACCAAATCAAAATAGTCAAACTCAATGATCGATCATCTCAGAATTGTCAAACTCAATAATCGATCATCTCAGAATTGTCAAACTCAATAATCGATCATTTCAGAATTGTCAAAGTCAGTGTACATTCAAATCAAAATGGTTGGACTCAATGTTTGATTAGCTCAGAATGGTCATACTAAAAGTTTGACCGAATCAGAATAGTCAAACTCAATGATCGAACATTTCAGAATTGTCAAACTCAATTTTCATTCAAACCAAAATGGTTGGACTCAATGTTTGATTAACTCAGAATGATCATACTGAATGTTTGATCAACTCAGAATAGTCAGACTCAATGATCGATCATCTCAGAATTGTCAAACTCAATGATCGATCATCTCAGAATTGTCAAACTCAATAATCGATCATTTAAGAATTGTCAAAGTCAGTGTACATTCAAATGAAAATGGTTGGACTCAGTGTTTGATTAGCTCAGAATGGTCATACTAAAAGTTTGACCAAATCAGAATAGTCAAATTCAATGATCTAACATTTCAGAATTGTCAAACTCAATTTTCATTCAAACCAAAACGGTTGGACTCAATGTTTGATTATCTCAGAATGGTCATACTGAATGTTTGATCAACTCAGAATAGTCAGACTCAATGATCGATCATCTCAGAATTGTCAAACTCAATAATCGATAATTTCAGAATTGTCAAAGTCAGTGTACATTCAAATCAAAATGGATGGACTCAATGTTTGATTAGCTCAGAATGGTCATACTGAATGTTTGATCAACTCAGAATAGTCAAACTCAATGATCGAACATTTCAGAATTGTCAAAGTCAGTGTACATTCAAATCAAAATGGTTGGAATCAATGTTTGATTAGCTCAGAATGGTCATACTAAATGTTTGACCAAATCAGAATAGTCAAACTCAATGATCGAACATTTCAGAATTGTCAAACTCAATTTTCATTCAAACCAAAATGGTTGGACTCAATGTTTGATTAACTCAGAATGATCATACTGAATGTTTGATCAACTCAGAATAGTCAGACTCAATGATCGATCATCTCAGAATTGTCAAACTCAATGATCGATCATCTCAGAATTGTCAAACTCAATAATCGATCATTTCAGAATTGTCAAACTCAATTTTCATTCAAACCAAAATGGTTGGACTCATTGTTTGATTAGCTCAGAATTGTCATACTGAATGTTTGATCAACTCAGAATGGTTATACTAAATGTTTGATCAACTCAGAATAGTCAAACTCAATGATCGAACATTTCAGAATAGTCAAACTCAATTGTCATTCAAACCAATATTGTTGGACTCAATGTTTCATTAACTCAGAATGGTCATACTGAATGCTTGATGAACTCAGAATAGTCAAACTCAATGATCGATCATCTCAGAATTGTCAAACTCAATAATCGATCATTTCAGAATCGTCAAAGTCAGTGTACATTCAAATCAAAATGGTTCGACTCAATGTTTGATTAGCTCAGAATGGTCATACTAAAAGTTTGACCAAATCAGAATAGTCAAACTCAATGATCGAACATTTCAGAATTGTCAAACTCAATTTTCATTCAAACCAAAATGGTTGGACTCAATGTTTGATTAACTCAGAATGATCATACTGAATGTTTGATCAACTCAGAATAGTCAGACTCAATGATCGATCATCTCAGAATTGTCAAACTCAATGATCGATCATCTCAGAATTGTCAAACTCAATAATCGATCATTTCAGAATTGTCAAAGTCAGTGTACATTCAAATCAAAATGGTTGGACTCAGTGTTTGATTAGCTCAGAATGGTCATACTAAAAGTTTGACCAAATCAGAATAATCAAATTCAATGATCGAACATTTCAGAATTGTCAAACTCAATTTTCATTCAAACCAAAACGGTTGGACTCAATGTTTGATTATCTCAGAATGGTCACACTGAATGGTTGATCAACTCAGAATAGTCAGACTCAATGATCGATCATCTCAGAATAGTCAAACTCAATGATCGAACATTTCAGAATTGTCAAACTCAATTTTCATTCAAACCAAAATGGTTGGACTCAATGTTTGATTATCTCAGAATGGTCATACTGAATGTTTGATCAACTCAGAATAGTCAGACTCAATGATCGATCATCTCAGAATTGTCAAACTCAATAATCGATAATTTCAGAATTGTCAAAGTCAGTGTACATTCAAATCAAAATGGTTGGACTCAATGTTTGATTAGCTCAGAATGGTCATACTGAATGTTTGATCAACTCAGAATAGTCAAACTCAATGATCGAAAATTTCAGAACTGTCAAACTCAATTTTCATTCAAACCAAAATGGTTGGACTCAATGTTTGATTAACTCAGAATGGTCATACTAAATGTTTGACCAAATCAGAATAGTCAAACTCAATGATCGATCATCTCAGATTTGTCAAACTCAATAATCGATCATTTCAGAATTGTCAATCTCAGTGTACATTCAAATCAAAATGGTTGGACTCAATGTTTGATTAGCTCAGAATGGTCATACTAAATGCTTGACCAAATCAGAGTAGTCAAACTCAATGATCGAACATTTCAGAATTGTCAAACTCAATTTTCATTCAAACCAAAATGGTTGGACTCAATGTTTGATTAACTCAGAATGGTCATACTGAATGTTTGATCAACTCAGAATGGTTATACTAAATGTTTGATCAACTCAGAATAGTCAAACTCAATGATCGAATATTTCAGAATTGTCAAACTCAATTGTCATTCAAACCAATATTGTTGGACTCAATGTTTGATTAACTCAGAATGATCATACTGAATGTTTGATCAACTCCGAATAGTCAGACTCAATGATCGATCATCTCAGAATTGTCAAACTCAATGATCGATCATCTCAGAATTGTCAAACTCAATAATCGATCATTTCAGAATTGTCAAAGTCAGTGTACATTCAAATCAAAATGGTTGGACTCAGTGTTTGATTAGCTCAGAATGGTCATACTAAAAGTTTGACCAAATCAGAATAATCAAATTCAATGATCGAACATTTCAGAATTGTCAAACTCAATTTTCATTCAAACCAAAACGGTTGGACTCAATGTTTGATTATCTCAGAATGGACACACTGAATGGTTGATCAACTCAGAATAGTCAGACTCAATGATCGATCATCTCAGAATAGTCAAACTCAATGATCGAACATTTCAGAATTGTCAAAGTCAGTGTACATTCAAATCAAAATGGTTGGACTCAATGTTTGATTAGCTCAGAATGGTCATACTGAATGTTTGATCAACTCAGTATTGTCAAACTCAATGATCGAACATTTCAGAATTGTCAAACTCAATTTTCATTCAAACCAAAATGGTTGGACTCAATGTTTGATTAACTCAGAATGGTCATACTAAATGTTTGACAAAATCAGAATGGTCAAACTCAATGATCGAACATTTCAGAATTGTCAAACTCAATTTTCATTCAAACCAAAATGGTTGGACTCATTGTTTGATTAGCTCAGAATTGTCATACTGAATGTTTGATCAACTCAGAATGGTTATACTAAATGTTTGATCAACTCAGAATAGTCAAACTCAATGATCGAACATTTCAGAATTGTCAAACTCAATTGTCATTCAAACCAATATTGTTGGACTCAATGTTTCATTAACTCAGAATGGTCATACTGAATGCTTGATGAACTCAGAATAGTCAAACTCAATGATCGATCATCTCAGAATTGTCAAACTCAATAATCGATCATTTCAGAATCGTCAAAGTCAGTGTACATTCAAATCAAAATGGTTGGACTCAATGTTTGATTAGCTCAGAATGGTCATACTAAAAGTTTGACCAAATCAGAATAGTCAAACTCAATGATCGAACATTTCAGAATTGTCAAACTCAATTTTCATTCAAACCAAAATGGATGGACTCAATGTTTGATTAACTCAGAATGATCATACTGAATGTTTGATCAACTCAGAATAGTCAGACTCAATGATCGATCATCTCAGAATTGTCAAACTCAATGATCGATCATCTCAGAATTGTCAAACTCAATAATCGATCATTTCAGAATTGTCAAAGTCAGTGTAAATTCAAATCAAAATGGTTGGACTCAGTGTTTGATTAGCTCAGAATGGTCACACTAAAAGTTTGACCAAATCAGAATAATCAAATTCAATGATCGAACATTTCAGAATTGTCACACTCAATTTTCATTCAAACCAAAACGGTTGGACTCAATGTTTGATTATCTCAGAATGGTCACACTGAATGGTTGATCAACTCAGAATAGTCAGACTCAATGATCGATCATCTCAGAATAGTCAAACTCAATGATCGAACATTTCAGAATTGTCAAACTCAATTTTCATTCAAACCAAAATGGTTGGACTCAATGTTTGATTAACTCAGAATGGTCATACTGAATGTTTGATCAACTCAGAATAGTCAGACTCAATGATCGATCATCTCAGAATTGTCAAACTCAATAATCGATAATTTCAGAATTGTCAAAGTCAGTGTACATTCAAATCAAAATGGTTGGACTCAATGTTTGATTAGCTCAGAATGGTCATACTGAATGTTTGATCAACTCAGAATAGTCAAACTCAATGATCGAAAATTTCAGAACTGTCAAACTCAATTTTCATTCAAACCAAAATGGTTGGACTCAATGTTTGATTAACTCAGAATGGTCATACTAAATGTTTGACCAAATCAGAATAGTCAAACTCAATGATCGATCATCTCAGATTTGTCAAACTCAATAATCGATCATTTCAGAATTGTCAAAGTCAGTGTACATTCAAATCAAAATGGTTGGACTCAATGTTTGATTAGCTCAGAATGGTCATACTAAATGCTTGACCAAATCAGAGTAGTCAAACTCAATGATCGAACATTTCAGAATTGTCAAACTCAATTTTCATTCAAACCAAAATGGTTGGACTCAATGTTTGATTAACTCAGAATGGTCATACTGAATGTTTGATCAACTCAGAATGGTTATACTAAATGTTTGATCAACTCAGAATAGTCAAACTCAATGATCGAATGTTTCAGAATTGTCAAACTCAATTGTCATTCAAACCAATATTGTTGGACTCAATGTTTCATTAACTCAGAATGGTCATACTGAATGCTTGATGAACTCAGAATAGTCAAACTCAATGATCGATCATCTCAGAATTGTCAAACTCAATAATCGATCATTTCAGAATCGTCAAAGTCAGTGTACATTCAAATCAAAATGGTTGGACTCAATGTTTGATTAGCTCAGAATGGTCATACTAAAAGTTTGACCGAATCAGAATAGTCAAACTCAATGATCGAACATTTCAGAATTGTCAAACTCAATTTTCATTCAAACCAAAATGGTTGGACTCAATGTTTGATTAACTCAGAATGATCATACTGAATGTTTGATCAACTCAGAATAGTCAGACTCAATGATCGATCATCTCAGAATTGTCAAACTCAATGATCGATCATCTCAGAATTGTCCAACTCAATAATCGATCATTTCAGAATTGTCAAAGTCAGTTTACATTCAAATGAAAATGGTTGGACTCAGTGTTTGATTAGCTCAGAATGGTCATACTAAAAGTTTGACCAAATCAGAATAGTCAAATTCAATGATCGAACATTTCAGAATTGTCAAACTCAATTTTCATTCAAACCAAAACGGTTGGACTCAATGTTTGATTATCTCAGAATGGTCATACTGAATGGTTGATCAACTCAGAATAGTCAGACTCAATGATCGATCATCTCAGAATAGTCAAACTCAATGATCGAACATTTCAGAATTGTCAAACTCAATTTTCATTCAAACCAAAATGGTTGGACTCAATGTTTGATTAACTCAGAATGGTCATACTGAATGTTTGATCAACTCAGAATAGTCAGACTCAATGATCGATCATCTCAGAATTGTCAAACTCAATAATCGATAATTTCAGAATTGTCAAAGTCAGTGTACATTCAAATCAAAATGGTTGGACTCAATGTTTGATTATCTCAGAATGGTCATACTGAATGGTTGATCAACTCAGAATAGTCAGACTCAATGATCGATCATCTCAGAATTGTCAAACTCAATGATCGATCATCTCAGAATTGTCAAACTCAATAATCGATCATTTCAGAATTGTCAAAGTCAGTGTACATTCAAATCAAAATGGTTGGACTCAGTGTTTGATTAGCTCAGAATGGTCATACTAAAAGTTTGACCAAATCAGAATAATCAAATTCAATGATCGAACATTTCAGAATTGTCAAACTCAATTTTCATTCAAACCAAAACGGTTGGACTCAATGTTTGATTATCTCAGAATGGTCACACTGAATGGTTGATCAACTCAGAATAGTCAGACTCAATGATCGATCATCTCAGAATAGTCAAACTCAATGATCGAACATTTCAGAATTGTCAAACTCAATTTTCATTCAAACCAAAATGGTTGGACTCAATGTTTGATTAACTCAGAATGGTCATACTGAATGTTTGATCAACTCAGAATAGTCAGACTCAATGAACGATCATCTCAGAATTGTCAAACTCAATAATCGATAATTTCAGAATTGTCAAAGTCAGTGTACATTCAAATCAAAATGGTTGGACTCAATGTTTGATTAGCTCAGAATGGTCATACTGAATGTTTGATCAACTCAGAATAGTAAAACTCAATGATCGAACATTTCAGAATAGTCAAACTCAATTTTCATTCAAACCAAAATGGTTGGACTCAATGTTTGATTAACTCAGAATGGTCATACTAAATGTTTGACAAAATCAGAATAGTCAAACTCAATGATCGAACATTTCAGAATTGTCAAACTCAATTTTCATTCAAACCAAAATGGTTGGACTCAATGTTTGATTAACTCAGAATGGTCATACTGAATGTTTGATCAACTCAGAATGGTTATACTAAATGTTTGATCAACTCAGAATAGTCAAACTCAATGATCGAACATTTCAGAATTGTCAAACTCAATTGTCATTCAAACCAATATTGTTGGACTCAATGTTTGATTAACTCAGAATGGTCATACTGAATGTTTGATGAACTCAGAATAGTCAAACTCAATGATCGATCATCTCAGAATTGTCAAACTCAATAATCGATCATTTCAGAATTGTCAAAGTCAGTGTACATTCAAATCAAAATGGTTGGACTCAGTGTTTGATTAGCTCAGAATGGTCATACTAAAAGTTTGACCAAATCAGAGTACTCAAATTAAATGATCGAACATTTCAGAATTGTCAAACTCAATTTTCATTCAAACCAAAACGGTTGGACTCAATGTTTGATTATCTCAGAATGGTCATACTGAATGGTTGATCAACTCAGAATAGTCAGACTCAATGATCGATCATCTCAGAATAGTCAAACTCAATGATCGAACATTTCAGAATTGTCAAACTCAATTTTCATTCAAACCAAAATGGTTGGACTCAATGTTTGATTAACTCAGAATGGTCATACTGAATGTTTGATCAACTCAGAATAGTCAGACTCAATGATCGATCATCTCAGAATTGTCAAACTCAATAATCGATAATTTCAGAATTGTCAAAGTCAGTGTACATTCAAATCAAAATGGTTGGACTCAATGTTTGATTAGCTCAGAATGGTCATACTGAATGTTTGATCAACTCAGAATAGTCAAACTCAATGATCGAACATTTCAGAATTGTCAAACTCAATTTTCATTCAAAATGGTTGGATTCAATGTTTGATTAACTCAGAATGGTCATACTAAATGTTTGATCAACTCAGAATGGTCATACTGAATGTTTGATCAACTCAGAATAGTCAGACTCAATGATCGATCATCTCAGAATTGTCAAACTCAATAATCGATAATTTCAGAATTGTCAAAGTCAGTGTACATTCAAATCAAAATGGTTGGACTCAATGTTTGATTATCTCAGAATGGTCATACTGAATGGTTGATCAACTCAGAATAGTCAGACTCAATGATCGATCATCTCAGAATTGTCAAACTCAATGATCGATCATCTCAGAATTGTCAAACTCAATAATCGATCATTTCAGAATTGTCAAAGTCAGTGTACATTCAAATCAAAATGGTTGGACTCAATGTTTGATTATCTCAGAATGGTCATACTGAATGGTTGATCAACTCAGAATAGTCAGACTCAATGATCGATCATCTCAGAATAGTCAAACTCAATGATCGAACATTTCAGAATTGTCAAACTCAATTTTCATTCAAACCAAAATGGTTGGACTCAATGTTTGATTAACTCAGAATGGTCATACTGAATGTTTGATCAACTCAGAATAGTCAGACTCAATGATCGATCATCTCAGAATTGTCAAACTCAATAATCGATAATTTCAGAATTGTCAAAGTCAGTGTACATTCAAATCAAAATGGTTGGACTCAATGTTTGATTATCTCAGAATGGTCATACTGAATGGTTGATCAACTCAGAATAGTCAGACTCAATGATCGATCATCTCAGAATTGTCAAACTCAATGATCGATCATCTCAGAATTGTCAAACTCAATAATCGATCATTTCAGAATTGTCAAAGTCAGTGTACATTCAAATCAAAATGGTTGGACTCAGTGTTTGATTAGCTCAGAATGGTCATACTAAAAGTTTGACCAAATCAGAATAATCAAATTCAATGATCGAACATTTCAGAATTGTCAAACTCAATTTTCATTCAAACCAAAACGGTTGGACTCAATGTTTGATTATCTCAGAATGGTCACACTGAATGGTTGATCAACTCAGAATAGTCAGACTCAATGATCGATCATCTCAGAATAGTCAAACTCAATGATCGAACATTTCAGAATTGTCAAACTCAATTTTCATTCAAACCAAAATGGTTGGACTCAATGTTTGATTAACTCAGAATGGTCATACTGAATGTTTGATCAACTCAGAATAGTCAGACTCAATGAACGATCATCTCAGAATTGTCAAACTCAATAATCGATAATTTCAGAATTGTCAAAGTCAGTGTACATTCAAATCAAAATGGTTGGACTCAATGTTTGATTAGCTCAGAATGGTCATACTGAATGTTTGATCAACTCAGAATAGTAAAACTCAATGATCGAACATTTCAGAATAGTCAAACTCAATTTTCATTCAAACCAAAATGGTTGGACTCAATGTTTGATTAACTCAGAATGGTCATACTAAATGTTTGACAAAATCAGAATAGTCAAACTCAATGATCGAACATTTCAGAATTGTCAAACTCAATTTTCATTCAAACCAAAATGGTTGGACTCAATGTTTGATTAACTCAGAATGGTCATACTGAATGTTTGATCAACTCAGAATGGTTATACTAAATGTTTGATCAACTCAGAATAGTCAAACTCAATGATCGAACATTTCAGAATTGTCAAACTCAATTGTCATTCAAACCAATATTGTTGGACTCAATGTTTGATTAACTCAGAATGGTCATACTGAATGTTTGATGAACTCAGAATAGTCAAACTCAATGATCGATCATCTCAGAATTGTCAAACTCAATAATCGATCATTTCAGAATTGTCAAAGTCAGTGTACATTCAAATCAAAATGGTTGGACTCAGTGTTTGATTAGCTCAGAATGGTCATACTAAAAGTTTGACCAAATCAGAGTACTCAAATTAAATGATCGAACATTTCAGAATTGTCAAACTCAATTTTCATTCAAACCAAAACGGTTGGACTCAATGTTTGATTATCTCAGAATGGTCATACTGAATGGTTGATCAACTCAGAATAGTCAGACTCAATGATCGATCATCTCAGAATAGTCAAACTCAATGATCGAACATTTCAGAATTGTCAAACTCAATTTTCATTCAAACCAAAATGGTTGGACTCAATGTTTGATTAACTCAGAATGGTCATACTGAATGTTTGATCAACTCAGAATAGTCAGACTCAATGATCGATCATCTCAGAATTGTCAAACTCAATAATCGATAATTTCAGAATTGTCAAAGTCAGTGTACATTCAAATCAAAATGGTTGGACTCAATGTTTGATTAGCTCAGAATGGTCATACTGAATGTTTGATCAACTCAGAATAGTCAAACTCAATGATCGAACATTTCAGAATTGTCAAACTCAATTTTCATTCAAAATGGTTGGATTCAATGTTTGATTAACTCAGAATGGTCATACTAAATGTTTGATCAACTCAGAATGGTCATACTGAATGTTTGATCAACTCAGAATAGTCAGACTCAATGATCGATCATCTCAGAATTGTCAAACTCAATAATCGATAATTTCAGAATTGTCAAAGTCAGTGTACATTCAAATCAAAATGGTTGGACTCAATGTTTGATTATCTCAGAATGGTCATACTGAATGGTTGATCAACTCAGAATAGTCAGACTCAATGATCGATCATCTCAGAATTGTCAAACTCAATGATCGATCATCTCAGAATTGTCAAACTCAATAATCGATCATTTCAGAATTGTCAAAGTCAGTGTACATTCAAATCAAAATGGTTGGACTCAGTGTTTGATTAGCTCAGAATGGTCATACTAAAAGTTTGACCAAATCAGAATAATCAAATTCAATGATCGAACATTTCAGAATTGTCAAACTCAATTTTCATTCAAACCAAAACGGTTGGACTCAATGTTTGATTATCTCAGAATGGTCACACTGAATGGTTGATCAACTCAGAATAGTCAGACTCAATGATCGATCATCTCAGAATAGTCAAACTCAATGATCGAACATTTCAGAATTGTCAAACTCAATTTTCATTCAAACCAAAATGGTTGGACTCAATGTTTGATTAACTCAGAATGGTCATACTGAATGTTTGATCAACTCAGAATAGTCAGACTCAATGATCGATCATCTCAGAATTGTCAAACTCAATAATCGATAATTTCAGAATTGTCAAAGTCAGTGTACATTCAAATCAAAATGGTTGGACTCAATGTTTGATTAGCTCAGAATGGTCATACTGAATGTTTGATCAACTCAGAATAGTCAAACTCAATGATCGAAAATTTCAGAACTGTCAAACTCAATTTTCATTCAAACCAAAATGGTTGGACTCAATGTTTGATTAACTCAGAATGGTCATACTAAATGTTTGACCAAATCAGAATAGTCAAACTCAATGATCGATCAGCTCAGATTTGTCAAACTCAATAATCGATCATTTCAGAATTGTCAAAGTCAGTGTACATTCAAATCAAAATGGTTGGACTCAATGTTTGATTAGCTCAGAATGGTCATACTAAATGCTTGACCAAATCAGAGTAGTCAAACTCAATGATCGAACATTTCAGAATTGTCAAACTCAATTTTCATTCAAACCAAAATGGTTGGACTCAATGTTTGATTAACTCAGAATGGTCATACTGAATGTTTGATCAACTCAGAATGGTTATACTAAATGTTTGATCAACTCAGAATAGTCAAACTCAATGATCGAATATTTCAGAATTGTCAAACTCAATTGTCATTCAAACCAATATTGTTGGACTCAATGTTTCATTAACTCAGAATGGTCATACTGAATGCTTGATGAACTCAGAATAGTCAAACTCAATGATCGATCATCTCAGAATTGTCAAACTCAATAATCGATCATTTCAGAATCGTCAAAGTCAGTGTACATTCAAATCAAAATGGTTGGACTCAATGTTTGATTAGCTCAGAATGGTCATACTAAAAGTTTGACCGAATCAGAATAGTCAAACTCAATGATCGAACATTTCAGAATTGTCAAACTCAATTTTCATTCAAACCAAAATGGTTGGACTCAATGTTTGATTAACTCAGAATGATCATACTGAATGTTTGATCAACTCAGAATAGTCAGACTCAATGATCGATCATCTCAGAATTGTCAAACTCAATGATCGATCATCTCAGAATTGTCCAACTCAATAATCGATCATTTCAGAATTGTCAAAGTCAGTGTACATTCAAATGAAAATGGTTGGACTCAGTGTTTGATTAGCTCAGAATGGTCATACTAAAAGTTTGACCAAATCAGAATAGTCAAATTCAATGATCGAACATTTCAGAATTGTCAAACTCAATTTTCATTCAAACCAAAACGGTTGGACTCAATGTTTGATTATCTCAGAATGGTCATACTGAATGGTTGATCAACTCAGAATAGTCAGACTCAATGATCGATCATCTCAGAATAGTCAAACTCAATGATCGAACATTTCAGAATTGTCAAACTCAATTTTCATTCAAACCAAAATGGTTGGAATCAATGTTTGATTAACTCAGAATGGTCATACTGAATGTTTGATCAACTCAGAATAGTCAGACTCAATGATCGATCATCTCAGAATTGTCAAACTCAATAATCGATAATTTCAGAATTGTCAAAGTCAGTGTACATTCAAATCAAAATGGTTGGACTCAATGTTTGATTAGCTCAGAATGGTCATACTGAATGTTTGATCAACTCAGTATTGTCAAACTCAATGATCGAACATTTCAGAATTGTCAAACTCAATTTTCATTCAAACCAAAATGGTTGGACTCAATGTTTGATTAACTCAGAATGGTCATACTAAATGTTTGACAAAATCAGAATGGTCAAACTCAATGATCGAACATTTCAGAATTGTCAAACTCAATTTTCATTCAAACCAAAATGGTTGGACTCATTGTTTGATTAGCTCAGAATGGTCATACTGAATGTTTGATCAACTCAGAATGGTTATACTAAATGTTTGATCAACTCAGAATAGTCAAACTCAATGATCGAACATTTCAGAATTGTCAAACTCAATTGTCATTCAAACCAATATTGTTGGACTCAATGTTTGATTAACTCAGAATGATCATACTGAATGTTTGATCAACTCAGAATAGTCAGACTCAATGATCGATCATCTCAGAATTGTCAAACTCAATGATCGATCATCTCAGAATTGTCAAACTCAATAATCGATCATTTCAGAATTGTCAAAGTCAGTGTACATTCAAATCAAAATGGTTGGACTCAGTGTTTGATTAGCTCAGAATGGTCATACTAAAAGTTTGACCAAATCAGAATAATCAAATTCAATGATCGAACATTTCAGAATTGTCAAACTCAGTTTTCATTCAAACCAAAATGGTTGGACTCAATGTTTGATTAACTCAGAATGATCATACTGAATGTTTGATCAACTCAGAATAGTCAGACTCAATGATCGATCATCTCAGAATTGTCAAACTCAATGATCGATCATCTCAGAATTGTCAAACTCAATAATCGATCATTTCAGAATTGTCAAAGTCAGTGTACATTCAAATCAAAATGGTTGGACTCAATGTTTGATTAACTCAGAATGATCATACTGAATGTTTGATCAACTCAGAATAGTCAGACTCAATGATCGATCATCTCAGAATATTCAAACTCAATGATCGATCATTTCAGAATTGTCAAACTCAGTGTACATTCAAATCAAAATGGTTGGACTCAATGTTTGATTAGCTCAGAATGGTCATACTAAATGTTTGACCAAATCAGAATAGTCAAATTCAATGATCGAACATTTCAGAATTGTCAAACTCAATTTTCATTCAAACCAAAACGGTTGGACTCAATGTTTGATTATCTCAGAATGGTCATACTGAATGGTTGATCAACTCAGAATAGTCAGACTCAATGATCGATCATCTCAGAATAGTCAAACTCAATGATCGAACATTTCAGAATTGTCAAACTCAATTTTCATTCAAACCAAAATGGTTGGACTCAATGTTTGATTAACTCAGAATGGTCATACTGAATGTTTGATCAACTCAGAATAGTCAGACTCAATGAACGATCATCTCAGAATTGTCAAACTCAATAATCGATAATTTCAGAATTGTCAAAGTCAGTGTACATTCAAATCAAAATGGTTGGACTCAATGTTTGATTAGCTCAGAATGGTCATACTGAATGTTTGATCAACTCAGAATAGTAAAACTCAATGATCGAACATTTCAGAATAGTCAAACTCAATTTTCATTCAAACCAAAATGGT
Source organism: Alitta virens (assembly GCA_932294295.1). Lineage (NCBI taxonomy): Eukaryota > Metazoa > Annelida > Polychaeta > Phyllodocida > Nereididae > Alitta > Alitta virens. The sequence continues at coordinate 17,248,325 of OW028576.1, forward strand.
TGGACTCAATGTTTGATTAACTCAGAATGGTCATACTAAATGTTTGACAAAATCAGAATAGTCAAACTCAATGATCGAACATTTCAGAATTGTCAAACTCAATTTTCATTCAAACCAAAATGGTTGGACTCAATGTTTGATTAACTCAGAATGGTCATACTGAATGTTTGATCAACTCAGAATGGTTATACTAAATGTTTGATCAACTCAGAATAGTCAAACTCAATGATCGAACATTTCAGAATTGTCAAACTCAATTGTCATTCAAACCAATATTGTTGGACTCAATGTTTGATTAACTCAGAATGGTCATACTGAATGTTTGATGAACTCAGAATAGTCAAACTCAATGATCGATCATCTCAGAATTGTCAAACTCAATAATCGATCATTTCAGAATTGTCAAAGTCAGTGTACATTCAAATCAAAATGGTTGGACTCAGTGTTTGATTAGCTCAGAATGGTCATACTAAAAGTTTGACCAAATCAGAGTACTCAAATTAAATGATCGAACATTTCAGAATTGTCAAACTCAATTTTCATTCAAACCAAAACGGTTGGACTCAATGTTTGATTATCTCAGAATGGTCATACTGAATGGTTGATCAACTCAGAATAGTCAGACTCAATGATCGATCATCTCAGAATAGTCAAACTCAATGATCGAACATTTCAGAATTGTCAAACTCAATTTTCATTCAAACCAAAATGGTTGGACTCAATGTTTGATTAACTCAGAATGGTCATACTGAATGTTTGATCAACTCAGAATAGTCAGACTCAATGATCGATCATCTCAGAATTGTCAAACTCAATAATCGATAATTTCAGAATTGTCAAAGTCAGTGTACATTCAAATCAAAATGGTTGGACTCAATGTTTGATTAGCTCAGAATGGTCATACTGAATGTTTGATCAACTCAGAATAGTCAAACTCAATGATCGAACATTTCAGAATTGTCAAACTCAATTTTCATTCAAAATGGTTGGATTCAATGTTTGATTAACTCAGAATGGTCATACTAAATGTTTGATCAACTCAGAATGGTCATACTGAATGTTTGATCAACTCAGAATAGTCAGACTCAATGATCGATCATCTCAGAATTGTCAAACTCAATAATCGATAATTTCAGAATTGTCAAAGTCAGTGTACATTCAAATCAAAATGGTTGGACTCAATGTTTGATTATCTCAGAATGGTCATACTGAATGGTTGATCAACTCAGAATAGTCAGACTCAATGATCGATCATCTCAGAATTGTCAAACTCAATGATCGATCATCTCAGAATTGTCAAACTCAATAATCGATCATTTCAGAATTGTCAAAGTCAGTGTACATTCAAATCAAAATGGTTGGACTCAGTGTTTGATTAGCTCAGAATGGTCATACTAAAAGTTTGACCAAATCAGAATAATCAAATTCAATGATCGAACATTTCAGAATTGTCAAACTCAATTTTCATTCAAACCAAAACGGTTGGACTCAATGTTTGATTATCTCAGAATGGTCACACTGAATGGTTGATCAACTCAGAATAGTCAGACTCAATGATCGATCATCTCAGAATAGTCAAACTCAATGATCGAACATTTCAGAATTGTCAAACTCAATTTTCATTCAAACCAAAATGGTTGGACTCAATGTTTGATTAACTCAGAATGGTCATACTGAATGTTTGATCAACTCAGAATAGTCAGACTCAATGATCGATCATCTCAGAATTGTCAAACTCAATAATCGATAATTTCAGAATTGTCAAAGTCAGTGTACATTCAAATCAAAATGGTTGGACTCAATGTTTGATTAGCTCAGAATGGTCATACTGAATGTTTGATCAACTCAGAATAGTCAAACTCAATGATCGAAAATTTCAGAACTGTCAAACTCAATTTTCATTCAAACCAAAATGGTTGGACTCAATGTTTGATTAACTCAGAATGGTCATACTAAATGTTTGACCAAATCAGAATAGTCAAACTCAATGATCGATCATCTCAGATTTGTCAAACTCAATAATCGATCATTTCAGAATTGTCAAAGTCAGTGTACATTCAAATCAAAATGGTTGGACTCAATGTTTGATTAGCTCAGAATGGTCATACTAAATGCTTGACCAAATCAGAGTAGTCAAACTCAATGATCGAACATTTCAGAATTGTCAAACTCAATTTTCATTCAAACCAAAATGGTTGGACTCAATGTTTGATTAACTCAGAATGGTCATACTGAATGTTTGATCAACTCAGAATGGTTATACTAAATGTTTGATCAACTCAGAATAGTCAAACTCAATGATCGAATATTTCAGAATTGTCAAACTCAATTGTCATTCAAACCAATATTGTTGGACTCAATGTTTCATTAACTCAGAATGGTCATACTGAATGCTTGATGAACTCAGAATAGTCAAACTCAATGATCGATCATCTCAGAATTGTCAAACTCAATAATCGATCATTTCAGAATCGTCAAAGTCAGTGTACATTCAAATCAAAATGGTTGGATTCAATGTTTGATTAGCTCAGAATGGTCATACTAAAAGTTTGACCGAATCAGAATAGTCAAACTCAATGATCGAACATTTCAGAATTGTCAAACTCAATTTTCATTCAAACCAAAATGGTTGGACTCAATGTTTGATTAACTCAGAATGATCATACTGAATGTTTGATCAACTCAGAATAGTCAGACTCAATGATCGATCATCTCAGAATTGTCAAACTCAATGATCGATCATCTCAGAATTGTCCAACTCAATAATCGATCATTTCAGAATTGTCAAAGTCAGTGTACATTCAAATGAAAATGGTTGGACTCAGTGTTTGATTAGCTCAGAATGGTCATACTAAAAGTTTGACCAAATCAGAATAGTCAAATTCAATGATCGAACATTTCAGAATTGTCAAACTCAATTTTCATTCAAACCAAAACGGTTGGACTCAATGTTTGATTATCTCAGAATGGTCATACTGAATGGTTGATCAACTCAGAATAGTCAGACTCAATGATCGATCATCTCAGAATAGTCAAACTCAATGATCGAACATTTCAGAATTGTCAAACTCAATTTTCATTCAAACCAAAATGGTTGGAATCAATGTTTGATTAACTCAGAATGGTCATACTGAATGTTTGATCAACTCAGAATAGTCAGACTCAATGATCGATCATCTCAGAATTGTCAAACTCAATAATCGATAATTTCAGAATTGTCAAAGTCAGTGTACATTCAAATCAAAATGGTTGGACTCAATGTTTGATTAGCTCAGAATGGTCATACTGAATGTTTGATCAACTCAGTATTGTCAAACTCAATGATCGAACATTTCAGAATTGTCAAACTCAATTTTCATTCAAACCAAAATGGTTGGACTCAATGTTTGATTAACTCAGAATGGTCATACTAAATGTTTGACAAAATCAGAATGGTCAAACTCAATGATCGAACATTTCAGAATTGTCAAACTCAATTTTCATTCAAACCAAAATGGTTGGACTCATTGTTTGATTAGCTCAGAATGGTCATACTGAATGTTTGATCAACTCAGAATGGTTATACTAAATGTTTGATCAACTCAGAATAGTCAAACTCAATGATCGAACATTTCAGAATTGTCAAACTCAATTGTCATTCAAACCAATATTGTTGGACTCAATGTTTGATTAACTCAGAATGATCATACTGAATGTTTGATCAACTCAGAATAGTCAGACTCAATGATCGATCATCTCAGAATTGTCAAACTCAATGATCGATCATCTCAGAATTGTCAAACTCAATAATCGATCATTTCAGAATTGTCAAAGTCAGTGTACATTCAAATCAAAATGGTTGGACTCAGTGTTTGATTAGCTCAGAATGGTCATACTAAAAGTTTGACCAAATCAGAATAATCAAATTCAATGATCGAACATTTCAGAATTGTCAAACTCAATTTTCATTCAAACCAAAACGGTTGGACTCAATGTTTGATTATCTCAGAATGGTCATACTGAATGGTTGATCAACTCAGAATAGTCAGACTCAATGATCGATCATCTCAGAATAGTCAAACTCAATGATCGAACATTTCAGAATTGTCAAACTCAATTTTCATTCAAACCAAAATGGTTGGACTCAATGTTTGATTAACTCAGAATGGTCATACTGAATGTTTGATCAACTCAGAATAGTCAGACTCAATGATCGATCATCTCAGAATTGTCAAACTCAATAATCGATAATTTCAGAATTGTCAAAGTCAGTGTACATTCAAATCAAAATGGTTGGACTCAATGTTTGATTAGCTCAGAATGGTCATACTGAATGTTTGATCAACTCAGAATAGTCAAACTCAATGATCGAAAATTTCAGAACTGTCAAACTCAATTTTCATTCAAACCAAAATGGTTGGACTCAATGTTTGATTAACTCAGAATGGTCATACTAAATGTTTGACCAAATCAGAATAGTCAAACTCAATGATCGATCATCTCAGATTTGTCAAACTCAATAATCGATCATTTCAGAATTGTCAAACACAGTGTACATTCAAATCAAAATGGTTGGACTCAGTGTTTGATTAGCTCAGAATGGTCATACTAAAAGTTTGACCAAATCAGAATAGTCAAATTCAATGATCGAACATTTCAGAATTGTCAAACTCAATTTTCATTCAAACCAAAACGGTTGGACTCAATGTTTGATTATCTCAGAATGGTCATACTGAATGGTTGATCAACTCAGAATAGTCAAACTCAATGATCGATCATCTCAGAAGTGTCAAACTCAATAATCGATCATTTCAGAATCGTCAAAGTCAGTGTACATTCAAATCAAAATGGTTGGACTCAATGTTTGATTAGCTCAGAATGGTCATACTAAAAGTTTGACCAAATCAGAATAGTCAAACTCAATGATCGAACATTTCAGAATTGTCAAACTCAATTTTCATTCAAACCAAAATGGTTGGACTCAATGTTTGATTAACTCAGAATGATCATACTGAATGTTTGATCAACTCAGAATAGTCAGACTCAATGATCGATCATCTCAGAATTGTCAAACTCAATGATCGATCATCTCAGAATTGTCAAACTCAATAATCGATCATTTCAGAATTGTCAAAGTCAGTGTACATTCAAATCAAAATGGTTGGACTCTGTGTTTGAATAGCTCAGAATGGTCATACTAAAAGTTTGACCAAATCAGAATAATCAAGTTCAATGATCGAACATTTCAGAATTGTCAAACTCAATTTTCATTCAAACCAAGACGGTTGGACTCAATGTTTGATTATCTCAGAATGGTCATACTGAATGGTTGATCAACTCAGAATAGTCAGACTCAATGATCGATCATCTCAGAATAGTCAAACTCAATGATCGAACATTTCAGAATTGTCAAACTCAATTTTCATTCAAACCAAAATGGTTGGACTCAATGTTTGATCAACTCAGAATGGTCATACTGAATGTTTGATCAACTCAGAATAGTCAGACTCAATGATCGATCATCTCAGAATTGTCAAACTCAATAATCGATAATTTCAGAATTGTCAAAGTCAGTGTACATTCAAATCAAAATGGTTGGACTCAATGTTTGATTAGCTCAGAATGGTCATACTGAATGTTTGATCAACTCAGAATAGTCAAACTCAAGGATCGAAAATTTCAGAATTGTCAAACTCAATTTTCATTCAAACCAAAATGGTTGGACTCAATGTTTGATTAACTCAGAATGGTCATACTAAATGTTTGACCAAATCACAATAGTCAAACTCAATGATCGATCATCTCAGATTTGTCAAACTCAATAATCGATCATTTCAGAATTGTCAAAGTCAGTGTACATTCAAATCAAAATGGTTGGACTCAATGTTTGATTAGCTCAGAATGGTCATACTAAATGCTTGACCAAATCAGAGTAGTCAAACTCAATGATCGAACATTTCAGAATTGTCAAACTCAATTTTCATTCAAACCAAAATGGTTGGACTCAATGTTTGATTAACTCAGAATGGTCATACTGAATGTTTGATCAACTCAGAATGGTTATACTAAATGTTTGATCAACTATAGTCAAACTCAATGATCGAACATTTCAGAATTGTCAAACTCAATTGTCATTCAAACCAATATTGTTGGACTCAATGTTTCATTAACTCAGAATGGTCATACTGAATGCTTGATGAACTCAGAATAGTCAAACTCAATGATCGATCATCTCAGAATTGTCAAACTCAATAATCGATCATTTCAGAATCGTCAAAGTCAGTGTACATTCAAATCAAAATGGTTGGACTCAATGTTTGATTAGCTCAGAATGGTCATACTAAAAGTTTGACCGAATCAGAATAGTCAAACTCAATGATCGAACATTTCAGAATTGTCAAACTCAATTTTCATTCAAACCAAAATGGTTGGACTCAATGTTTGATTAACTCAGAATGATCATACTGAATGTTTGATCAACTCAGAATAGTCAGAATCAATGATCAATCATCTCAGAATTGTCAAACTCAATGATCGATCATCTCAGAATTGTCAAACTCAATAATCGATCATTTCAGAATTGTCAAAGTCAGTGTACATTCAAATCAAAATGGTTGGACTCAGTGTTTGATTAGCTCAGAATGGTCATACTAAAAGTTTGACCAAATCAGAATAGTCAAATTAAATGATCGAACATTTCAGAATTGTCAAAGTCAGTGTACATTCAAATCAAAATGGTTGGACTCAATGTTTGATTAGCTCAGAATGGTCATACTAAATGCTTGACCAAATCAGAGTAGTCAAACTCAATGATCGAACATTTCAGAATTGTCAAACTCAATTTTCATTCAAACCAAAATGGTTGGACTCAATGTTTGATTAACTCAGAATGGTCATACTGAATGTTTGATCAACTCAGAATAGTCAAACTCAATGATCGATTATCTCAGAATTGTCAAACTCAATAATCGATCATTTCAGAATTGTCAAAGTCAGTGTACATTCAAATCAAAATGGTTGGACTCAATGTTTGATTAGCTCAGAATGGTCATACTAAATGTTTGACCAAATTTAGAATAGTCAAACTCAATGATCGAACATTTCAGAATTGTCAAACTCAATTTTCATTCAAACCAAAATGGTTGGACTCAACGTTTGATTAACTCAGAATGGTCATACTGAATGTTTGATCATCTCAGAATGTTTATACTAAATGTTTGATCAACTCAGAATAGTCAAACTCAATGATCGAACATTTCAGAATTGTCAAACTCAATTTTCATTCAAAGCAATATTGTTGGACTCAATGTTTGATTAACTCAGAATGGTCATACTGAATGCTTGATGAACTCAGAATAGTCAAACTCAATGATCGATCATCTCAGAATTATCAAACTCAATAATCGATCTTTTCAGAATCGTCAAAGTCAGTGTACATTCAAATCAAAATGGTTGGACTCAATGTTTGATTAGCTCAGAATGGTCATACTAAAAGTTTGACCGAATCAGAATAGTCAAACTCAATGATCGAACATTTCAGAATTGTCAAACTCAATTTTCATTCAAACCAAAATGGTTGGACTCAATGTTTGATTAACTCAGAATGATCATACTGAATGTTTGATCAACTCAGAATAGTCAGACTCAATGATCGATCATCTCAGAATAGTCAAACTCAATGATCGAACATTTCAGAATTGTCAAACTCAATTTTCATTCAAACCAAAATGGTTGGACTCAATGTTTGATTAACTCAGAATGGTCATACTGAATGTTTGATCAACTCAGAATAGTCAGACTCAATGATCGATCATCTCAGAATTGTCAAACTCAATAATCGATAATTTCACAATTGTCAAAGTCAGTGTACATTCAAATCAAAATGGTTGGACTCAGTGTTTGATTAGCTCAGAATGGACATACTAAAAGTTTGACCAAATCAGAATAGTCAAATTCAATGATCGAACATTTCAGAATTGTCAAACTCAATTTTCATTCAAACCAAAACGGTTGGACTCAATGTTTGATTATCTCAGAATGGTCATACTGAATGGTTGATCAACTCAGAATAGTCAGACTCAATGATCGATCATCTCAGAATAGTCAAACTCAATGATCGAACATTTCAGAATTGTCAAACTCAATTTTCATTCAAACCAAAATGGTTGGACTCAATGTTTGATTAACTCAGAATGGTCATACTGAATGTTTGATCAACTCAGAATAGTCAGACTCAATGAACGATCATCTCAGAATTGTCAAACTCAATAATCGATAATTTCAGAATTGTCAAAGTCAGTGTACATTCAAATCAAAATGGTTGGACTCAATGTTTGATTAGCTCAGAATGGTCATACTGAATGTTTGATCAACTCAGAATAGTAAAACTCAATGATCGAACATTTCAGAATAGTCAAACTCAATTTTCATTCAAACCAAAATGGTTGGACTCAATGTTTGATTAACTCAGAATGGTCATACTAAATGTTTGACAAAATCAGAATAGTCAAACTCAATGATCGAACATTTCAGAATTGTCAAACTCAATTTTCATTCAAACCAAAATGGTTGGACTCAATGTTTGATTAACTCAGAATGGTCATACTGAATGTTTGATCAACTCAGAATGGTTATACTAAATGTTTGATCAACTCAGAATAGTCAAACTCAATGATCGAACATTTCAGAATTGTCAAACTCAATTGTCATTCAAACCAATATTGTTGGACTCAATGTTTGATTAACTCAGAATGGTCATACTGAATGTTTGATGAACTCAGAATAGTCAAACTCAATGATCGATCATCTCAGAATTGTCAAACTCAATAATCGATCATTTCAGAATTGTCAAAGTCAGTGTACATTCAAATCAAAATGGTTGGACTCAGTGTTTGATTAGCTCAGAATGGTCATACTAAAAGTTTGACCAAATCAGAGTACTCAAATTAAATGATCGAACATTTCAGAATTGTCAAACTCAATTTTCATTCAAACCAAAACGGTTGGACTCAATGTTTGATTATCTCAGAATGGTCATACTGAATGGTTGATCAACTCAGAATAGTCAGACTCAATGATCGATCATCTCAGAATAGTCAAACTCAATGATCGAACATTTCAGAATTGTCAAACTCAATTTTCATTCAAACCAAAATGGTTGGACTCAATGTTTGATTAACTCAGAATGGTCATACTGAATGTTTGATCAACTCAGAATAGTCAGACTCAATGATCGATCATCTCAGAATTGTCAAACTCAATAATCGATAATTTCAGAATTGTCAAAGTCAGTGTACATTCAAATCAAAATGGTTGGACTCAATGTTTGATTAGCTCAGAATGGTCATACTGAATGTTTGATCAACTCAGAATAGTCAAACTCAATGATCGAACATTTCAGAATTGTCAAACTCAATTTTCATTCAAAATGGTTGGATTCAATGTTTGATTAACTCAGAATGGTCATACTAAATGTTTGATCAACTCAGAATGGTCATACTGAATGTTTGATCAACTCAGAATAGTCAGACTCAATGATCGATCATCTCAGAATTGTCAAACTCAATAATCGATAATTTCAGAATTGTCAAAGTCAGTGTACATTCAAATCAAAATGGTTGGACTCAATGTTTGATTATCTCAGAATGGTCATACTGAATGGTTGATCAACTCAGAATAGTCAGACTCAATGATCGATCATCTCAGAATTGTCAAACTCAATGATCGATCATCTCAGAATTGTCAAACTCAATAATCGATCATTTCAGAATTGTCAAAGTCAGTGTACATTCAAATCAAAATGGTTGGACTCAGTGTTTGATTAGCTCAGAATGGTCATACTAAAAGTTTGACCAAATCAGAATAATCAAATTCAATGATCGAACATTTCAGAATTGTCAAACTCAATTTTCATTCAAACCAAAACGGTTGGACTCAATGTTTGATTATCTCAGAATGGTCACACTGAATGGTTGATCAACTCAGAATAGTCAGACTCAATGATCGATCATCTCAGAATAGTCAAACTCAATGATCGAACATTTCAGAATTGTCAAACTCAATTTTCATTCAAACCAAAATGGTTGGACTCAATGTTTGATTAACTCAGAATGGTCATACTGAATGTTTGATCAACTCAGAATAGTCAGACTCAATGATCGATCATCTCAGAATTGTCAAACTCAATAATCGATAATTTCAGAATTGTCAAAGTCAGTGTACATTCAAATCAAAATGGTTGGACTCAATGTTTGATTAGCTCAGAATGGTCATACTGAATGTTTGATCAACTCAGAATAGTCAAACTCAATGATCGAAAATTTCAGAACTGTCAAACTCAATTTTCATTCAAACCAAAATGGTTGGACTCAATGTTTGATTAACTCAGAATGGTCATACTAAATGTTTGACCAAATCAGAATAGTCAAACTCAATGATCGATCATCTCAGATTTGTCAAACTCAATAATCGATCATTTCAGAATTGTCAAAGTCAGTGTACATTCAAATCAAAATGGTTGGACTCAATGTTTGATTAGCTCAGAATGGTCATACTAAATGCTTGACCAAATCAGAGTAGTCAAACTCAATGATCGAACATTTCAGAATTGTCAAACTCAATTTTCATTCAAACCAAAATGGTTGGACTCAATGTTTGATTAACTCAGAATGGTCATACTGAATGTTTGATCAACTCAGAATGGTTATACTAAATGTTTGATCAACTCAGAATAGTCAAACTCAATGATCGAATATTTCAGAATTGTCAAACTCAATTGTCATTCAAACCAATATTGTTGGACTCAATGTTTCATTAACTCAGAATGGTCATACTGAATGCTTGATGAACTCAGAATAGTCAAACTCAATGATCGATCATCTCAGAATTGTCAAACTCAATAATCGATCATTTCAGAATCGTCAAAGTCAGTGTACATTCAAATCAAAATGGTTGGACTCAATGTTTGATTAGCTCAGAATGGTCATACTAAAAGTTTGACCGAATCAGAATAGTCAAACTCAATGATCGAACATTTCAGAATTGTCAAACTCAATTTTCATTCAAACCAAAATGGTTGGACTCAATGTTTGATTAACTCAGAATGATCATACTGAATGTTTGATCAACTCAGAATAGTCAGACTCAATGATCGATCATCTCAGAATTGTCAAACTCAATGATCGATCATCTCAGAATTGTCCAACTCAATAATCGATCATTTCAGAATCGTCAAAGTCAGTGTACATTCAAATCAAAATGGTTGGACTCAATGTTTGATTAGCTCAGAATGGTCATACTAAAAGTTTGACCGAATCAGAATAGTCAAACTCAATGATCGAACATTTCAGAATTGTCAAACTCAATTTTCATTCAAACCAAAATGGTTGGACTCAATGTTTGATTAACTCAGAATGATCATACTGAATGTTTGATCAACTCAGAATAGTCAGACTCAATGATCGATCATCTCAGAATTGTCAAACTCAATGATCGATCATCTCAGAATTGTCCAACTCAATAATCGATCATTTCAGAATTGTCAAAGTCAGTGTACATTCAAATGAAAATGGTTGGACTCAGTGTTTGATTAGCTCAGAATGGTCATACTAAAAGTTTGACCAAATCAGAATAGTCAAATTCAATGATCGAACATTTCAGAATTGTCAAACTCAATTTTCATTCAAACCAAAACGGTTGGACTCAATGTTTGATTATCTCAGAATGGTCATACTGAATGGTTGATCAACTCAGAATAGTCAGACTCAATGATCGATCATCTCAGAATAGTCAAACTCAATGATCGAACATTTCAGAATTGTCAAACTCAATTTTCATTCAAACCAAAATGGTTGGAATCAATGTTTGATTAACTCAGAATGGTCATACTGAATGTTTGATCAACTCAGAATAGTCAGACTCAATGATCGATCATCTCAGAATTGTCAAACTCAATAATCGATAATTTCAGAATTGTCAAAGTCAGTGTACATTCAAATCAAAATGGTTGGACTCAATGTTTGATTAGCTCAGAATGGTCATACTGAATGTTTGATCAACTCAGTATTGTCAAACTCAATGATCGAACATTTCAGAATTGTCAAACTCAATTTTCATTCAAACCAAAATGGTTGGACTCAATGTTTGATTAACTCAGAATGGTCATACTAAATGTTTGACAAAATCAGAATGGTCAAACTCAATGATCGAACATTTCAGAATTGTCAAACTCAATTTTCATTCAAACCAAAATGGTTGGACTCATTGTTTGATTAGCTCAGAATGGTCATACTGAATGTTTGATCAACTCAGAATGGTTATACTAAATGTTTGATCAACTCAGAATAGTCAAACTCAATGATCGAACATTTCAGAATTGTCAAACTCAATTGTCATTCAAACCAATATTGTTGGACTCAATGTTTGATTAACTCAGAATGATCATACTGAATGTTTGATCAACTCAGAATAGTCAGACTCAATGATCGATCATCTCAGAATTGTCAAACTCAATGATCGATCATCTCAGAATTGTCAAACTCAATAATCGATCATTTCAGAATTGTCAAAGTCAGTGTACATTCAAATCAAAATGGTTGGACTCAGTGTTTGATTAGCTCAGAATGGTCATACTAAAAGTTTGACCAAATCAGAATAATCAAATTCAATGATCGAACATTTCAGAATTGTCAAACTCAATTTTCATTCAAACCAAAACGGTTGGACTCAATGTTTGATTATCTCAGAATGGTCATACTGAATGGTTGATCAACTCAGAATAGTCAGACTCAATGATCGATCATCTCAGAATAGTCAAACTCAATGATCGAACATTTCAGAATTGTCAAACTCAATTTTCATTCAAACCAAAATGGTTGGACTCAATGTTTGATTAACTCAGAATGGTCATACTGAATGTTTGATCAACTCAGAATAGTCAGACTCAATGATCGATCATCTCAGAATTGTCAAACTCAATAATCGATAATTTCAGAATTGTCAAAGTCAGTGTACATTCAAATCAAAATGGTTGGACTCAATGTTTGATTAGCTCAGAATGGTCATACTGAATGTTTGATCAACTCAGAATAGTCAAACTCAATGATCGAAAATTTCAGAACTGTCAAACTCAATTTTCATTCAAACCAAAATGGTTGGACTCAATGTTTGATTAACTCAGAATGGTCATACTAAATGTTTGACCAAATCAGAATAGTCAAACTCAATGATCGATCATCTCAGATTTGTCAAACTCAATAATCGATCATTTCAGAATTGTCAAACACAGTGTACATTCAAATCAAAATGGTTGGACTCAGTGTTTGATTAGCTCAGAATGGTCATACTAAAAGTTTGACCAAATCAGAATAGTCAAATTCAATGATCGAACATTTCAGAATTGTCAAACTCAATTTTCATTCAAACCAAAACGGTTGGACTCAATGTTTGATTATCTCAGAATGGTCATACTGAATGGTTGATCAACTCAGAATAGTCAAACTCAATGATCGATCATCTCAGAAGTGTCAAACTCAATAATCGATCATTTCAGAATCGTCAAAGTCAGTGTACATTCAAATCAAAATGGTTGGACTCAATGTTTGATTAGCTCAGAATGGTCATACTAAAAGTTTGACCAAATCAGAATAGTCAAACTCAATGATCGAACATTTCAGAATTGTCAAACTCAATTTTCATTCAAACCAAAATGGTTGGACTCAATGTTTGATTAACTCAGAATGATCATACTGAATGTTTGATCAACTCAGAATAGTCAGACTCAATGATCGATCATCTCAGAATTGTCAAACTCAATGATCGATCATCTCAGAATTGTCAAACTCAATAATCGATCATTTCAGAATTGTCAAAGTCAGTGTACATTCAAATCAAAATGGTTGGACTCTGTGTTTGAATAGCTCAGAATGGTCATACTAAAAGTTTGACCAAATCAGAATAATCAAGTTCAATGATCGAACATTTCAGAATTGTCAAACTCAATTTTCATTCAAACCAAGACGGTTGGACTCAATGTTTGATTATCTCAGAATGGTCATACTGAATGGTTGATCAACTCAGAATAGTCAGACTCAATGATCGATCATCTCAGAATAGTCAAACTCAATGATCGAACATTTCAGAATTGTCAAACTCAATTTTCATTCAAACCAAAATGGTTGGACTCAATGTTTGATCAACTCAGAATGGTCATACTGAATGTTTGATCAACTCAGAATAGTCAGACTCAATGATCGATCATCTCAGAATTGTCAAACTCAATAATCGATAATTTCAGAATTGTCAAAGTCAGTGTACATTCAAATCAAAATGGTTGGACTCAATGTTTGATTAGCTCAGAATGGTCATACTGAATGTTTGATCAACTCAGAATAGTCAAACTCAAGGATCGAAAATTTCAGAATTGTCAAACTCAATTTTCATTCAAACCAAAATGGTTGGACTCAATGTTTGATTAACTCAGAATGGTCATACTAAATGTTTGACCAAATCACAATAGTCAAACTCAATGATCGATCATCTCAGATTTGTCAAACTCAATAATCGATCATTTCAGAATTGTCAAAGTCAGTGTACATTCAAATCAAAATGGTTGGACTCAATGTTTGATTAGCTCAGAATGGTCATACTAAATGCTTGACCAAATCAGAGTAGTCAAACTCAATGATCGAACATTTCAGAATTGTCAAACTCAATTTTCATTCAAACCAAAATGGTTGGACTCAATGTTTGATTAACTCAGAATGGTCATACTGAATGTTTGATCAACTCAGAATGGTTATACTAAATGTTTGATCAACTATAGTCAAACTCAATGATCGAACATTTCAGAATTGTCAAACTCAATTGTCATTCAAACCAATATTGTTGGACTCAATGTTTCATTAACTCAGAATGGTCATACTGAATGCTTGATGAACTCAGAATAGTCAAACTCAATGATCGATCATCTCAGAATTGTCAAACTCAATAATCGATCATTTCAGAATCGTCAAAGTCAGTGTACATTCAAATCAAAATGGTTGGACTCAATGTTTGATTAGCTCAGAATGGTCATACTAAAAGTTTGACCGAATCAGAATAGTCAAACTCAATGATCGAACATTTCAGAATTGTCAAACTCAATTTTCATTCAAACCAAAATGGTTGGACTCAATGTTTGATTAACTCAGAATGATCATACTGAATGTTTGATCAACTCAGAATAGTCAGAATCAATGATCAATCATCTCAGAATTGTCAAACTCAATGATCGATCATCTCAGAATTGTCAAACTCAATAATCGATCATTTCAGAATTGTCAAAGTCAGTGTACATTCAAATCAAAATGGTTGGACTCAGTGTTTGATTAGCTCAGAATGGTCATACTAAAAGTTTGACCAAATCAGAATAGTCAAATTAAATGATCGAACATTTCAGAATTGTCAAAGTCAGTGTACATTCAAATCAAAATGGTTGGACTCAATGTTTGATTAGCTCAGAATGGTCATACTAAATGCTTGACCAAATCAGAGTAGTCAAACTCAATGATCGAACATTTCAGAATTGTCAAACTCAATTTTCATTCAAACCAAAATGGTTGGACTCAATGTTTGATTAACTCAGAATGGTCATACTGAATGTTTGATCAACTCAGAATAGTCAAACTCAATGATCGATTATCTCAGAATTGTCAAACTCAATAATCGATCATTTCAGAATTGTCAAAGTCAGTGTACATTCAAATCAAAATGGTTGGACTCAATGTTTGATTAGCTCAGAATGGTCATACTAAATGTTTGACCAAATTTAGAATAGTCAAACTCAATGATCGAACATTTCAGAATTGTCAAACTCAATTTTCATTCAAACCAAAATGGTTGGACTCAACGTTTGATTAACTCAGAATGGTCATACTGAATGTTTGATCATCTCAGAATGTTTATACTAAATGTTTGATCAACTCAGAATAGTCAAACTCAATGATCGAACATTTCAGAATTGTCAAACTCAATTTTCATTCAAAGCAATATTGTTGGACTCAATGTTTGATTAACTCAGAATGGTCATACTGAATGCTTGATGAACTCAGAATAGTCAAACTCAATGATCGATCATCTCAGAATTATCAAACTCAATAATCGATCTTTTCAGAATCGTCAAAGTCAGTGTACATTCAAATCAAAATGGTTGGACTCAATGTTTGATTAGCTCAGAATGGTCATACTAAAAGTTTGACCGAATCAGAATAGTCAAACTCAATGATCGAACATTTCAGAATTGTCAAACTCAATTTTCATTCAAACCAAAATGGTTGGACTCAATGTTTGATTAACTCAGAATGATCATACTGAATGTTTGATCAACTCAGAATAGTCAGACTCAATGATCGATCATCTCAGAATAGTCAAACTCAATGATCGAACATTTCAGAATTGTCAAACTCAATTTTCATTCAAACCAAAATGGTTGGACTCAATGTTTGATTAACTCAGAATGGTCATACTGAATGTTTGATCAACTCAGAATAGTCAGACTCAATGATCGATCATCTCAGAATTGTCAAACTCAATAATCGATAATTTCACAATTGTCAAAGTCAGTGTACATTCAAATCAAAATGGTTGGACTCAGTGTTTGATTAGCTCAGAATGGACATACTAAAAGTTTGACCAAATCAGAATAGTCAAATTCAATGATCGAACATTTCAGAATTGTCAAACTCAATTTTCATTCAAACCAAAACGGTTGGACTCAATGTTTGATTATCTCAGAATGGTCATACTGAATGGTTGATCAACTCAGAATAGTCAGACTCAATGATCGATCATCTCAGAATAGTCAAACTCAATGATCGAACATTTCAGAATTGTCAAACTCAATTTTCATTCAAACCAAAATGGTTGGACTCAATGTTTGATTAACTCAGAATGGTCATACTGAATGTTTGATCAACTCAGAATAGTCAGACTCAATGAACGATCATCTCAGAATTGTCAAACTCAATAATCGATAATTTCAGAATTGTCAAAGTCAGTGTACATTCAAATCAAAATGGTTGGACTCAATGTTTGATTAGCTCAGAATGGTCATACTGAATGTTTGATCAACTCAGAATAGTAAAACTCAATGATCGAACATTTCAGAATAGTCAAACTCAATTTTCATTCAAACCAAAATGGTTGGACTCAATGTTTGATTAACTCAGAATGGTCATACTAAATGTTTGACAAAATCAGAATAGTCAAACTCAATGATCGAACATTTCAGAATTGTCAAACTCAATTTTCATTCAAACCAAAATGGTTGGACTCAATGTTTGATTAACTCAGAATGGTCATACTGAATGTTTGATCAACTCAGAATGGTTATACTAAATGTTTGATCAACTCAGAATAGTCAAACTCAATGATCGAACATTTCAGAATTGTCAAACTCAATTGTCATTCAAACCAATATTGTTGGACTCAATGTTTGATTAACTCAGAATGGTCATACTGAATGTTTGATGAACTCAGAATAGTCAAACTCAATGATCGATCATCTCAGAATTGTCAAACTCAATAATCGATCATTTCAGAATTGTCAAAGTCAGTGTACATTCAAATCAAAATGGTTGGACTCAGTGTTTGATTAGCTCAGAATGGTCATACTAAAAGTTTGACCAAATCAGAGTACTCAAATTAAATGATCGAACATTTCAGAATTGTCAAACTCAATTTTCATTCAAACCAAAACGGTTGGACTCAATGTTTGATTATCTCAGAATGGTCATACTGAATGGTTGATCAACTCAGAATAGTCAGACTCAATGATCGATCATCTCAGAATAGTCAAACTCAATGATCGAACATTTCAGAATTGTCAAACTCAATTTTCATTCAAACCAAAATGGTTGGACTCAATGTTTGATTAACTCAGAATGGTCATACTGAATGTTTGATCAACTCAGAATAGTCAGACTCAATGATCGATCATCTCAGAATTGTCAAACTCAATAATCGATAATTTCAGAATTGTCAAAGTCAGTGTACATTCAAATCAAAATGGTTGGACTCAATGTTTGATTAGCTCAGAATGGTCATACTGAATGTTTGATCAACTCAGAATAGTCAAACTCAATGATCGAACATTTCAGAATTGTCAAACTCAATTTTCATTCAAAATGGTTGGATTCAATGTTTGATTAACTCAGAATGGTCATACTAAATGTTTGATCAACTCAGAATGGTCATACTGAATGTTTGATCAACTCAGAATAGTCAGACTCAATGATCGATCATCTCAGAATTGTCAAACTCAATAATCGATAATTTCAGAATTGTCAAAGTCAGTGTACATTCAAATCAAAATGGTTGGACTCAATGTTTGATTATCTCAGAATGGTCATACTGAATGGTTGATCAACTCAGAATAGTCAGACTCAATGATCGATCATCTCAGAATTGTCAAACTCAATGATCGATCATCTCAGAATTGTCAAACTCAATAATCGATCATTTCAGAATTGTCAAAGTCAGTGTACATTCAAATCAAAATGGTTGGACTCAGTGTTTGATTAGCTCAGAATGGTCATACTAAAAGTTTGACCAAATCAGAATAATCAAATTCAATGATCGAACATTTCAGAATTGTCAAACTCAATTTTCATTCAAACCAAAACGGTTGGACTCAATGTTTGATTATCTCAGAATGGTCACACTGAATGGTTGATCAACTCAGAATAGTCAGACTCAATGATCGATCATCTCAGAATAGTCAAACTCAATGATCGAACATTTCAGAATTGTCAAACTCAATTTTCATTCAAACCAAAATGGTTGGACTCAATGTTTGATTAACTCAGAATGGTCATACTGAATGTTTGATCAACTCAGAATAGTCAGACTCAATGATCGATCATCTCAGAATTGTCAAACTCAATAATCGATAATTTCAGAATTGTCAAAGTCAGTGTACATTCAAATCAAAATGGTTGGACTCAATGTTTGATTAGCTCAGAATGGTCATACTGAATGTTTGATCAACTCAGAATAGTCAAACTCAATGATCGAAAATTTCAGAACTGTCAAACTCAATTTTCATTCAAACCAAAATGGTTGGACTCAATGTTTGATTAACTCAGAATGGTCATACTAAATGTTTGACCAAATCAGAATAGTCAAACTCAATGATCGATCATCTCAGATTTGTCAAACTCAATAATCGATCATTTCAGAATTGTCAAAGTCAGTGTACATTCAAATCAAAATGGTTGGACTCAATGTTTGATTAGCTCAGAATGGTCATACTAAATGCTTGACCAAATCAGAGTAGTCAAACTCAATGATCGAACATTTCAGAATTGTCAAACTCAATTTTCATTCAAACCAAAATGGTTGGACTCAATGTTTGATTAACTCAGAATGGTCATACTGAATGTTTGATCAACTCAGAATGGTTATACTAAATGTTTGATCAACTCAGAATAGTCAAACTCAATGATCGAATATTTCAGAATTGTCAAACTCAATTGTCATTCAAACCAATATTGTTGGACTCAATGTTTCATTAACTCAGAATGGTCATACTGAATGCTTGATGAACTCAGAATAGTCAAACTCAATGATCGATCATCTCAGAATTGTCAAACTCAATAATCGATCATTTCAGAATCGTCAAAGTCAGTGTACATTCAAATCAAAATGGTTGGACTCAATGTTTGATTAGCTCAGAATGGTCATACTAAAAGTTTGACCGAATCAGAATAGTCAAACTCAATGATCGAACATTTCAGAATTGTCAAACTCAATTTTCATTCAAACCAAAATGGTTGGACTCAATGTTTGATTAACTCAGAATGATCATACTGAATGTTTGATCAACTCAGAATAGTCAGACTCAATGATCGATCATCTCAGAATTGTCAAACTCAATGATCGATCATCTCAGAATTGTCCAACTCAATAATCGATCATTTCAGAATTGTCAAAGTCAGTGTACATTCAAATGAAAATGGTTGGACTCAGTGTTTGATTAGCTCAGAATGGTCATACTAAAAGTTTGACCAAATCAGAATAGTCAAATTCAATGATCGAACATTTCAGAATTGTCAAACTCAATTTTCATTCAAACCAAAACGGTTGGACTCAATGTTTGATTATCTCAGAATGGTCATACTGAATGGTTGATCAACTCAGAATAGTCAGACTCAATGATCGATCATCTCAGAATAGTCAAACTCAATGATCGAACATTTCAGAATTGTCAAACTCAATTTTCATTCAAACCAAAATGGTTGGAATCAATGTTTGATTAACTCAGAATGGTCATACTGAATGTTTGATCAACTCAGAATAGTCAGACTCAATGATCGATCATCTCAGAATTGTCAAACTCAATAATCGATAATTTCAGAATTGTCAAAGTCAGTGTACATTCAAATCAAAATGGTTGGACTCAATGTTTGATTAGCTCAGAATGGTCATACTGAATGTTTGATCCACTCAGTATTGTCAAACTCAATGATCGAACATTTCAGAATTGTCAAACTCAATTTTCATTCAAACCAAAATGGTTGGACTCAATGTTTGATTAACTCAGAATGGTCATACTAAATGTTTGACAAAATCAGAATGGTCAAACTCAATGATCGAACATTTCAGAATTGTCAAACTCAATTTTCATTCAAACCAAAATGGTTGGACTCATTGTTTGATTAGCTCAGAATGGTCATACTGAATGTTTGATCAACTCAGAATGGTTATACTAAATGTTTGATCAACTCAGAATAGTCAAACTCAATGATCGAACATTTCAGAATTGTCAAACTCAATTGTCATTCAAACCAATATTGTTGGACTCAATGTTTGATTAACTCAGAATGATCATACTGTATGTTTGATCAACTCAGAATAGTCAGACTCAATGATCGATCATCTCAGAATTGTCAAACTCAATGATCGATCATCTCAGAATTGTCAAACTCAATAATCGATCATTTCAGAATTGTCAAAGTCAGTGTACATTCAAATCAAAATGGTTGGACTCAGTGTTTGATTAGCTCAGAATGGTCATACTAAAAGTTTGACCAAATCAGAATAATCAAATTCAATGATCGAACATTTCAGAATTGTCAAACTCAATTTTCATTCAAACCAAAACGGTTGGACTCAATGTTTGATTATCTCAGAATGGTCATACTGAATGGTTGATCAACTCAGAATAGTCAGACTCAATGATCGATCATCTCAGAATAGTCAAACTCAATGATCGAACATTTCAGAATTGTCAAACTCAATTTTCATTCAAACCAAAATGGTTGGACTCAATGTTTGATTAACTCAGAATGGTCATACTGAATGTTTGATCAACTCAGAATAGTCAGACTCAATGATCGATCATCTCAGAATTGTCAAACTCAATAATCGATAATTTCAGAATTGTCAAAGTCAGTGTACATTCAAATCAAAATGGTTGGACTCAATGTTTGATTAGCTCAGAATGGTCATACTGAATGTTTGATCAACTCAGAATAGTCAAACTCAATGATCGAAAATTTCAGAACTGTCAAACTCAATTTTCATTCAAACCAAAATGGTTGGACTCAATGTTTGATTAACTCAGAATGGTCATACTAAATGTTTGACCAAATCAGAATAGTCAAACTCAATGATCGATCATCTCAGATTTGTCAAACTCAATAATCGATCATTTCAGAATTGTCAAACACAGTGTACATTCAAATCAAAATGGTTGGACTCAGTGTTTGATTAGCTCAGAATGGTCATACTAAAAGTTTGACCAAATCAGAATAGTCAAATTCAATGATCGAACATTTCAGAATTGTCAAACTCAATTTTCATTCAAACCAAAACGGTTGGACTCAATGTTTGATTATCTCAGAATGGTCATACTGAATGGTTGATCAACTCAGAATAGTCAAACTCAATGATCGATCATCTCAGAAGTGTCAAACTCAATAATCGATCATTTCAGAATCGTCAAAGTCAGTGTACATTCAAATCAAAATGGTTGGACTCAATGTTTGATTAGCTCAGAATGGTCATACTAAAAGTTTGACCAAATCAGAATAGTCAAACTCAATGATCGAACATTTCAGAATTGTCAAACTCAATTTTCATTCAAACCAAAATGGTTGGACTCAATGTTTGATTAACTCAGAATGATCATACTGAATGTTTGATCAACTCAGAATAGTCAGACTCAATGATCGATCATCTCAGAATTGTCAAACTCAATGATCGATCATCTCAGAATTGTCAAACTCAATAATCGATCATTTCAGAATTGTCAAAGTCAGTGTACATTCAAATCAAAATGGTTGGACTCTGTGTTTGAATAGCTCAGAATGGTCATACTAAAAGTTTGACCAAATCAGAATAATCAAGTTCAATGATCGAACATTTCAGAATTGTCAAACTCAATTTTCATTCAAACCAAGACGGTTGGACTCAATGTTTGATTATCTCAGAATGGTCATACTGAATGGTTGATCAACTCAGAATAGTCAGACTCAATGATCGATCATCTCAGAATAGTCAAACTCAATGATCGAACATTTCAGAATTGTCAAACTCAATTTTCATTCAAACCAAAATGGTTGGACTCAATGTTTGATCAACTCAGAATGGTCATACTGAATGTTTGATCAACTCAGAATAGTCAGACTCAATGATCGATCATCTCAGAATTGTCAAACTCAATAATCGATAATTTCAGAATTGTCAAAGTCAGTGTACATTCAAATCAAAATGGTTGGACTCAATGTTTGATTAGCTCAGAATGGTCATACTGAATGTTTGATCAACTCAGAATAGTCAAACTCAAGGATCGAAAATTTCAGAATTGTCAAACTCAATTTTCATTCAAACCAAAATGGTTGGACTCAATGTTTGATTAACTCAGAATGGTCATACTAAATGTTTGACCAAATCACAATAGTCAAACTCAATGATCGATCATCTCAGATTTGTCAAACTCAATAATCGATCATTTCAGAATTGTCAAAGTCAGTGTACATTCAAATCAAAATGGTTGGACTCAATGTTTGATTAGCTCAGAATGGTCATACTAAATGCTTGACCAAATCAGAGTAGTCAAACTCAATGATCGAACATTTCAGAATTGTCAAACTCAATTTTCATTCAAACCAAAATGGTTGGACTCAATGTTTGATTAACTCAGAATGGTCATACTGAATGTTTGATCAACTCAGAATGGTTATACTAAATGTTTGATCAACTATAGTCAAACTCAATGATCGAACATTTCAGAATTGTCAAACTCAATTGTCATTCAAACCAATATTGTTGGACTCAATGTTTCATTAACTCAGAATGGTCATACTGAATGCTTGATGAACTCAGAATAGTCAAACTCAATGATCGATCATCTCAGAATTGTCAAACTCAATAATCGATCATTTCAGAATCGTCAAAGTCAGTGTACATTCAAATCAAAATGGTTGGACTCAATGTTTGATTAGCTCAGAATGGTCATACTAAAAGTTTGACCGAATCAGAATAGTCAAACTCAATGATCGAACATTTCAGAATTGTCAAACTCAATTTTCATTCAAACCAAAATGGTTGGACTCAATGTTTGATTAACTCAGAATGATCATACTGAATGTTTGATCAACTCAGAATAGTCAGAATCAATGATCAATCATCTCAGAATTGTCAAACTCAATGATCGATCATCTCAGAATTGTCAAACTCAATAATCGATCATTTCAGAATTGTCAAAGTCAGTGTACATTCAAATCAAAATGGTTGGACTCAGTGTTTGATTAGCTCAGAATGGTCATACTAAAAGTTTGACCAAATCAGAATAGTCAAATTAAATGATCGAACATTTCAGAATTGTCAAAGTCAGTGTACATTCAAATCAAAATGGTTGGACTCAATGTTTGATTAGCTCAGAATGGTCATACTAAATGCTTGACCAAATCAGAGTAGTCAAACTCAATGATCGAACATTTCAGAATTGTCAAACTCAATTTTCATTCAAACCAAAATGGTTGGACTCAATGTTTGATTAACTCAGAATGGTCATACTGAATGTTTGATCAACTCAGAATAGTCAAACTCAATGATCGATTATCTCAGAATTGTCAAACTCAATAATCGATCATTTCAGAATTGTCAAAGTCAGTGTACATTCAAATCAAAATGGTTGGACTCAATGTTTGATTAGCTCAGAATGGTCATACTAAATGTTTGACCAAATTTAGAATAGTCAAACTCAATGATCGAACATTTCAGAATTGTCAAACTCAATTTTCATTCAAACCAAAATGGTTGGACTCAACGTTTGATTAACTCAGAATGGTCATACTGAATGTTTGATCATCTCAGAATGTTTATACTAAATGTTTGATCAACTCAGAATAGTCAAACTCAATGATCGAACATTTCAGAATTGTCAAACTCAATTTTCATTCAAAGCAATATTGTTGGACTCAATGTTTGATTAACTCAGAATGGTCATACTGAATGCTTGATGAACTCAGAATAGTCAAACTCAATGATCGATCATCTCAGAATTATCAAACTCAATAATCGATCTTTTCAGAATCGTCAAAGTCAGTGTACATTCAAATCAAAATGGTTGGACTCAATGTTTGATTAGCTCAGAATGGTCATACTAAAAGTTTGACCGAATCAGAATAGTCAAACTCAATGATCGAACATTTCAGAATTGTCAAACTCAATTTTCATTCAAACCAAAATGGTTGGACTCAATGTTTGATTAACTCAGAATGATCATACTGAATGTTTGATCAACTCAGAATAGTCAGACTCAATGATCGATCATCTCAGAATAGTCAAACTCAATGATCGAACATTTCAGAATTGTCAAACTCAATTTTCATTCAAACCAAAATGGTTGGACTCAATGTTTGATTAACTCAGAATGGTCATACTGAATGTTTGATCAACTCAGAATAGTCAGACTCAATGATCGATCATCTCAGAATTGTCAAACTCAATAATCGATAATTTCACAATTGTCAAAGTCAGTGTACATTCAAATCAAAATGGTTGGACTCAGTGTTTGATTAGCTCAGAATGGACATACTAAAAGTTTGACCAAATCAGAATAGTCAAATTCAATGATCGAACATTTCAGAATTGTCAAACTCAATTTTCATTCAAACCAAAACGGTTGGACTCAATGTTTGATTATCTCAGAATGGTCATACTGAATGGTTGATCAACTCAGAATAGTCAGACTCAATGATCGATCATCTCAGAATAGTCAAACTCAATGATCGAACATTTCAGAATTGTCAAACTCAATTTTCATTCAAACCAAAATGGTTGGACTCAATGTTTGATTAACTCAGAATGGTCATACTGAATGTTTGATCAACTCAGAATAGTCAGACTCAATGATCGATCATCTCAGAATTGTCAAACTCAATAATCGATAATTTCAGAATTGTCAAAGTCAGTGTACATTCAAATCAAAATGGTTGGACTCAATGTTTGATTAGCTCAGAATGGTCATACTAAATGTTTGATCAACTCAGTATTGTCAAACTCAATGATCGAACATTTCAGAATTGTCAAACTCAATTTTCATTCAAACCAAAATGGTTGGACTCAATGTTTGATTAACTCAGAATGGTCATACTAAATGTTTGACAAAATCAGAATAGTCAAACTCAATGATCGAACATTTCAGAATTGTCAAACTCAATTTTCATTCAAACCAAAATGGTTGGACTCATTGTTTGATTAACTCAGAATGGTCATACTGAATGTTTGATCAACTCAGAATGGTTATACTAAATGTTTGATCAACTCAGAATAGTCAAACTCAATGATCGAACATTTCAGAATTGTCAAAATCAATTGTCATTCAAACCAATATTGTTGGACTCAATGTTTGATTAACTCAGAATGGTCATACTGAATGCTTGATGAACTCAGAATAGTCAAACTCAATGATCGATCAAATCAGAATAGTCAAACTCAATAATCGATCATTTCAGAATCGTCAAAGTCAGTGTACATTCAAATCAAAATGGTTGGACTCAATGTTTGATTAGCTCAGAATGGTCATACTAAATGTTTGACCAAATCAGAATAGTCAAACTCAATGATCGAACATTTCAGAATTGTCAAACTCAGTTTTCATTCAAACCAAAATGGTTGGACTCAATGTTTGATTAACTCAGAATGATCATACTGAATGTTTGATCAACTCAGAATAGTCAGACTCAATGATCGATCATCTCAGAATTGTCAAACTCAATGATCGATCATCTCAGAATTGTCAAACTCAATAATCGATCATTTCAGAATTGTCAAAGTCAGTGTACATTCAAATCAAAATGGTTGGACTCAATGTTTGATTAACTCAGAATGATCATACTGAATGTTTGATCAACTCAGAATAGTCAGACTCAATGATCGATCATCTCAGAATATTCAAACTCAATGATCGATCATTTCAGAATTGTCAAACTCAGTGTACATTCAAATCAAAATGGTTGGACTCAATGTTTGATTAGCTCAGAATGGTCATACTAAATGTTTGACCAAATCAGAATAGTCAAATTCAATGATCGAACATTTCAGAATTGTCAAACTCAATTTTCATTCAAACCAAAACGGTTGGACTCAATGTTTGATTATCTCAGAATGGTCATACTGAATGGTTGATCAACTCAGAATAGTCAGACTCAATGATCGATCATCTCAGAATAGTCAAACTCAATGATCGAACATTTCAGAATTGTCAAACTCAATTTTCATTCAAACCAAAATGGTTGGACTCAATGTTTGATTAACTCAGAATGGTCATACTGAATGTTTGATCAACTCAGAATAGTCAGACTCAATGAACGATCATCTCAGAATTGTCAAACTCAATAATCGATAATTTCAGAATTGTCAAAGTCAGTGTACATTCAAATCAAAATGGTTGGACTCAATGTTTGATTAGCTCAGAATGGTCATACTGAATGTTTGATCAACTCAGAATAGTAAAACTCAATGATCGAACATTTCAGAATAGTCAAACTCAATTTTCATTCAAACCAAAATGGTTGGACTCAATGTTTGATTAACTCAGAATGGTCATACTAAATGTTTGACAAAATCAGAATAGTCAAACTCAATGATCGAACATTTCAGAATTGTCAAACTCAATTTTCATTCAAACCAAAATGGTTGGACTCAATGTTTGATTAACTCAGAATGGTCATACTGAATGTTTGATCAACTCAGAATGGTTATACTAAATGTTTGATCAACTCAGAATAGTCAAACTCAATGATCGAACATTTTAGAATTGTCAAACTCAATTGTCATTCAAACCAATATTGTTGGACTCAATGTTTGATTAACTCAGAATGGTCATACTGAATGTTTGATGAACTCAGAATAGTCAAACTCAATGATCGATCATCTCAGAATTGTCAAACTCAATAATCGATCATTTCAGAATTGTCAAAGTCAGTGTACATTCAAATCAAAATGGTTGGACTCAGTGTTTGATTAGCTCAGAATGGTCATACTAAAAGTTTGACCAAATCAGAGTACTCAAATTAAATGATCGAACATTTCAGAATTGTCAAACTCAATTTTCATTCAAACCAAAACGGTTGGACTCAATGTTTGATTATCTCAGAATGGTCATACTGAATGGTTGATCAACTCAGAATAGTCAGACTCAATGATCGATCATCTCAGAATAGTCAAACTCAATGATCGAACATTTCAGAATTGTCAAACTCAATTTTCATTCAAACCAAAATGGTTGGACTCAATGTTTGATTAACTCAGAATGGTCATACTGAATGTTTGATCAACTCAGAATAGTCAGACTCAATGATCGATCATCTCAGAATTGTCAAACTCAATAATCGATAATTTCAGAATTGTCAAAGTCAGTGTACATTCAAATCAAAATGGTTGGACTCAATGTTTGATTAGCTCAGAATGGTCATACTGAATGTTTGATCAACTCAGAATAGTCAAACTCAATGATCGAACATTTCAGAATTGTCAAACTCAATTTTCATTCAAAATGGTTGGATTCAATGTTTGATTAACTCAGAATGGTCATACTAAATGTTTGATCAACTCAGAATGGTTATACTGAATGTTTGATCAACTCAGAATAGTCAGACTCAATGATCGATCATCTCAGAATTGTCAAAGTCAGTTTACATTCAAATCAAAATGGTTGGACTCAATGTTTGATTAGCTCAGAATGGTCATACTAAATGTTTGACCAAATCAGAGTAGTCAAACTCAATGATCGAACATTTTAGAATTGTCAAACTCAATTTTCATTCAAACCAAAATGGTTGGACTCAATGTTTGATTAACTCAGAATGGTCATACTGAATGTTTGATCAACTCAGAATGGTTATACTAAATGTTTGATCAACTCAGAATAGTCAAACTCAATGATCGAACATTTCAGAATTGTCAAACTCAATTTTCATTCAAGCCAAAATGGTTGGACTCAATGTTTGATTAACTCAGAATGGTCATACTGAACCCAGTGGGCGCAAGTCGTAAAAATGACGTCTTTTTCTGGTCTCAAACTGGTCATGACGTCGGTGACCAATTTGAGAATTAAATAAGACATACTTTTCAAGACGTCAAAATGACCAGGAAATAAGACGTCTTATCGACGTCTTATTCTGGTGCTCAAGCAGACGTAATTATTTTACTTAATTTATATGTCTTTATTACGTCAATAAATTACGTCTAGAATACGTAATTTTTTACGTCTTATCAACGTTATCTTATGGTCATTAACATACCAATTCTCTAACCATGAAGGCTCATACAATTTGCAAGTTAGGCCTACCATTTTGAGCAATTAATATATAATGACTAAACAGCTAAACTCATATTTAGTTTTACTTCATATAGTTAATTTATGATAGAAAAATACAATGTGATTTCCTTGTCAGAATATTTATCAATGTAAAGCAAATTTATAACATAAAATTAACCCTGACCCCAGTGCACCCTATATTATAGCCCTGTGGTTATCATTATCTGAACTGGCTGACCAATCAAAACCCTAGAAATCTTGAGCAGCTGCAGGACAGGACACATCTTGTCAGTTAAGAATTTAAAATTCATTCAGTAACTTTGGATGGATACTAGTGAAGTTGGATTTTAAACCTAATCTATGGAGGGATATATACCATTAAAGTTCATCACATCATTGCATGGTAAGTGAAGTTTTTTCTAACCACTGTGAAAATATGTTGCACACGCTGATTCATATATGATTTGGTGTTTATATAGTCTAATTTCTGAATATATATTCATTTCAGAGAACTATGGAACTATGGACACAATTTAGCTGAAGAATTATGATAGACATAAAAACACATTTCTTTAAAACTTACTTAATTGCAGCAGTCCCATTTATAGATTTACATAATATATGCATGCATGCAAATAAATGTGAAGTATCCTATTTCACACAATATAATAAAGTGTTTTTATTAATTTTAAACTTGTGTGTGTTCTCTGTACATTAAATATGTCCAAAAATTGTAAGCAAAGTTTGTCTTAAAGACGTCGTCAGATGACATATTTTAGACGTCAGATATTGGTCAACTATGAGACGTCTAAAAGACGTCATCTGATGACGTATTTTAGACGTCAGATATTGGTCAACTATGAGACGTCTAAAAGACGTCTCATGTAAGACGTCATTGAAGTTTGCATATGAGACCAGTATGGGCTGGTCATGAGACGTCTTGCAGAGACGTCAAAATGACGTCAATGAGACCACTTTTGCCCACTGGGAATGTTTGATCAACTCAGAATAGTCAGACTCAATGATCGATCATCTCAGAATTGTCAAACTCAATAATCGATCATTTCAGAATTGTCAAAGTCAGTGTACATTCAAATCAAAATGGTTGGACTCAGTGTTTGATTAGCTCAGAATGGTCATACTAAATGTTTGACCAAATCAGAATAGTCAAATTCAATGATCGAACATTTCAGAATTGTCAAACTCAATTTTCATTCAAACCAAAATGGTTGGACTCAATGTTTGATTAACTCAGAATGGTCATACTAAATGTTTGACCAAATCAGAATAGTCAAACTCAATGATCGATCATCTCAGAATTGTCAAGCTCAATAATCGATCATTTCAGAATTGTCAAAGTCAGTGTACATTCAAATCAAAATGGTTGGACTCAATGTTTGATTAGCTCAGAATGGTCATACTAAATGCTTGACCAAATCAGAGTAGTCAAACTCAATGATCGAACATTTCAGAATTGTCAAACTCAATTTTCATTCAAACCAAAATGGTTGGACTCAATGTTTGATTAACTCAGAATGGTCATACTGAATGTTTGATCAACTCAGAATGGTTATACTAAATGTTTGATCAACTCAGAATAGTCAAACTTAATGATCGAACATTTCAGAATTGTCAAACTCAATTTTCATTCAAACCAATATTGTTGGACTCAATGTTTGATTAACTCAGAATGGTCATACTGAATGTTTGATCAACTCAGAATAGTCAAACTCAATGATCGATTATCTCAGAATTGTCAAACTCAATAATCGATCATTTCAGAATTGTCAAAGTCAGTGTACATTCAAATCAAAATGGTTGGACTCAATGTTTGATTAGCTCAGAATGGTCATACTAAATGTTTGACCAAATCAGAATAGTCAGACTCAATGATCAATCATCTCAGAATTGTCAAACTCAATGATCGATCATCTCAGAATTGTCAAACTCAATAATCGATCATTTCAGAATTGTCAAAGTCAGTGTACATTCAAATCAAAATGGTTGGACTCAGTGTTTGATTAGCTCAGAATGGTCATACTAAAAGTTTGACCAAATCAGAATAGTCAAATTAAATGATCGAACATTTCAGAATTGTCAAAGTCAGTGTACATTCAAATCAAAATGGTTGGACTCAATGTTTGATTAGCTCAGAATGGTCATACTAAATGCTTGACCAAATCAGAGTAGTCAAATTCAATGATCGAACATTTCAGAATTGTCAAACTCAATTTTCATTCAAACCAAAACGGTTGGACTCAATGTTTGATTATCTCAGAATGGTCATACTGAATGGTTGATCAACTCAGAATAGTCAGACTCAATGATCGATCATCTCAGAATAGTCAAACTCAATGATCGAACATTTCAGAATTGTCAAACTCAATTTTCATTCAAACCAAAATGGTTGGACTCAATGTTTGATTAACTCAGAATGGTCATACTGAATGTTTGATCAACTCAGAATAGTCAGACTCAATGATCGATCATCTCAGAATTGTCAAACTCAATAATCGATAATTTCAGAATTGTCAAAGTCAGTGTACATTCAAATCAAAATGGTTGGACTCAATGTTTGATTAGCTCAGAATGGTCATACTAAATGTTTGATCAACTCAGTATTGTCAAACTCAATGATCGAACATTTCAGAATTGTCAAACTCAATTTTCATTCAAACCAAAATGGTTGGACTCAATGTTTGATTAACTCAGAATGGTCATACTAAATGTTTGACAAAATCAGAATAGTCAAACTCAATGATCGAACATTTCAGAATTGTCAAACTCAATTTTCATTCAAACCAAAATGGTTGGACTCATTGTTTGATTAACTCAGAATGGTCATACTAAATGTTTGATCAACTCAGAATGGTTATACTAAATGTTTGATCAACTCAGAATAGTCAAACTCAATGATCGAACATTTCAGAATTGTCAAAATCAATTGTCATTCAAACCAATATTGTTGGACTCAATGTTTGATTAACTCAGAATGGTCATACTGAATGCTTGATGAACTCAGAATAGTCAAACTCAATGATCGATCAAATCAGAATAGTCAAACTCAATAATCGATCATTTCAGAATCGTCAAAGTCAGTGTACATTCAAATCAAAATGGTTGGACTCAATGTTTGATTAGCTCAGAATGGTCATACTAAATGTTTGACCAAATCAGAATAGTCAAACTCAATGATCGAACATTTCAGAATTGTCAAACTCAGTTTTCATTCAAACCAAAATGGTTGGACTCAATGTTTGATTAACTCAGAATGATCATACTGAATGTTTGATCAACTCAGAATAGTCAGACTCAATGATCGATCATCTCAGAATTGTCAAACTCAATGATCGATCATCTCAGAATTGTCAAACTCAATAATCGATCATTTCAGAATTGTCAAAGTCAGTGTACATTCAAATCAAAATGGTTGGACTCAATGTTTGATTAACTCAGAATGATCATACTGAATGTTTGATCAACTCAGAATAGTCAGACTCAATGATCGATCATCTCAGAATATTCAAACTCAATGATCGATCATTTCAGAATTGTCAAACTCAGTGTACATTCAAATCAAAATGGTTGGACTCAATGTTTGATTAGCTCAGAATGGTCATACTAAATGTTTGACCAAATCAGAATAGTCAAATTCAATGATCGAACATTTCAGAATTGTCAAACTCAATTTTCATTCAAACCAAAACGGTTGGACTCAATGTTTGATTATCTCAGAATGGTCATACTGAATGGTTGATCAACTCAGAATAGTCAGACTCAATGATCGATCATCTCAGAATAGTCAAACTCAATGATCGAACATTTCAGAATTGTCAAACTCAATTTTCATTCAAACCAAAATGGTTGGACTCAATGTTTGATTAACTCAGAATGGTCATACTGAATGTTTGATCAACTCAGAATAGTCAGACTCAATGAACGATCATCTCAGAATTGTCAAACTCAATAATCGATAATTTCAGAATTGTCAAAGTCAGTGTACATTCAAATCAAAATGGTTGGACTCAATGTTTGATTAGCTCAGAATGGTCATACTGAATGTTTGATCAACTCAGAATAGTAAAACTCAATGATCGAACATTTCAGAATAGTCAAACTCAATTTTCATTCAAACCAAAATGGTTGGACTCAATGTTTGATTAACTCAGAATGGTTATACTAAATGTTTGACAAAATCAGAATAGTCAAACTCAATGATCGAACATTTCAGAATTGTCAAACTCAATTTTCATTCAAACCAAAATGGTTGGACTCAATGTTTGATTAACTCAGAATGGTCATACTGAATGTTTGATCAACTCAGAATGGTTATACTAAATGTTTGATCAACTCAGAATAGTCAAACTCAATGATCGAACATTTCAGAATTGTCAAACTCAATTGTCATTCAAACCAATATTGTTGGACTCAATGTTTGATTAACTCAGAATGGTCATACTGAATGTTTGATGAACTCAGAATAGTCAAACTCAATGATCGATCATCTCAGAATTGTCAAACTCAATAATCGATCATTTCAGAATTGTCAAAGTCAGTGTACATTCAAATCAAAATGGTTGGACTCAGTGTTTGATTAGCTCAGAATGGTCATACTAAAAGTTTGACCAAATCAGAGTACTCAAATTAAATGATCGAACATTTCAGAATTGTCAAACTCAATTTTCATTCAAACCAAAACGGTTGGACTCAATGTTTGATTATCTCAGAATGGTCATACTGAATGGTTGATCAACTCAGAATAGTCAGACTCAATGATCGATCATCTCAGAATAGTCAAACTCAATGATCGAACATTTCAGAATTGTCAAACTCAATTTTCATTCAAACCAAAATGGTTGGACTCAATGTTTGATTAACTCAGAATGGTCATACTGAATGTTTGATCAACTCAGAATAGTCAGACTCAATGATCGATCATCTCAGAATTGTCAAACTCAATAATCGATAATTTCAGAATTGTCAAAGTCAGTGTACATTCAAATCAAAATGGTTGGACTCAATGTTTGATTAGCTCAGAATGGTCATACTGAATGTTTGATCAACTCAGAATAGTCAAACTCAATGATCGAACATTTCAGAATTGTCAAACTCAATTTTCATTCAAAATGGTTGGATTCAATGTTTGATTAACTCAGAATGGTCATACTAAATGTTTGATTAACTCAGAATGGTTATACTGAATGTTTGATCAACTCAGAATAGTCAGACTCAATGATCGATCATCTCAGAATTGTCAAACTCAATAATCGATAATTTCAGAATTGTCAAAGTCAGTTTACATTCAAATCAAAATGGTTGGACTCAATGTTTGATTAGCTCAGAATGGTCATACTAAATGTTTGACCAAATCAGAGTAGTCAAACTCAATGATCGAACATTTTAGAATTGTCAAACTCAATTTTCATTCAAACCAAAATGGTTGGACTCAATGTTTGATTAACTCAGAATGGTCATACTGAATGTTTGATCAACTCAGAATGGTTATACTAAATGTTTGATCAACTCAGAATAGTCAAACTCAATGATCGAACATTTCAGAATTGTCAAACTCAATTTTCATTCAAGCCAAAATGGTTGGACTCAATGTTTGATTAACTCAGAATGGTCATACTGAACCCAGTGGGCGCAAGTCGTAAAAATGACGTCTTTTTCTGGTCTCAAACTGGTCATGACGTCGGTGACCAATTTGAGAATTAAATAAGACATACTTTTCAAGACGTCAAAATGACCAGGAAATAAGACGTCTTATCGACGTCTTATTCTGGTGCTCAAGCAGACGTAATTATTTTACTTAATTTATATGTCTTTATTACGTCAATAAATTACGTCTAGAATACGTAATTTTTTACGTCTTATCAACGTTATCTTATGGTCATTAACATACCAATTCTCTAACCATGAAGGCTCATACAATTTGCAAGTTAGGCCTACCATTTTGAGCAATTAATATATAATGACTAAACAGCTAAACTCATATTTAGTTTTACTTCATATAGTTAATTTATGATAGAAAAATACAATGTGATTTCCTTGTCAGAATATTTATCAATGTAAAGCAAATTTATAACATAAAATTAACCCTGACCCCAGTGCACCCTATATTATAGCCCTGTGGTTATCATTATCTGAACTGGCTGACCAATCAAAACCCTAGAAATCTTGAGCAGCTGCAGGACAGGACACATCTTGTCAGTTAAGAATTTAAAATTCATTCAGTAACTTTGGATGGATACTAGTGAAGTTGGATTTTAAACCTAATCTATGGAGGGATATATACCATTAAAGTTCATCACATCATTGCATGGTAAGTGAAGTTTTTTTCTAACCACTGTGAAAATATGTTGCACACGCTGATTCATATATGATTTGGTGTTTATATAGTCTAATTTCTGAATATATATTCATTTCAGAGAACTATGGAACTATGGACACAATTTAGCTGAAGAATTATGATAGACATAAAAACACATTTCTTTAAAACTTACTTAATTGCAGCAGTCCCATTTATAGATTTACATAATATATGCATGCATGCAAATAAATGTGAAGTATCCTATTTCACACAATATAATAAAGTGTTTTTATTAATTTTAAACTTGTGTGTGTTCTCTGTACATTAAATATGTCCAAAAATTGTAAGCAAAGTTTGTCTTAAAGACGTCGTCAGATGACATATTTTAGACGTCAGATATTGGTCAACTATGAGACGTCTAAAAGACGTCATCTGATGACGTATTTTAGACGTCAGATATTGGTCAACTATGAGACGTCTAAAAGACGTCTCATGTAAGACGTCATTGAAGTTTGCATATGAGACCAGTATGGGCTGGTCATGAGACGTCTTGCAGAGACGTCAAAATGACGTCAATGAGACCACTTTTGCCCACTGGGAATGTTTGATCAACTCAGAATAGTCAGACTCAATGATCGATCATCTCAGAATTGTCAAACTCAATAATCGATCATTTCAGAATTGTCAAAGTCAGTGTACATTCAAATCAAAATGGTTGGACTCAGTGTTTGATTAGCTCAGAATGGTCATACTAAATGTTTGACCAAATCAGAATAGTCAAATTCAATGATCGAACATTTCAGAATTGTCAAACTCAATTTTCATTCAAACCAAAATGGTTGGACTCAATGTTTGATTAACTCAGAATGGTCATACTAAATGTTTGACCAAATCAGAATAGTCAAACTCAATGATCGATCATCTCAGAATTGTCAAGCTCAATAATCGATCATTTCAGAATTGTCAAAGTCAGTGTACATTCAAATCAAAATGGTTGGACTCAATGTTTGATTAGCTCAGAATGGTCATACTAAATGCTTGACCAAATCAGAGTAGTCAAACTCAATGATCGAACATTTCAGAATTGTCAAACTCAATTTTCATTCAAACCAAAATGGTTGGACTCAATGTTTGATTAACTCAGAATGGTCATACTGAATGTTTGATCAACTCAGAATGGTTATACTAAATGTTTGATCAACTCAGAATAGTCAAACTTAATGATCGAACATTTCAGAATTGTCAAACTCAATTTTCATTCAAACCAATATTGTTGGACTCAATGTTTGATTAACTCAGAATGGTCATACTGAATGTTTGATCAACTCAGAATAGTCAAACTCAATGATCGATTATCTCAGAATTGTCAAACTCAATAATCGATCATTTCAGAATTGTCAAAGTCAGTGTACATTCAAATCAAAATGGTTGGACTCAATGTTTGATTAGCTCAGAATGGTCATACTAAATGTTTGACCAAATCAGAATAGTCAGACTCAATGATCAATCATCTCAGAATTGTCAAACTCAATGATCGATCATCTCAGAATTGTCAAACTCAATAATCGATCATTTCAGAATTGTCAAAGTCAGTGTACATTCAAATCAAAATGGTTGGACTCAGTGTTTGATTAGCTCAGAATGGTCATACTAAAAGTTTGACCAAATCAGAATAGTCAAATTAAATGATCGAACATTTCAGAATTGTCAAAGTCAGTGTACATTCAAATCAAAATGGTTGGACTCAATGTTTGATTAGCTCAGAATGGTCATACTAAATGCTTGACCAAATCAGAGTAGTCAAACTCAATGATCGAACATTTCAGAATTGTCAAACTCAATTTTCATTCAAACCAAAATGGTTGGACTCAATGTTTGATTAACTCAGAATGGTCATACTGAATGTTTGATCAACTCAGAATAGTCAAACTCAATGATCGATTATCTCAGAATTGTCAAACTCAATAATCGATCATTTCAGAATTGTCAAAGTCAGTGTACATTCAAATCAAAATGGTTGGACTCAATGTTTGATTAGCTCAGAATGGTCATACTAAATGTTTGACCAAATTTAGAATAGTCAAACTCAATGATCGAACATTTCAGAATTGTCAAACTCAATTTTCATTCAAACCAAAATGGTTGGACTCAACGTTTGATTAACTCAGAATGGTCATACTGAATGTTTGATCATCTCAGAATGTTTATACTAAATGTTTGATCAACTCAGAATAGTCAAACTCAATGATCGAACATTTCAGAATTGTCAAACTCAATTTTCATTCAAAGCAATATTGTTGGACTCAATGTTTGATTAACTCAGAATGGTCATACTGAATGCTTGATGAACTCAGAATAGTCAAACTCAATGATCGATCATCTCAGAATTATCAAACTCAATAATCGATCTTTTCAGAATCGTCAGAGTCAGTGTACATTCAAATCAAAATGGTTGGACTCAATGTTTGATTAGCTCAGATTGGTCATCCTAAAAGTTTGACCGAATCAGAATAGTCAAACTCAATGATCGAACATTTCAGAATTGTCAAACTGAATTTTCATTCAAACCAAAATGGTTGGACTCAATGTTTGATTAACTCAGAATGATCATACTGAATGTTTGATCAACTCAGAATAGTCAGACTCAATGATCGATCATCTCAGAATAGTCAAACTCAATGATCGAACATTTCAGAATTGTCAAACTCAATTTTCATTCAAACCAAAACGGTTGGACTCAATGTTTGATTATCTCCGAATGGTCATACTGAATGGTTGATCAACTCAGAATAGTCAGACTCAATGATCGATCATCTCAGAATAGTCAAACTCAATGATCGAACATTTCAGAATTGTCAAACTCAATTTTCATTCAAACCAAAATGGTTGGACTCAATGTTTGATTAACTCAGAATGGTCATACTGAATGTTTGATCAACTCAGAATAGTCAGACTCAATGATCGATCATCTCAGAATTGTCAAACTCAATAATCGATAATTTCAGAATTGTCAAAGTCAGTGTACATTCAAATCAAAATGGTTGGACTCAATGTTTGATTAGCTCAGAATGGTCATACTAAATGTTTGATCAACTCAGTATTGTCAAACTCAATGATCGAACATTTCAGAATTGTCAAACTCAATTTTCATTCAAACCAAAATGGTTGGACTCAATGTTTGATTAACTCAGAATGGTCATACTAAATGTTTGACAAAATCAGAATAGTCAAACTCAATGATCGAACATTTCAGAATTGTCAAAATCAATTGTCATTCAAACCAATATTGTTGGACTCAATGTTTGATTAACTCAGAATGGTCATACTGAATGCTTGATGAACTCAGAATAGTCAAACTCAATGATCGATCAAATCAGAATAGTCAAACTCAATAATCGATCATTTCAGAATCGTCAAAGTCAGTGTACATTCAAATCAAAATGGTTGGACTCAATGTTTGATTAGCTCAGAATGGTCATACTAAATGTTTGACCAAATCAGAATAGTCAAACTCAATGATCGAACATTTCAGAATTGTCAAACTCAGTTTTCATTCAAACCAAAATGGTTGGACTCAATGTTTGATTAACTCAGAATGATCATACTGAATGTTTGATCAACTCAGAATAGTCAGACTCAATGGTCGATCATCTCAGAATTG
The DNA here is from genome assembly GCA_932294295.1 of Alitta virens. Lineage (NCBI taxonomy): Eukaryota > Metazoa > Annelida > Polychaeta > Phyllodocida > Nereididae > Alitta > Alitta virens. Next base: position 17,287,085 of record OW028576.1, read on the forward strand.
TCAAACTCAATGATCGATCATCTCAGAATTGTCAAACTCAATAATCGATCATTTCAGAATTGTCAAAGTCAGTGTACATTCAAATCAAAATGGTTGGACTCAATGTTTGATTAACTCAGAATGATCATACTGAATGTTTGATCAACTCAGAATAGTCAGACTCAATGATCGATCATCTCAGAATATTCAAACTCAATGATCGATCATTTCAGAATTGTCAAACTCAGTGTACATTCAAATCAAAATGGTTGGACTCAATGTTTGATTAGCTCAGAATGGTCATACTAAATGTTTGACCAAATCAGAATAGTCAAATTCAATGATCGAACATTTCAGAATTGTCAAACTCAATTTTCATTCAAACCAAAACGGTTGGACTCAATGTTTGATTATCTCAGAATGGTCATACTGAATGGTTGATCAACTCAGAATAGTCAGACTCAATGATCGATCATCTCAGAATAGTCAAACTCAATGATCGAACATTTCAGAATTGTCAAACTCAATTTTCATTCAAACCAAAATGGTTGGACTCAATGTTTGATTAACTCAGAATGGTCATACTGAATGTTTGATCAACTCAGAATAGTCAGACTCAATGAACGATCATCTCAGAATTGTCAAACTCAATAATCGATTATTTCAGAATTGTCAAAGTCAGTGTACATTCAAATCAAAATGGTTGGACTCAATGTTTGATTAGCTCAGAATGGTCATACTGAATGTTTGATCAACTCAGAATAGTCAAACTCAATGATCGAACATTTCAGAATTGTCAAACTCAATTTTCATTCAAACCAAAATGGTTGGACTCAATGTTTGATTAACTCAGAATGGTCATACTAAATGTTTGACAAAATCAGAATAGTCAAACTCAATGATCGAACATTTCAGAATTGTCAAACTCAATTTTCATTCAAACCAAAATGGTTGGACTCAATGTTTGATTAACTCAGAATGGTCATTCTGAATGTTTGATCAACTCAGAATGGTTATACTAAATGTTTGATCAACTCAGAATAGTCAAACTCAATGATCGAACATTTCAGAATTGTCAAACTCAATTGTCATTCAAACCAATATTGTTGGACTCAATGTTTGATTAACTCAGAATGGTCATACTGAATGTTTGATGAACTCAGAATAGTCAAACTCAATGATCGATCATCTCAGAATTGTCAAACTCAATAATCGATCATTTCAGAATTGTCAAAGTCAGTGTACATTCAAATCAAAATGGTTGGACTCAGTGTTTGATTAGCTCAGAATGGTCATACTAAAAGTTTGACCAAATCAGAGTAGTCAAATTAAATGATCGAACATTTCTGAATTGTCAAACTCAATTTTCATTCAAACCAAAACGGTTGGACTCAATGTTTGATTATCTCAGAATGGTCATACTGAATGGTTGATCAACTCAGAATAGTCAGACTCAATGATCGATCATCTCAGAATAGTCAAACTCAATGATCGAACATTTCAGAATTGTCAAACTCAATTTTCATTCAAACCAAAATGGTTGGACTCAATGTTTGATTAACTCAGAATGGTCATACTGAATGTTTGATCAACTCAGAATAGTCAGACTCAATGATCGATCATCTCAGAATTGTCAAACTCAATAATCGATAATTTCAGAATTGTCAAAGTCAGTGTACATTCAAATCAAAATGGTTGGACTCAATGTTTGATTAGCTCAGAATGGTCATACTGAATGTTTGATCAACTCAGAATAGTCAAACTCAATGATCGAACATTTCAGAATTGTCAAACTCAATTTTCATTCTAACCAAAATGGTTGGATTCAATGTTTGATTAACTCAGAATGGTCATACTAAATGTTTGATCAACTCAGAATGGTTATACTGAATGTTTGATCAACTCAGAATAGTCAGACTCAATGATCGATCATCTCAGAATTGTCAAACTCAATAATCGATAATTTCAGAATTGTCAAAGTCAGTTTACATTCAAATCAAAATGGTTGGACTCAATGTTTGATTAGCTCAGAATGGTCATACTAAATGTTTGACCAAGTCAGAGTAGTCAAACTCAATGATCGAACATTTTAGAATTGTCAAACTCAATTTTCATTCAAACCAAAATGGTTGGACTCAATGTTTGATTAACTCAGAATGGTCATACTGAATGTTTGATCAACTCAGAATGGTTATACTAAATGTTTGATCAACTCAGAATAGTCAAACTCAATGATCGAACATTTCAGAATTGTCAAACTCAATTTTCATTCAAACCAAAATGGTTGGACTCAATGTTTGATTAACTCAGAATGGTCATACTGAACCCAGTGGGCGCAAGTCGTAAAAATGACGTCTTTTTCTGGTCTCAAACTGGTCATGACGTCGGTGACCAATTTGAGAATTAAATAAGACATACTTTTCAAGACGTCAAAATGACCAGGAAATAAGACGTCTTATCGACGTCTTATTCTGGTGCTCAAGCAGACGTAATTATTTTACTTAATTTATATGTCTTTATTACGTCAATAAATTACGTCTAGAATACGTAATTTTTTACGTCTTATCAACGTTATCTTATGGTCATTAACATACCAATTCTCTAACCATGAAGGCTCATACAATTTGCAAGTTAGGCCTACCATTTTGAGCAATTAATATATAATGACTAAATAGCTAAACTCATATTTAGTTTTACTTCATATAGTTAATTTATGATAGAAAAATACAATGTGATTTCCTTGTCAGAATATTTATCAATGTAAAGCAAATTTATAACATAAAATTAACCCTGACCCCAGTGCACCCTATATTATAGCCCTGTGGTTATCATTATCTGAACTGGCTGACCAATCAAAACCCTAGAAATCTTGAGCAGCTGCAGGACAGGACACATCTTGTCAGTTAAGAATTTAAAATTCATTCAGTAACTTTGGATGGATACTAGTGAAGTTGGATTTTAAACCTAATCTATGGAGGGATATATACCATTAAAGTTCATCACATCATTGCATGGTAAGTGAAGTTTTTTCTAACCACTGTGAAAATATGTTGCACACGCTGATTCATATATGATTTGGTGTTTATATAGTCTAATTTCTGAATATATATTCATTTCAGAGAACTATGGAACTATGGACACAATTTAGCTGAAGAATTATGATAGACATAAAAACACATTTCTTTAAAACTTACTTAATTGCAGCAGTCCCATTTATAGATTTACATAATATATGCATGCATGCAAATAAATGTGAAGTATCCTATTTCACACAATATAATAAAGTGTTTTTATTAATTTTAAACTTGTGTGTGTTCTCTGTACATTAAATATGTCCAAAAATTGTAAGCAAAGTTTGTCTTAAAGACGTCGTCAGATGACATATTTTAGACGTCAGATATTGGTCAACTATGAGACGTCTAAAAGACGTCATCTGATGACGTATTTTAGACGTCAGATATTGGTCAACTATGAGACGTCTAAAAGACGTCTCATGTAAGACGTCATTGAAGTTTGCATATGAGACCAGTATGGGCTGGTCATGAGACGTCTTGCAGAGACGTCAAAATGACGTCAATGAGACCACTTTTGCCCACTGGGAATGTTTGATCAACTCAGAATAGTCAGACTCAATGATCGATCATCTCAGAATTGTCAAACTCAATAATCGATCATTTCAGAATTGTCAAAGTCAGTGTACATTCAAATCAAAATGGTTGGACTCAGTGTTTGATTAGCTCAGAATGGTCATACTAAATGTTTGACCAAATCAGAATAGTCAAATTCAATGATCGAACATTTCAGAATTGTCAAACTCAATTTTCATTCAAACCAAAATGGTTGGACTCAATGTTTGATTATCTCAGAATGGCTATACTTAATGTTTGATCAACTCAGAATAGTCAGACTCAATGATCGATCATCTCAGAATAGTCAAACTCAATGATCGAACATTTCAGAATTGTCAAACTCAATTTTCATTCAAACCAAAATGGTTGGACTCAATGTTTGATTAACTCAGAATGGTCATACTGAATGTTTGATCAACTCAGAATAGTCAGACTCAATGATCGATCATCTCAGAATTGTCAAACTCAATAATCGATAATTTCAGAATTGTCAAAGTCAGTGTACATTCAAATCAAAATGGTTGGACTCAATGTTTGATTAGCTCAGAATGGTCATACTGAATGTTTGATCAACTCAGAATAGTCAAACTCAATGATCGAACATTTCAGAATTGTCAAACTCAATTTTCATTCAAACCAAAATGGTTGGACTCAATGTTTGATTAACTCAGAATGGTCATACTAAATGTTTGACCAAATCAGAATAGTCAAACTCAATGATCGATCATCTCAGAATTGTCAAGCTCAATAATCGATCATTTCAGAATTGTCAAAGTCAGTGTACATTCAAATCAAAATGGTTGGACTCAATGTTTGATTAGCTCAGAATGGTCATACTAAATGCTTGACCAAATCAGAGTAGTCAAACTCAATGATCGAACATTTCAGAATTGTCAAACTCAATTTTCATTCAAACCAAAATGGTTGGACTCAATGTTTGATTAACTCAGAATGGTCATACTGAATGTTTGATCAACTCAGAATGGTTATAATAAATGTTTGATCAACTCAGAATAGTCAAACTTAATGATCGAACATTTCAGAATTGTCAAACTCAATTTTCATTCAAACCAATATTGTTGGACTCAATGTTTGATTAACTCAGAATGGTCATACTGAATGTTTGATCAACTCAGAATAGTCAAACTCAATGATCGATTATCTCAGAATTGTCAAACTCAATAATCGATCATTTCAGAATTGTCAAAGTCAGTGTACATTCAAATCAAAATGGTTGGACTCAATGTTTGATTAGCTCAGAATGGTCATACTAAATGTTTGACCAAATCAGAATAGTCAAACTCAATGATCGAACATTTCAGAATTGTCAAACTCAATTTTCATTCAAACCAAAATGGTTGGACTCAACGTTTGATTAACTCAGAATGGTCATACTGAATGTTTGATCAACTCAGAATGTTTATACTAAATGTTTGATCAACTCAGAATAGTCAAACTCAATGATCGAACATTTCAGAATTGTCAAACTCAATTTTCATTCAAGGCAATATTGTTGGACTCAATGTTTGATTAACTCAGAATGGTCATACTGAATGCTTGATGAACTCAGAATAGTCAAACTCAATGATCGATCATCTCAGAATTGTCAAACTCAATAATCGATCATTTCAGAATCGTTAAAGTCAGTGTACATTCAAATCAAAATTGTTGGACTCAATGTTTGATTAGCTCAGAATGGTCATACTAAAAGTTTGACCGAATCAGAATAGTCAAACTCAATGATCGAACATTTCAGAATTGTCAAACTCAATTTTCATTCAAACCAAAATGGTTGGACTCAATGTTTGATTAACTCAGAATGATCATACTGAATGTTTGATCAACTCAGAATAGTCAGACTCAATGATCGATCATCTCAGAATTGTCAAACTCAATGATGGATCATCTCAGAATTGTCAAACTCAATAATCGATCATTTCAGAATTGTCAAAGTCAGTGTACATTCAAATGAAAATGGTTGGACTCAGTGTTTGATTAGCTCAGAATGGTCATACTAAAAGTTTGACCAAATCAGAATAGTCAAATTCAATGATCGAACATTTCAGAATTGTCAAACTCAGTTTCCATTCAAATCAAAATGGTTGGACTCAAAGTTTGATTAACTCAGAGTGGTTATATTCCATGTTTGATCAACTCAGAAAAGTCGGACTCAATGATCGATCATCTCAGAATTGTCAAACTCAATGATCGAACATTTCAGAATTGTCAAACTTAATTTTCATTTAAAGCAAAATGGTTGGACTCAATGTTTGATACACTCAGAATGGTCATACTAAATGTTTGACCAAATCAGAATAGTCAAACTCAATGATCGAACATTTGAGAATTGTCAAACTCAATTTTCATTCAAACCAAAATGGTTGGACTCAATGTTTGATTAACTCAGAATGGTCATACTGAATGTTTGATCAACTCAACATAGTCAAACTCAATGATCGATCATCTCAGAATTGTCAAACTCAATAATCGATCATTTCAGAATTGTCAAAGTCAGTGTACATTCAAATCAAAATGGTTGGACTCAGTGTTTGATTAGCTCAGAATGGTCATACTAAATGTTTGACCAAATCAGAATTGTCAAACTCAATTTTCATTCAAACCAAAATGGTTGGACTCAATGTTTGATTATCTCAGATTGGTCATACTGAATGTTTGATCAACTCAGAATAGTCAAACTCAATGATCTATCATCTCAGAATAGTCAAACTCAATGATCAATCATCTCAGAATTGTCAAACTCAGGGTTCATTAAAATCAAAACGGTTGGACACAATGTTTGATTAGCTCAGAATGGTCATACTAAATGTTTGACCAAATCAGAATAGTGAAACTCAATGACGATCATTTCAGAATTGTCAAACTGAGTTTTCATTCAAATCAAAATGGTTGGACTCAAAGTTTGATTAACTCAGAGTGGTTATATTCCATGTTTGATCAACTCAGAAAAGTCAAACTCAATGATCGATCATTTCAGAATAGTCAAACTCAATGATGGATCATCTCAGATTTGACAAACTCAGTGTTCATTCAAATCAAAATGGTTGGACTCAATGTTTGATTAGCTCAGAATAGTCATACTAAATGTTTGACCAAATCAGAATAGTCAAATTCAATGATCGAACATTTCAGAATCGTCAAACTCAATTTTCATTCAAACCAAAATGGTTGGACTCATTGTTTGATTAACTCAGAATGGTCATACTGAATGTTTGATCAACTCAGAATGGTTATACTAAATGTTTGATCAACTCAGAATAGTCAAACTCAATGATCGAACATTTCAGAATTGTCAAAATCAATTGTCATTCAAACCAATATTGTTGGACTCAATGTTTGATTAACTCAGAATGGTCATACTGAATGCTTGATGAACTCAGAATAGTCAAACTCAATGATCGATCAAATCAGAATAGTCAAACTCAATAATCGATCATTTCAGAATCGTCAAAGTCAGTGTACATTCAAATCAAAATGGTTGGACTCAATGTTTGATTAGCTCAGAATGGTCATACTAAATGTTTGACCAAATCAGAATAGTCAAACTCAATGATCGAACATTTCAGAATTGTCAAACTCAATTTTCATTCAAACCAAAATGGTTGGACTCAATGTTTGATTAACTCAGAATGATCATACTGAATGTTTGATCAACTCAGAATAGTCAGACTCAATGATCGATCATCTCAGAATTGTCAAACTCAATGATCGATCATCTCAGAATTGTCAAACTCAATAATCGATCATTTCAGAATTGTCAAAGTCAGTGTACATTCAAATCAAAATGGTTGGACTCAATGTTTGATTAACTCAGAATGATCATACTGAATGTTTGATCAACTCAGAATAGTCAGACTCAATGATCGTTCATCTCAGAATATTCAAACTCAATGATCGATCATTTCAGAATTGTCAAACTCAGTGTACATTCAAATCAAAATGGTTGGACTCAATGTTTGATTAGCTCAGAATGGTCATACTAAATGTTTGACCAAATCAGAATAGTCAAATTCAATGATCGAACATTTCAGAATTGTCAAACTCAATTTTCATTCAAACCAAAACGGTTGGACTCAATGTTTGATTATCTCAGAATGGTCATACTGAATGGTTGATCAACTCAGAATAGTCAGACTCAATGATCGATCATCTCAGAATAGTCAAACTCAATGATCGCACATTTCAGAATTGTCAAACTCAATTTTCATTCAAGCCAAAATGGTTGGACTCAATGTTTGATTAACTCAGAATGGTCATACTGAATGTTTGATCAACTCAGAATAGTCAGACTCAATGAACGATCATCTCAGAATTGTCAAACTCAATAATCGATAATTTCAGAATTGTCAAAGTCAGTGTACATTCAAATCAAAATGGTTGGACTCAATGTTTGATTAGCTCAGAATGGTCATACTGAATGTTTGATCAACTCAGAATAGTCAAACTCAATGATCGAACATTTCAGAATTGTCAAACTCAATTTTCATTCAAACCAAAATGGTTGGACTCAATGTTTGATTAACTCAGAATGGTCATACTAAATGTTTGACAAAATCAGAATAGTCAAACTCAATGATCGAACATTTCAGAATTGTCAAACTCAATTTTCATTCAAACCAAAATGGTTGGACTCAATGTTTGATTAACTCAGAATGGTCATACTGAATGTTTGATCAACTCAGAATGGTTATACTAAATGTTTGATCAACTCAGAATAGTCAAACTCAATGATCGAACATTTCAGAATTGTCAAACTCAATTGTCATTCAAACCAATATTGTTGGACTCAATGTTTGATTAACTCAGAATGGTCATACTGAATGTTTGATGAACTCAGAATAGTCAAACTCAATGATCGATCATCTCAGAATTGTCAAACTCAATAATCGATCATTTCAGAATCGTCAAAGTCAGTGTACATTCAAATCAAAATGGTTGGACTCAATGTTTGATTAGCTCAGAATGGTCATACTAAATGTTTGACCAAATCAGAATAGTCAAACTCAATGATCGAACATTTCAGAATTGTCAAACTCAATTTTCATTCAAACCAAAATGGTTGGACTCAATGTTTGATTAACTCAGAATGATCATACTGAATGTTTGATCAACTCAGAATAGTCAGACTCAATGATCGATCATCTCAGAATTGTCAAACTCAATGATCGATCATCTCAGAATTGTCAAACTCAATAATCGATCATTTCAGAATTGTCAAAGTCAGTGTACATTCAAATCAAAATGGTTGGACTCAATGTTTGATTAACTCAGAATGATCATACTGAATGTTTGATCAACTCAGAATAGTCAGACTCAATGATCGTTCATCTCAGAATATTCAAACTCAATGATCGATCATTTCAGAATTGTCAAACTCAGTGTACATTCAAATCAAAATGGTTGGACTCAATGTTTGATTAGCTCAGAATGGTCATACTAAATGTTTGACCAAATCAGAATAGTCAAATTCAATGATCGAACATTTCAGAATTGTCAAACTCAATTTTCATTCAAACCAAAACGGTTGGACTCAATGTTTGATTATCTCAGAATGGTCATACTGAATGGTTGATCAACTCAGAATAGTCAGACTCAATGATCGATCATCTCAGAATAGTCAAACTCAATGATCGAACATTTCAGAATTGTCAAACTCAATTTTCATTCAAACCAAAATGGTTGGACTCAATGTTTGATTAACTCAGAATGGTCATACTGAATGTTTGATCAACTCAGAATAGTCAGACTCAATGAACGATCATCTCAGAATTGTCAAACTCAATAATCGATAATTTCAGAATTGTCAAAGTCAGTGTACATTCAAATCAAAATGGTTGGACTCAATGTTTGATTAGCTCAGAATGGTCATACTGAATGTTTGATCAACTCAGAATAGTCAAACTCAATGATCGAACATTTCAGAATTGTCAAACTCAATTTTCATTCAAACCAAAATGGTTGGACTCAATGTTTGATTAACTCAGAATGGTCATACTAAATGTTTGACAAAATCAGAATAGTCAAACTCAATGATCGAACATTTCAGAATTGTCAAACTCAATTTTCATTCAAACCAAAATGGTTGGACTCAATGTTTGATTAACTCAGAATGGTCATACTGAATGTTTGATCAACTCAGAATGGTTATACTAAATGTTTGATCAACTCAGAATAGTCAAACTCAACGATCGAACATTTCAGAATTGTCAAACTCAATTGTCATTCAAACCAATATTGTTGGACTCAATGTTTGATTAACTCAGAATGGTCATACTGAATGTTTGATGAACTCAGAATAGTCAAACTCAATGATCGATCATCTCAGAATTGTCAAACTCAATAATCGATCATTTCAGAATTGTCAAAGTCAGTGTACATTCAAATCAATATGGTTGGACTCAATGTTTGATTAGCTCAGAATGGTCATACTGAATGTTTGACCAACTCAGAATAGTCAGACTCAATGATCGATCATCTCAGAATTGTCAAACTCAATGATCGATCATCTCAGAATTGTCAAACTCAATAATCGATCATTTCAAAATTGTCAAAGTCAGTGTACATTCAAATCAAAATGGTTGGACTCAGTGTTTGATTAGCTCAGAATGATCATACTGAATGTTTGACCAACTCAGAATAGTCAGACTCAATGATCGATCATCTCAGAATAGTCAAACTCAATGATCGAACATTTCAGAATTGTCAAACTCAATTTTCATTCAAACCAAAATGGTTGGACTCAAAGTTTGATTAACTCAGAGTGGTTATATTCCATGTTTGATCAACTCAGAAAAGTCAAACTCAATAATCGATCATTTCAGAATAGTCAAACTCAATGATGGATCATCTCAGATTTGTCAAACTCAGTGTTCATTCAAATCAAAATGTTTGATTTACTCAGAATGGTCAAACTGAATGTTTGATAAACTAAGAATGGTTATACTGAATGTTTGATCAAATCAGAATAGTCAAACTCAATGATCGATCATTTCAGAATTGTCAAACTCAGTGTACATTCAGATCAAAATGGTTGTACTCAATGTTTGATTAGCTCAGAATGGTCATACTAAATGTTTGACCAAATCAGAATAGTCAAACTCAATGATCGAACATTTCAGAATTGTCAAACTCAATTTTCATTCAAACCAAAATGGTTGGACTCAATGTTTGATTAACTCAGAATGATCATACTGAATGTTTGATCAACTCAGAATAGTCAGACTCAATGATCGATCATCTCAGAATTGTGAAACTCAATGATCGATCATCTCAGAATTGTCAAACTCAATAATCGATCATTTCAGAATTGTCAAAGTCAGTGTACATTCAAATCAAAATGGTTGGACTCAGTGTTTGATTAGCTCAGAATGGTCATACTAAATGTTTGACCAAATCAGAATAGTCAAATTCAATGATCGAACATTTCAGAATTGTCAAACTCGATTTTCATTCAAACCTAAACGGTTGGACTCAACGTTTGATTATCTCAGAATGGTCATACTGAATGGTTGATCAACTCAGAATAGTCAGACTCAAAGATCGATCATCTCAGAATAATCAAACTCAATGATCGAACATTTCAGAATTGTCAAACTCAATTTTCATTCAAACCAAAATGGTTGGACTCAATGTTTGATTAACTCAGAATGGTCATACTGAATGTTTGATCAACTCAGAATAGTCAGACTCAATGAACGATCATCTCAGAATTGTCAAACTCAATAATCGATAATTTCAGAATTTTCAAAGTCAGTGTACATTCAAATCAAAATGGTTGGACTCAATGTTTGATTAGCTCAGAATGGTCATACTGAATGTTTGATCAACTCAGAATAGTCAAACTCAATGATCGAACATTTCAGAATTGTCAAACTCTATTTTCATTCAAACCAAAATGGTTGGACTCAATGTTTGATTAACTCAGAATGGTCATACTAAATGTTTGACAAAATCAGAATAGTCAAACTCAATGATCGAACATTTCAGAATTGTCAAACTCAATTTTCATTCAAACCAAAATGGTTGGACTCAATGTTTGATTAACTCAGAATGGTCATACTGAATGTTTGATCAACTCAGAATGGTTATACTAAATGTTTGATCAACTCAGAATAGTCAAACTCAATGATCGAACATTTCAGAATTGTCAAACTCAATTGTCATTCAAACCAATATTGTTGGACTCAATGTTTGACCAACTCAGAATAGTCAGACTCAATGATCGATCATATCAGAATTGTCAAACTCAATGATCGATCATCTCAGAATTGTCAAACTCAATAATCGATCATTTCAAAATTGTCAAAGTCAGTGTACATTCAAATCAAAATGGTTGGACTCAGTGTTTGATTAGCTCAGAATGGTCATACTAAATGTTTGACCAAATCAGAATAGTCAAATTCAATGATCGAACATTTCAGAATTGTCAAACTCAATTTTCATTCAAACCAAAATGGTTGGACTCAATGTTTGATTATCTCAGAATGGTCATACTGAATGTTTGATCAACTCAGAATAGTCAGACTCAATGATCGATCATCTCAGAATAGTCAAACTCAATGATCGAACATTTCAGAATTGTCAAACTCAATTTTCATTCAAACCAAAATGGCTGGACTCAAAGTTTGATTAACTCAGAGTGGTTATATTCCATGTTTGATCAACTCAGAAAAGTCAAACTCAATAATCGATCATTTCAGAATAGTCAAACTCAATGATGGATCATCTCAGAATTGTCAAAGTCAGTGTACATTCAAATCAAAATGGTTGGACTCAATGTTTGATTAGCTCAGAATGGTCATACTAAAAGTTTGACCGAATCAGAATAGTCAAACTCAATGATCGAACATTTCAGAATTGTCAAACTCAATTTTCATTCAAACCAAAATGGTTGGACTCAAAGTTTAATTAACTCAGAATGATCATACTGAATGTTTGATCAACTCAGAATAGTCAGACTCAATGATCGATCATCTCAGAATTGTCAAACTCAATGATCGATCATCTCAGAATTGTCAAACTGAATAATCGATCATTTCAGAATTGTCAAAGTCAGTGTACATTCAAATCAAAATGGTTGGACTCAGTGTTTGATTAGCTCAGAATGGTCATACTAAATGTTTGACCAAATCAGAATAGTCAAATTCAATGATCGAACATTTCAGAATTGTCAAACTCAATTTTCATTCAAACCAAAATGGTTGGAATCAATGTTTGATTATCTCAGAATGGTCATACTGAATGTTTGATCAACTCAGAATAGTCAGACTCAATGATCGATCATCTCAGAATAGTCAAACTCAATGATCGAACATTTCAGAATTGTCAAACTCAATTTTCATTCAAACCAAAATGGTTGGACTCAATGCTTGATTACCTCAGAATGGTCATACTGAATGTTTGATCAACTCAGAATAGTCAAACTCAATGATCTATCATCTCAGAATAGTCAAACTCAATGATCAATCATTTCAGAATTGTCAAACTCAGGGTTCATTAAAATGAAAACGGTTGGACACAATGTTTGATTAGCTCAGAATGGTCATACTAAATGTTTGACCAAATCAGAATAGTGAAACTCAATGATCGATCATTTCAGAATTGTCAAACTGAGTTTTCATTCAAATCAAAATGGTTGGACTCAAAGTTTGATTAACTCAGAGTGGTTATATTCCATGTTTGATCAACTCAGAAAAGTCAAACTCAATGATCGATCATTTCAGAATAGTCAAACTCAATGATGGATCATCTCAGATTTGTCAAACTCAGTATTCATTCAAATCAAAATGTTTGATTTACTCAGAATGGTCAAACTGAATGTTTGATAAACTAAGAATGGTTATACTGAATGTTTGATCAAATCAGAATAGTCAAACTCAATGATCGATCATTTCAGAATTGTCAAACTCAGTGTACATTCAGATCAAAATGGTTGTACTCAATGTTTGATTAGCTCAGAATGGTCATACTAAATGTTTGACCAAATCAGAATAGTCAAACTCAATGATCGAACATTTCAGAATTGTCAAACTCAATTTTCATTCAAACCAAAATGGTTGGACTCAATGTTTGATTAACTCAGAATGATCATACTGAATGTTTGATCAACTCAGAATAGTCAGACTCAATGATCGATCATCTCTGAATTGTCAAACTCAATGATCGATCATCTCAGAATTGTCAAACTCAATAATCGATCATTTCAGAATTGTCAAAGTCAGTGTACATTCAAAATAAAAATGGTTGGACTCAGTGTTTGATTAGCTCAGAATGGTCATACTAAATGTTTGACCAAATCAGAATAGTCAAATTCAATGATCGAACATTTCAGAATTGTCAAACTCAATTTTCATTCAAACCAAAACGGTTGGACTCAATGTTTGATTATCTCAGAATGGTCATACTGAATGGTTGATCAACTCAGAATAGTCAGACTCAATGATCGATCATCTCAGAATAGTCAAACTCAATGATGGAACATTTCAGAATTGTCAAACTCAATTTTCATTCAAACCAAAATGGTTGGACTCAATGTTTGATTAACTCAGAATGGTCATACTGAATGTTTGATCAACTCAGAATAGTCAGACTCAATGAACGATCATCTCAGAATTGTCAGACTCAATAATCGATAATTTCAGAATTGTCAAAGTCAGTGTACATTCAAATCAAAATGGTTGGACTCAATGTTTGATTAGCTCAGAATGGTCATACTGAATGTTTGATCAACTCAGAATAGTCAAACTCAATGATCGAACATTTCAGAATTGTCAAACTCAATTTTCATTCAAACCAAAATGGTTGGACTCAATGTTTGATTAACTCAGAATGGTCATACTAAATGTTTGACAAAATCAGAATAGTCAAACTCAATGATCGAACATTTCAGAATTGTCAAACTCAATTTTCATTCAAACCAAAATGGTTGGACTCAATGTTTGATTAACTCAGAATGGTCATACTGAATGTTTGATCAACTCAGAATGGTTATACTAAATGCTTGATCAACTCAGAATAGTCAAACTCAATGATCGAACATTTCAGAATTGTCAAACTCAATTGTCATTCAAACCAATATTGTTGGACTCAATGTTTGATTAACTCAGAATGGTCATACTGAATGTTTGATGAACTCAGAATAGTCAAACTCAATGATCGATCATCTCAGAATTGTCAAACTCAATAATCGATCATTTCAGAATTGTCAAAGTCAGTGTACATTCAAATCAAAATAGTTGGACTCAGTGTTTGATTAGCTCAGAATGGTCATACTAAATGTTTGACCAAATCAGAATAGTCAAATTCAATGATCGAACATTTCAGAATTGTCAAACTCAATTTTCATTCAAACCAAAATGGTTGGACTCAAAGTTTGATTAACTCAGAGTGGTTATATTCCATGTTTGATCAACTCAGAAAAGTCAAACTCAATAATCGATCATTTCAGAATAGTCAAACTCAATGATGGATCATCTCAGATTTGTCAAACTCAGTGTTCATTCAAATCAAAATGTTTGATTTACTCAGAATGGTCAAACTGAATGTTTGATAAACTAAGAATGGTTATACTGAATGTTTGATCAAATCAGAATAGTCAAACTCAATGATCGAACATTTCAGAATTGTCAAACTCAATGATGGATCATCTCAGATTTGTCAAACTCAGTGTTCATTCAAATCAAAATGGTTGGACTCAATGTTTGATTTACTCAGAATGGTCATACTGAATGTTTGATAAAGTAAGAATGGTTATACTGAATGTTTGATCAAATCAGAATAGTCAAACTCAATGATCGATCATTTCAGAATTGTCAAACTCAGTGTACATTCAAATCAAAATGGTTGGACTCAATGTTTGATTAGCTCAGAATGGTCATACTAAATGTTTGACCAAATCAGAATAGTCAAACTCAATGATCGAACATTTGAGAATTGTCAAACTCAATTTTCATTCAAAGCAAAATGGTTGGACTCAATGTTTGATCAACTCAGAATAGTCAAACTCAATGATCGATCATTTCAGAATTGTCCAACTTGGTGTTCATTAAAATCAAAATGGTTGGACTCAATGTTTGATTCGCTTAGAATGATCATACTAAATGTTTGACCAAATCAGAATAGTGAAACTCAATGATCGATCATTTCAGAATTGTCAAACTCAGTTTCCATTCAAATCAAAATGGTTGGACTCAAAGTTTGATTAACTCAGAGTGGTTATATTCCATGTTTGATCAACTCAGAAAAGTCGGACTCAATGATCGATCATCTCAGAATTGTCAAACTCAATGATCGAACATTTCAGAATTGCCAAACTTAATTTTCATTTAAAGCAAAATGGTTGGACTCAATGTTTGATTCACTCAGAATGGTCATACTAAATGTTTGACCAAATCAGAATAGTCAAACTCAATGATCGAACATTTGAGAATTGTCAAACTCAATTTTCATTCAAACCAAAATGGTTGGACTCAATGTTTGATTAACTCAGAATGGTCATACTGAATGTTTGATCAACTCAACATAGTCAAACTCAATGATCGATCATCTCAGAATTGTCAAACTCAATAATCGATCATTTCAGAATTGTCAAAGTCAGTGTACATTCAAATCAAAATGGTTGGACTCAGTGTTTGATTAGCTCAGAATGGTCATACTAAATGTTTGACCAAATCAGAATTGTCAAACTCAATTTTCATTCAAACCAAAATGGTTGGACTCAATGTTTGATTATCTCAGATTGGTCATACTGAATGTTTGATCAACTCAGAATAGTCAAACTCAATGATCTATCATCTCAGAATAGTCAAACTCAATGATCAATCATCTCAGAATTGTCAAACTCAGGGTTCATTAAAATCAAAACGGTTGGACACAATGTTTGATTAGCTCAGAATGGTCATACTAAATGTTTGACCAAATCAGAATAGTGAAACTCAATGACGATCATTTCAGAATTGTCAAACTGAGTTTTCATTCAAATCAAAATGGTTGGACTCAAAGTTTGATTAACTCAGAGTGGTTATATTCCATGTTTGATCAACTCAGAAAAGTCAAACTCAATGATCGATCATTTCAGAATAGTCAAACTCAATGATGGATCATCTCAGATTTGTCAAACTCAGTGTTCATTCAAATCAAAATGGTTGGACTCAATGTTTGATTAGCTCAGAATAGTCATACTAAATGTTTGACCAAATCAGAATAGTCAAATTCAATGATCGAACATTTCAGAATTGTCAAACTCAATTTTCATTCAAACCAAAATGGTTGGACTAAATGTTTGATTATCTCAGAATGGTCATACTGAATGTTTGATCAACTCAGAATAGTCAGACTCAATGATCGATCATCTCAGAATAGTCAAACTCAATGATCGAACATTTCAGAATTGTCAAACTCAATTTTCATTCAAACCAAAATGGTTGGACTCAAAGTTTGATTAACTCAGAGTGGTTATATTCCATGTTTGATCAACTCAGAAAAGTCAAACTCAATAATCGATCATTTCAGAATAGTCAAACTCAATGATGGATCATCGCAGATTTGTCAAACTCAGTGTTCATTCAAATCAAAATGTTTGATTTACTCAGAATGGTCAAACTGAATGTTTGATAAACTAAGAATGGTCATACTGAATGTTTGATCAAATCAGAATAGTCAAACTCAATGATCGATCATTTCAGAATTGTAAAACTCAGTGTACATTCAAATCAAAATGGTTGTACTCAATGTTTGATTAGCTCAGAATGGTCATACTAAATGTTTGACCAAATCAGAATAGTCAAACTCAATGATCGAACATTTCAGAATTGTCAAACTCAATGATGGATCATCTCAGATTTGTCAAACTCAGTGTTCATTCAAATCAAAATGGTTGGACTCAATGTTTGATTTACTCAGAATGGTCATACTGAATGTTTGATGAAGTAAGAATGGTTATACTGAATGTTTGATCAAATCAGAATAGTCAAACTCAATGATCGATCATTTCAGAATTGTCAAACTCAGTGTACATTCAAATCAAAATGGTTGGACTCAATGTTTGATTAGCTCAGAATGGTCATACTAAATGTTTGACCAAATCAGAATAGTCAAACTCAATGATCGAACATTTGAGAATTGTCAAACTCAATTTTCATTCAAAGCAAAATGGTTGGACTCAATGTTTGATCAACTCAGAATAGTCAAACTCAATGATCGATCATTTCAGAATTGTCCAACTTGGTGTTCATTAAAATCAAAATGGTTGGACTCAATGTTTGATTCGCTTAGAATGATCATACTAAATGTTTGACCAAATCAGAATAGTGAAACTCAATGATCGATCATTTCAGAATTGTCAAACTCAGTTTCCATTCAAATCAAAATGGTTGGACTCAAAGTTTGATTAACTCAGAGTGGTTATATTCCATGTTTGATCAACTCAGAAAAGTCGGACTCAATGATCGATCATCTCAGAATTGTCAAACTCAATGATCGAACATTTCAGAATTGTCAAACTTAATTTTCATTTAAAGCAAAATGGTTGGACTCAATGTTTGATTCACTCAGAATGGTCATACTAAATGTTTGACCAAATCAGAATAGTCAAACTCAATGATCGAACATTTGAGAATTGTCAAACTCAATTTTCATTCAAACCAAAATGGTTGGACTCAATGTTTGATTAACTCAGAATGGTCATACTGAATGTTTGATCAACTCAACATAGTCAAACTCAATGATCGATCATCTCAGAATTGTCAAACTCAATAATCGATCATTTCAGAATTGTCAAAGTCAGTGTACATTCAAATCAAAATGGTTGGACTCAGTGTTTGATTAGCTCAGAATGGTCATACTAAATGTTTGACCAAATCAGAATTGTCAAACTCAATTTTCATTCAAACCAAAATGGTTGGACTCAATGTTTGATTATCTCAGATTGGTCATACTGAATGTTTGATCAACTCAGAATAGTCAAACTCAATGATCTATCATCTCAGAATAGTCAAACTCAATGATCAATCATCTCAGAATTGTCAAACTCAGGGTTCATTAAAATCAAAACGGTTGGACACAATGTTTGATTAGCTCAGAATGGTCATACTAAATGTTTGACCAAATCAGAATAGTGAAACTCAATGACGATCATTTCAGAATTGTCAAACTGAGTTTTCATTCAAATCAAAATGGTTGGACTCAAAGTTTGATTAACTCAGAGTGGTTATATTCCATGTTTGATCAACTCAGAAAAGTCAAACTCAATGATCGATCATTTCAGAATAGTCAAACTCAATGATGGATCATCTCAGATTTGTCAAACTCAGTGTTCATTCAAATCAAAATGGTTGGACTCAATGTTTGATTAGCTCAGAATAGTCATACTAAATGTTTGACCAAATCAGAATAGTCAAATTCAATGATCGAACATTTCAGAATTGTCAAACTCAATTTTCATTCAAACCAAAATGGTTGGACTCAATGTTTGATTATCTCAGAATGGTCATACTGAATGTTTGATCAACTCAGAATAGTCAAACTCAATGATCTATCATCTCAGAATAGTCAAACTCAATGATCAATCATCTCAGATTTGTCAAACTCAGTGTTCATTCAAATCAAAATGGTTGGACTCAATGTTTGATTTACTCAGAATGGTCATACTGAATGTTTGATAAAGTAAGAATGGTTATACTGAATGTTTGATCAAATCAGAATATTCAAACTCAATGATCGATCATTTCAGAATTGTCAAAGTCAGTGTACATTCAAATCAGAATGGTTGGACTCAATGTTTGATTAGCTCAGAATGGTCATACTGAATGGTTGATCAACTCAGAATAGTCAGACTCAATGATCGATCATCTCAGAATAGTCAAACTCAATGATCGAACATTTCAGAATTGTCAAACTCAATTTTCATTCAAAACCAAAACGGTTGGACTCAATGTTTGATTATCTCAGAATGGTCATACTGAATGGTTGATCAACTCAGAATAGTCAGACTCAATGATCGATCATCTCAGAATAGTCAAACTCAATGATCGAACATTTCAGAATTGTCAAACTCAATTTTCATTCAAACCAAAATGGTTGGACTCAATGTTTGATTAACTCAGAATGGTCATACTGAATGTTTGATCAACTCAGAATAGTCAAACTCAATGATCGAACATTTCAGAATTGTCAAACTCAATTTTCATTCAAACCAAAATGGTTGGACTCAATGTTTGATTAACTCAGAATGGTCATACTGAATGTTTGATGAACTCAGAATAGTCAAACTCAATGATCGATCATCTCAGAATTGTCAAACTCAATAATCGATCATTTCAGAATTGTCAAAGTCAGTGTACATTCAAATCAATATGGTTGGACTCAATGTTTGATTAGCTCAGAATGGTCATACTAAAAGTTTGACCGAATCAGAATAGTCAAACTCAATGATCGAACATTTCAGAATTGTCAAACTCAATTTTCATTCAAACCAAAATGGTTGGACTCAATGTTTGATTAACTCAGAATGATCATACTGAATGTTTGATCAACTCAGAATAGTCAGACTCAATGATCGAACATCTCAGAATTGTCAAACTCAATTTTCATTCAAACCAAAATGGTTGGACTCAATGTTTGATTTACTCAGAATGGTCATACTGAATGTTTGATAAAGTAAGAATGGTTATACTGAATGTTTGATCAAATCAGAATATTCAAACTCAATGATCGATCATTTCAGAATTGTCAAACTCAGTGTACATTCAAATCAAAATGGTTGGACTCAATGTTTGATTAGCTCAGAATGGTCATACTAAATGTTTGACCAAATCAGAATAGTCAAACTCAATGATCGAACATTTGAGAATTGTCAGACTCTATTTTCATGCAAACCAAAATGGTTGGACTCAATGTTTGATTATCTCAGAATGGTCATACTGAATGTTTGATCAACTCAGAATAGTCAGACTCAATGATCGAACATTTGAGAATTGTCAAACTCTATTTTCATTCAAACCAAAATGGTTGGACTCAATGTTTGATTAACTCAGAATGGTCATACTGAATGTTTGATCAACTCAGAATGGTTATACTAAATGTTTGATCAACTCAGAATAGTCAAACTCAATGATCGAACATTTCAGAATTGTCAAACTCAATTGTCATTCAAACCAATATTGTTGGACTCAATGTTTGATTAACTCAGAATGGTCATACTGAATGTTTGATGAACTCAGAATAGTCAAACTCAATGATCGATCATCTCAGAATTGTCAAAATCAATAATCGATCATTTCAGAATTGTCAAAGTCAGTGTTCATTCAAATCAAAATGGTTGGACTCAATGTTTGATTAGCTCAGAATGGTCATACTAAAAGTTTGACCGAATCAGAATAGTCAAACTCAATGATCGAACATTTCAGAATTGTCAAACTCAATTTTCATTCAAACCAAAACGGTTAGACTCAATGTTTGATTATCTCAGAATGGTCATACTGAATGGTTGATCAACTCAGAATAGTCAGACTCAATGATCGATCATCTCAGAATAGTCAAACTCAATGATCGAACATTTCAGAATTGTCAAACTCAATTTTCATTCAAACCAAAATGGTTGGACTCAATGTTTGATTAACTCAGAATGGTCATACTAAATGTTTGACAAAATCAGAATAGTCAAACTCAATGATCGAACATTTCAGAATTGTCAAACTCAATTTTCATTCAAACCAAAATGGTTGGACTCAATGTTTGATTATCTCAGAATGGTCATACTGAATGTTTGATCAACTCAGAATAGTCAAACTCAATGATCTATCATCTCAGAATAGTCAAACTCAATGATCGATCATTTCAGAATTGTCCAACTTGGTGTTCATTAAAATCAAAATGGTTGGACTCAATGTTTGATTCGCTTAGAATGATCATACTAAATGTTTGACCAAATCAGAATAGTGAAACTCAATGATCGATCATTTCAGAATTGTCAAACTCAGTTTCCATTCAAATCAAAATGGTTGGACTCAAAGTTTGATTAACTCAGAGTGGTTATATTCCATGTTTGATCAACTCAGAAAAGTCGGACTCAATGATCGAACATTTCAGAATTGTCAAACTTAATTTTCATTTAAAGCAAAATGGTTGGACTCAATGTTTGATTCACTCAGAATGGTCATACTAAATGTTTGACCAAATCAGAATAGTCAAACTCAATGATCGAACATTTGAGAATTGTCAAACTCAATTTTCATTCAAACCAAAATGGTTGGACTCAATGTTTGATTAACTCAGAATGGTCATACTGAATGTTTGATCAACTCAACATAGTCAAACTCAATGATCGATCATCTCAGAATTGTCAAACTCAATAATCGATCATTTCAGAATTGTCAAAGTCAGTGTACATTCAAATCAAAATGGTTGGACTCAGTGTTTGATTAGCTCAGAATGGTCATACTAAATGTTTGACCAAATCAGAATTGTCAAACTCAATTTTCATTCAAACCAAAATGGTTGGACTCAATGTTTGATTATCTCAGATTGGTCATACTGAATGTTTGATCAACTCAGAATAGTCAAACTCAATGATCGATCATTTCAGAATTGTCCAACTTGGTGTTCATTAAAATCAAAATGGTTGGACTCAATGTTTGATTCGCTTAGAATGGTCATACTAAATGTTTGACCAAATCAGAATAGTGAAACTCAATGACGATCATTTCAGAATTGTCAAACTGAGTTTTCATTCAAATCAAAATGGTTGGACTCAAAGTTTGATTAACTCAGAGTGGTTATATTCCATGTTTGATCAACTCAGAAAAGTCAAACTCAATGATCGATCATTTCAGAATAGTCAAACTCAATGATGGATCATCTCAGATTTGTCAAACTCAATTTTCATTCAAACCAAAATGGTTGGACTCAATGTTTGATTATCTCAGAATGGTCATACTGAATGTTTGATCAACTCAGAATAGTCAAACTCAATGATCTATCATCTCAGAATAGTCAAACTCAATGATCAATCATCTCAGAATTGTCCAACTCAGGGTTCATTAAAATTAAAACGGTTGTACACAATGTTTGAATAGCTCGGAATGGTCATACTAAATGTTTGACCAAATCAGAATAGTGAAACTCAATGACGATCATTTCAGAATTGTCAAACTGAGTTTTCATTCAAATCAAAATGGTTGGACTCAAAGTTTGATTAACTCAGAGTGGTTATATTCCATGTTTGATCAACTCAGAATAGTCAAACTCAATGATCGAACATTTCAGAATAGTCAAACTCAATGATGGATCATCTCAGATTTGTCAAACTCAGTGTTCATTCAAATCAAAATGGTTGGACTCAATGTTTGATTTACTCAGAATGGTCATACTGAATGTTTGATAAAGTAAGAATGGTTATACTGAATGTTTGATCAAATCAGAATATTCAAACTCAATGATCGATCATTTCAGAATTGTCAAAGTCAGTGTACATTCAAATCAAAATGGTTGGACTCAATGTTTGATTAGCTCAGAATGCTCATACTGAATGGTTGATCAACTCAGAATAGTCAGACTCAATGATCGATCATCTCAGAATAGTCAAACTCAATGATCGAACATTTCAGAATTGTCAAACTCAATTTTCATTCAAACCAAAACGGTTGGACTCAATGTTTGATTATCTCAGAATGGTCATACTGAATGGTTGATCAACTCAGAATAGTCAGACTCAATGAACGATCATCTCAGAATAGTCAAACTCAATGATCGAACATTTCAGAATTGTCAAACTCAATTTTCATTCAAACCAAAATGGTTGGACTCAATGTTTGATTAACTCAGAATGGTCATACTGAATGTTTGATCAACTCAGAATAGTCAAACTCAATGATCGAACATTTCAGAATTGTCAAACTCAATTTTCATTCAAACCAAAATGGTTGGACTCAATGTTTGATTAACTCAGAATGGTCATACTGAATGTTTGATGAACTCAGAATAGTCAAACTCAATGATCGATCATCTCAGAATTGTCAAACTCAATAATCGATCATTTCAGAATTGTCAAAGTCAGTGTACATTCAAATCAATATGGTTGGACTCAATGTTTGATTAGCTCAGAATGGTCATACTAAAAGTTTGACCGAATCAGAATAGTCAAACTCAATGATCGAACATTTCAGAATTGTCAAACTCAATTTTCATTCAAACCAAAATGGTTGGACTCAATGTTTGATTAACTCAGAATGATCATACTGAATGTTTGATCAACTCAGAATAGTCAGACTCAATGATCGAACATCTCAGAATTGTCAAACTCAATTTTCATTCAAACCAAAATGGTTGGACTCAATGTTTGATTTACTCAGAATGGTCATACTGAATGTTTGATAAAGTAAGAATGGCTATACTGAATGTTTGATCAAATCAGAATATTCAAACTCAATGATCGATCATTTCAGAATTGTCAAACTCAGTGTACATTCAAATCAAAATGGTTGGACTCAATGTTTGATTAGCTCAGAATGGTCATACTAAATGTTTGACCAAATCAGAATAGTCAAACTCAATGATCGAACATTTGAGAATTGTCAAACTCTATTTTCATGCAAACCAAAATGGTTGGACTCAATGTTTGATTATCTCAGAATGGTCATACTGAATGTTTGATCAACTCAGAATAGTCAGACTCAATGATCGAACATTTGAGAATTGTCAAACTCTATTTTCATTCAAACCAAAATGGTTGGACTCAATGTTTGATTAACTCAGAATGGTCATACTGAATGTTTGATCAACTCAGAATGGTTATACTAAATGTTTGATCAACTCAGAATAGTCAAACTCAATGATCGAACATTTCAGAATTGTCAAACTCAATTGTCATTCAAACCAATATTGTTGGACTCAATGTTTGATTAACTCAGAATGGTCATACTGAATGTTTGATGAACTCAGAATAGTCAAACTCAATGATCGATCATCTCAGAATTGTCAAAATCAATAATCGATCATTTCAGAATTGTCAAAGTCAGTGTTCATTCAAATCAAAATGGTTGGACTCAATGTTTGATTAGCTCAGAATGGTCATACTAAAAGTTTGACCGAATCAGAATAGTCAAACTCAATGATCGAACATTTCAGAATTGTCAAACTCAATTTTCATTCAAACCAAAACGGTTAGACTCAATGTTTGATTATCTCAGAATGGTCATACTGAATGGTTGATCAACTCAGAATAGTCAGACTCAATGATCGATCATCTCAGAATAGTCAAACTCAATGATCGAACATTTCAGAATTGTCAAACTCAATTTTCATTCAAACCAAAATGGTTGGACTCAATGTTTGATTATCTCAGAATGGTCATACTGAATGTTTGATCAACTCAGAATAGTCAAACTCAATGATCTATCATCTCAGAATAGTCAAACTCAATGATCAATCATCTCAGAATTGTCCAACTCAGGGTTCATTAAAATTAAAACGGTTGTACACAATGTTTGAATAGCTCGGAATGGTCATACTAAATGTTTGACCAAATCAGAATAGTGAAACTCAATGACGATCATTTCAGAATTGTCAAACTGAGTTTTCATTCAAATCAAAATGGTTGGACTCAAAGTTTGATTAACTCAGAGTGGTTATATTCCATGTTTGATCAACTCAGAATAGTCAAACTCAATGATCGAACATTTCAGAATAGTCAAACTCAATGATGGATCATCTCAGATTTGTCAAACTCAGTGTTCATTCAAATCAAAATGGTTGGACTCAATGTTTGATTTACTCAGAATGGTCATACTGAATGTTTGATAAAGTAAGAATGGTTATACTGAATGTTTGATCAAATCAGAATATTCAAACTCAATGATCGATCATTTCAGAATTGTCAAAGTCAGTGTACATTCAAATCAAAATGGTTGGACTCAATGTTTGATTAGCTCAGAATGGTCATACTGAATGGTTGATCAACTCAGAATAGTCAGACTCAATGATCGATCATCTCAGAATAGTCAAACTCAATGATCGAACATTTCAGAATTGTCAAACTCAATTTTCATTCAAACCAAAACGGTTGGACTCAATGTTTGATTATCTCAGAATGGTCATACTGAATGGTTGATCAACTCAGAATAGTCAGACTCAATGATCGATCATCTCAGAATAGTCAAACTCAATGATCGAACATTTCAGAATTGTCAAACTCAATTTTCATTCAAACCAAAATGGTTGGACTCAATGTTTGATTAACTCAGAATGGTCATACTGAATGTTTGATCAACTCAGAATAGTCAAACTCAATGATCGAACATTTCAGAATTGTCAAACTCAATTTTCATTCAAACCAAAATGGTTGGACTCAATGTTTGATTAACTCAGAATGGTCATACTGAATGTTTGATGAACTCAGAATAGTCAAACTCAATGATCGATCATCTCAGAATTGTCAAACTCAATAATCGATCATTTCAGAATTGTCAAAGTCAGTGTACATTCAAATCAATATGGTTGGACTCAATGTTTGATTAGCTCAGAATGGTCATACTAAAAGTTTGACCGAATCAGAATAGTCAAACTCAATGATCGAACATTTCAGAATTGTCAAACTCAATTTTCATTCAAACCAAAATGGTTGGACTCAATGTTTGATTAACTCAGAATGATCATACTGAATGTTTGATCAACTCAGAATAGTCAGACTCAATGATCGAACATCTCAGAATTGTCAAACTCAATTTTCATTCAAACCAAAATGGTTGGACTCAATGTTTGATTTACTCAGAATAGTCATACTGAATGTTTGATAAAGTAAGAATGGTTATACTGAATGTTTGATCAAATCAGAATATTCAAACTCAATGATCGATCATTTCAGAATTATCAAACTCAGTGTACATTCAAATCAAAATGGTTGGACTCAATGTTTGATTAGCTCAGAATGGTCATACTAAATGTTTGACCAAATCAGAATAGTCAAACTCAATGATCGAACATTTGAGAATTGTCAAACTCTATTTTCATGCAAACCAAAATGGTTGGACTCAATGTTTGATTATCTCAGAATGGTCATACTGAATGTTTGATCAACTCAGAATAGTCAGACTCAATGATCGAACATTTGAGAATTGTCAAACTCTATTTTCATTCAAACCAAAATGGTTGGACTCAATGTTTGATTAACTCAGAATGGTCATACTGAATGTTTGATCAACTCAGAATGGTTATACTAAATGTTTGATCAACTCAGAATAGTCAAACTCAATGATCGATCATCTCAGAATTGTCAAAATCAATAATCGATCATTTCAGAATTGTCAAAGTCAGTGTTCATTCAAATCAAAATGGTTGGACTCAATGTTTGATTAGCTCAGAATGGTCATACTAAAAGTTTGACCGAATCAGAATAGTCAAACTCAATGATCGAACATTTCAGAATTGTCAAACTCAATTTTCATTCAAACCAAAACGGTTGGACTCAATGTTTGATTATCTCAGAATGGTCTTACTGAATGGTTGATCAACTCAGAATAGTCAGACTCAATGATCGATCATCTCAGAATAGTCAAACTCAATGATCGAACATTTCAGAATTGTCAAACTCAATTTTCATTCAAACCAAAATGGTTGGACTCAATGTTTGATTAACTCAGAATGGTCATACTGAATGTTTGATCAACTCAGAATAGTCAAACTCAATGATCGAACATTTCAGAATTGTCAAACTCAATTTTCATTCAAACCAAAATGGTTGGACTCAATGTTTGATTAACTCAGAATGGTCATACTGAATGTTTGATGAACTCAGAATAGTCAAACTCAATGATCGATCATCTCAGAATTGTCAAACTCAATAATCGATCATTTCAGAATTGTCAAAGTCAGTGTACATTCAAATCAATATGGTTGGACTCAATGTTTGATTAGCTCAGAATGGTCATACTAAAAGTTTGACCGAATCAGAATAGTCAAACTCAATGATCGAACATTTCAGAATTGTCAAACTCAATTTTCATTCAAACCAAAATGGTTGGACTCAATGTTTGATTAACTCAGAATAGTCAAACTCAATGATCTATCATCTCAGAATAGTCAAACTCAATGATCAATCATCTCAGAATTGTCCAACTCAGGGTTCATTAAAATTAAAACGGTTGTACACAATGTTTGAATAGCTCGGAATGGTCATACTAAATGTTTGACCAAATCAGAATAGTGAAACTCAATGACGATCATTTCAGAATTGTCAAACTGAGTTTTCATTCAAATCAAAATGGTTGGACTCAAAGTTTGATTAACTCAGAGTGGTTATATTCCATGTTTGATCAACTCAGAATAGTCAAACTCAATGATCGAACATTTCAGAATAGTCAAACTCAATGATGGATCATCTCAGATTTGTCAAACTCAGTGTTCATTCAAATCAAAATGGTTGGACTCAATGTTTGATTTACTCAGAATGGTCATACTGAATGTTTGATAAAGTAAGAATGGTTATACTGAATGTTTGATCAAATCAGAATATTCAAACTCAATGATCGATCATTTCAGAATTGTCAAAGTCAGTGTACATTCAAATCAAAATGGTTGGACTCAATGTTTGATTAGCTCAGAATGCTCATACTGAATGGTTGATCAACTCAGAATAGTCAGACTCAATGATCGATCATCTCAGAATAGTCAAACTCAATGATCGAACATTTCAGAATTGTCAAACTCAATTTTCATTCAAACCAAAACGGTTGGACTCAATGTTTGATTATCTCAGAATGGTCATACTGAATGGTTGATCAACTCAGAATAGTCAGACTCAATGATCGATCATCTCAGAATAGTCAAACTCAATGATCGAACATTTCAGAATTGTCAAACTCAATTTTCATTCAAACCAAAATGGTTGGACTCAATGTTTGATTAACTCAGAATGGTCATACTGAATGTTTGATCAACTCAGAATAGTCAAACTCAATGATCGAACATTTCAGAATTGTCAAACTCAATTTTCATTCAAACCAAAATGGTTGGACTCAATGTTTGATTAACTCAGAATGGTCATACTGAATGTTTGATGAACTCAGAATAGTCAAACTCAATGATCGATCATCTCAGAATTGTCAAACTCAATAATCGATCATTTCAGAATTGTCAAAGTCAGTGTACATTCAAATCAATATGGTTGGACTCAATGTTTGATTAGCTCAGAATGGTCATACTAAAAGTTTGACCGAATCAGAATAGTCAAACTCAATGATCGAACATTTCAGAATTGTCAAACTCAATTTTCATTCAAACCAAAATGGTTGGACTCAATGTTTGATTAACTCAGAATGATCATACTGAATGTTTGATCAACTCAGAATAGTCAGACTCAATGATCGAACATCTCAGAATTGTCAAACTCAATTTTCATTCAAACCAAAATGGTTGGACTCAATGTTTGATTTACTCAGAATGGTCATACTGAATGTTTGATAAAGTAAGAATGGCTATACTGAATGTTTGATCAAATCAGAATATTCAAACTCAATGATCGATCATTTCAGAATTGTCAAACTCAGTGTACATTCAAATCAAAATGGTTGGACTCAATGTTTGATTAGCTCAGAATGGTCATACTAAATGTTTGACCAAATCAGAATAGTCAAACTCAATGATCGAACATTTGAGAATTGTCAAACTCTATTTTCATGCAAACCAAAATGGTTGGACTCAATGTTTGATTATCTCAGAATGGTCATACTGAATGTTTGATCAACTCAGAATAGTCAGACTCAATGATCGAACATTTGAGAATTGTCAAACTCTATTTTCATTCAAACCAAAATGGTTGGACTCAATGTTTGATTAACTCAGAATGGTCATACTGAATGTTTGATCAACTCAGAATGGTTATACTAAATGTTTGATCAACTCAGAATAGTCAAACTCAATGATCGAACATTTCAGAATTGTCAAACTCAATTGTCATTCAAACCAATATTGTTGGACTCAATGTTTGATTAACTCAGAATGGTCATACTGAATGTTTGATGAACTCAGAATAGTCAAACTCAATGATCGATCATCTCAGAATTGTCAAAATCAATAATCGATCATTTCAGAATTGTCAAAGTCAGTGTTCATTCAAATCAAAATGGTTGGACTCAATGTTTGATTAGCTCAGAATGGTCATACTAAAAGTTTGACCGAATCAGAATAGTCAAACTCAATGATCGAACATTTCAGAATTGTCAAACTCAATTTTCATTCAAACCAAAACGGTTAGACTCAATGTTTGATTATCTCAGAATGGTCATACTGAATGGTTGATCAACTCAGAATAGTCAGACTCAATGATCGATCATCTCAGAATAGTCAAACTCAATGATCGAACATTTCAGAATTGTCAAACTCAATTTTCATTCAAACCAAAATGGTTGGACTCAATGTTTGATTATCTCAGAATGGTCATACTGAATGTTTGATCAACTCAGAATAGTCAAACTCAATGATCTATCATCTCAGAATAGTCAAACTCAATGATCAATCATCTCAGAATTGTCCAACTCAGGGTTCATTAAAATTAAAACGGTTGTACACAATGTTTGAATAGCTCGGAATGGTCATACTAAATGTTTGACCAAATCAGAATAGTGAAACTCAATGACGATCATTTCAGAATTGTCAAACTGAGTTTTCATTCAAATCAAAATGGTTGGACTCAAAGTTTGATTAACTCAGAGTGGTTATATTCCATGTTTGATCAACTCAGAATAGTCAAACTCAATGATCGAACATTTCAGAATAGTCAAACTCAATGATGGATCATCTCAGATTTGTCAAACTCAGTGTTCATTCAAATCAAAATGGTTGGACTCAATGTTTGATTTACTCAGAATGGTCATACTGAATGTTTGATAAAGTAAGAATGGTTATACTGAATGTTTGATCAAATCAGAATATTCAAACTCAATGATCGATCATTTCAGAATTGTCAAAGTCAGTGTACATTCAAATCAAAATGGTTGGACTCAATGTTTGATTAGCTCAGAATGGTCATACTGAATGGTTGATCAACTCAGAATAGTCAGACTCAATGATCGATCATCTCAGAATAGTCAAACTAATGATCGAACATTTCAGAATTGTCAAACTCAATTTTCATTCAAACCAAAACGGTTGGACTCAATGTTTGATTATCTCAGAATGGTCATACTGAATGGTTGATCAACTCAGAATAGTCAGACTCAATGATCGATCATCTCAGAATAGTCAAACTCAATGATCGAACATTTCAGAATTGTCAAACTCAATTTTCATTCAAACCAAAATGGTTGGACTCAATGTTTGATTAACTCAGAATGGTCATACTGAATGTTTGATCAACTCAGAATAGTCAAACTCAATGATCGAACATTTCAGAATTGTCAAACTCAATTTTCATTCAAACCAAAATGGTTGGACTCAATGTTTGATTAACTCAGAATGGTCATACTGAATGTTTGATGAACTCAGAATAGTCAAACTCAATGATCGATCATCTCAGAATTGTCAAACTCAATAATCGATCATTTCAGAATTGTCAAAGTCAGTGTACATTCAAATCAATATGGTTGGACTCAATGTTTGATTAGCTCAGAATGGTCATACTAAAAGTTTGACCGAATCAGAATAGTCAAACTCAATGATCGAACATTTCAGAATTGTCAAACTCAATTTTCATTCAAACCAAAATGGTTGGACTCAATGTTTGATTAACTCAGAATGATCATACTGAATGTTTGATCAACTCAGAATAGTCAGACTCAATGATCGAACATCTCAGAATTGTCAAACTCAATTTTCATTCAAACCAAAATGGTTGGACTCAATGTTTGATTTACTCAGAATGGTCATACTGAATGTTTGATAAAGTAAGAATGGTTATACTGAATGTTTGATCAAATCAGAATATTCAAACTCAATGATCGATCATTTCAGAATTGTCAAACTCAGTGTACATTCAAATCAAAATGGTTGGACTCAATGTTTGATTAGCTCAGAATGGTCATACTAAATGTTTGACCAAATCAGAATAGTCAAACTCAATGATCGAACATTTGAGAATTGTCAAACTCTATTTTCATGCAAACCAAAATGGTTGGACTCAATGTTTGATTATCTCAGAATGGTCATACTGAATGTTTGATCAACTCAGAATAGTCAGACTCAATGATCGAACATTTGAGAATTGTCAAACTCTATTTTCATTCAAACCAAAATGGTTGGACTCAATGTTTGATTAACTCAGAATGGTCATACTGAATGTTTGATCAACTCAGAATGGTTATACTAAATGTTTGATCAACTCAGAATAGTCAAACTCAATGATCGAACATTTCAGAATTGTCAAACTCAATTGTCATTCAAACCAATATTGTTGGACTCAATGTTTGATTAACTCAGAATGGTCATACTGAATGTTTGATGAACTCAGAATAGTCAAACTCAATGATCGATCATCTCAGAATTGTCAAAATCAATAATCGATCATTTCAGAATTGTCAAAGTCAGTGTTCATTCAAATCAAAATGGTTGGACTCAATGTTTGATTAGCTCAGAATGGTCATACTAAAAGTTTGACCGAATCAGAATAGTCAAACTCAATGATCGAACATTTCAGAATTGTCAAACTCAATTTTCATTCAAACCAAAACGGTTGGACTCAATGTTTGATTATCTCAGAATGGTCATACTGAATGGTTGATCAACTCAGAATAGTCAGACTCAATGATCGATCATCTCAGAATAGTCAAACTCAATGATCGAACATTTCAGAATTGTCAAACTCAATTTTCATTCAAACCAAAATGGTTGGACTCAATGTTTGATTAACTCAGAATGGTCATACTGAATGTTTGATCAACTCAGAATAGTCAAACTCAATGATCGAACATTTCAGAATTGTCAAACTCAATTTTCATTCAAACCAAAATGGTTGGACTCAATGTTTGATTAACTCAGAATGGTCATACTGAATGTTTGATGAACTCAGAATAGTCAAACTCAATGATCGATCATCTCAGAATTGTCAAACTCAATAATCGATCATTTCAGAATTGTCAAAGTCAGTGTACATTCAAATCAATATGGTTGGACTCAATGTTTGATTAGCTCAGAATGGTCATACTAAAAGTTTGACCGAATCAGAATAGTCAAACTCAATGATCGAACATTTCAGAATTGTCAAACTCAATTTTCATTCAAACCAAAATGGTTGGACTCAATGTTTGATTAACTCAGAATGATCATACTGAATGTTTGATCAACTCAGAATAGTCAGACTCAATGATCAATCATCTCAGAATAGTCAAACTCAATGATCGATCATCTCAGAATTGTCAAAATCAATAATCGATCATTTCAGAATTGTCAAAGTCAGTGTTCATTCAAATCAAAATGGTTGGACTCAATGTTTGATTAGCTCAGAATGGTCATACTAAAAGTTTGACCGAATCAGAATAGTCAAACTCAATGATCGAACATTTCAGAATTGTCAAACTCAATTTTCATTCAAACCAAAACGGTTGGACTCAATGTTTGATTATCTCAGAATGGTCATACTGAATGGTTGATCAACTCAGAATAGTCAGACTCAATGATCGATCATCTCAGAATAGTCAAACTCAATGATCGAACATTTCAGAATTGTCAAACTCAATTTTCATTCAAACCAAAATGGTTGGACTCAATGTTTGATTAACTCAGAATGGTCATACTGAATGTTTGATCAACTCAGAATAGTCAAACTCAATGATCGAACATTTCAGAATTGTCAAACTCAATTTTCATTCAAACCAAAATGGTTGGACTCAATGTTTGATTAACTCAGAATGGTCATACTGAATGTTTGATGAACTCAGAATAGTCAAACTCAATGATCGATCATCTCAGAATTGTCAAACTCAATAATCGATCATTTCAGAATTGTCAAAGTCAGTGTACATTCAAATCAATATGGTTGGACTCAATGTTTGATTAGCTCAGAATGGTCATACTAAAAGTTTGACCGAATCAGAATAGTCAAACTCAATGATCGAACATTTCAGAATTGTCAAACTCAATTTTCATTCAAACCAAAATGGTTGGACTCAATGTTTGATTAACTCAGAATGATCATACTGAATGTTTGATCAACTCAGAATAGTCAGACTCAATGATCGAACATCTCAGAATTGTCAAACTCAATTTTCATTCAAACCAAAATGGTTGGACTCAATGTTTGATTTACTCAGAATGGTCATACTGAATGTTTGATAAAGTAAGAATGGTTATACTGAATGTTTGATCAAATCAGAATATTCAAACTCAATGATCGATCATTTCAGAATTGTCAAACTCAGTGTACATTCAAATCAAAATGGTTGGACTCAATGTTTGATTAGCTCAGAATGGTCATACTAAATGTTTGACCAAATCAGAATAGTCAAACTCAATGATCGAACATTTGAGAATTGTCAAACTCTATTTTCATGCAAACCAAAATGGTTGGACTCAATGTTTGATTATCTCAGAATGGTCATACTGAATGTTTGATCAACTCAGAATAGTCAGACTCAATGATCGAACATTTGAGAATTGTCAAACTCTATTTTCATTCAAACCAAAATGGTTGGACTCAATGTTTGATTAACTCAGAATGGTCATACTGAATGTTTGATCAACTCAGAATGGTTATACTAAATGTTTGATCAACTCAGAATAGTCAAACTCAATGATCGAACATTTCAGAATTGTCAAACTCAATTGTCATTCAAACCAATATTGTTGGACTCAATGTTTGATTAACTCAGAATGGTCATACTGAATGTTTGATGAACTCAGAATAGTCAAACTCAATGATCGATCATCTCAGAATTGTCAAAATCAATAATCGATCATTTCAGAATTGTCAAAGTCAGTGTTCATTCAAATCAAAATGGTTGGACTCAATGTTTGATTAGCTCAGAATGGTCATACTAAAAGTTTGACCGAATCAGAATAGTCAAACTCAATGATCGAACATTTCAGAATTGTCAAACTCAATTTTCATTCAAACCAAAACGGTTAGACTCAATGTTTGATTATCTCAGAATGGTCATACTGAATGGTTGATCAACTCAGAATAGTCAAACTCAATGATCGAACATTTCAGAATTGTCAAACTCAATTTTCATTCAAACCAAAATGGTTGGACTCAATGTTTGATTATCTCAGAATGGTCATACTGAATGTTTGATCAACTCAGAATAGTCAAACTCAATGATCTATCATCTCAGAATAGTCAAACTCAATGATCAATCATCTCAGAATTGTCCAACTCAGGGTTCATTAAAATTAAAACGGTTGTACACAATGTTTGAATAGCTCGGAATGGTCATACTAAATGTTTGACCAAATCAGAATAGTGAAACTCAATGACGATCATTTCAGAATTGTCAAACTGAGTTTTCATTCAAATCAAAATGGTTGGACTCAAAGTTTGATTAACTCAGAGTGGTTATATTCCATGTTTGATCAACTCAGAATAGTCAAACTCAATGATCGAACATTTCAGAATAGTCAAACTCAATGATGGATCATCTCAGATTTGTCAAACTCAGTGTTCATTCAAATCAAATTGGTTGGACTCAATGTTTGATTTACTCAGAATGGTCATACTGAATGTTTGATAAAGTAAGAATGGTTATACTGAATGTTTGATCAAATCAGAATATTCAAACTCAATGATCGATCATTTCAGAATTGTCAAAGTCAGTGTACATTCAAATCAAAATGGTTGGACTCAATGTTTGATTAGCTCAGAATGGTCATACTGAATGGTTGATCAACTCAGAATAGTCAGACTCAATGATCGATCATCTCAGAATAGTCAAACTCAATGATCGAACATTTCAGAATTGTCAAACTCAATTTTCATTCAAACCAAAACGGTTGGACTCAATGTTTGATTATCTCAGAATGGTCATACTGAATGGTTGATCAACTCAGAATAGTCAGACTCAATGATCGATCATCTCAGAATAGTCAAACTCAATGATCGAACATTTCAGAATTGTCAAACTCAATTTTCATTCAAACCAAAATGGTTGGACTCAATGTTTGATTAATTCAGAATGGTCATACTGAATGTTTGATCAACTCAGAATAGTCAAACTCAATGATCGAACATTTCAGAATTGTCAAACTCTATTTTCATTCAAACCAAAATGGTTGGACTCAATGTTTGATTAACTCAGAATGGTCATACTGAATGTTTGATCAACTCAGAATGGTTATACTAAATGTTTGATGAACTCAGAATAGTCAAACTCAATGATCGATCATCTCAGAATTGTCAAAATCAATAATCGATCATTTCAGAATTGTCAAAGTCAGTGTTCATTCAAATCAAAATGGTTGGACTCAATGTTTGATTAGCTCAGAATGGTCATACTAAAAGTTTGACCGAATCAGAATAGTCAAACTCAATGATCGAACATTTCAGAATTGTCAAACTCAATTTTCATTCAAACCAAAACGGTTAGACTCAATGTTTGATTATCTCAGAATGGTCATACTGAATGGTTGATCAACTCAGAATAGTCAGACTCAATGATCGATCATCTCAGAATAGTCAAACTCAATGATCGAACATTTCAGAATTGTCAAACTCAATTTTCATTCAAACCAAAATGGTTGGACTCAATGTTTGATTATCTCAGAATGGTCATACTGAATGTTTGATCAACTCAGAATAGTCAAACTCAATGATCTATCATCTCAGAATAGTCAAACTCAATGATCAATCATCTCAGAATTGTCCAACTCAGGGTTCATTAAAATTAAAACGGTTGTACACAATGTTTGAATGGCTCGGAATGGTCATACTAAATGTTTGACCAAATCAGAATAGTGAAACTCAATGACGATCATTTCAGAATTGTCAAACTGAGTTTTCATTCAAATCAAAATGGTTGGACTCAAAGTTTGATTAACTCAGAGTGGTTATATTCCATGTTTGATCAACTCAGAATAGTCAAACTCAATGATCGAACATTTCAGAATAGTCAAACTCAATGATGGATCATCTCAGATTTGTCAAACTCAGTGTTCATTCAAATCAAAATGGTTGGACTCAATGTTTGATTTACTCAGAATGGTCATACTGAATGTTTGATAAAGTAAGAATGGTTATACTGAATGTTTGATCAAATCAGAATATTCAAACTCAATGATCGATCATTTCAGAATTGTCAAAGTCAGTGTACATTCAAATCAAAATGGTTGGACTCAATGTTTGATTAGCTCAGAATGGTCATACTGAATGGTTGATCAACTCAGAATAGTCAGACTCAATGATCGATCATCTCAGAATAGTCAAACTCAATGATCGAACATTTCAGAATTGTCAAACTCAATTTTCATTCAAACCAAAACGGTTGGACTCAATGTTTGATTATCTCAGAATGGTCATACTGAATGGTTGATCAACTCAGAATAGTCAGACTCAATGATCGATCATCTCAGAATAGTCAAACTCAATGATCGAACATTTCAGAATTGTCAAACTCAATTTTCATTCAAACCAAAATGGTTGGACTCAATGTTTGATTAACTCAGAATGGTCATACTGAATGTTTGATCAACTCAGAATAGTCAGACTCAATGATCGATCATCTCAGAATAGTCAAACTCAATGATCGAACATTTCAGAATTGTCAAACTCAATTTTCATTCAAACCAAAATGGTTGGACTCAATGTTTGATTAACTCAGAATGGTCATACTAAATGTTTGACAAAATCAGAATAGTCAAACTCAATGATCGAACATTTCAGAATTGTCAAACTCAATGATGGATCATCTCAGATTTGTCAAACTCAGTGTTCATTCAAATCAAAATGGTTGGACTCAATGTTTGATTAGCTCAGAATAGTCATACTAAATGTTTGACCAAATCAGAATAGTCAAATTAAATGATCGAACATTTCAGAATTGTCAAACTCAATTTTCATTCAAACCAAAATGGTTGGACTCAATGTTTGATTATCTCAGAATGGTCATACTGAATGTTTGATCAACTCAGAATAGTCAAACTCAATGGTCTATCATCTCAGAATAGTCAAACTCAATGATCAATCATCTCAGAATTGTCCAACTCAGGGTTCATTAAAATTAAAACGGTTGTACACAATGTTTGAATAGCTCGGAATGGTCATACTAAATGTTTGACCAAATCAGAATAGTGAAACTCAATGACGATCATTTCAGAATTGTCAAACTGAGTTTTCATTCAAATCAAAATGGTTGGACTCAAAGTTTGATTAACTCAGAGTGGTTATATTCCATGTTTGATCAACTCAGAATAGTCAAACTCAATGATCGAACATTTCAGAATAGTCAAACTCAATGATGGATCATCTCAGATTTGTCAAACTCAGTGTTCATTCAAATCAAAATGGTTGGACTCAATGTTTGATTTACTCAGAATGGTCATACTGAATGTTTGATAAAGTAAGAATGGTTATACTGAATGTTTGATCAAATCAGAATATTCAAACTCAATGATCGATCATTTCAGAATTGTCAAAGTCAGTGTACATTCAAATCAAAATGGTTGGACTCAATGTTTGATTATCTCAGAATGGTCATACTGAATGTTTGATGAACTCAGAATAGTCAAACTCAATGATCGATCATCTCAGAATTGTCAAACTCAATAATCGATCATTTCAGAATTGTCAAAGTCAGTGTACATTCAAATCAATATGGTTGGACTCAATGTTTGATTAGCTCAGAATGGTCATCCTAAAAGTTTGACCGAATCAGAATAGTCAAACTCAATGATCGAACATTTCAGAATTGTCAAACTCAATTTTCATTCAAACCAAAATGGTTGGACTCAATGTTTGATTAACTCAGAATGATCATACTGAATGTTTGATCAACTCAGAATAGTCAGACTCAATGATCGAACATCTCAGAATTGTCAAACTCAATTTTCATTCAAACCAAAATGGTTGGACTCAATGTTTGATTTACTCAGAATGGTCATACTGAATGTTTGATAAAGTAAGAATGGTTATACTGAATGTTTGATCAAATCAGAATATTCAAACTCAATGATCGATCATTTCAGAATTGTCAAACTCAGTGTACATTCAAATCAAAATGGTTGGACTCAATGTTTGATTAGCTCAGAATGGTCATACTAAATGTTTGACCAAATCAGAATAGTCAAACTCAATGATCGAACATTTGAGAATTGTCAAACTCTATTTTCATGCAAACCAAAATGGTTGGACTCAATGTTTGATTATCTCAGAATGGTCATACTGAATGTTTGATCAACTCAGAATAGTCAGACTCAATGATCGAACATTTGAGAATTGTCAAACTCTATTTTCATTCAAACCAAAATGGTTGGACTCAATGTTTGATTAACTCAGAATGGTCATACTGAATGTTTGATCAACTCAGAATGGTTATACTAAATGTTTGATCAACTCAGAATAGTCAAACTCAATGATCGAACATTTCAGAATTGTCAAACTCAATTGTCATTCAAACCAATATTGTTGGACTCAATGTTTGATTAACTCAGAATGGTCATACTGAATGTTTGATGAACTCAGAATAGTCAAACTCAATGATCGATCATCTCAGAATTGTCAAAATCAATAATCGATCATTTCAGAATTGTCAAAGTCAGTGTTCATTCAAATCAAAA
This sequence comes from Alitta virens, assembly GCA_932294295.1. Classification (NCBI taxonomy): domain Eukaryota; kingdom Metazoa; phylum Annelida; class Polychaeta; order Phyllodocida; family Nereididae; genus Alitta; species Alitta virens. The sequence continues at coordinate 17,326,396 of OW028576.1, forward strand.
TGGTTGGACTCAATGTTTGATTAGCTCAGAATGGTCATACTAAAAGTTTGACCGAATCAGAATAGTCAAACTCAATGATCTAACATTTCAGAATTGTCAAACTCAATTTTCATTCAAACCAAAACGGTTGGACTCAATGTTTGATTATCTCAGAATGGTCATACTGAATGGTTGATCAACTCAGAATAGTCAGACTCAATGATCGATCATCTCAGAATAGTCAAACTCAATGATCGAACATTTCAGAATTGTCAAACTCAATTTTCATTCAAACCAAAATGGTTGGACTCAATGTTTGATTAACTCAGAATGGTCATACTAAATGTTTGACAAAATCAGAATAGTCAAACTCAATGATCGAACATTTCAGAATTGTCAAACTCAATTTTCATTCAAACCAAAATGGTTGGACTCAATGTTTGATTAACTCAGAATGGTCATACTGAATGTTTGATGAACTCAGAATAGTCAAACTCAATGATCGATCATCTCAGAATTGTCAAACTCAATAATCGATCATTTCAGAATTGTCAAAGTCAGTGTACATTCAAATCAATATGGTTGGACTCAATGTTTGACTAGCTCAGAATGGTCATACTAAAAGTTTGACCGAATCAGAATAGTCAAACTCAATGATCGAACATTTCAGAATTGTCAAACTCAATTTTCATTCAAACCAAAATGGTTGGACTCAATGTTTGATTAACTCAGAATGATCATACTGAATGTTTGATCAACTCAGAATAGTCAGACTCAATGATCGATCATCTCAGAATTGTCAAACTCAATGATCGATCATCTCAGAATGGTCAAACTCAATAATCGATCATTTCAGAATTGTCAAACTCAATTTTCATTCAAACCAAAATGGTTGGACTCAATGTTTGATTAACTCAGAATGGTCATACTGAATTTTTGATCAACTCAGAATAGTCAGACTCAATGATCGATCATCTCAGAATAGTCAAACTCAATGATCGAACATTTCAGAATTGTCAAACTCAATTTTCATTCAAACCAAAATGGTTGGACTCAATGTTTGATTAACTCAGAATGGTCATACTGAATGTTTGATCAACTCAGAATAGTCAAACTCAATGATCTATCATCTCAGAATAGTCAAACTCAATGATCAATCATTTCAGAATTGTCAAACTCAGGGTTCATTAAAATGAAAACGGTTGGACACAATGTTTGATTAGCTCAGAATGGTCATACTAAATGTTTGACCAAATCAGAATAGTGAAACTCAATGATCGATCATTTCAGAATTGTCAAACTGAGTTTTCATTCAAATCAAAATGGTTGGACTCAAAGTTTGATTAACTCAGAGTGGTTATTTTCCATGTTTGATCAACTCAGAAAAGTCAAACTCAATGATCGATCATCTCAGAATTGCCAAACTCAATAATCGTTCATTTCAGAATTGTCAAAGTCAGTGTACATTCAAATCAAAATGGTTGGACTCAGTGTTTGATTAGCTCAGAATGGTCATACTAAATGTTTGACCAAATCAGAATAGTCAAATTCAATGATTGAACATTTCAGAATTGTCAAACTCAATTTTCATTCAAACCAAAATGGTTGGACTCAATGTTTGATTATCTCAGAATGGTCATACTGAATGTTTGATCAACTCAGAATAGTCAGACTCAATGATCGATCATCTCAGAATAGTCAAACTCAATGATCGAACATTTCAGAATTGTCAAACTCAATTTTCATTCAAACCAAAATGGTTGGACTCAATGTTTGATTAACTCAGAATGGTCATACTGAATGTTTGATCAACTCAGAATAGTCAAACTCAATGATCTATCATCTCAGAATAGTCAAACTCAATGATCAATCATTTCAGAATTGTCAAACTCAGGGTTCATTAAAATGAAAACGGTTGGACACAATGTTTGATTAGCTCAGAATGGTCATACTAAATGTTTGACCAAATCAGAATAGTGAAACTCAATGATCGATCATTTCAGAATTGTCAAACTGAGTTTTCATTCAAATCAAAATGGTTGGACTCAAAGTTTGATTAACTCAGAGTGGTTATATTCCATGTTTGATCAACTCAGAAAAGTCAAACTTAATGATCGATCATTTCAGAATAGTCAAACTCAATGATCGATCATCTCAGATTTGTCAAACTCAGTGTTCATTCAAATCAAAATGTTTGATTTACTCAGAATGGTCAAACTGAATGTTTGATAAACTAAGAATGGTTATACTGAATGTTTGATCAAATCAGAATAGTCAAACTCAATGATCGATCATTTCAGAATTGTCAAACTCAGTGTACATTCAAATCAAAATGGTTGCACTCAATGTTTGATTAGCTCAGAATGGTCATACTAAATGTTTGACCAAATCAGAATAGTCAAACTCAATGATCGAACATTTCAGAATTGTCAAACTCAATTTTCATTCAAACCAAAATGGTTGGACTCAATGTTTGATTAACTCAGAATGATCATACTGAATGTTTGATCAACTCAGAATAGTCAGACTCAATGATCGATCATCTCAGAATTGTCAAACTCAATGATCGATCATTTCAGAATTGTCAAAGTCAGTGTACATTCAAATCAAAATGGTTGGACTCAGTGTTTGATTAGCTCAGAATGGTCATACTAAATGTTTGACCAAATCAGAATAGTCAAATTCAATGATCGAACATTTCAGAATTGTCAAACTCAATTTTCATTCAAACCAAAATGGTTGGACTCAATGTTTGATTATCTCAGAATGGTCATACTGAATGGTTGATCAACTCAGAATAGTCAGACTCAATGATCGATCATCTCAGAATAGTCAAACTCAATGATCGAACATTTCAGAATTGTCAAACTCAATTTTCATTCAATCCAAAATGGTTGGACTCAATGTTTGATTAGCTCAGAATGGTCATACTGAATGTTTGATCAACTCAGAATAGTCAAACTCAATGATCGAACATTTCAGAATTGTCAAACTCAATTTTCATTCAAACCAAAATGGTTGGACTCAATGTTTGATTAACTCAGAATGATCATACTGAATGTTTGATCAACTCAGAATAGTCAGACTCAATGATCGATCATCTCAGAATTGTCAAACTCAATGATCGATCATCTCAGAATTGTCAAACTCAATAATCGATCATTTCAGAATTGTCAAACTCAATTTTCATTCAAACCAAAATGGTTGGACTCAATGTTTGATTAACTCAGAATGGTCATACTGAATGTTTGATCAACTCAGAATAGTCAAACTCAATGATCTATCATCTCAGAATAGTCAAACTCAATGATCAATCATTTCAGAATTGTCAAACTCAGGGTTCATTAAAATGAAAACGGTTGGACACAATGTTTGATTAGCTCAGAATGGTCATACTAAATGTTTGACCAAATCAGAATAGTGAAACTCAATGATCGATCATTTCAGAATTGTCAAACTGAGTTTTCATTCAAATCAAAATGGTTGGACTCAAAGTTTGATTAACTCAGAGTGGTTATTTTCCATGTTTGATCAACTCAGAAAAGTCAAACTCAATGATCGATCATCTGAGAATTGTCAAACTCAATAATCGTTCATTTCAGAATTGTCAAAGTCAGTGTACATTCAAATCAAAATGGTTGGACTCAGTGTTTGATTAGCTCAGAATGGTCATACTAAATGTTTGACCAAATCAGAATAGTCAAATTCAATGATTGAACATTTCAGAATTGTCAAACTCAATTTTCATTCAAACCAAAATGGTTGGACTCAATGTTTGATTATCTCAGAATGGTCATACTGAATGTTTGATCAACTCAGAATAGTCAGACTCAATGATCGATCATCTCAGAATAGTCAAACTCAATGATCGAACATTTCAGAATTGTCAAACTCAATTTTCATTCAAACCAAAATGGTTGGACTCTATGTTTGATTAACTCAGAATGGTCATACTGAATGTTTGATCAACTCAGAATAGTCAAACTCAATGATCTATCATCTCAGAATAGTCAAACTCAATGATCAATCATTTCAGAATTGTCAAACTCAGGGTTCATTAAAATGAAAACGGTTGGACACAATGTTTGATTAGCTCAGAATGGTCATACTAAATGTTTGACCAAATCAGAATAGTGAAACTCAATGATCGATCATTTCAGAATTGTCAAACTGAGTTTTCATTCAAATCAAAATGGTTGGACTCAAAGTTTGATTAACTCAGAGTGGTTATATTCCATGTTTGATCAACTCAGAAAAGTCAAACTTAATGATCGATCATTTCAGAATAGTCAAACTCAATGATCGATCATCTCAGATTTGTCAAACTTAGTGTTCATTCAAATCAAAATGTTTGATTTACTCAGAATGGTCAAACTGAATGTTTGATAAACTAAGAATGGTTATACTGAATGTTTGATCAAATCAGAATAGTCAAACTCAATGATCGATCATTTCAGAATTGTCAAACTCAGTGTACATTCAAATCAAAATGGTTGCACTCAATGTTTGATTAGCTCAGAATGGTCATACTAAATGTTTGACCAAATCAGAATAGTCAAACTCAATGATCGAACATTTCAGAATTGTCAAACTCAATTTTCATTCAAACCAAAATGGTTGGACTCAATGTTTGATTAACTCAGAATGATCATACTGAATGTTTGATCAACTCAGAATAGTCAGACTCAATGATCGATCATCTCAGAATTGTCAAACTCAATGATCGATCATTTCAGAATTGTCAAAGTCAGTGTACATTCAAATCAAAATGGTTGGACTCAGTGTTTGATTAGCTCAGAATGGTCATACTAAATGTTTGACCAAATCAGAATAGTCAAATTCAATGATCGAACATTTCAGAATTGTCAAACTCAATTTTCATTCAAACCAAAATGGTTGGACTCAATGTTTGATTATCTCAGAATGGTCATACTGAATGGTTGATCAACTCAGAATAGTCAGACTCAATGATCGATCATCTCAGAATAGTCAAACTCAATGATCGAACATTTCAGAATTGTCAAACTCAATTTTCATTCAAACCAAAATGGTTGGACTCAATGTTTGATTAGCTCAGAATGGTCATACTGAATGTTTGATCAACTCAGAATAGTCAAACTCAATGATCGAACATTTCAGAATTGTCAAACTCAATTTTCATTCAAACCAAAATGGTTGGACTCAATGTTTGATTAACTCAGAATGGTCATACTAAATGTTTGACAAAATCAGAATAGTCAAACTCAATGATCGAACATTTCAGAATTGTCAAACTCAATTTTCATTCAAACCAAAATGGTTGGACTCAATGTTTGATTAAGTCAGAATGGTCATACAGAATGTTTGATCAACTCAGAATGGTTATACTAAATGTTTGATCAACTCAGAATAGTCAAACTCAATGATCGAACATTTCAGAATTGTCAAACTCAATTGTCATTCAAACCAATATTGTTGGACTCAATGTTTGCTTAACTCAGAATGGTCATACTGAATGTTTGATGAACTCAGAATAGTCAAACTCAATGATCGATCATCTCAGAATTGTCAAACTCAATAATCGATCATTTCAGAATTGTCAAAGTCAGTGTACATTCAAATCAAAATGGTTGGACTCAATGTTTGATTAGCTCAGAATGGTCATACTAAAAGTTTGACCGAATCAGAATAGTCAAACTCAATGATCGAACATTTCAGAATTGTCAAACTCAGTGTTCATTCAAATCAAAATGTTTGATTTACTCAGAATGGTCAAACTGAATGTTTGATAAACTAAGAATGGTTATACTGAATGTTTGATCAAATCAGAATAGTCAAACTCAATGATCGATCATTTCAGAATTGTCAAACTCAGTGTACATTCAAATCAAAATGGTTGTACTCAATGTTTGATTAGCTCAGAATGGTCATACTAAATGTTTGACCAAATCAGAATAGTCAAACTCAATGATCGAACATTTCAGAATTGTCAAACTCAATTTTCATTCAAACCAAAATGGTTGGACTCAATGTTTGATTAACTCAGAATGATCATACTGAATGTTTGATCAACTCAGAATAGTCAGACTCAATGATCGATCATCTCAGAATTGTCAAACTCAATGATCGATCATCTCAGAATTGTCAAACTCAATAATCGATCATTTCAGAATTGTCAAAGTCAGTGTACAATCAAATCAAAATGGTTGGACTCAGTGTTTGATTAGCTCAGAATGGTCATACTAAATGTTTGACCAAATCAGAATAGTCAAATTCAATGATCGAACATTTCAGAATTGTCAAACTCAATTTTCATTCAAACCAAAACGGTTGGACTCAATGTTTGATTATCTCAGAATGGTCATACTGAATGGTTGATCAACTCAGAATAGTCAGACTCAATGATCGATCATCTCAGAATAGTCAAACTCAATGATCGAACATTTCAGAATTGTCAAACTCAATTTTCATTCAAACCAAAATGGTTGGACTCAATGTTTGATTAACTCAGAATGGTCATACTGAATGTTTGATCAACTCAGAATAGTCAGACTCAATGAACGATCATCTCAGAATAGTCAAACTCAATGATCGAACATTTCAGAATTGTCAAACTCAATTTTCATTCAAACCAAAATGGTTGGACTCAATGTTTGATTAACTCAGAATGGTCATACTGAATGTTTGATCAACTCAGAATAGTCAGACTCAATGAACGATCATCTCAGAATTGTCAAACTCAATAATCGATAATTTCAGAATTGTCAAAGTCAGTGTACATTCAAATCAAAATGGTTGGACTCAATGTTTGATTAGCTCAGAATGGTCATACTGAATGTTTGATCAACTCAGAATAGTCAAACTCAATGATCGAACATTTCAGAATTGTCAAACTCAATTTTCATTCAAACCAAAATGGTTGGACTCAATGTTTGATTAAGTCAGAATGGTCATACAGAATGTCTGATCAACTCAGAATGGTCATACTGAATGTTTGATCAACTCAGAATAGTCAGACTCAATGATCGAACATTTGAGAATTGTCAAACTCTATTTTCATTCAAACCAAAATGGTTGGACTCAATGTTTGATTAACTCAGAATGGTCATACTGAATGTTTGATCAACTCAGAATGGTTATACTAAATGTTTGATCAACTCAGAATAGTCAAACTCAATGATCGAACATTTCAGAATTGTCAAACTCAATTTTCATTCAAACCAAAATGGTTGGACTCAATGTTTGATTAACTCAGAATGGTCATACTGAATGTTTGATCAACTCAGAATAGTCAGACTCAATGAACGATCATCTCAGAATTGTCAAACTCAATAATCGATAATTTCAGAATTGTCAAAGTCAGTGTACATTCAAATCAAAATGGTTGGACTCAATGTTTGATTAGCTCAGAATGGTCATACTGAATGTTTGATCAACTCAGAATAGTCAAACTCAATGATCGAACATTTCAGAATTGTCAAACTCAATTTTCATTCAAACCAAAATGGTTGGACTCAATGTTTGATTAACTCAGAATGGTCATACTAAATGTTTGACAAAATCAGAATAGTCAAACTCAATGATCGAACATTTCAGAATTGTCAAACTCAATTTTCATTCAAACCAAAATGGTTGGACTCAATGTTTGATTAAGTCAGAATGGTCATACAGAATGTTTGATCAACTCAGAATGGTTATACTAAATGTTTGATCAACTCAGAATAGTCAAACTCAATGATCGAACATTTCAGAATTGTCAAACTCAATTGTCATTCAAACCAATATTGTTGGACTCAATGTTTGCTTAACTCAGAATGGTCATACTGAATGTTTGATGAACTCAGAATAGTCAAACTCAATGATCGATCATCTCAGAATTGTCAAACTCAATAATCGATCATTTCAGAATTGTCAAAGTTAGTGTACATTCAAATCAAAATGGTTGGACTCAATGTTTGATTAGCTCAGAACGGTCATACTAAAAGTTTGACCGAATCAGAATAGTCAAACTCAATGATCGAACATTTCAGAATTGTCAAACTCAATTTTCATTCAAACCAAAATGGTTGGACTCAATGTTTGATTAACTCAGAATGATCATACTGAATGTTTGATGAACTCAGAATAGTCAGACTCAATGATCGATCATCTCAGAATTGTCAAACTCAATAATCGATCATTTCAGAATTGTCAAAGTCAGTGTACATTCAAATCAAAATGGTTGGACTCAATGTTTGATTAGCTCAGAATGGTCATACTAAATGTTTGACCAAATCAGAATAGTCAAACTCAATGATCGAACATTTCAGAATTGTCAAACTCAATTTTCATTCAAACCAAAATGGTTGGACTCAATGTTCGATTAACTCAGAATGGTCATATTGAATGTTTGATCAACTCAGAATGTTTATGCTAAATGTTTGATCATCTCAGAATTGTCAAACTCAATGATCGAACATTTCAGAATTGTCAAACTCAATTTTCATTCAAACCAAAACGGTTGGACTCAATGTTTGATTAACTCAGAATGGTCATACTGAATGTTTGATCAACTCAGAATAGTCAAACTCAATGATCGAACATTTCAGAATTGTCAAACTCAATTTTCATTCAAACCAAAATGGTTGGACTCAATGTTTGATTAACTCAGAATGGTCATACTAAATGTTTGACAAAATCAGAATAGTCAAACTCAATGATCGAACATTTCAGAATTGTCAAACTCAATTTTCATTCAAACCAAAATGGTTGGACTCAATGTTTGATTAACTCAGAATGGTCATACTGAATGTTTGATGAACTCAGAATAGTCAAACTCAATGATCGATCATCTCAGAATTGTCAAACTCAATAATCGATCATTTCAGAATTGTCAAAGTCAGTGTACATTCAAATCAATATGGTTGGACTCAATGTTTGATTAGCTCAGAATGGTCACACTAAAAGTTTGACCGAATCAGAATAGTCAAACTCAATGATCGAACATTTCAGAATTGTCAAACTCAATTTTCATTCAAATCAAAATGGTTGGACTCAATGTTTGATTAGCTCAGAATGGTCATACTAAATGTTTGACCAAATCAGAATAGTCAAACTCAATGATCGAACATTTGAGAATTGTCAAACTCTATTTTCATGCAAACCAAAATGGTTGGACTCAATGTTTGATTATCTCAGAATGGTCATACTGAATGTTTGATCAACTCAGAATAGTCAGACTCAATGATCGAACATTTGAGAATTGTCAAACTCTATTTTCATTCAAACCAAAATGGTTGGACTCAATGTTTGATTAACTCAGAATGGTCATACTGAATGTTTGATCAACTCAGAATGGTTATACTAAATGTTTGACAAAATCAGAATAGTCAAACTCAATGATCGAACATTTCAGAATTGTCAAACTCAATTTTCATTCAAACCAAAATGGTTGGACTCAATGTTTGATTAACTCAGAATGGTCATACTAAATGTTTGACAAAATCAGAATAGTCAAACTCAATGATCGAACATTTCAGAATTGTCAAACTCAATTTTCATTCAAACCAAAATGGTTGGACTCAATGTTTGATTAAGTCAGAATGGTCATACAGAATGTTTGATCATCTCAGAATTGTCAAACTCAATGATCGAACATTCAGAATTGTCAAACTCAATTTTCATTCAAACCAAAACGGTTGGACTCAATGTTTGATTAACTCAGAATGGTCATACTGAATGTTTGATCAACTCAGAATAGTCAAACTCAATGATCGAACATTTCAGAATTGTCAAACTCAATTTTCATTCAAACCAAAATGGTTGGACTCAATGTTTGATTAACTCAGAATGGTCATACTAAATGTTTGACAAAATCAGAATAGTCAAACTCAATGATCGAACATTTCAGAATTGTCAAACTCAATTTTCATTCAAACCAAAATGGTTGGACTCAATGTTTGATTAACTCAGAATGGTCATACTGAATGTTTGATGAACTCAGAATAGTCAAACTCAATGATCGATCATCTCAGAATTGTCAAACTCAATAATCGATCATTTCAGAATTGTCAAAGTCAGTGTACATTCAAACCAAAATGGTTGGACTCAATGTTTGATTAACTCAGAATGGTCATACTAAATGTTTGACAAAATCAGAATAGTCAAACTCAATGATCGAACATTTCAGAATTGTCAAACTCAATTTTCATTCAAACCAAAATGGTTGGACTCAATGTTTGATTAAGTCAGAATGGTCATACAGAATGTTTGATCAACTCAGAATGGTTATACTAAATGTTTGATCAACTCAGAATAGTCAAACTCAATGATCGGACATTTCAGAATTGTCAAACTCAATTGTCATTCAAACCAATATTGTTGGACTCAATGTTTGATTAACTCAGAATGGTCATACTGAATGTTTGATGAACTCAGAATAGTCAAACTCAATGATCGATCATCTCAGAATTGTCAAACTCAATAATCGATCATTTCAGAATTGTCAAAGTTAGTGTACATTCAAATCAAAATGGTTGGACTCAATGTTTGATTAGCTCAGAACGGTCATACTAAAAGTTTGACCGAATCAGAATAGTCAAACTCAATGATCGAACATTTCAGAATTGTCAAACTCAATTTTCATTCAAACCAAAATGGTTGGACTCAATGTTTGATTAACTCAGAATGATCATACTGAATGTTTGATGAACTCAGAATAGTCAGACTCAATGATCGATCATCTCAGAATTGTCAAACTCAATAATCGATCATTTCAGAATTGTCAAAGTCAGTGTACATTCAAATCAAAATGGTTGGACTCAATGTTTGATTAGCTCAGAATGGTCATACTAAATGTTTGACCAAATCAGAATAGTCAAACTCAATGATCGAACATTTCAGAATTGTCAAACTCAATTTTCATTCAAACCAAAATGGTTGGACTCAATGTTCGATTAACTCAGAATGGTCATACTGAATGTTTGATCAACTCAGAATGTTTATGCTAAATGGTTGATCAACTCAGAATAGTCAGACTCAATGATCGATCATCTCAGAATAGTCAAACTCAATGATCGAACATTTCAGAATTGTCAAACTCAATTTTCATTCAAACCAAAATGGTTGGACTCAATGTTTGATTAGCTCAGAATGGTCATACTGAATGTTTGATCAACTCAGAATAGTCAAACTCAATGATCGAACATTTCAGAATTGTCAAACTCAATTTTCATTCAAACCAAAATGGTTGGACTCAATGTTTGATTAACTCAGAATGGTCATACTAAATGTTTGACAAAATCAGAATAGTCAAACTCAATGATCGAACATTTCAGAATTGTCAAACTCAATTTTCATTCAAACCAAAATGGTTGGACTCAATGTTTGATTAAGTCAGAATGGTCATACAGAATGTTTGATCAACTCAGAATGGTTATACTAAATGTTTGATCAACTCAGAATAGTCAAACTCAATGATCGAACATTTCAGAATTGTCAAACTCAATTGTCATTCAAACCAATATTGTTGGACTCAATGTTTGCTTAACTCAGAATGGTCATACTGAATGTTTGATGAACTCAGAATAGTCAAACTCAATGATCGATCATCTCAGAATTGTCAAACTCAATAATCGATCATTTCAGAATTGTCAAAGTCAGTGTACATTCAAATCAAAATGGTTGGACTCAATGTTTGATTAGCTCAGAATGGTCATACTAAAAGTTTGACCGAATCAGAATAGTCAAACTCAATGATCGAACATTTCAGAATTGTCAAACTCAGTGTTCATTCAAATCAAAATGTTTGATTTACTCAGAATGGTCAAACTGAATGTTTGATAAACTAAGAATGGTTATACTGAATGTTTGATCAAATCAGAATAGTCAAACTCAATGATCGATCATTTCAGAATTGTCAAACTCAGTGTACATTCAAATCAAAATGGTTGTACTCAATGTTTGATTAGCTCAGAATGGTCATACTAAATGTTTGACCAAATCAGAATAGTCAAACTCAATGATCGAACATTTCAGAATTGTCAAACTCAATTTTCATTCAAACCAAAATGGTTGGACTCAATGTTTGATTAACTCAGAATGATCATACTGAATGTTTGATCAACTCAGAATAGTCAGACTCAATGATCGATCATCTCAGAATTGTCAAACTCAATGATCGATCATCTCAGAATTGTCAAACTCAATAATCGATCATTTCAGAATTGTCAAAGTCAGTGTACAATCAAATCAAAATGGTTGGACTCAGTGTTTGATTAGCTCAGAATGGTCATACTAAATGTTTGACCAAATCAGAATAGTCAAATTCAATGATCGAACATTTCAGAATTGTCAAACTCAATTTTCATTCAAACCAAAACGGTTGGACTCAATGTTTGATTATCTCAGAATGGTCATACTGAATGGTTGATCAACTCAGAATAGTCAGACTCAATGATCGATCATCTCAGAATAGTCAAACTCAATGATCGAACATTTCAGAATTGTCAAACTCAATTTTCATTCAAACCAAAATGGTTGGACTCAATGTTTGATTAACTCAGAATGGTCATACTGAATGTTTGATCAACTCAGAATAGTCAGACTCAATGAACGATCATCTCAGAATAGTCAAACTCAATGATCGAACATTTCAGAATTGTCAAACTCAATTTTCATTCAAACCAAAATGGTTGGACTCACTGTTTGATTAACTCAGAATGGTCATACTGAATGTTTGATCAACTCAGAATAGTCAGACTCAATGAACGATCATCTCAGAATTGTCAAACTCAATAATCGATAATTTCAGAATTGTCAAAGTCAGTGTACATTCAAATCAAAATGGTTGGACTCAATGTTTGATTAGCTCAGAATGGTCATACTGAATGTTTGATCAACTCAGAATAGTCGAACTCAATGATCGAACATTTCAGAATTGTCAAACTCAATTTTCATTCAAACCAAAATGGTTGGACTCAATGCTTGATTAAGTCAGAATGGTCATACAGAATGTTTGATCAACTCAGAATGGTCATACTGAATGTTTGATCAACTCAGAATAGTCAGACTCAATGATCGAACATTTGAGAATTGTCAAACTCTATTTTCATTCAAACCAAAATGGTTGGACTCAATGTTTGATTAACTCAGAATGGTCATACTGAATGTTTGATCAACTCAGAATGGTTATACTAAATGTTTGATCAACTCAGAATAGTCAAACTCAATGATCGAACATTTCAGAATTGTCAAACTCAATTTTCATTCAAACCAAAATGGTTGGACTCAATGTTTGATTAACTCAGAATGGTCATACTGAATGTTTGATCAACTCAGAATAGTCAGACTCAATGAACGATCATCTCAGAATTGTCAAACTCAATAATCGATAATTTCAGAATTGTCAAAGTCAGTGTACATTCAAACCAAAATGGTTGGACTCAATGTTTGATTAACTCAGAATGGTCATACTAAATGTTTGACAAAATCAGAATAGTCAAACTCAATGATCGAACATTTCAGAATTGTCAAACTCAATTTTCATTCAAACCAAAATGGTTGGACTCAATGTTTGATTAAGTCAGAATGGTCATACAGAATGTTTGATCAACTCAGAATGGTTATACTAAATGTTTGATCAACTCAGAATAGTCAAACTCAATGATCGAACATTTCAGAATTGTCAAACTCAATTGTCATTCAAACCAATATTGTTGGACTCAATGTTTGCTTAACTCAGAATGGTCATACTGAATGTTTGATGAACTCAGAATAGTCAAACTCAATGATCGATCATCTCAGAATTGTCAAACTCAATAATCGATCATTTCAGAATTGTCAAAGTTAGTGTACATTCAAATCAAAATGGTTGGACTCAATGTTTGATTAGCTCAGAACGGTCATACTAAAAGTTTGACCGAATCAGAATAGTCAAACTCAATGATCGAACATTTCAGAATTGTCAAACTCAATTTTCATTCAAACCAAAATGGTTGGACTCAATGTTTGATTAACTCAGAATGATCATACTGAATGTTTGATGAACTCAGAATAGTCAGACTCAATGATCGATCATCTCAGAATTGTCAAACTCAATAATCGATCATTTCAGAATTGTCAAAGTCAGTGTACATTCAAATCAAAATGGTTGGACTCAATGTTTGATTAGCTCAGAATGGTCATACTAAATGTTTGACCAAATCAGAATAGTCAAACTCAATGATCGAACATTTCAGAATTGTCAAACTCAATTTTCATTCAAACCAAAATGGTTGGACTCAATGTTCGATTAACTCAGAATGGTCATATTGAATGTTTGATCAACTCAGAATGTTTATGCTAAATGTTTGATCATCTCAGAATTGTCAAACTCAATGATCGAACATTTCAGAATTGTCAAACTCAATTTTCATTCAAACCAAAACGGTTGGACTCAATGTTTGATTAACTCAGAATGGTCATACTGAATGTTTGATCAACTCAGAATAGTCAAACTCAATGATCGAACATTTCAGAATTGTCAAACTCAATTTTCATTCAAACCAAAATGGTTGGACTCAATGTTTGATTAACTCAGAATGGTCATACTAAATGTTTGACAAAATCAGAATAGTCAAACTCAATGATCGAACATTTCAGAATTGTCAAACTCAATTTTCATTCAAACCAAAATGGTTGGACTCAATGTTTGATTAACTCAGAATGGTCATACTGAATGTTTGATGAACTCAGAATAGTCAAACTCAATGATCGATCATCTCAGAATTGTCAAACTCAATAATCGATCATTTCAGAATTGTCAAAGTCAGTGTACATTCAAATCAATATGGTTGGACTCAATGTTTGATTAGCTCAGAATGGTCACACTAAAAGTTTGACCGAATCAGAATAGTCAAACTCAATGATCGAACATTTCAGAATTGTCAAACTCAATTTTCATTCAAATCAAAATGGTTGGACTCAATGTTTGATTAGCTCAGAATGGTCATACTAAATGTTTGACCAAATCAGAATAGTCAAACTCAATGATCGAACATTTGAGAATTGTCAAACTCTATTTTCATGCAAACCAAAATGGTTGGACTCAATGTTTGATTATCTCAGAATGGTCATACTGAATGTTTGATCAACTCAGAATAGTCAGACTCAATGATCGAACATTTGAGAATTGTCAAACTCTATTTTCATTCAAACCAAAATGGTTGGACTCAATGTTTGATTAACTCAGAATGGTCATACTGAATGTTTGATCAACTCAGAATGGTTATACTAAATGTTTGACAAAATCAGAATAGTCAAACTCAATGATCGAACATTTCAGAATTGTCAAACTCAATTTTCATTCAAACCAAAATGGTTGGACTCAATGTTTGATTAACTCAGAATGGTCATACTAAATGTTTGACAAAATCAGAATAGTCAAACTCAATGATCGAACATTTCAGAATTGTCAAACTCAATTTTCATTCAAACCAAAATGGTTGGACTCAATGTTTGATTAAGTCAGAATGGTCATACAGAATGTTTGATCAACTCAGAATGGTCAAACTCAATGATCGAACATTTCAGAATTGTCAAACTCAATTGTCATTCAAACCAATATTGTTGGACTCAATGTTTGCTTAACTCAGAATGGTCATACTGAATGTTTGATGAACTCAGAATAGTCAAACTCAATGATCGATCATCTCAGAATTGTCAAACTCAATAATCGATCATTTCAGAATTGTCAAAGTTAGTGTACATTCAAATCAAAATGGTTGGACTCAATGTTTGATTAGCTCAGAACGGTCATACTAAAAGTTTGACCGAATCAGAATAGTCAAACTCAATGATCGAACATTTCAGAATTGTCAAACTCAATTTTCATTCAAACCAAAATGGTTGGACTCAATGTTTGATTAACTCAGAATGATCATACTGAATGTTTGATGAACTCAGAATAGTCAGACTCAATGATCGATCATCTCAGAATTGTCAAACTCAATAATCGATCATTTCAGAATTGTCAAAGTCAGTGTACATTCAAATCAAAATGGTTGGACTCAATGTTTGATTAGCTCAGAATGGTCATACTAAATGTTTGACCAAATCAGAATAGTCAAACTCAATGATCGAACATTTCAGAATTGTCAAACTCAATTTTCATTCAAACCAAAATGGTTGGACTCAATGTTCGATTAACTCAGAATGGTCATACTGAATGTTTGATCAACTCAGAATGTTTATGCTAAATGTTTGATCATCTCAGAATTGTCAAACTCAATGATCGAACATTCAGAATTGTCAAACTCAATTTTCATTCAAACCAAAACGGTTGGACTCAATGTTTGATTAACTCAGAATGGTCATACTGAATGTTTGATCAACTCAGAATAGTCAAACTCAATGATCGAACATTTCAGAATTGTCAAACTCAATTTTCATTCAAACCAAAATGGTTGGACTCAATGTTTGATTAACTCAGAATGGTCATACTAAATGTTTGACAAAATCAGAATAGTCAAACTCAATGATCGAACATTTCAGAATTGTCAAACTCAATTTTCATTCAAACCAAAATGGTTGGACTCAATGTTTGATTAAGTCAGAATGGTCATACAGAATGTTTGATCAACTCAGAATGGTTATACTAAATGTTTGATCAACTCAGAATAGTCAAACTCAATGATCGGACATTTCAGAATTGTCAAACTCAATTGTCATTCAAACCAATATTGTTGGACTCAATGTTTGCTTAACTCAGAATGGTCATACTGAATGTTTGATGAACTCAGAATAGTCAAACTCAATGATCGATCATCTCAGAATTGTCAAACTCAATAATCGATCATTTCAGAATTGTCAAAGTTAGTGTACATTCAAATCAAAATGGTTGGACTCAATGTTTGATTAGCTCAGAACGGTCATACTAAAAGTTTGACCGAATCAGAATAGTCAAACTCAATGATCGAACATTTCAGAATTGTCAAACTCAATTTTCATTCAAACCAAAATGGTTGGACTCAATGTTTGATTAACTCAGAATGATCATACTCAATGTTCGATTAACTCAGAATGGTCATACTGAATGTTTGATCAACTCAGAATGTTTATGCTAAATGTTTGATCATCTCAGAATTGTCAAACTCAATGATCGAACATTTCAGAATTGTCAAACTCAATTTTCATTCAAACCAAAACGGTTGGACTCAATGTTTGATTAACTCAGAATGGTCATACTGAATGTTTGATCAACTCAGAATAGTCAAACTCAATGATCGAACATTTCAGAATTGTCAAACTCAATTTTCATTCAAACCAAAATGGTTGGACTCAATGTTTGATTAACTCAGAATGGTCATACTAAATGTTTGACAAAATCAGAATAGTCAAACTCAATGATCGAACATTTCAGAATTGTCAAACTCAATTTTCATTCAAACCAAAATGGTTGGATTCAATGTTTGATTAACTCAGAATGGTCATACTGAATGTTTGATGAACTCAGAATAGTCAAACTCAATGATCGATCACCTCAGAATTGTCAAACTCAATAATCGATCATTTCAGAATTGTCAAAGTCAGTGTACATTCAAATCAATATGGTTGGACTCAATGTTTGATTAGCTCAGAATGGTCATACTAAAAGTTTGACCGAATCAGAATAGTCAAACTCAATGATCGAACATTTCAGAATTGTCAAACTCAATTTTCATTCAAACCAAAATGGTTGGACTCAATGTTTGATTAACTCAGAATGATCATACTGAATGTTTGATCAACTCAGAATAGTCAGACTCAATGATCGAACATCTCAGAATTGTCAAACTGAATTTTCATTCAAACCAAAATGGTTGGACTCAATGTTTGATTTACTCAGAATGGTCATACTGAATGTTTGATAAAGTAAGAATGGTTATACTGAATGTTTGATCAAATCAGAATATTCAAACTCAATGATCGATCATTTCAGAATTGTCAAACTCAGTGTACATTCAAATCAAAATGGTTGGACTCAATGTTTGATTAGCTCAGAATGGTCATACTAAATGTTTGACCAAATCAGAATAGTCAAACTCAATGATCGAACATTTGAGAATTGTCAAACTCTATTTTCATGCAAACCAAAATGGTTGGACTCAATGTTTGATTATCTCAGAATGGTCATACTGAATGTTTGATCAACTCAGAATAGTCAGACTCAATGATCGAACATTTGAGAATTGTCAAACTCTATTTTCATTCAAACCAAAATGGTTGGACTCAATGTTTGATTAACTCAGAATGGTCATACTGAATGTTTGATCAACTCAGAATGGTTATAATAAATGTTTGATCAACTCAGAATAGTCAAACTCAATGATCGAACATTTCAGAATTGTCAAACTCAATTGTCATTCAAACCAATATTGTTGGACTCAATGTTTGATTAACTCAGAATGGTCATACTGAATGTTTGATGAACTCAGAATAGTCAAACTCAATGATCGATCATCTCAGAATTGTCAAAATCAATAATCGATCATTTCAGAATTGTCAAAGTCAGTGTTCATTCAAATCAAAATGGTTGGACTCAATGTTTGATTAGCTCAGAATGGTCATACTAAAAGTTTGACCGAATCAGAATAGTCAAACTCAATGATCGAACATTTCAGAATTGTCAAACTCAATTTTCATTCAAACCAAAACGGTTGGACTCAATGTTTGATTATCTCAGAATGGTCATACTGAATGGTTGATCAACTCAGAATAGTCAGACTCAATGATCGATCATCTCAGAATAGTCAAACTCAATGATCGAACATTTCAGAATTGTCAAACTCAATTTTCATTCAAACCAAAATGGTTGGACTCAATGTTTGCTTAACTCAGAATGGTCATACTAAATGTTTGACAAAATCAGAATAGTCAAACTCAATGATCGAACATTTCAGAATTGTCAAACTCAATTTTCATTCAAACCAAAATGGTTGGACTCAATGTTTGATTAACTCAGAATGATCATACTGAATGTTTGATGAACTCAGAATAGTCAAACTCAATGATCGATCATCTCAGAATTGTCAAACTCAATGATCGATCATCTCAGAATTGTCAAACTCAATAATCGATCATTTCAGAATTGTCAAAGTCAGTGTTCATTCAAATCAAAATGGTTGGACTCAGTGTTTGATTAGCTCAGAATGGTCATACTAAAAGTTTGACCAAATCAGAATAATCAAACTCAATGATCGAACATTTCAGAATTGTCAAACTCAATTTTCATTCAAACCAAAATGGTTGGACTCAATGTTTGATTAACTCAGAATGGTCATACTGAATGTTTGATCAACTCAGAATAGTCAGACTCAATGATCGATCATCTCAGAATTGTCAAACTCAATAATCGATAATTTCAGAATTGTCAAAGTCAGTGTACATTCAAATCAAAATGGTTGGACTCAATATTTGATTAGCTCAGAATGGTCATACTGAATGTTTGATCAACTCAGAATAGTCAAACTCAATGATCGAACATTTCAGAATTGTCAAACTCAATTTTCATTCAAACCAAAATGGTTGGACTCAATGTTTGATTAACTCAGAATGGTCATACTAAATGTTTGACCAAATCAGAATAGTCAAACTCAATGATCGATCATCTCAGATTTGTCAAACTCAATAATCGATCATTTCAGAATTGTCAAAGTCAGTGTACATTCAAATCAAAATGGTTGGACTCAATGTTTGATTAGCTCAGAATGGTCATACTAAATGCTTGACCAAATCAGAGTAGTCAAACTCAATGATCGAACATTTCAGAATTGTCAAACTCAATTTTCATTCAAACCAATATGGTTGGACTCAATGTTTGATTAACTCAGAATGGTCATACTGAATGTTTGATCAACTCAGAATGGTTTTACTAAATGTTTGATCAACTCAGAATAGTCAAACTCAATGATCGAACATTTCAGAATTGTCAAACTCAATTGTCATTCAAACCAATATTGTTGGACTCAATGTTTCATTAACTCAGAATGGTCATACTGAATGCTTGATGAACTCAGAATAGTCAAACTCAATGATCGATCATCTCAGAATTGTCAAACTCAATAATCGATCATTTCAGAATCGTCAAAGTCAGTGTACATTCAAATCAAAATGGTTGGACTCAATGTTTGATTAGCTCAGGATGGTCATACTAAAAGTTTGACCGAATCAGAATAGTCAAACTCAATGATCGAACATTTCAGAATTGTCAAACTCAATTTTCATTCAAACCAAAATGGTTGGACTCAATGTTTGATTAACTCAGAATGATCATACTGAATGTTTGATCAACTCAGAATAGTCAGACTCAATGATCAATCATCTCAGAATTGTCAAACTCAATGATCGATCATCTCAGAATTGTCAAACTCAATAATCGATCATTTCAGAATTGTCAAACTCTATTTTCATTCAAACCAAAATGGTTGGACACAATGTTTGATTAACTCAGAATGGTCATACTGAATGTTTGATCAACTCAGAATGGTTATACTAAATGTTTGACAAAATCAGAATAGTCAAACTCAATGATCGAACATTTCAGAATTGTCAAACTCAATTTTCATTCAAACCAAAATGGTTGGACTCAATGTTTGATTAACTCAGAATGGTCATACTAAATGTTTGACAAAATCAGAATAGTCAAACTCAATGATCGAACATTTCAGAATTGTCAAACTCAATTTTCATTCAAACCAAAATGGTTGGACTCAATGTTTGATTAAGTCAGAATGGTCATACAGAATGTTTGATCAACTCAGAATGGTCAAACTCAATGATCGAACATTTCAGAATTGTCAAACTCAATTGTCATTCAAACCAATATTGTTGGACTCAATGTTTGCTTAACTCAGAATGGTCATACTGAATGTTTGATGAACTCAGAATAGTCAAACTCAATGATCGATCATCTCAGAATTGTCAAACTCAATAATCGATCATTTCAGAATTGTCAAAGTTAGTGTACATTCAAATCAAAATGGTTGGACTCAATGTTTGATTAGCTCAGAACGGTCATACTAAAAGTTTGACCGAATCAGAATAGTCAAACTCAATGATCGAACATTTCAGAATTGTCAAACTCAATTTTCATTCAAACCAAAATGGTTGGACTCAATGTTTGATTAACTCAGAATGATCATACTGAATGTTTGATGAACTCAGAATAGTCAGACTCAATGATCGATCATCTCAGAATTGTCAAACTCAATAATCGATCATTTCAGAATTGTCAAAGTCAGTGTACATTCAAATCAAAATGGTTGGACTCAATGTTTGATTAGCTCAGAATGGTCATACTAAATGTTTGACCAAATCAGAATAGTCAAACTCAATGATCGAACATTTCAGAATTGTCAAACTCAATTTTCATTCAAACCAAAATGGTTGGACTCAATGTTCGATTAACTCAGAATGGTCATACTGAATGTTTGATCAACTCAGAATGTTTATGCTAAATGTTTGATCATCTCAGAATTGTCAAACTCAATGATCGAACATTTCAGAATTGTCAAACTCAATTTTCATTCAAACCAAAACGGTTGGACTCAATGTTTGATTAACTCAGAATGGTCAAACTGAATGTTTGATCAACTCAGAATAGTCAAACTCAATGATCGAACATTTCAGAATTGTCAAACTCAATTTTCATTCAAACCAAAATGGTTGGACTCAATGTTTGATTAACTCAGAATGGTCATACTAAATGTTTGACAAAATCAGAATAGTCAAACTCAATGATCGAACATTTCAGAATTGTCAAACTCAATTTTCATTCAAACCAAAATGGTTGGACTCAATGTTTGATTAACTCAGAATGGTCATACTGAATGTTTGATGAACTCAGAATAGTCAAACTCAATGATCGATCATCTCAGAATTGTCAAACTCAATAATCGATCATTTCAGAATTGTCAAAGTCAGTGTACATTCAAACCAAAATGGTTGGACTCAATGTTTGATTAACTCAGAATGGTCATACTAAATGTTTGACAAAATCAGAATAGTCAAACTCAATGATCGAACATTTCAGAATTGTCAAACTTAATTTTCATTCAAACCAAAATGGTTGGACTCAATGTTTGATTAAGTCAGAATGGTCATACAGAATGTTTGATCAACTCAGAATGGTTATACTAAATGTTTGATCAACTCAGAATAGTCAAACTCAATGATCGAACATTTCAGAATTGTCAAACTCAATTGTCATTCAAACCAATATTGTTGGACTCAATGTTTGCTTAACTCAGAATGGTCATACTGAATGTTTGATGAACTCAGAATAGTCAAACTCAATGATCGATCATCTCAGAATTGTCAAACTCAATAATCGATCATTTCAGAATTGTCAAAGTTAGTGTACATTCAAATCAAAATGGTTGGACTCAATGTTTGATTAGCTCAGAACGGTCATACTAAAAGTTTGACCGAATCAGAATAGTCAAACTCAATGATCGAACATTTCAGAATTGTCAAACTCAATTTTCATTCAAACCAAAATGGTTGGACTCAATGTTTGATTAACTCAGAATGATCATACTGAATGTTTGATGAACTCAGAATAGTCAGACTCAATGATCGATCATCTCAGAATTGTCAAACTCAATAATCGATCATTTCAGAATTGTCAAAGTCAGTGTACATTCAAATCAAAATGGTTGGACTCAATGTTTGATTAGCTCAGAATGGTCATACTAAATGTTTGACCAAATCAGAATAGTCAAACTCAATGATCGAACATTTCAGAATTGTCAAACTCAATTTTCATTCAAACCAAAATGGTTGGACTCAATGTTCGATTAACTTAGAATGGTCATACTGAATGTTTGATCAACTCAGAATGTTTATGCTAAATGTTTGATCATCTCAGAATTGTCAAACTCAATGATCGAACATTTCAGAATTGTCAAACTCAATTTTCATTCAAACCAAAACGGTTGGACTCAATGTTTGATTAACTCAGAATGGTCATACTGAATGTTTGATCAACTCAGAATAGTCAAACTCAATGATCGAACATTTCAGAATTGTCAAACTCAATTTTCATTCAAACCAAAATGGTTGGACTCAATGTTTGATTAACTCAGAATGGTCATACTAAATGTTTGACAAAATCAGAATAGTCAAACTCAATGATCGAACATTTCAGAATTGTCAAACTCAATTTTCATTCAAACCAAAATGGTTGGACTCAATGTTTGATTAACTCAGAATGGTCATACTGAATGTTTGATGAACTCAGAATAGTCAAACTCAATGATCGATCATCTCAGAATTGTCAAACTCAATAATCGATCATTTCAGAATTGTCAAAGTCAGTGTACATTCAAATCAATATGGTTGGACTCAATGTTTGATTAGCTCAGAATGGTCATACTAAAAGTTTGACCGAATCAGAATAGTCAAACTCAATGATCGAACATTTCAGAATTGTCAAACTCAATTTTCATTCAAACCAAAATGGTTGGACTCAATGTTTGATTAACCCAGAATGATCATACTGAATGTTTGATCAACTCAGAATAGTCAGACTCAATGATCGAACATCTCAGAATTGTCAAACTCAATTTTCATTCAAACCAAAATGGTTGGACTCAATGTTTGATTTACTCAGAATGGTCATACTGAATGTTTGATAAAGTAAGAATGGTTATACTGAATGTTTGATCAAATCAGAATATTCAAACTCAATGATCGATCATTTCAGAATTGTCAAACTCAGTGTACATTCAAATCAAAATGGTTGGACTCAATGTTTGATTAGCTCAGAATGGTCATACTAAATGTTTGACCAAATCAGAATAGTCAAACTCAATGATCGAACATTTGAGAATTGTCAAACTCTATTTTCATGCAAACCAAAATGGTTGGACTCAATGTTTGATTATCTCAGAATGGTCATACTGAATGGTTGATCAACTCAGAATAGTCAGACTCAATGATCGATCATCTCAGAATAGTCAAACTCAATGATCGAACATTTCAGAATTGTCAAACTCAATTTTCATTCAAACCAAAATGGTTGGACTCAATGTTTGCTTAACTCAGAATGGTCATACTAAATGTTTAACAAAATCAGAATAGTCAAACTCAATGATCGAACATTTCAGAATTGTCAAACTCAATTTTCATTCAAACCAAAATGGTTGGACTCAATGTTTGATTAACTCAGAATGATCATACTGAATGTTTGATGAACTCAGAATAGTCAAACTCAATGATCGATCATCTCAGAATTGTCAAACTCAATGATCGATCATCTCAGAATTGTCAAACTCAATAATCGATCATTTCAGAATTGTCAAAGTCAGTGTTCATTCAAATCAAAATGGTTGGACTCAGTGTTTGATTAGCTCAGAATGGTCATACTAAAAGTTTGACCAAATCAGAATAATCAAACTCAATGATCGAACATTTCAGAATTGTCAAACTCAATTTTCATTCAAACCAAAATGGTTGGACTCAATGTTTGATTAACTCAGAATGGTCATACTGAATGTTTGATCAACTCAGAATAGTCAGACTCAATGATCGATCATCTCAGAATTGTCAAACTCAATAATCGATAATTTCAGAATTGTCAAAGTCAGTGTACATTCAAATCAAAATGGTTGGACTCAATATTTGATTAGCTCAGAATGGTCATACTGAATGTTTGATCAACTCAGAATAGTCAAACTCAATGATCGAACATTTCAGAATTGTCAAACTCAATTTTCATTCAAACCAAAATGGTTGGACTCAATGTTTGATTAACTCAGAATGGTCATACTAAATGTTTGACCAAATCAGAATAGTCAAACTCAATGATCGATCATCTCAGATTTGTCAAACTCAATAATCGATCATTTCAGAATTGTCAAAGTCAGTGTACATTCAAATCAAAATGGTTGGACTCAATGTTTGATTAGCTCAGAATGGTCATACTAAATGCTTGACCAAATCAGAGTAGTCAAACTCAATGATCGAACATTTCAGAATTGTCAAACTCAATTTTCATTCAAACCAATATGGTTGGACTCAATGTTTGATTAACTCAGAATGGTCATACTGAATGTTTGATCAACTCAGAATGGTTTTACTAAATGTTTGATCAACTCAGAATAGTCAAACTCAATGATCGAACATTTCAGAATTGTCAAACTCAATTGTCATTCAAACCAATATTGTTGGACTCAATGTTTCATTAACTCAGAATGGTCATACTGAATGCTTGATGAACTCAGAATAGTCAAACTCAATGATCGATCATCTCAGAATTGTCAAACTCAATAATCGATCATTTCAGAATCGTCAAAGTCAGTGTACATTCAAATCAAAATGGTTGGACTAAATGTTTGATTAGCTCAGGATGGTCATACTAAAAGTTTGACCGAATCAGAATAGTCAAACTCAATGATCGAACATTTCAGAATTGTCAAACTCAATTTTCATTCAAACCAAAATGGTTGGACTCAATGTTTGATTAACTCAGAATGATCATACTGAATGTTTGATCAACTCAGAATAGTCAGACTCAATGATCAATCATCTCAGAATTGTCAAACTCAATGATCGATCATCTCAGAATTGTCAAACTCAATAATCGATCATTTCAGAATTGTCAAACTCTATTTTCATTCAAACCAAAATGGTTGGACACAATGTTTGATTAACTCAGAATGGTCATACTGAATGTTTGATCAACTCAGAATGGTTATACTAAATGTTTGACAAAATCAGAATAGTCAAACTCAATGATCGAACATTTCAGAATTGTCAAACTCAATTTTCATTCAAACCAAAATGGTTGGACTCAATGTTTGATTAACTCAGAATGGTCATACTAAATGTTTGACAAAATCAGAATAGTCAAACTCAATGATCGAACATTTCAGAATTGTCAAACTCAATTTTCATTCAAACCAAAATGGTTGGACTCAATGTTTGATTAAGTCAGAATGGTCATACAGAATGTTTGATCAACTCAGAATGGTCAAACTCAATGATCGAACATTTCAGAATTGTCAAACTCAATTGTCATTCAAACCAATATTGTTGGACTCAATGTTTGCTTAACTCAGAATGGTCATACTGAATGTTTGATGAACTCAGAATAGTCAAACTCAATGATCGATCATCTCAGAATTGTCAAACTCAATAATCGATCATTTCAGAATTGTCAAAGTTAGTGTACATTCAAATCAAAATGGTTGGACTCAATGTTTGATTAGCTCAGAACGGTCATACTAAAAGTTTGACCGAATCAGAATAGTCAAACTCAATGATCGAACATTTCAGAATTGTCAAACTCAATTTTCATTCAAACCAAAATGGTTGGACTCAATGTTTGATTAACTCAGAATGATCATACTGAATGTTTGATGAACTCAGAATAGTCAGACTCAATGATCGATCATCTCAGAATTGTCAAACTCAATAATCGATCATTTCAGAATTGTCAAAGTCAGTGTACATTCAAATCAAAATGGTTGGACTCAATGTTTGATTAGCTCAGAATGGTCATACTAAATGTTTGACCAAATCAGAATAGTCAAACTCAATGATCGAACATTTCAGAATTGTCAAACTCAATTTTCATTCAAACCAAAATGGTTGGACTCAATGTTCGATTAACTCAGAATGGTCATACTGAATGTTTGATCAACTCAGAATGTTTATGCTAAATGTTTGATCATCTCAGAATTGTCAAACTCAATGATCGAACATTTCAGAATTGTCAAACTCAATTTTCATTCAAACCAAAACGGTTGGACTCAATGTTTGATTAACTCAGAATGGTCAAACTGAATGTTTGATCAACTCAGAATAGTCAAACTCAATGATCGAACATTTCAGAATTGTCAAACTCAATTTTCATTCAAACCAAAATGGTTGGACTCAATGTTTGATTAACTCAGAATGGTCATACTAAATGTTTGACAAAATCAGAATAGTCAAACTCAATGATCGAACATTTCAGAATTGTCAAACTCAATTTTCATTCAAACCAAAATGGTTGGACTCAATGTTTGATTAACTCAGAATGGTCATACTGAATGTTTGATGAACTCAGAATAGTCAAACTCAATGATCGATCATCTCAGAATTGTCAAACTCAATAATCGATCATTTCAGAATTGTCAAAGTCAGTGTACATTCAAACCAAAATGGTTGGACTCAATGTTTGATTAACTCAGAATGGTCATACTAAATGTTTGACAAAATCAGAATAGTCAAACTCAATGATCGAACATTTCAGAATTGTCAAACTCAATTTTCATTCAAACCAAAATGGTTGGACTCAATGTTTGATTAAGTCAGAATGGTCATACAGAATGTTTGATCAACTCAGAATGGTTATACTAAATGTTTGATCAACTCAGAATAGTCAAACTCAATGATCGAACATTTCAGAATTGTCAAACTCAATTGTCATTCAAACCAATATTGTTGGACTCAATGTTTGCTTAACTCAGAATGGTCATACTGAATGTTTGATGAACTCAGAATAGTCAAACTCAATGATCGATCATCTCAGAATTGTCAAACTCAATAATCGATCATTTCAGAATTGTCAAAGTTAGTGTACATTCAAATCAAAATGGTTGGACTCAATGTTTGATTAGCTCAGAACGGTCATACTAAAAGTTTGACCGAATCAGAATAGTCAAACTCAATGATCGAACATTTCAGAATTGTCAAACTCAATTTTCATTCAAACCAAAATGGTTGGACTCAATGTTTGATTAACTCAGAATGATCATACTGAATGTTTGATGAACTCAGAATAGTCAGACTCAATGATCGATCATCTCAGAATTGTCAAACTCAATAATCGATCATTTCAGAATTGTCAAAGTCAGTGTACATTCAAATCAAAATGATTGGACTCAATGTTTGATTAGCTCAGAATGGTCATACTAAATGTTTGACCAAATCAGAATAGTCAAACTCAATGATCGAACATTTCAGAATTGTCAAACTCAATTTTCATTCAAACCAAAATGGTTGGACTCAATGTTCGATTAACTTAGAATGGTCATACTGAATGTTTGATCAACTCAGAATGTTTATGCTAAATGTTTGATCATCTCAGAATTGTCAAACTCAATGATCGAACATTTCAGAATTGTCAAACTCAATTTTCATTCAAACCAAAACGGTTGGACTCAATGTTTGATTAACTCAGAATGGTCATACTGAATGTTTGATCAACTCAGAATAGTCAAACTCAATGATCGAACATTTCAGAATTGTCAAACTCAATTTTCATTCAAACCAAAATGGTTGGACTCAATGTTTGATTAACTCAGAATGGTCATACTAAATGTTTGACAAAATCAGAATAGTCAAACTCAATGATCGAACATTTCAGAATTGTCAAACTCAATTTTCATTCAAACCAAAATGGTTGGACTCAATGTTTGATTAACTCAGAATGGTCATACTGAATGTTTGATGAACTCAGAATAGTCAAACTCAATGATCGATCATCTCAGAATTGTCAAACTCAATAATCGATCATTTCAGAATTGTCAAAGTCAGTGTACATTCAAATCAATATGGTTGGACTCAATGTTTGATTAGCTCAGAATGGTCATACTAAAAGTTTGACCGAATCAGAATAGTCAAACTCAATGATCGAACATTTCAGAATTGTCAAACTCAATTTTCATTCAAACCAAAATGGTTGGACTCAATGTTTGATTAACTCAGAATGATCATACTGAATGTTTGATCAACTCAGAATAGTCAGACTCAATGATCGAACATCTCAGAATTGTCAAACTCAATTTTCATTCAAACCAAAATGGTTGGACTCAATGTTTGATTTACTCAGAATGGTCATACTGAATGTTTGATAAAGTAAGAACGGTTATACTGAATGTTTGATCAAATCAGAATATTCAAACTCAATGATCGATCATTTCAGAATTGTCAAACTCAGTGTACATTCAAATCAAAATGGTTGGACTCAATGTTTGATTAGCTCAGAATGGTCATACTAAATGTTTGACCAAATCAGAATAGTCAAACTCAATGATCGAACATTTGAGAATTGTCAAACTCTATTTTCATGCAAACCAAAATGGTTGGACTCAATGTTTGATTATCTCAGAATGGTCATACTGAATGTTTGATCAACTCAGAATAGTCAGACTCAATGATCGAACATTTGAGAATTGTCAAACTCTATTTTCATTCAAACCAAAATGGTTGGACTCAATGTTTGATTAACTCAGAATGGTCATACTGAATGTTTGATCAACTCAGAATGGTTATACTAAATGTTTGATCAACTCAGAATAGTCAAACTCAATGATCGAACATTTCAGAATTGTCAAACTCAATTGTCATTCAAACCAATATTGTTGGACTCAATGTTTGATTAACTCAGAATGGTCATACTGAATGTTTGATGAACTCAGAATAGTCAAACTCAATGATCGATCATCTCAGAATTGTCAAAATCAATAATCGATCATTTCAGAATTGTCAAAGTCAGTGTTCATTCAAATCAAAATGGTTGGACTCAATGTTTGATTAGCTCAGAATGGTCATACTAAAAGTTTGACCGAATCAGAATAGTCAAACTCAATGATCGAACATTTCAGAATTGTCAAACTCAATTTTCATTCAAACCAAAACGGTTGGACTCAATGTTTGATTATCTCAGAATGGTCATACTGAATGGTTGATCAACTCAGAATAGTCAGACTCAATGATCGATCATCTCAGAATAGTCAAACTCAATGATCGAACATTTCAGAATTGTCAAACTCAATTTTCATTCAAACCAAAATGGTTGGACTCAATGTTTGATTAACTCAGAATGGTCATACTAAATGTTTGACAAAATCAGAATAGTCAAACTCAATGATCGAACATTTCAGAATTGTCAAACTCAATTTTCATTCAAACCAAAATGGTTGGACTCAATGTTTGATTAACTCAGAATGATCATACTGAATGTTTGATGAACTCAGAATAGTCAAACTCAATGATCGATCATCTCAGAATTGTCAAACTCAATGATCGATCATCTCAGAATTGTCAAACTCAATAATCGATCATTTCAGAATTGTCAAAGTCAGTGTACATTCAAATCAAAATGGTTGGACTCAGTGTTTGATTAGCTCAGAATGGTCATACTAAAAGTTTGACCAAATCAGAATAATCAAACTCAATGATCGAACATTTCAGAATTGTCAAACTCAATTTTCATTCAAACCAAAATGGTTGGACTCAATGTTTGATTAACTCAGAATGGTCATACTGAATGTTTGATCAACTCAGAATAGTCAGACTCAATGATCGATCATCTCAGAATTGTCAAACTCAATAATCGATAATTTCAGAATTGTCAAAGTCAGTGTACATTCAAATCAAAATGGTTGGACTCAATATTTGATTAGCTCAGAATGGTCATACTGAATGTTTGATCAACTCAGAATAGTCAAACTCAATGATCGAACATTTCAGAATTGTCAAACTCAATTTTCATTCAAACCAAAATGGTTGGACTCAATGTTTGATTAACTCAGAATGGTCATACTAAATGTTTGACCAAATCAGAATAGTCAAACTCAATGATCGATCATCTCAGATTTGTCAAACTCAATAATCGATCATTTCAGAATTGTCAAAGTCAGTGTACATTCAAATCAAAATGGTTGGACTCAATGTTTGATTAGCTCAGAATGGTCATACTAAATGCTTGACCAAATCAGAGTAGTCAAACTCAATGATCGAACATTTCAGAATTGTCAAACTCAATTTTCATTCAAACCAATATGGTTGGACTCAATGTTTGATTAACTCAGAATGGTTTTACTAAATGTTTGATCAACTCAGAATAGTCAAACTCAATGATCGAACATTTCAGAATTGTCAAACTCAATTGTCATTCAAACCAATATTGTTGGACTCAATGTTTCATTAACTCAGAATGGTCATACTGAATGCTTGATGAACTCAGAATAGTCAAACTCAATGATCGATCATCTCAGAATTGTCAAACTCAATAATCGATCATTTCAGAATCGTCAAAGTCAGTGTACATTCAAATCAAAATGGTTGGACTCAATGTTTGATTAGCTCAGGATGGTCATACTAAAAGTTTGACCGAATCAGAATAGTCAAACTCAATGATCGAACATTTCAGAATTGTCAAACTCAATTTTCATTCAAACCAAAATGGTTGGACTCAATGTTTGATTAACTCAGAATGATCATACTGAATGTTTGATCAACTCAGAATAGTCAGACTCAATGATCAATCATCTCAGAATTGTCAAACTCAATGATCGATCATCTCAGAATTGTCAAACTCAATAATCGATCATTTCAGAATCGTCAAAGTCAGTGTACATTCAAATCAAAATGGTTGGACTCAATGTTTGATTAGCTCAGAATGGTCATACTAAAAGTTTGACCGAATCAGAATAGTCAAACTCAATGATCGAACATTTCAGAATTGTCAAACTCAATTTTCATTCAAACCAAAATGGTTGGACTCAATGTTTGATTAACTCAGAATGATCATACTGAATGTTTGATCAACTCAGAATAGTCAGACTCAATGATCGATCATCTCAGAATTGTCAAACTCAATGATCGATCATCTCAGAATTGTCAAACTCAATAATTGATCATTTCAGAATTGTCAAAGTCAGTGTACATTCAAATGAAAATGGTTGGACTCAGTGTTTGATTAGCTCAGAATGGTCATACTAAAAGTTTGACCAAATCAGAATAGTCAAATTCAATGATCGAACATTTCAGAATTGTCAAACTCAATTTTCATTCAAACCAAAACGGTTGGACTCAATGTTTAATTATCTCAGAATGGTCATACTGAATGGTTGATCAACTCAGAATAGTCAGACTCAATGATCGATCATCTCAGAATAGTCAAACTCAATGATCGAACATTTCAGAATTGTCAAACTCAATTTTCATTCAAACCAAAATGGTTGGACTCAATGTTTGATTAACTCAGAATGGTCATACTGAATGTTTGATCAACTCAGAATAGTCAGACTCAATGATCGATCATCTCAGAATTGTCAAACTCAATAATCGATAATTTCAGAATTGTCAAAGTCAGTGTACATTCAAATCAAAATGGTTGGACTCAATGTTTGATTAGCTCAGAATGGTCATACTGAATGTTTGATCAACTCAGTATTGTCAAACTCAATGATCGAACATTTCAGAATTGTCAAACTCAATTTTCATTCAAACCAAAATGGTTGGACTCAATGTTTGATTAACTCAGAATGATCATACTGAATGTTTGACCAACTCAGAATAGTCAGACTCAATGATCGATCATCTCAGAATTGTCAAACTCAATGATCGATCATCTCAGAATTGTCAAACTCAATAATCGATCATTTCAGAATTGTCAAAGTCAGTGTACATTCAAATCAAAATGGTTGGACTCAGTGTTTGATTGGCTCAGAATGGTCATACTAAAAGTTTGACCAAATCAGAATAGTCAAATTCAATGATCGAACATTTCAGAATTGTCAAACTCAATTTTCATTCAAACCAAAACGGTTGGACTCAATGTTTGATTATCTCAGAATGGTCATACTGAATGGTTGATCAACTCAGAATAGTCAGACTCAATGATCGATCATCTCAGAATAGTCAAACTCAATGATCGAACATTTCAGAATTGTCAAACTCAATTTTCATTCAAACCAAAATGGTTGGACTCAATGTTTGATTAACTCAGAATGGTCATACTGAATGTTTGATCAACTCAGAATAGTCAGACTCAATGATCTATCATCTCAGAATTGTCAAACTCAATAATCGATAATTTCAGAATTGTCAAAGTCAGTGTACATTCAAATCAAAATGGTTGGACTCAATGTTTGATTAGCTCAGAATGGTCATACTGAATGTTTGATCAACTCAGAATAGTCAAACTCAATGATCGAACATTTCAGAATTGTCAAACTCAATTTTCATTCAAACCAAAATGGTTGGACTCAATGTTTGATTAACTCAGAATGGTCATACTAAATGTTTGACAAAATCAGAATAGACAAACTCAATGATCGAACATTTCAGAATTGTCAAACTCAATTTTCATTCAAACCAAAATGGTTGGACTCAATGTTTGATTAACTCAGAATGGTCATACTGAATGTTTGATCAACTCAGAATGGTTGTACTAAATGTTTGATCAACTCAGAATCGTCAAACTCAATGATCGAACACTTCAGAATTGTCAAACTCAATTGTCATTCAAACCAATATTGTTGGACTCAATGTTTGATTAACTCAGAATGGTCATACTGAATGTTTGATGAACTCAGAATAGTCAAACTCAATGATCGATCATCTCAGAATTGTCAAACTCAATAATCGATCATTTCAGAATTGTCAAAGTCAGTGTACATTCAAATCAAAATGGTTGGACTCAATGTTTGATTAGCTCAGAATGGTCATACTAAAAGTTTGACCGAATCAGAATAGTCAAACTCAATGATCGAACATTTCAGAATTGTCAAACTCAATTTTCATTCAAACCAAAATGGTTGGACTCAATGTTTGATTAACTCAGAATGATCATACTGAATGTTTGATCAACTCAGAATAGTCAGACTCAATGATCGATCATCTCAGAATTGTCAAACTCAATGATCGATCATCTCAGAATTGTCAAACTCAATAATCGATCATTTCAGAATTGTCAAAGTCAGTGTACATTCAAATCAAAATGGTTGGACTCAGTGTTTGATTAGCTCAGAATGGTCATACTAAATGTTTGACCAAATCAGAATAGTCAAATTCAATGATGGAACATTTCAGAATTGTCAAACTCAATTTTCATTCAAACCAAAATGGTTGGACTCAATGTTTGATTATCTCAGAATGGTCATACTGAATGTTTGATCAACTCAGAATAGTCAGACTCAATGATCGATCATCTCAGAATAGTCAAACTCAATGATCGAACATTTCAGAATTGTCAAACTCAATTTTCATTCAAACCAAAATGGTTGGACTCAATGTTTGATTAACTCAGAATGATCATACTGAATGTTTGATCAACTCAGAATAGTCAGACTCAATGATCGATCATCTCAGAATTGTCAAACTCAATGATCGATCATCTCAGAATTGTCAAACTGAATAATCGATCATTTCAGAATTGTCAAAGTCAGTGTACATTCAAATCAAAATGGTTTGACTCAGTGTTTGATTAGCTCAGAATGGTCATACTAAATGTTTGACCAAATCAGAATAGTCAAATTCAATGATCGAACATTTCAGAATTGTCAAACTCAATTTTCATTCAAACCAAAATGGTTGGACTCAATGTTTGATTATCTCAGAATGGTCATACTGAATGTTTGATCAACTCAGAATAGTCAGACTCAATGATCGATCATCTCAGAAAAGTCAAACTCAATGATCGAACATTTCAGAATTGTCAAACTCAATTTTCATTCAAACCAAAATGGTTGGACTCAATGCTTGATTAACTCAGAATGGTCATACTGAATGTTTGATCAACTCAGAATAGTCAAACTAAATGATCTATCATCTCAGAATAGTCAAACTCAATGATCAATCATTTCAGAATTGTCAAACTCAGGGTTCATTAAAATGAAAACGGTTGGACACAATGTTTGATTAGCTCAGAATGGTCATACTAAATGTTTGACCAAATCAGAATAGTGAAACTCAATGATCGATCATTTCAGAATTGTCAAACTGAGTTTTCATTCAAATCAAAATGGTTGGACTCAAAGTTTGATTCACTCAGAGTGGTTATATTCCATGTTTGATCAACTCAGAAAAGTCAAACTCAATGATCGAACATTTCAGAATTGTCAAACTCAATTTTCATTCAAACCAAAATGGTTGGACTCAATGTTTGATTAACTCAGAATGGTCATACTGAATGTTTGATCAACTCAGAATAGTCAGACTCAATGATCGATCATCTCAGAATTGTCAAACTCAATAATCGATAATTTCAGAATTGTCAAAGTCAGTGTACATTCAAATCAAAATGGTTGGACTCAATGTTTGATTAGCTCAGAATGGTCATACTGAATGTTTGATCAACTCAGTATTGTCAAACTCAATGATCGAACATTTCAGAATTGTCAAACTCAATTTTCATTCAAACCAAAATGGTTGGACTCAATGTTTGATTAACTCAGAATGATCATACTGAATGTTTGACCAACTCAGAATAGTCAGACTCAATGATCGATCATCTCAGAATTGTCAAACTCAATGATCGATCATCTCAGAATTGTCAAACTCAATAATCGATCATTTCAGAATTGTCAAAGTCAGTGTACATTCAAATCAAAATGGTTGGACTCAGTGTTTGATTGGCTCAGAATGGTCATACTAAAAGTTTGACCAAATCAGAATAGTCAAATTCAATGATCGAACATTTCAGAATTGTCAAACTCAATTTTCATTCAAACCAAAACGGTTGGACTCAATGTTTGATTATCTCAGAATGGTCATACTGAATGGTTGATCAACTCAGAATAGTCAGACTCAATGATCGATCATCTCAGAATAGTCAAACTCAATGATCGAACATTTCAGAATTGTCAAACTCAATTTTCATTCAAACCAAAATGGTTGGACTCAATGTTTGATTAACTCAGAATGGTCATACTGAATGTTTGATCAACTCAGAATAGTCAGACTCAATGATCTATCATCTCAGAATTGTCAAACTCAATAATCGATAATTTCAGAATTGTCAAAGTCAGTGTACATTCAAATCAAAATGGTTGGACTCAATGTTTGATTAGCTCAGAATGGTCATACTGAATGTTTGATCAACTCAGAATAGTCAAACTCAATGATCGAACATTTCAGAATTGTCAAACTCAATTTTCATTCAAACCAAAATGGTTGGACTCAATGTTTGATTAACTCAGAATGGTCATACTAAATGTTTGACAAAATCAGAATAGACAAACTCAATGATCGAACATTTCAGAATTGTCAAACTCAATTTTCATTCAAACCAAAATGGTTGGACTCAATGTTTGATTAACTCAGAATGGTCATACTGAATGTTTGATCAACTCAGAATGGTTGTACTAAATGTTTGATCAACTCAGAATCGTCAAACTCAATGATCGAACACTTCAGAATTGTCAAACTCAATTGTCATTCAAACCAATATTGTTGGACTCAATGTTTGATTAACTCAGAATGGTCATACTGAATGTTTGATGAACTCAGAATAGTCAAACTCAATGATCGATCATCTCAGAATTGTCAAACTCAATAATCGATCATTTCAGAATTGTCAAAGTCAGTGTACATTCAAATCAAAATGGTTGGACTCAATGTTTGATTAGCTCAGAATGGTCATACTAAAAGTTTGACCGAATCAGAATAGTCAAACTCAATGATCGAACATTTCAGAATTGTCAAACTCAATTTTCATTCAAACCAAAATGGTTGGACTCAATGTTTGATTAACTCAGAATGATCATACTGAATGTTTGATCAACTCAGAATAGTCAGACTCAATGATCGATCATCTCAGAATTGTCAAACTCAATGATCGATCATCTCAGAATTGTCAAACTCAATAATCGATCATTTCAGAATTGTCAAAGTCAGTGTACATTCAAATCAAAATGGTTGGACTCAGTGTTTGATTAGCTCAGAATGGTCATACTAAATGTTTGACCAAATCAGAATAGTCAAATTCAATGATGGAACATTTCAGAATTGTCAAACTCAATTTTCATTCAAACCAAAATGGTTGGACTCAATGTTTGATTATCTCAGAATGGTCATACTGAATGTTTGATCAACTCAGAATAGTCAGACTCAATGATCGATCATCTCAGAATAGTCAAACTCAATGATCGAACATTTCAGAATTGTCAAACTCAATTTTCATTCAAACCAAAATGGTTGGACTCAATGTTTGATTAACTCAGAATGATCATACTGAATGTTTGATCAACTCAGAATAGTCAGACTCAATGATCGATCATCTCAGAATTGTCAAACTCAATGATCGATCATCTCAGAATTGTCAAACTGAATAATCGATCATTTCAGAATTGTCAAAGTCAGTGTACATTCAAATCAAAATGGTTTGACTCAGTGTTTGATTAGCTCAGAATGGTCATACTAAATGTTTGACCAAATCAGAATAGTCAAATTCAATGATCGAACATTTCAGAATTGTCAAACTCAATTTTCATTCAAACCAAAATGGTTGGACTCAATGTTTGATTATCTCAGAATGGTCATACTGAATGTTTGATCAACTCAGAATAGTCAGACTCAATGATCGATCATCTCAGAAAAGTCAAACTCAATGATCGAACATTTCAGAATTGTCAAACTCAATTTTCATTCAAACCAAAATGGTTGGACTCAATGCTTGATTAACTCAGAATGGTCATACTGAATGTTTGATCAACTCAGAATAGTCAAACTAAATGATCTATCATCTCAGAATAGTCAAACTCAATGATCAATCATTTCAGAATTGTCAAACTCAGGGTTCATTAAAATGAAAACGGTTGGACACAATGTTTGATTAGCTCAGAATGGTCATACTAAATGTTTGACCAAATCAGAATAGTGAAACTCAATGATCGATCATTTCAGAATTGTCAAACTGAGTTTTCATTCAAATCAAAATGGTTGGACTCAAAGTTTGATTAACTCAGAGTGGTTATATTCCATGTTTGATCAACTCAGAAAAGTCAAACTCAATGATCGAACATTTCAGAATTGTCAAACTCAATTTTCATTCAAACCAAAATGGTTGGACTCAATGTTTGATTAACTCAGAATGGTCATACTGAATGTTTGATCAACTCAGAATAGTCAGACTCAATGATCGAACATTTCAGAATTGTCAAACTCAATTTTCATTCAAAGCAAAATGGTTGGACTCAATGTTTGATCAACTCAGAATAGGCAAACTCAATGATCTATCATCTCAGAATAGTCAAACTCAATGATCGATCATTTCAGAATTGTCCAACTTGGTGTTCATTAAAATCAAAATGGTTGGACTCAATGTTTTATTCGCTTAGAATGATCATACTAAATGTTTGACCAAATCAGAATAGTGAAACTCAATGATCGATCATTTCAGAATTGTCAAACTCAGTTTCCATTCAAATCAAAATGGTTGGACTCAAAGTTTGATTAACTCAGAGTGGTTATATTCCATGTTTGATCAACTCAGAAAAGTCGGACTCAATGATCGATCATCTCAGAATTGTCAAACTCAATGATCGAACATTTCAGAATTGTCAAACTTAATTTTCATTTAAAGCAAAATGGTTGGACTCAATGTTTGATTAACTCAGAATGGTCATACTAAATGTTTGACCAAATCAGAATAGTCAAACTCAATGATCGAACATTTCAGAATTGTCAAACTCAATTTTCATTCAAACCAAAATGGTTGGACTCAATGTTTGAGTAACTCAGAATGGTCATACTGAATGTTTGATCAACTCAACATAGTCAAACTCAATGATCGATCATCTCAGAATTGTCAAACTCAATAATCGATCATTTCAGAATTGTCAAAGTCAGTGTACATTCAAATCAAAATGGTTGGACTCAGTGTTTGATTAGCTCAGAATGGTCATACTAAATGTTTGACCAAATCAGAATTGTCAAACTCAATTTTCATTCAAACCAAAATGGTTGGACTCAATGTTTGATTATCTCAGAATGGTCATACTGAATGTTTGATCAACTCAGAATAGTCAAACTCAATGATCTATCATCTCAGAATAGTCAAACTCAATGATCAATCATCTCAGAATTGTCAAACTCAGGGTTCATTAAAATCAAAACGGTTGGACACAATGTTTGATTAGCTTAGAATGGTCATACTAAATGTTTGACCAAATCAGAATAGTGAAACTCAATGACGATCATTTCAGAATTGTCAAACTGAGTTTTCATTCAAATCAAAATGGTTGGACTCAAAGTTTGATTAACTCAGAGTGGTTATATTCCATGTTTGATCAACTCAGAAAAGTCAAACTCAATGATCGATCATTTCAGAATAGTCAAACTCAATGATGGATCATCTCAGATTTGTCAAACTCAGTGTTCATTCAAATCAAAATGGTTGGACTCAATGTTTGATTAGCTCAGAATAGTCATACTAAATGTTTGACCAAATCAGAATAGTCAAATTCAATGATCGAACATTTCAGAATTGTCAAACTCAATTGTCATTCAAACCAAAATGGTTGGACTCAATGTTTGATTAACTCAGAATGGTCATACTGAATGTTTGATGAACTCAGAATAGTCAAACTCAATGATCGATCATCTCAGAATTGTCAAACTCAATAATCGATCATTTCAGAATTGTCGAAGTCAGTGTACATTCAAATCAAAATGGTTGGATTCAATGTTTGATTAGCTCAGAATGGTCATACTAAAAGTTTGACCGAATCAGAATAGTCAAACTCAATGATCGAACATTTCAGAATTGTCAAACTCAATTTTCATTCAAACCAAAATGGTTGGACTCAATGTTTGATTATCTCAGAATGGTCATACTGAATGTTTGATCAACTCAGAATAGTCAGACTCAATGATCGATCATCTCAGAATAGTCAAACTCAATGATCGAACATTTCAGAATTGTCAAACTCAATTTTCATTCAAACCAAAATGGTTGGACTCAATGTTTGATTAACTCAGAATGGTCATACTGAATATTTGATCCACTCAGAATAGTCAAACTCAATGATCTATCATCTCAGAATAGTCAAACTCAATGATCAATCATTTCAGAATTGTCAAACTCAGGGTTCATTAAAATGAAAACGGTTGGACACAATGTTTGATTAGCTCAGAATGGTCATACTAAATGTTTGACCAAATCAGAATAGTGAAACTCAATGATCGATCATTTCAGAATTGTCAAACTGAGTTTTCATTCAAATCAAAATGGTTGGACTCAAAGTTTGATTAACTCAGAGTGGTTATATTCCATGTTTGATCAACTCAGAAAAGTCAAACTCAATAATCGATCATTTCAGAATAGTCAAACTCAATGATGGATCATCTCAGATTTGTCAAACTCAGTGTTCATTCAAATCAAAATGTTTGATTTACTCAGAATGGTCAAACTGAATGTTTGATAAACTAAGAATGGTTATACTGAATGTTTGATCAAATCAGAATAGTCAAACTCAATGATCGATCATTTCAGAATTGTCAAACTCAGTGTACATTCAAATCAAAATGGTTGTACTCAATGTTTGATTAGCTCAGAATGGTCATACTAAATGTTTGACCAAATCAGAATAGTCAAACTCAATGATCGAACATTTCAGAATTGTCAAACTCAATGATGGATCATCTCAGATTTGTCAAACTCAGTGTTCATTCAAATCAAAATGGTTGGACTCAATGTTTGATTTACTCAGAATGGTCATACTGAATGTTTGATAAAGTAAGAATGGTTATACTGAATGTTTGATCAAATCAGAATAGTCAAACTCAATGATCGATCATTTCAGAATTGTCAAACTCAGTGTACATTCAAATCAAAATGGTTGGACTCAATGTTTGATTAGCTCAGAATGGTCATACTAAAAGTTTGACCGAATCAGAATAGTCAAACTCAATGATCGAACATTTCAGAATTGTCAAACTCAATTTTCATTCAAACCAAAATGGTTGGACTCAATGTTTGATTAACTCAGAATGATCATACTGAATGTTTGATCAACTCAGAATAGTCAGACTCAATGATCGATCATCTCAGAATTGTCAAACTCAATGATCGATCATCTCAGAATTGTCAAACTCAATAATCGATCATTTCAGAATTGTCAAAGTCA
The DNA here is from genome assembly GCA_932294295.1 of Alitta virens. Lineage (NCBI taxonomy): Eukaryota > Metazoa > Annelida > Polychaeta > Phyllodocida > Nereididae > Alitta > Alitta virens. The sequence continues at coordinate 17,367,198 of OW028576.1, forward strand.
GTGTACATTCAAATCAAAATGGTTGGACTCAGTGTTTGATTAGCTCAGAATGGTCATACTAAATGTTTGACCAAATCAGAATAGTCAAATTCAATGATGGAACATTTCAGAATTGTCAAACTCAATTTTCATTCAAACCAAAATAGTTGGACTCAATGTTTGATTATCTCAGAATGGTCATACTGAATGTTTGATCAACTCAGAATAGTCAGACTCAATGATCGATCATCTCAGAATAGTCAAACTCAATTTTCATTCAAACCAAAATGGTTGGACTCAATGTTTGATTAACTCAGAATGGTCATACTGAATATTTGATCCACTCAGAATAGTCAAACTCAATGATCTATCATCTCAGAATAGTCAAACTCAATGATCAATCATTTCAGAATTGTCAAACTCAGGGTTCATTAAAATGAAAACGGTTGGACACAATGTTTGATTAGCTCAGAATGGTCATACTAAATGTTTGACCAAATCAGAATAGTGAAACTCAATGATCGATCATTTCAGAATTGTCAAACTGAGTTTTCATTCAAATCAAAATGGTTGGACTCAAAGTTTGATTAACTCAGAGTGGTTATATTCCATGTTTGATCAACTCAGAAAAGTCAAACTCAATGATCGATCATTTCAGAATAGTCAAACTCAATGATGGATCATCTCAGATTTGTCAAACTCAGTGTTCATTCAAATCAAAATGTTTGATTTACTCAGAATGGTCAAACTGAATGTTTGATAAACTAAGAATGGTTATACTGAATGTTTGATCAAATCAGAATAGTCAAACTCAATGATCGATCATTTCAGAATTGTCAAACTCAGTGTACATTCAGATCAAAATGGTTGTACTCAATGTTTGATTAGCTCAGAATGGTCATACTAAATGTTTGACCAAATCAGAATAGTCAAATTCAATGATCGAACATTTCAGAATTGTCAAACTCAATTTTCATTCAAACCAAAATGGTTGGACTCAATGTTTGATTATCTCAGAATGGTCATACTGAATGGTTGATCAACTCAGAATAGTCAGACTCAATGATCGATCATCTCAGAATAGTCAAACTCAATGATCGAACATTTCAGAATTGTCAAACTCAATTTTCATTCAAACCAAAATGGTTGGACTCAATGTTTGATTAACTCAGAATGGTCATACTGAATGTTTGATCAACTCAGAATAGTCAGACTCAATGATCTATCATCTCAGAATTGTCAAACTCAATAATCGATAATTTCAGAATTGTCAAAGTCAGTGTACATTCAAATCAAAATGGTTGGACTCAATGTTTGATTAGCTCAGAATGGTCATACTGAATGTTTGATCAACTCAGAATAGTCAAACTCAATGATCGAACATTTCAGAATTGTCAAACTCAATTTTCATTCAAACCAAAATGGTTGGACTCAATGTTTGATTAACTCAGAATGGTCATACTAAATGTTTGACAAAATCAGAATAGACAAACTCAATGATCGAACATTTCAGAATTGTCAAACTCAATTTTCATTCAAACCAAAATGGTTGGACTCAATGTTTGATTAACTCAGAATGGTCATACTGAATGTTTGATCAACTCAGAATGGTTATACTAAATGTTTGATCAACTCAGAATCGTCAAACTCAATGATCGAACACTTCAGAATTGTCAAACTCAATTGTCATTCAAACCAATATTGTTGGACTCAATGTTTGATTAACTCAGAATGGTCATACTGAATGTTTGATGAACTCAGAATAGTCAAACTCAATGATCGATCATCTCAGAATTGTCAAACTCAATAATCGATCATTTCAGAATTGTCAAAGTCAGTGTACATTCAAATCAAAATGGTTGGACTCAATGTTTGATTAGCTCAGAATGGTCATACTAAAAGTTTGACCGAATCAGAATAGTCAAACTCAATGATCGAACATTTCAGAATTGTCAAACTCAATTTTCATTCAAACCAAAATGGTTGGACTCAATGTTTGATTAACTCAGAATGATCATACTGAATGTTTGATCAACTCAGAATAGTCAGACTCAATGATCGATCATCTCAGAATTGTCAAACTCAATGATCGATCATCTCAGAATTGTCAAACTGAATAATCGATCATTTCAGAATTGTCAAAGTCAGTGTACATTCAAATCAAAATGGTTTGACTCAGTGTTTGATTAGCTCAGAATGGTCATACTAAATGTTTGACCAAATCAGAATAGTCAAATTCAATGATCGAACATTTCAGAATTGTCAAACTCAATTTTCATTCAAACCAAAATGGTTGGACTCAATGTTTGATTATCTCAGAATGGTCATACTGAATGTTTGATCAACTCAGAATAGTCAGACTCAATGATCGATCATCTCAGAATAGTCAAACTCAATGATCGAACATTTCAGAATTGTCAAACTCAATTTTCATTCAAACCAAAATGGTTGGACTCAATGCTTGATTAACTCAGAATGGTCATACTGAATGTTTGATCAACTCAGAATAGTCAAACTAAATGATCTATCATCTCAGAATAGTCAAACTCAATGATCAATCATTTCAGAATTGTCAAACTCAGGGTTCATTAAAATGAAAACGGTTGGACACAATGTTTGATTAGCTCAGAATGGTCATACTAAATGTTTGACCAAATCAGAATAGTGAAACTCAATGATCGATCATTTCAGAATTGTCAAACTGAGTTTTCATTCAAATCAAAATGGTTGGACTCAAAGTTTGATTAACTCAGAGTGGTTATATTCCATGTTTGATCAACTCAGAAAAGCCAAACTCAATGATCGAACATTTCAGAATTGTCAAACTCAATTTTCATTCAAACCAAAATGGTTGGACTCAATGTTTGATTAACTCAGAATGGTCATACTGAATGTTTGATCAACTCAGAATAGTCAGACTCAATGATCGAACATTTCAGAATTGTCAAACTCAATTTTCATTCAAAGCAAAATGGTTGGACTCAATGTTTGATCAACTCAGAATAGTCAAACTCAATGATCTATCATCTCAGAATAGTCAAACTCAATGATCGATCATTTCAGAATTGTCCAACTTGGTGTTCATTAAAATCAAAATGGTTGGACTCAATGTTTTATTCGCTTAGAATGATCATACTAAATGTTTGACCAAATCAGAATAGTGAAACTCAATGATCGATCATTTCAGAATTGTCAAACTCAGTTTCCATTCAAATCAAAATGGTTGGACTCAAAGTTTGATTAACTCAGAGTGGTTATATTCCATGTTTGATCAACTCAGAAAAGTCGGACTCAATGATCGATCATCTCAGAATTGTCAAACTCAATGATCGAACATTTCAGAATTGTCAAACTTAATTTTCATTTAAAGCAAAATGGTTGGACTCAATGTTTGATTAACTCAGAGTGGTTATATTCCATGTTTGATCAACTCAGAAAAGTCGGACTCAATGATCGATCATCTCAGAATTGTCAAACTCAATAATCGATCATTTCAGAATTGTCAAAGTCAGTGTACATTCAAATCAAAATGGTTGGACTCAGTGTTTGATTAGCTCAGAATGGTCATACTAAATGTTTGACCAAATCAGAATTGTCAAACTCAATTTTCATTCAAACCAAAATGGTTGGACTCAATGTTTGATTATCTCAGAATGGTCATACTGAATGTTTGATCAACTCAGAATAGTCAAACTCAATGATCTATCATCTCAGAATAGTCAAACTCAATGATCAATCATCTCAGAATTGTCAAACTCAGGGTTCATTAAAATCAAAACGGTTGGACACAATGTTTGATTAGCTTAGAATGGTCATACTAAATGTTTGACCAAATCAGAATAGTGAAACTCAATGACGATCATTTCAGAATTGTCAAACTGAGTTTTCATTCAAATCAAAATGGTTGGACTCAAAGTTTGATTAACTCAGAGTGGTTATATTCCATGTTTGATCAACTCAGAAAAGTCAAACTCAATGATCGATCATTTCAGAATAGTCAAACTCAATGATGGATCATCTCAGATTTGTCAAACTCAGTGTTCATTCAAATCAAAATGGTTGGACTCAATGTTTGATTAGCTCAGAATAGTCATACTAAATGTTTGACCAAATCAGAATAGTCAAATTCAATGATCGAACATTTCAGAATTGTCAAACTCAATAGTCATTCAAACCAAAATGGTTGGACTCAATGTTTGATTAACTCAGAATGGTCATACTGAATGTTTGATGAACTCAGAATAGTCAAACTCAATGATCGATCATCTCAGAATTGTCAAACTCAATAATCGATCATTTCAGAATTGTCGAAGTCAGTGTACATTCAAATCAAAATGGTTGGATTCAATGTTTGATTAGCTCAGAATGGTCATACTAAAAGTTTGACCGAATCAGAATAGTCAAACTCAATGATCGAACATTTCAGAATTGTCAAACTCAATTTTCATTCAAACCAAAATGGTTGGACTCAATGTTTGATTATCTCAGAATGGTCATACTGAATGTTTGATCAACTCAGAATAGTCAGACTCAATGATCGATCATCTCAGAATAGTCAAACTCAATGATCGAACATTTCAGAATTGTCAAACTCAATTTTCATTCAAACCAAAATGGTTGGACTCAATGTTTGATTAACTCAGAATGGTCATACTGAATATTTGATCCACTCAGAATAGTCAAACTCAATGATCAATCATCTCAGAATTGTCAAACTCAATAATCGATCATTTCAGAATTGTCAAAGTCAGTGTACATTCAAATCAAAATGGTTTGACTCAGTGTTTGATTAGCTCAGAATGGTCATACTAAATGTTTGACCAAATCAGAATAGTCAAATTCAATGATCGAACATTTCAGAATTGTCAAACTCAATTTTCATTCAAACCAAAACGGTTGGACTCAATGTTTGATTATCTCAGAATGGTCATACTGAATGGTTGATCAACTCAGAATAGTCAGACTCAATGATCGATCATCTCAGAATAGTCAAACTCAATGATCGAACATTTCAGAATTGTCAAACTCAATTTTCATTAAACCAAAATGGTTGGACTCAATGTTTGATTAACTCAGAATGGTCATACTGAATGTTTGATCAACTCAGAATAGTCAGACTCAATGAACGATCATCTCAGAATTGTCAAACTCAATAATCGATAATTTCAGAATTGTCAAAGTCAGTGTACATTCAAATCAAAATGGTTGGACTCAATGTTTGATTAGCTCAGAATGGTCATACTGAATGTTTGATCAACTCTGAATAGTCAAACTCAATGATCGAACATTTCAGAATTGTCAAACTCTATTTTCTTTCAAACCAAAATGGTTGGACTCAATGTTTGATTAACTCAGAATGGTCATACTAAATGTTTGACAAAATCAGAATAGTCAAACTCAATGATCGAACATTTCAGAATTGTCAAACTCAATTTTCATTCAAACCAAAATGGTTGGACTCAATGTTTGATTAACTCAGAATGGTCATACTGAATGTTTGATCAACTCAGAATAGTCAGACTCAATGATCGAACATTTCAGAATTGTCAAACTCAATTTTCATTCAAAGCAAAATGGTTGGACTCAATGTTTGATCAACTCAGAATAGTCAAACTCAATGATCTATCATCTCAGAATAGTCAAACTCAATGATCGATCATTTCAGAATTGTCCAACTTGGTGTTCATTAAAATCAAAATGGTTGGACTCAATGTTTGTTTCGCTTAGAATGATCATACTAAATGTTTGACCAAATCAGAATAGTGAAACTCAATGATCGATCATTTCAGAATTGTCAAACTCAGTTTCCATTCAAATCAAAATGGTTGGACTCAAAGTTTGATTAACTCAGAGTGGTTATATTCCATGTTTGATCAACTCAGAAAAGTCGGACTCAATGATCGATCATCTCAGAATTGTCAAACTCAATGATCGAACATTTCAGAATTGTCAAACTTAATTTTCATTTAAAGCAAAATGGTTGGACTCAATGTTTGATTAACTCAGAATGGTCATACTAAATGTTTGACCAAATCAGAATAGTCAAACTCAATGATCGAACATTTCAGAATTGTCAAACTCAATTTTCATTCAAACCAAAATGGTTGGACTCAATGTTTGAGTAACTCAGAATGGTCATACTGAATGTTTGATCAAATCAGAATAGTCAAACTCAATGATCGATCATTTCAGAATTGTCAAACTCAGTGTACATTCAAATCAAAATGGTTGGACTCAATGTTTGATTAGCTCAGAATGGTCATACTAAAAGTTTGACCGAATCAGAATAGTCAAACTCAATGATCGAACATTTCAGAATTGTCAAACTCAATTTTCATTCAAACCAAAATGGTTGGACTCAATGTTTGATTAACTCAGAATGATCATACTGAATGTTTGATCAACTCAGAATAGTCAGACTCAATGATCGATCATCTCAGAATTGTCAAACTCAATGATCGATCATCTCAGAATTGTCAAACTCAATAATCGATCATTTCAGAATTGTCAAAGTCAGTGTACATTCAAATCAAAATGGTTGGACTCAGTGTTTGATTAGCTCAGAATGGTCATACTAAATGTTTGACCAAATCAGAATAGTCAAATTCAATGATGGAACATTTCAGAATTGTCAAACTCAATTTTCATTCAAACCAAAATGGTTGGACTCAATGTTTGATTATCTCAGAATGGTCATACGGAATGTTTGATCAACTCAGAATAGTCAAACTCAATGATCGAACATTTCAGAATTGTCAAACTCAATTTTCATTCAAACCAAAATGGTTGGACTCAATGTTTGATTAACTCAGAATGGTCATACTGAATATTTGATCCACTCAGAATAGTCAAACTCAATGATCTATCATCTCAGAATAGTCAAACTCAATGATCAATCATTTCAGAATTGTCAAACTCAGGGTTCATTAAAATGAAAACGGTTGGACACAATGTTTGATTAGCTCAGAATGGTCATACGGAATGTTTGATCAACTCAGAATAGTCAGACTCAATGATCGATCATCTCAGAATAGTCAAACTCAATGATCGAACATTTCAGAATTGTCAAACTCAATTTTCATTCAAACCAAAATGGTTGGACTCAATGTTTGATTATCTCAGAATGGTCATACGGAATGTTTGATCAACTCAGAATAGTCAGACTCAATGATCGATCATCTCAGAATAGTCAAACTCAATGATCGAACATTTCAGAATTGTCAAACTCAATTTTCATTCAAACCAAAATGGTTGGACTCAATGTTTGATTAACTCAGAATGGTCATACTGAATATTTGATCCACTCAGAATAGTCAAACTCAATGATCTATCATCTCAGAATAGTCAAACTCAATGATCAATCATTTCAGAATTGTCAAACTCAGGGTTCATTAAAATGAAAACGGTTGGACACAATGTTTGATTAGCTCAGAATGGTCATACTAAATGTTTGACCAAATCAGAATAGTGAAACTAAATGATCGATCATTTCAGAATTGTCAAACTGAGTTTTCATTCAAATCAAAATGGTTGGACTCAAAGTTTGATTAACTCAGAGTGGTTATATTCCATGTTTGATCAACTCAGAAAAGTCAAACTCAACGATCGATCATTTCAGAATAGTCAAACTCAATGATGGATCATCTCAGATTAGTCAAACTCAGTGTTCATTCAAATCAAAATGTTTGATTTACTCAGAATGGTCAAACTGAATGTTTGATAAACTAAGAATGGTTATACTGAATGTTTGATCAAATCAGAATAGTCAAACTCAATGATCGATCATTTCAGAATTGTCAAACTCAGTGTACATTCAGATCAAAATGGTTGTACTCAATGTTTGATTAGCTCAGAATGGTCATACTAAATGTTTGACCAAATCAGAATAGTCAAACTCAATGATCGAACATTTCAGAATTGTCAAACTCAATTTTCATTCAAACCAAAATGGTTGGACTCAATGTTTGATTAACTCAGAATGATCATACTGAATGTTTGATCAACTCAGAATAGTCAGACTCAATGATCGATCATCTCAGAATTGTCAAACTCAATGATCGATCATCTCAGAATTGTCAAACTCAATAATCGATCATTTCAGAATTGTCAAAGTCAGTGTACATTCAAATCAAAATGGTTGGACTCAGTGTTTGATTAGCTCAGAATGGTCATACTAAATGTTTGACCAAATCAGAATAGTCAAATTCAATGATCGAACATTTCAGAATTGTCAAACTCAATTTTCATTCAAACCAAAACGGTTGGACTCAATGTTTGATTATCTCAGAATGGTCATACTGAATGGTTGATCAACTCAGAATAGTCAGACTCAATGATCGATCATCTCAGAATAGTCAAACTCAATGATCGAACATTTCAGAATTGTCAAACTCAATTTTCATTCAAACCAAAATGGTTGGACTCAATGTTTGATTAACTCAGAATGGTCATACTGAATGTTTGATCAACTCAGAATAGTCAGACTCAATGAACGATCATCTCAGAATTGTCAAACTCAATAATCGATAATTTCAGAATTGTCAAAGTCAGTGTACATTCAAATCAAAATGGTTGGACTCAATGTTTGATTAGCTCAGAATGGTCATACTGAATGTTTGATCAACTCAGAATAGTCAAACTCAATGATCGAACATTTCAGAATTGTCAAACTCAATTTTCATTCAAACCAAAATGGTTGGACTCAATGTTTGATTAACTCAGAATGGTCATACTAAATGTTTGACAAAATCAGAATAGTCAAACTCAATGATCGAACATTTCAGAATTGTCAAACTCAATTTTCATTCAAACCAAAATGGTTGGACTCAATGTTTGATTAACTCAGAATGGTCATACTGAATGTTTGATCAACTCAGAATAGTCAGACTCAATGATCGAACATTTCAGAATTGTCAAACTCAATTTTCATTCAAAGCAAAATGGTTGGACTCAATGTTTGATCAACTCAGAATAGTCAAACTCAATGATCTATCATCTCAGAATAGTCAAACTCAATGATCGATCATTTCAGAATTGTCCAACTTGGTGTTCATTAAAATCAAAATGGTTGGACTCAATGTTTGTTTCGCTTAGAATGATCATACTAAATCTTTGACCAAATCAGAATAGTGAAACTCAATGATCGATCATTTCAGAATTGTCAAACTCAGTTTCCATTCAAATCAAAATGGTTGGACTCAAAGTTTGATTAACTCAGAGTGGTTATATTCCATGTTTGATCAACTCAGAAAAGTCAAACTCAATGATCAATCATCTCAGAATTGTCAAACTCAGGGTTCATCAAAATCAAAACGGTTGGACACAATGTTTGATTAGCTTAGAATGGTCATACTAAATGTTTGACCAAATCAGAATAGTGAAACTCAATGACGATCATTTCAGAATTGTCAAACTGAGTTTTCATTCAAATCAAAATGGTTGGACTCAAAGTTTGATTAACTCAGAGTGGTTATATTCCATGTTTGATCAACTCAGAAAAGTCAAACTCAATGATCGATCATTTCAGAATAGTCAAACTCAATGATGGATCATCTCAGATTTGTCAAACTCAGTGTTCATTCAAATCAAAATGGTTGGACTCAATGTTTGATTAGCTCAGAATAGTCATACTAAATGTTTGACCAAATCAGAATAGTCAAATTCAATGATCGAACATTTCAGAATTGTCAAACTCAATTGTCATTCAAACCAAAATGGTTGGACTCAATGTTTGATTAACTCAGAATGGTCATACTGAATGTTTGATGAACTCAGAATAGTCAAACTCAATGATCGATCATCTCAGAATTGTCAAACTCAATAATCGATCATTTCAGAATTGTCGAAGTCAGTGTACATTCAAATCAAAATGGTTGGATTCAATGTTTGATTAGCTCAGAATGGTCATACTAAAAGTTTGACCGAATCAGAATAGTCAAACTCAATGATCGAACATTTCAGAATTGTCAAACTCAATTTTCATTCAAACCAAAATGGTTGGACTCAATGTTTGATTATCTCAGAATGGTCATACTGAATGTTTGATCAACTCAGAATAGTCAGACTCAATGATCGATCATCTCAGAATAGTCAAACTCAATGATCAATCATTTCAGAATTGTCAAACTCAGGGTTCATTAAAATGAAAACGGTTGGACACAATGTTTGATTAGCTCAGAATGGTCATACTAAATGTTTGACCAAATCAGAATAGTGAAACTCAATGATCGATCATTTCAGAATTGTCAAACTGAGTTTTCATTCAAATCAAAATGGTTGGACTCAAAGTTTGATTAACTCAGAGTGGTTATATTCCATGTTTGATCAACTCAGAAAAGTCAAACTCAATAGTCGATCATTTCAGAATAGTCAAACTCAATGATGGATCATCTCAGATTTGTCAAACTCAGTGTTCATTCAAATCAAAATGTTTGATTTACTCAGAATGGTCAAACTGAATGTTTGATAAACTAAGAATGGTTATACTGAATGTTTGATCAAATCAGAATAGTCAAACTCAATGATCGATCATTTCAGAATTGTCAAACTCAGTGTACATTCAAATCAAAATGGTTGTACTCAATGTTTGATTAGCTCAGAATGGTCATACTAAATGTTTGACCAAATCAGAATAGTCAAACTCAATGATCGAACATTTCAGAATTGTCAAACTCAATGATGGATCATCTCAGATTTGTCAAACTCAGTGTTCATTCAAATCAAAATGGTTGGACTCAATGTTTGATTTACTCAGAATGGTCATACTGAATGTTTGATAAAGTAAGAATGGTTATACTGAATGTTTGATCAAATCAGAATAGTCAAACTCAATGATCGATCATTTCAGAATTGTCAAACTCAGTGTACATTCAAATCAAAATGGTTGGACTCAATGTTTGATTAGCTCAGAATGGTCATACTAAAAGTTTGACCGAATCAGAATAGTCAAACTCAATGATCGAACATTTCAGAATTGTCAAACTCAATTTTCATTCAAACCAAAATGGTTGGACTCAATGTTTGATTAACTCAGAATGATCATACTGAATGTTTGATCAACTCAGAATAGTCAGACTCAATGATCGATCATCTCAGAATTGTCAAACTCAATGATCGATCATCTCAGAATTGTCAAACTCAATAATCGATCATTTCAGAATTGTCAAAGTCAGTGTACATTCAAATCAAAATGGTTGGACTCAGTGTTTGATTAGCTCAGAATGGTCATACTAAATGTTTGACCAAATCAGAATAGTCAAATTCAATGATGGAACATTTCAGAATTGTCAAACTCAATTTTCATTCAAACCAAAATAGTTGGACTCAATGTTTGATTATCTCAGAATGGTCATACTGAATGTTTGATCAACTCAGAATAGTCAGACTCAATGATCGATCATCTCAGAATAGTCAAACTCAATTTTCATTCAAACCAAAATGGTTGGACTCAATGTTTGATTAACTCAGAATGGTCATACTGAATATTTGATCCACTCAGAATAGTCAAACTCAATGATCTATCATCTCAGAATAGTCAAACTCAATGATCAATCATTTCAGAATTGTCAAACTCAGGGTTCATTAAAATGAAAACGGTTGGACACAATGTTTGATTAGCTCAGAATGGTCATACTAAATGTTTGACCAAATCAGAATAGTGAAACTCAATGATCGATCATTTCAGAATTGTCAAACTGAGTTTTCATTCAAATCAAAATGGTTGGACTCAAAGTTTGATTAACTCAGAGTGGTTATATTCCATGTTTGATCAACTCAGAAAAGTCAAACTCAATGATCGATCATTTCAGAATAGTCAAACTCAATGATGGATCATCTCAGATTTGTCAAACTCAGTGTTCATTCAAATCAAAATGTTTGATTTACTCAGAATGGTCAAACTGAATGTTTGATAAACTAAGAATGGTTATACTGAATGTTTGATCAAATCAGAATAGTCAAACTCAATGATCGATCATTTCAGAATTGTCAAACTCAGTGTACATTCAGATCAAAATGGTTGTACTCAATGTTTGATTAGCTCAGAATGGTCATACTAAATGTTTGACCAAATCAGAATAGTCAAACTCAATGATCGAACATTTCAGAATTGTCAAACTCAATTTTCATTCAAACCAAAATGGTTGGACTCAATGTTTGATTAACTCAGAATGATCATACTGAATGTTTGATCAACTCAGAATAGTCAGACTCAATGATCGATCATCTCAGAATTGTCAAACTCAATGATCAATCATCTCAGAATTGTCAAACTCAATAATCGATCATTTCAGAATTGTCAAAGTCAGTGTACATTCAAATCAAAATGGTTGGACTCAGTGTTTGATTAGCTCAGAATGGTCATACTAAATGTTTGACCAAATCAGAATAGTCAAATTCAATGATCGAACATTTCAGAATTGTCAAACTCAATTTTCATTCAAACCAAAACGGTTGGACTCAATGTTTGATTATCTCAGAATGGTCATACTGAATGGTTGATCAACTCAGAATAGTCAGACTCAATGATCGATCATCTCAGAATAGTCAAACTCAATGATCGAACATTTCAGAATTGTCAAACTCAATTTTCATTAAACCAAAATGGTTGGACTCAATGTTTGATTAACTCAGAATGGTCATACTGAATGTTTGATCAACTCAGAATAGTCAGACTCAATGAACGATCATCTCAGAATTGTCAAACTCAATAATCGATAATTTCAGAATTGTCAAAGTCAGTGTACATTCAAATCAAAATGGTTGGACTCAATGTTTGATTAGCTCAGAATGGTCATACTGAATGTTTGATCAACTCAGAATAGTCAAACTCAATGATCGAACATTTCAGAATTGTCAAACTCAATTTTCTTTCAAACCAAAATGGTTGGACTCAATGTTTGATTAACTCAGAATGGTCATACTAAATGTTTGACAAAATCAGAATAGTCAAACTCAATGATCGAACATTTCAGAATTGTCAAACTCAATTTTCATTCAAACCAAAATGGTTGGACTCAATGTTTGATTAACTCAGAATGGTCATACTGAATGTTTGATCAACTCAGAATAGTCAGACTCAATGATCGAACATTTCAGAATTGTCAAACTCAATTTTCATTCAAAGCAAAATGGTTGGACTCAATGTTTGATCAACTCAGAATAGTCAAACTCAATGATCTATCATCTCAGAATAGTCAAACTCAATGATCGATCATTTCAGAATTGTCCAACTTGGTGTTCATTAAAATCAAAATGGTTGGACTCAATGTTTGTTTCGCTTAGAATGATCATACTAAATGTTTGACCAAATCAGAATAGTGAAACTCAATGATCGATCATTTCAGAATTGTCAAACTCAGTTTCCATTCAAATCAAAATGGTTGGACTCAAAGTTTGATTAACTCAGAGTGGTTATATTCCATGTTTGATCAACTCAGAAAAGTCGGACTCAATGATCGATCATCTCAGAATTGTCAAACTCAATGATCGAATATTTCAGAATTGTCAAACTTAATTTTCATTTAAAGCAAAATGGTTGGACTCAATGTTTGATTAACTCAGAATGGTCATACTAAATGTTTGACCAAATCAGAATAGTCAAACTCAATGATCGAACATTTCAGAATTGTCAAACTCAATTTTCATTCAAACCAAAACGGTTGGACTCAATGTTTGAGTAACTCAGAATGGTCATACTGAATGTTTGATCAAATCAGAATAGTCAAACTCAATGATCGATCATTTCAGAATTGTCAAACTCAGTGTACATTCAAATCAAAATGGTTGGACTCAATGTTTGATTAGCTCAGAATGGTCATACTAAAAGTTTGACCGAATCAGAATAGTCAAACTCAATGATCGAACATTTCAGAATTGTCAAACTCAATTTTCATTCAAACCAAAATGGTTGGACTCAATGTTTGATTAACTCAGAATGATCATACTGAATGTTTGATCAACTCAGAATAGTCAGACTCAATGATCGATCATCTCAGAATTGTCAAACTCAATGATCGATCATCTCAGAATTGTCAAACTCAATAATCGATCATTTCAGAATTGTCAAAGTCAGTGTACATTCAAATCAAAATGGTTGGACTCAGTGTTTGATTAGCTCAGAATGGTCATACTAAATGTTTGACCAAATCAGAATAGTCAAATTCAATGATGGAACATTTCAGAATTGTCAAACTCAATTTTCATTCAAACCAAAATGGTTGGACTCAATGTTTGATTATCTCAGAATGGTCATACGGAATGTTTGATCAACTCAGAATAGTCAGACTCAATGATCGATCATCTCAGAATAGTCAAACTCAATGATCGAACATTTCAGAATTGTCAAACTCAATTTTCATTCAAACCAAAATGGTTGGACTCAATGTTTGATTAACTCAGAATGGTCATACTGAATATTTGATCCACTCAGAATAGTCAAACTCAATGATCTATCATCTCAGAATAGTCAAACTCAATGATCAATCATTTCAGAATTGTCAAACTCAGGGTTCATTAAAATGAAAACGGTTGGACACAATGTTTGATTAGCTCAGAATGGTCATACTAAATGTTTGACCAAATCAGAATAGTGAAACTAAATGATCGATCATTTCAGAATTGTCAAACTGAGTTTTCATTCAAATCAAAATGGTTGGACTCAAAGTTTGATTAACTCAGAGTGGTTATATTCCATGTTTGATCAACTCAGAAAAGTCAAACTCAATGATCGATCATTTCAGAATAGTCAAACTCAATGATGGATCATCTCAGATTTGTCAAACTCAGTGTTCATTCAAATCAAAATGTTTGATTTACTCAGAATGGTCAAACTGAATGTTTGATAAACTAAGAATGGTTATACTGAATGTTTGATCAAATCAGAATAGTCAAACTCAATGATCGATCATTTCAGAATTGTCAAACTCAGTGTACATTCAGATCAAAATGGTTGTACTCAATGTTTGATTAGCTCAGAATGGTCATACTAAATGTTTGACCAAATCAGAATAGTCAAACTCAATGATCGAACATTTCAGAATTGTCAAACTCAATTTTCATTCAAACCAAAATGGTTGGACTCAATGTTTGATTAACTCAGAATGATCATACTGAATGTTTGATCAACTCAGAATAGTCAGACTCAATGATCGATCATCTCAGAATTGTCAAACTCAATGATCGATCATCTCAGAATTGTCAAACTCAATAATCGATCATTTCAGAATTGTCAAAGTCAGTGTACATTCAAATCAAAATGGTTGGACTCAGTGTTTGATTAGCTCAGAATGGTCATACTAAATGTTTGACCAAATCAGAATAGTCAAATTCAATGATCGAACATTTCAGAATTGTCAAACTCAATTTTCATTCAAACCAAAACGGTTGGACTCAATGTTTGATTATCTCAGAATGGTCATACTTAATGGTTGATCAACTCAGAATAGTCAGACTCAATGATCGATCATCTCAGAATAGTCAAACTCAATGATCGAACATTTCAGAATTGTCAAACTCAATTTTCATTCAAACCAAAATGGTTGGACTCAATGTTTGATTAACTCAGAATGGTCATACTGAATGTTTGATTAACTCAGAATGATCATACTGAATGTTTGATCAACTCAGAATAGTCAGACTCAATGATCGATCATCTCAGAATTGTCAAACTCAATGATCGATCATCTCAGAATTGTCAAACTCAATAATCGATCATTTCAGAATTGTCAAAGTCAGTGTACATTCAAATCAAAATGGTTGGACTCAGTGTTTGATTAGCTCAGAATGGTCATACTAAATGTTTGACCAAATCAGAATAGTCAAATTCAATGATGGAACATTTCAGAATTGTCAAACTCAATTTTCATTCAAACCAAAATAGTTGGACTCAATGTTTGATTATCTCAGAATGGTCATACTGAATGTTTGATCAACTCAGAATAGTCAGACTCAATGATCGATCATCTCAGAATAGTCAAACTCAATTTTCATTCAAACCAAAATGGTTGGACTCAATGTTTGATTAACTCAGAATGGTCATACTGAATATTTGATCCACTCAGAATAGTCAAACTCAATGATCTATCATCTCAGAATAGTCAAACTCAATGATCAATCATTTCAGAATTGTCAAACTCAGGGTTCATTAAAATGAAAACGGTTGGACACAATGTTTGATTAGCTCAGAATGGTCATACTAAATGTTTGACCAAATCAGAATAGTGAAACTCAATGATCGATCATTTCAGAATTGTCAAACTGAGTTTTCATTCAAATCAAAATGGTTGGACTCAAAGTTTGATTAACTCAGAGTGGTTATATTCCATGTTTGATCAACTCAGAAAAGTCAAACTCAATGATCGATCATTTCAGAATAGTCAAACTCAATGATGGATCATCTCAGATTTGTCAAACTCAGTGTTCATTCAAATCAAAATGTTTGATTTACTCAGAATGGTCAAACTGAATGTTTGATAAACTAAGAATGGTTATACTGAATGTTTGATCAAATCAGAATAGTCAAACTCAATGATCGATCATTTCAGAATTGTCAAACTCAGTGTACATTCAGATCAAAATGGTTGTACTCAATGTTTGATTAGCTCAGAATGGTCATACTAAATGTTTGACCAAATCAGAATAGTCAAACTCAATGATCGAACATTTCAGAATTGTCAAACTCAATTTTCATTCAAACCAAAATGGTTGGACTCAATGTTTGATTAACTCAGAATGATCATACTGAATGTTTGATCAACTCAGAATAGTCAGACTCAATGATCGATCATCTCAGAATTGTCAAACTCAATGATCAATCATCTCAGAATTGTCAAACTCAATAATCGATCATTTCAGAATTGTCAAAGTCAGTGTACATTCAAATCAAAATGGTTGGACTCAGTGTTTGATTAGCTCAGAATGGTCATACTAAATGTTTGACCAAATCAGAATAGTCAAATTCAATGATCGAACATTTCAGAATTGTCAAACTCAATTTTCATTCAAACCAAAACGGTTGGACTCAATGTTTGATTATCTCAGAATGGTCATACTGAATGGTTGATCAACTCAGAATAGTCAGACTCAATGATCGATCATCTCAGAATAGTCAAACTCAATGATCGAACATTTCAGAATTGTCAAACTCAATTTTCATTAAACCAAAATGGTTGGACTCAATGTTTGATTAACTCAGAATGGTCATACTGAATGTTTGATCAACTCAGAATAGTCAGACTCAATGAACGATCATCTCAGAATTGTCAAACTCAATAATCGATAATTTCAGAATTGTCAAAGTCAGTGTACATTCAAATCAAAATGGTTGGACTCAATGTTTGATTAGCTCAGAATGGTCATACTGAATGTTTGATCAACTCAGAATAGTCAAACTCAATGATCGAACATTTCAGAATTGTCAAACTCAATTTTCTTTCAAACCAAAATGGTTGGACTCAATGTTTGATTAACTCAGAATGGTCATACTAAATGTTTGACAAAATCAGAATAGTCAAACTCAATGATCGAACATTTCAGAATTGTCAAACTCAATTTTCATTCAAACCAAAATGGTTGGACTCAATGTTTGATTAACTCAGAATGGTCATACTGAATGTTTGATCAACTCAGAATAGTCAGACTCAATGATCGAACATTTCAGAATTGTCAAACTCAATTTTCATTCAAAGCAAAATGGTTGGACTCAATGTTTGATCAACTCAGAATAGTCAAACTCAATGATCTATCATCTCAGAATAGTCAAACTCAATGATCGATCATTTCAGAATTGTCCAACT
Organism: Alitta virens; assembly: GCA_932294295.1. Lineage (NCBI taxonomy): Eukaryota > Metazoa > Annelida > Polychaeta > Phyllodocida > Nereididae > Alitta > Alitta virens. The sequence continues at coordinate 17,384,969 of OW028576.1, forward strand.
TGGTGTTCATTAAAATCAAAATGGTTGGACTCAATGTTTGTTTCGCTTAGAATGATCATACTAAATGTTTGACCAAATCAGAATAGTGAAACTCAATGATCGATCATTTCAGAATTGTCAAACTCAGTTTCCATTCAAATCAAAATGGTTGGACTCAAAGTTTGATTAACTCAGAGTGGTTATATTCCATGTTTGATCAACTCAGAAAAGTCGGACTCAATGATCGATCATCTCAGAATTGTCAAACTCAATGATCGAATATTTCAGAATTGTCAAACTTAATTTTCATTTAAAGCAAAATGGTTGGACTCAATGTTTGATTAACTCAGAATGGTCATACTAAATGTTTGACCAAATCAGAATAGTCAAACTCAATGATCGAACATTTCAGAATTGTCAAACTCAATTTTCATTCAAACCAAAACGGTTGGACTCAATGTTTGAGTAACTCAGAATGGTCATACTGAATGTTTGATCAAATCAGAATAGTCAAACTCAATGATCGATCATTTCAGAATTGTCAAACTCAGTGTACATTCAAATCAAAATGGTTGGACTCAATGTTTGATTAGCTCAGAATGGTCATACTAAAAGTTTGACCGAATCAGAATAGTCAAACTCAATGATCGAACATTTCAGAATTGTCAAACTCAATTTTCATTCAAACCAAAATGGTTGGACTCAATGTTTGATTAACTCAGAATGATCATACTGAATGTTTGATCAACTCAGAATAGTCAGACTCAATGATCGATCATCTCAGAATTGTCAAACTCAATGATCGATCATCTCAGAATTGTCAAACTCAATAATCGATCATTTCAGAATTGTCAAAGTCAGTGTACATTCAAATCAAAATGGTTGGACTCAGTGTTTGATTAGCTCAGAATGGTCATACTAAATGTTTGACCAAATCAGAATAGTCAAATTCAATGATGGAACATTTCAGAATTGTCAAACTCAATTTTCATTCAAACCAAAATGGTTGGACTCAATGTTTGATTATCTCAGAATGGTCATACGGAATGTTTGATCAACTCAGAATAGTCAGACTCAATGATCGATCATCTCAGAATAGTCAAACTCAATGATCGAACATTTCAGAATTGTCAAACTCAATTTTCATTCAAACCAAAATGGTTGGACTCAATGTTTGATTAACTCAGAATGGTCATACTGAATATTTGATCCACTCAGAATAGTCAAACTCAATGATCTATCATCTCAGAATAGTCAAACTCAATGATCAATCATTTCAGAATTGTCAAACTCAGGGTTCATTAAAATGAAAACGGTTGGACACAATGTTTGATTAGCTCAGAATGGTCATACTAAATGTTTGACCAAATCAGAATAGTGAAACTAAATGATCGATCATTTCAGAATTGTCAAACTGAGTTTTCATTCAAATCAAAATGGTTGGACTCAAAGTTTGATTAACTCAGAGTGGTTATATTCCATGTTTGATCAACTCAGAAAAGTCAAACTCAATGATCGATCATTTCAGAATAGTCAAACTCAATGATGGATCATCTCAGATTTGTCAAACTCAGTGTTCATTCAAATCAAAATGTTTGATTTACTCAGAATGGTCAAACTGAATGTTTGATAAACTAAGAATGGTTATACTGAATGTTTGATCAAATCAGAATAGTCAAACTCAATGATCGATCATTTCAGAATTGTCAAACTCAGTGTACATTCAGATCAAAATGGTTGTACTCAATGTTTGATTAGCTCAGAATGGTCATACTAAATGTTTGACCAAATCAGAATAGTCAAACTCAATGATCGAACATTTCAGAATTGTCAAACTCAATTTTCATTCAAACCAAAATGGTTGGACTCAATGTTTGATTAACTCAGAATGATCATACTGAATGTTTGATCAACTCAGAATAGTCAGACTCAATGATCGATCATCTCAGAATTGTCAAACTCAATGATCGATCATCTCAGAATTGTCAAACTCAATAATCGATCATTTCAGAATTGTCAAAGTCAGTGTACATTCAAATCAAAATGGTTGGACTCAGTGTTTGATTAGCTCAGAATGGTCATACTAAATGTTTGACCAAATCAGAATAGTCAAATTCAATGATCGAACATTTCAGAATTGTCAAACTCAATTTTCATTCAAACCAAAACGGTTGGACTCAATGTTTGATTATCTCAGAATGGTCATACTTAATGGTTGATCAACTCAGAATAGTCAGACTCAATGATCGATCATCTCAGAATAGTCAAACTCAATGATCGAACATTTCAGAATTGTCAAACTCAATTTTCATTCAAACCAAAATGGTTGGACTCAATGTTTGATTAACTCAGAATGGTCATACTGAATGTTTGATCAACTCAGAATAGTCAGACTCAATGAACGATCATCTCAGAATTGTCAAACTCAATAATCGATAATTTCAGAATTGTCAAAGTCAGTGTACATTCAAATCAAAATGGTTGGACTCAATGTTTGATTAGCTCAGAATGGTCATACTGAATGTTTGATCAACTCAGAATAGTCAAACTCAATGATCGAACATTTCAGAATTGTCAAACTCAATTTTCATTCAAACCAAAATGGTTGGACTCAATGTTTGATTAACTCAGAATGGTCATACTAAATGTTTGACAAAATCAGAATAGTCAAACTCAATGATCGAACATTTCAGAATTGTCAAACTCAATTTTCATTCAAACCAAAATGGTTGGACTCAATGTTTGATTAACTCAGAATGGTCATACTGAATGTTTGATCAACTCAGAATAGTCAGACTCAATGATCGAACATTTCAGAATTGTCAAACTCAATTTTCATTCAAAGCAAAATGGTTGGACTCAATGTTTGATCAACTCAGAATAGTCAAACTCAATGATCTATCATCTCAGAATAGTCAAACTCAATGATCGATCATTTCAGAATTGTCCAACTTGGTGTTCATTAAAATCAAAATGGTTGGACTCAATGTTTGTTTCGCTTAGAATGATCATACTAAATCTTTGACCAAATCAGAATAGTGAAACTCAATGATCGATCATTTCAGAATTGTCAAACTCAGTTTCCATTCAAATCAAAATGGTTGGACTCAAAGTTTGATTAACTCAGAGTGGTTATATTCCATGTTTGATCAACTCAGAAAAGTCGGACTCAATGATCGATCATCTCAGAATTGTCAAACTCAATGATCGAACATTTCAGAATTGTCAAACTTAATTTTCATTTAAAGCAAAATGGTTGGACTCAATGTTTGATTAACTCAGAATGGTCATACTAAATGTTTGACCAAATCAGAATAGTCAAACTCAATGATCGAACATTTCAGAATTGTCAAACTCAATTTTCATTCAAACCAAAATGGTTGGACTCAATGTTTGAGTAACTCAGAATGGTCATACTGAATGTTTGATCAACTCAACATAGTCAAACTCAATGATCGATCATCTCAGAATTGTCAAACTCAATAATCGATCATTTCAGAATTGTCAAAGTCAGTGTACATTCAAATCAAAATGGTTGGACTCGGTGTTTGATTAGCTCAGAATGGTCATACTAAATGTTTGACCAAATCAGAATTGTCAAACTCAATTTTCATTCAAACCAAAATGGTTGGACTCAATGTTTGATTATCTCAGAATGGTCATACTGAATGTTTGATCAACTCAGAATAGTCAAACTCAATGATTTATCATCTCAGAATAGTCAAACTCAATGATCAATCATCTCAGAATTGTCAAACTCAGGGTTCATTAAAATCAAAACGGTTGGACACAATGTTTGATTAGCTCAGAATGGTCATACTAAATGTTTGACCAAATCAGAATAGTGAAACTCAATGACGATCATTTCAGAATTGTCAAACTGAGTTTTCATTCAAATCAAAATGGTTGGACTCAAAGTTTGATTAACTCAGAGTGGTTATATTCCATGTTTGATCAACTCAGAAAAGTCAAACTCAATGATCGATCATTTCAGAATAGTCAAACTCAATGATGGATCATCTCAGATTTGTCAAACTCAGTGTTCATTCAAATCAAAATGGTTGGACTCAATGTTTGATTAGCTCAGAATAGTCATACTAAATGTTTGACCAAATCAGAATAGTCAAATTCAATGATCGAACATTTCAGAATTGTCAAACTCAATTGTCATTCAAACCAATATTGTTGGACTCAATGTTTGATTAACTCAGAATGGTCATACTGAATGTTTGATGAACTCAGAATAGTCAAACTCAATGATCGATCATCTCAGAATTGTCAAACTCAATAATCGATCATTTCAGAATTGTCAAAGTCAGTGTACATTCAAATCAAAATGGTTGGACTCAATGTTTGATTAGCTCAGAATGGTCATACTAAAAGTTTGACCGAATCAGAATAGTCAAACTCAATGATCGAACATTTCAGAATTGTCAAACTCAATTTTCATTCAAACCAAAATGGTTGGACTCAATGTTTGATTAACTCAGAATGATCATACTGAATGTTTGATCAACTCAGAATAGTCAGACTCAATGATCGATCATCTCAGAATTGTCAAACTCAATGATCGATCATCTCAGAATTGTCAAACTCAATAATCGATCATTTCAAAATTGTCAAAGTCAGTGTACATTCAAATCAAAATGGTTGGACTCAGTGTTTGATTAGCTCAGAATGGTCATACTAAATGTTTGACCAAATCACAATAGTCAAATTCAATGATCGAACATTTCAGAATTGTCAAACTCAATTTTCATTCAAACCAAAATGGTTGGACTCAATGTTTGATTATCTCAGAATGGTCATACTGAATGTTTGATCAACTCAGAATAGTCAGACTCAATGATCGATCATCTCAGAATAGTCAAACTCAATGATCGAACATTTCAGAATTGTCAAACTGAGTTTTCATTCAAATCAAAATGGTTGGACTCAAAGTTTGATTAGCTCAGAATGGTCATACTAAATGTTTGACCAAATCAGAATAGTGAAACTCAATGATCGATCATTTCAGAATTGTCAAACTGAGTTTTCATTCAAATCAAAATGGTTGGACTCAGTGTTTGATTAGCTCAGAATGGTCATACTAAATGTTTGACCAAATCACAATAGTCAAATTCAATGATCGAACATTTCAGAATTGTCAAACTCAATTTTCATTCAAACCAAAATGGTTGGACTCAATGTTTGATTAGCTCAGAAAGGTCATACTAAATGTTTGACCAATCAGAATAGTGAAACTCAATGATCGATCATTTCAGAATTGTCAAACTGAGTTTTCATTCAAATCAAAATGGTTGGACTCAAAGTTTGATTAACTCAGAGTGGTTATATTCCATGTTTGATCAACTCAGAAAAGTCAAACTCAATAATCGATCATTTCAGAATAGTCAAACTCAATGATGGATCATCTCAGATTTGTCAAACTCAGTGTTCATTCAAATCAAAATGTTTGATTTACTCAGAATGGTCAAACTGAATGTTTGATAAACTAAGAATGGTTATACTGAATGTTTGATCAAATCAGAATAGTCAAACTCAATGATCGATCATTTCAGAATTGTCAAACTCAGTGTACATTCAAATCAAAATGGTTGTACTCAATGTTTGATTAGCTCAGAATGGTCATACTAAATGTTTGACCAAATCAGAATAGTCAAACTCAATGATCGAACATTTCAGAATTGTCAAACTCAATGATGGATCATCTCAGATTTGTCAAACTCAGTGTTCATTCAAATCAAAATGGTTGGACTCAATGTTTGATTTACTCAGAATGGTCATACTGAATGTTTGATAAAGTAAGAATGGTTATACTGAATGTTTGATCAAATCAGAATAGTCAAACTCAATGATCGAACATTTCAGAATTGTCAAACTCAATTTTCATTCAAACCAAAATGGTTGGACTCAATGTTTGATTAACTCAGAATGGTCATACTGAATGTTTGATCAACTCAACATAGTCAAACTCAATGATCGATCATCTCAGAATTGTCAAACTCAATAATCGATCATTTCAGAATTGTCAAAGTCAGTGTACATTCAAATCAAAATGGTTGGACTCAGTGTTTGATTAGCTCAGAATGGTCATACTAAATGTTTAACCAAATCAGAATAGTCAAATTCAATGATCGAACATTTAGAATTGTCAAACTCAATTTTCATTCAAACCAAAATGGTTGGACTCAATGTTTGATTATCTCAGAATGGTCATACTGAATGTTTGATCAACTCAGAATAGTCAGACTCAATGATCGAACATTTGAGAATTGTCAAACTCTATTTTCATGCAAGCCAAAATGGTTGGACTCAATGTTTGATTATCTCAGAATGGTCATACTGAATGTTTGATCAACTCAGAATAGTCAGACTCATTGATCGAACATCTCAGAATTGTCAAACTCAATTTTCATTCAAAGCAAAATGGTTGGACTCAATGTTTGATCAACTCATAATAGTCAAACTCAATGATCTATCATCCCAGAATAGTCAAACTCAATGATCGATCATTTCAGAATTGTCCAACTCAGTGTTCATTAAGATCAAAATGGTTGGACTCAATGTTTGATTCGCTTAGAATGATCATACTAAATGTTTGACCAAATCAGAATAGTGAAACTCAATGATCAATCATTTCAGAATTGTCAAACTCAGTTTCCATTCAAATCAAAATGGTTGGACTCAAAGTTTGATTAACTCAGAGTGGTTATATTCCATGTTTGATCAACTCAGAAAAGTCGGACTCAATGATCGATCATCTCAGAATTGTCAAACTCAATGATCGAACATTTCAGAATTGTCAAACTTAATTTTCATTTAAAGCAAAATGGTTGGACTCAATGTTTGATTAACTCAGAATGGTCATACTAAATGTTTGACCAAATCAGAATAGTCAAACTCAATGATCGAACATTTCAGAATTGTCAAACTCAATTTTCATTCAAACCAAAATGGTTGGACTCAATGTTTGATTAACTCAGAATGGTCATACTGAATGTTTGATCAACTCAACATAGTCAATCTCAATGATCGATCATCTCAGAATTGTCAAACTCAATAATCGATCATTTCAGAATTGTCAAAGTCAGTGTACATTCAAATCAAAATGGTTGGACTCAGTGTTTGATTAGCTCAGAATGGTCATACTAAATGTTTCACCAAATCAGAATAGTCAAATTCAATGATCGAACATTTAGAATTGTCAAACTCAATTTTCATTCTAACCAAAATGGTTGGACTCAATGTTTGATTATCTCAGAATGGTCATACTGAATGTTCGATCAACTCAGAATAGTCAAACTCAATGATCTATCATCTCAGAATTGTCAAACTCAATGATCAATCATCTCAGAATTGTCAAACTCAGGGTTCATTAAAATCAAAACGGTTGGACAAAATGTTTGATTAGCTCAGAATGGTCATACTAAATGTTTGACCAAATCAGAATAGTGAAACTCAATGACGATCATTTCAGAATTGTCAAACTCAATAATCGATCATTTCAGAATTGTCAAACTCAGTGTACATTTAAATCAAAATGGTTGGACTCAGTGTTTGATTAGCTCAGAATGGTCATACTAAATGTTTGACCAAATCAGAATAGTCAAATTCAATGATCGAACATTTAGAATTGTCAAACTCAATTTTCATTCAAACCAAAATGGTTGGACTCAATGTTTGATTATCTCAGAATGGTCATACTGAATGTTTGATCAACTCAGAATAGTCAGACTCAATGATCGAACATTTGAGAATTGTCAAACTCTATTTTCATGCAAGCCAAAATGGTTGGACTCAATGTTTGATTATCTCAGAATGGTCATACTGAATGTTTGATCAACTCAGAATAGTCAGACTCATTGATCGAACATCTCAGAATTGTCAAACTCAATTTTCATTCAAAGCAAAATGGTTGGACTCAATGTTTGATCAACTCATAATAGTCAAACTCAATGATCTATCATCCCAGAATAGTCAAACTCAATGATCGATCATTTCAGAATTGTCCAACTCAGTGTTCATTAAGATCAAAATGGTTGGACTCAATGTTTGATTCGCTTAGAATGATCATACTAAATGTTTGACCAAATCAGAATAGTGAAACTCAATGATCAATCATTTCAGAATTGTCAAACTCAGTTTCCATTCAAATCAAAATGGTTGGACTCAAAGTTTGATTAACTCAGAGTGGTTATATTCCATGTTTGATCAACTCAGAAAAGTCGGACTCAATGATCGATCATCTCAGAATTGTCAAACTCAATGATAGAACATTTCAGAATTGTCAAACTTAATTTTCATTTAAAGCAAAATGGTTGGACTCAATGTTTGATTAACTCAGAATGGTCATACTAAATGTTTGACCAAATCAGAATAGTCAAACTCAATGATCGAACATTTCAGAATTGTCAAACTCAATTTTCATTCAAACCAAAATGGTTGGACTCAATGTTTGATTAACTCAGAATGGTCATACTGAATGTTTGATCAACTCAACATAGTCAATCTCAATGATCGATCATCTCAGAATTGTCAAACTCAATAATCGATCATTTCAGAATTGTCAAAGTCAGTGTACATTCAAATCAAAATGGTTGGACTCAGTGTTTGATTAGCTCAGAATGGTCATACTAAATGTTTCACCAAATCAGAATAGTCAAATTCAATGATCGAACATTTAGAATTGTCAAACTCAATTTTCATTCAAACCAAAATGGTTGGACTCAATGTTTGATTATCTCAGAATGGTCATACTGAATGTTCGATCAACTCAGAATAGTCAAACTCAATGATCTATCATCTCAGAATTGTCAAACTCAATGATCAATCATCTCAGAATTGTCAAACTCAGGGTTCATTAAAATCAAAACGGTTGGACAAAATGTTTGATTAGCTCAGAATGGTCATACTAAATGTTTGACCAAATCAGAATAGTGAAACTCAATGACGATCATTTCAGAATTGTCAAACTCAATGATCGATCATTTCAGAATTGTCAAACTCAGTGTACATTTAAATCAAAATGGTTGGACTCAATGTTTGATTAGCTCAGAATGGTCATACTAAATGTTTGACCAAATCAGAATAGTCAAACTCAATGATCGAACATTTGAGAATTGTCAAACTCAATTTTCATGCAAACCAAAATGGTTGGACTCAATGTTTGATCAACTCAGAATAGTCTAACTCAATGATCTATCATTTCAGAATTGTCAAACTCAATTTCCATTCAAATCAAAATGGTTGGACTCAAAGTTTGATTAACTGAGAGTGGTTATATTCCATGTTTGATCAACTCAGAAAAGTGAAACTCAATGATCGATCATTTAAGAATAGTCAAACTCAATGATCGATCATCTCAGATTTGTCAAACTCAGTGCTCATTCAAACCAAAATGGTTGGACTCAATGATTGATTTACTCAGAATGGTCATACTGAATGTTTGATCAACTCAGAATAGTCAGACTCAATGATCGATCAACTCAGAATTGTCAAACTCAATGATCGGACATTTCAGAATTGTCAAACTCAATTTTCATTCAAAGCAAAATGGTTGGACTCAATGCTTGATTACCTCAGAATGGTCATACTAAATGTTTGACCAAATCAGAATAGTCTAACCCAATGATCGTTCATTTCAGAATTGTCAAACTCAGTTTCCATTCAAATCAAAATGGTTGGAATCAAAGTTTGATTGACTCTGAGTGGTTATATTCCATGTTTGATCAACTCAGAAAAGTCAAACTCAATGATCGATTATTTTAGAATAATCAAACTCAATGATCGATCATCTCAGAATTGTCAAACTCAGTGTTCATTCCAATCAAAATGGTTGGACTCAAAGTTTGATTAACTGAGAGTGGTTATATTCCATGTTTGATCAACTCAGAAAAGTCAAACTCAATGATCGATCATTTCAGAATAGTCAAACTCAATGATTGATCATCTCAGATTTGTCAAACTCAGTGCTCATTCAAATCAAAAAGGTTGCACTCAAAGTTTGATTAACTCAGAATGGTCATACTGAATGCTTGATCAACACAGAATGGTTATACTGAATGTTTGATCAACTCAGAATAGTCAAACTCAATGATCAAACATTTCAGAATTGTCAAACTCAATTATCATTCAAACCAAAATGGTTGGACTCAATGTTGGATTAGCTCAGAATGGTCATACTAAATGTTTGACCAAATCAGAATAGTCTAACTCAATGATCGTTCATTTCAGATTTGTCAAACTCAGTGTTCATTCCAATCAAAATGGTTGGACTCAAAGTTTGATTAACTGAGAGTGGTTATATTCCATGTTTGATCAACTTAGAAAAGTCAAACTCAATGATCGATCATTTCAGAATAGTCAAACTCAATGATCGATCATCTCAGATTTGTCAAACTCAGTGCTCATTCAAATCAAAATGGTTAGACTCAAAGTTTGATTAACTCAGAATGGTCATACTGAATGCTTGATCAACACAGAATGGTTATACTGAATGTTTGATCAACTCAGAATAGTCAAAGTCAATGATCAAACATTTCAGAATTGTCAAACTCAGGGTTCATTAAAATCAAAAGGGTTGGACACAATGTTTGATTAGCTCAGAATGGTCATACTAAATGTTTGACCAAATCAGAATAGTGAAACTCAATGATCGATCATCTCAGAATTGTCAAACTGAGTTTTCATTCAAATCAAAATGGTTGGACTCAAAGTTTGATTAACTTAGAGTGGTTATATTCCATGTTTGATCAACTCAGAAAAGTCAAACTCAATGATGGATCATCTCAGATTTGTCAAACTCAGTGTTCATTCAAATCAAAATGGTTGGACTCAATGTTTGATTTACTCAGAATGGTCATACTGAATGTTTGATAAAGTAAGAATGGTTATACTGAATGTTTGATCAAATCAGAATATTCAAACTCAATGATCGATCATTTCAGAATTGTCAAACTCAGTGTACATTCAAATCAAAATGGTTGGACTCAATGTTTGATTAGCTCAGAATGGTCATACTAAATGTTTGACCAAATCAGAATAGTCAAACTCAATGATCGAACATTTGAGAATTGTCAAACTCTATTTTCATGCAAACCAAAATGGTTGGACTCAATGTTTGATTATCTCAGAATGGTCATACTGAATGTTTGATCAACTCAGAATAGTCAGACTCAATGATCGAACATTTGAGAATTGTCAAACTCTATTTTCGTGCAAACCAAAATGGTTGGACTCAATGTTTGATTATCTCAGAATGGTCATACTGAATGTTTGATCAACTCAGAATAGTCAGACTCAATGATCGAACATCTCAGAATTGTCAAACTCAATGATCGAACATTTCAGAATTGTCAAACTCAATTTTCATTCAAAGCAAAATGGTTGGACTCAATGTTTGATCAACTCAGAATAGTCAAACTCAATGATCTATCATCTCAGAATGGTCAAACTCAATGATCGATCATTTCAGAATTGTCCAACTCAGTGTTCATAAATATCAAAATGGTTGGACTCAATGTTTGATTCGCTTAGAATGATCATACTAAATGTTTGACCAAATCAGAATAGTGAAACTCAATGATCGATCATTTCAGAATTGTCAAACTCAGTTTCCATTCAAATCAAAATGGTTGGACTCAAAGTTTGATTAACTCAGAGTGGTTATATTCCATGTTTGATCAACTCAGAAAAGTCGGACTCAATGATCGATCATCTCAGAATTGTCAAACTCAATGATCGAACATTACAGAATTGTCAAACTTAATTTTCATTTAAAGCAAAATGGTTGGACTCAATGTTTGATTAACTCAGAATGGTCATACTAAATGTTTGACCAAATCAGAATAGTCAAACTCAATGATCGAACATTTCAGAATTGTCAAACTCAATTTTCATTCAAACCAAAATGGTTGGACTCAATGTTTGATTAACTCAGAATGGTCATACTGAATGTTTGATCAACTCAACATAGTCAAACTCAATGATCGATCATCTCAGAATTGTCAAACTCAATAATCGATCATTTCAGAATTGTCAAAGTCAGTGTACATTCAAATCAAAATGGTTGGACTCAGTGTTTGATTAGCTCAGAATGGTCATACTAAATGTTTGACCAAATCAGAATAGTCAAATTCAATGATCGAACATTTCAGAATTGTCAAACTCAATTTTCATTCAAACCAAAATGGTTGGACTCAATGTTTGATTATCTCAGGATGGTCATACTGAATGTTCGATCAACTCAGAATAATCAAACTCAATGATCTATCATCTCAGAATTGTCAAACTCAATGATCAATCATCTCAGAATTGTCAAACTCAGGGTTCATTAAAATCAAAACGGTTGGACACAATGTTTGATTAGCTCAGAATGGTCATACTAAATGTTTGACCAAATCAGAATAGTGAAACTCAATGACGATCATTTCAGAATTGTCAAACTGAGTTTTCATTCAAACCAAATGGTTGGACTCAAAGTTTGATTAACTCAGAATGGTCATACTGAATGTTTGATAAACTAAGAATGGTTATACTGAATGGTTGATCAAATAAGAATAGTCAAACTCAATGATCGATCATTTCAGAATTGTCAAACTCAGTGTACATTCAAATCAAAATGGTTGGACTCAATGTTTGATTAGCTCAGAATGGTCATACTGAATGTTTGATCAACTCAGAATAGTCAGACTCAATGATCGATCATCTCAGAATTGTCAAACTCGATAATCGATCATTTCAGAATTGTCAAAGTCAGTGTACATTCAAATCAAAATGGTTGAACTCAGTGTTTGATTAGCTCAGAATGGTCATACTAAATGTTTGACCAAATCAGAATAGTCAAATTCAATGATCGAACATTTCAGAATTGTCAAACTCAATTTTCATTCAAACCAAAATGGTTGGACTTAATGTTTGATTATCTCAGAATGGTCATACTAAATGTTTGATCATTTCAGAATAGTCAAACTCAATGATCGATCATCTCAGATTTGTCAAACTCAGTGCTCATTCAAATAAAAATGGTTGGACTCAAAGTTTGATTAACTCAGAATGGTAATACTGAATGCTTGATCAACACAGAATGGTTATACTGAATGTTTGATCAACTCAGAATAGTCAAACTCAATGATCAAACATTTCAGAATTGTCAAACTCAGTTTTAATTCAAATCAAAATGGTTGGACTCAATGTTTGATTGCCTCAGAATGGTCATACTGAATGTTTGATCAACTCAGAATAGTCAAACTCAATGATCGCTCATTTCAGAATTGTCAAACTCAGTGTTCATTAAAATCAAAATGGTTGGACTCAAAGTTTGATTAGCTCAGAATGGTCATACTAAATGTTTGACCAAATCAGAGTAGTCGAACTCAATGATAGATCATTTCAGAATTGTCAAACTCAGTGTACATTCAAATCAAAATGGTTGGACTCGATGTTTGATTAGCTCAGAATGGTCACACTAAATGTTTGACCAAATCAGAATAGTCAAACTCAATGATCGAACATTTCAGAATTGTCAAACTCAATTTTCATTCAAACCAAAATGGTTGGACTCAATGTTTGATTAACTCAGAATGATCATACTGAATGTTTGATCAACTCAGAATAGTCAGACTCAATGATCGATCAACTCAGAATTGTCAAACTCAATGATCGAACATTTCAGAATTGTCAAACTCAGTGTACATTCAAATCATAATGGTTGGAATCGATGTTTGATTAGCTCAGAATGGTCACACTAAATGTTTGATCAACTCAGAATAGTCAAACTCAATGATCTATCATCTCAGAATAGTCAAACTCAATGATGAATCATTTCAGAATTGTCAAACTCACGGTTCATTAAAATCAAAACGGTTGGACACAATGTTTGATTAGCTCAGAATGGTCATACTAAATGTTTGACCAAATCAGAATAGTGAAACTCAATGATCAATCAGTTCAGAATTGTCAAACTGAGTTTTCATTCAAATCAAAATGGCTGGACTCAAAGTTTGATTAACTCAGAGTGGTTATATTAAATGTTTGATCAACTCAGAAAAGTCGGACTCAATGATCGAACATTTCAGAATTGTCAAACTCAATTTTCATTCAAACCAAAATGGTTGGACTCAATGTTTGATTAACTCAGAATGGTCATACTTAATGTTTGACCAAATCAGAATAGTCAAATTCAATGATCGAACATTTCAGAATTGTCAAACTCAATTTTCATTCAAACCAAAATGGTTGGACTTAATGTTTGATTAACTCAGAATGGTCATACTGAATGCTTGATCAACACAGAATGGTTATACTGAATGTTTGATCAACTCAGAATAGTCAAACTCAATGATCAAACATTTCAGAATTGTCAAACTCAGTGTACATTCAAATCAAAATGGTTGGAATCGATGTTTGATTAGCTCAGAATGGTCACACTAAATGCTTGACCAAATCAGAATAGTCAAACTCAATGATCGAACATTTCAGAATTGTCAAACTCAATTTTCATTCAAACCAAAATGGTTGGACTCAATGTTTGATTAACTCAGAATGATCATACTGAATGTTTGATCAACTCAGAATAGTGAGACTCAATGATCGATCATTTCAGAATTGTCAAACTCAGTTTCCATTCAAATCAAAATGGTTGGACTCAAAGTTTGATTAACTCAGAGTGGTTATATTCCATGTTTGATCAACTCAGAAAAGTCAAACTCAATGATCGATCATTTTAGAATAATCAAACTCAATGATCGATCATCTCAGATTTGTCAAACGCAGTGTTCATTCCAATCAAAATGGTTGGACTCAAAGTTTGAATAACTCAGAGTGGTTATATTCCATGTTTGATCAACTCAGAAAAGTCAAACTCAATGATCGATCATTTCAGAATAGTCAAACTCAATGATCGATCATCTCAGATTTGTCAAACTCAGTGCTCATTCAAATCAAAATGGTTGGACTCAAAGTTTGATTAACTCAGAGTGGTTATATTCCATGTTTGATCAACTCAGAAAAGTCAAACTCAATGATCGATCATTTTAGAATAATCAAACTCAATGATCGATCATCTCAGATTTGTCAAACGCAGTGTTCATTCCAATCAAAATGGTTGGACTCAAAGTTTGATTAACTCAGAGTGGTTATATTCCATGTTTGATCAACTCAGAAAAGTCAAACTCAATGATCGATCATTTCAGAATAGTCAAACTCAATGATCGATCATCTCAGATTTGTCAAACTCAGTGCTCATTCAAATCAAAATGGTTGGACTCAAAGTTTGATTAGCTCAGAATGGTCATACTAAATGTTTGACCAAATCAGAATAGTGAAACTCAATGATCAATCAGTTCAAACTCAATTTTCATGCAAACCAAAATGGTTGGACTCAATGTTTGATCAACTCAGAATAGTCAGACTCAATGATCGAACATCTCAGAATTGTCAAACTCAATTATCATTCAAACCAAAATGGTTGGACTCAATGTTTGATTAACTCAGAATGGTCATACTTAATGTTTGACCAAATCAGAATAGTCAAATTCAATGATCGAACATTTCAGAATTGTCAAACTCAATTTTCATTCAAACCAAAATGGTTGGACTTAATGTTTGATTATCTCAGAATGGTCATACTAAATGTTTGATCATTTCAGAATAGTCAAACTCAATGATCGATCATCTCAGATTTGTCAAACTCAGTGCTCATTCAAATAAAAATGGTTGGACTCAAAGTTTGATTAACTCAGAATGGTCATACTGAATGCTTGATCAACACAGAATGGTTATACTGAATGTTTGATCAACTCAGAATAGTCAAACTCAATGATCAAACATTTCAGAATTGTCAAACTCAGTTTTAATTCAAATCAAAATGGTTGGACTCAATGTTTGATTGCCTCAGAATGGTCATACTGAATGTTTGATCAACTCAGAGTAGTCGAACTCAATGATAGATCATTTCAGAATTGTCAAACTCAGTGTACATTCAAATCAAAATGGTTGGAATCGATGTTTGATTAGCTCAGAATGGTCACACTAAATGCTTGACCAAATCAGAATAGTCAAACTCAATTATCATTCAAACCAAAATGGTTGGACTCAATGTTTGATTAACTCAGAATGGTCATACTTAATGTTTGACCAAATCAGAATAGTCAAATTCAATGATCGAACATTTCAGAATTGTCAAACTCAATTATCATTCAAACCAAAATGGTTGGACTCAATGTTTGATTAGCTCAGAATAGTCATACTAAATGTTTGGCCAAATCAGAATAGTCTAACTCAATGATCGAACATTTCAGAATTGTCAAACTCAATTTTCATTCAAAGCAAAATGGTTGGACTCAATGTTTGATTAGCTCTGAATGGTCATACTAAATTTTTGACCAAATCAGAATAGTAAAACTCAATGATCGTTCATTTCAGAATTGTCAAACTCAGTTTCCATTCAAATCAAAATGGTTGGACTCAAAGTTTGATTAACTCAGAGTGGTTATATTCCATGTTTGATCAACTCAGAAAAGTCAAACTCAATGATCGATCATTTCAGAATAATCAAACTCAATGATCGATCATCTCAGATTTGTGAAACTCAGTGTTCATTCCAATCAAAATGGTTGGACTCAAAGTTTGATTAACTCAGAGTGGTTATATTCCATGTTTGATCAACTCAGAAAAGTCAAACTCAATGATCGATCATTTCAGAATTGTCTAACTCAGTGTTCATTTAAATCAAAATGGTAGGACTCAATGTTTGATTAGCTCAGAATGGTCATACTAAATGTTTGACCAAATCAGAATAGTCGAACTCAATGATCGATCATTTCAGAATTGTCAAACTCAGTCTACATTCAAATCAAAATGGTTGGACTCAATGTTTGATTAGCTCAGAATGGTCATACTGAATGTTTGATCAACTCAGAATAGTCAAACTCAATGTTGGCATTTCAGAATTGTCAAACTTAATTTTCATTTAAAGCAAAATGGTTGGACTCAATGTTTGATTAACTCAGAATGGTCATACTAAATGTTTGACCAAATCAGAATAGTCAAACTCAATGATCGAACATTTCAGAATTGTCAAACTCAATTTTCATTCAAACCAAAATGGTTGGACTCAATGTTTGATTAACTCAGAATGGTCATACTGAATGTTTGATCAACTCAGAATAGTCAGACTCAATGATCGATCAACTCAGAATAGTCAAACTCAATGATCGAACATTTCAGAATTGTCAAACTCAATTATCATTCAAACCAAAATGGTTGGACTCAATGTTTGATTAGCTCAGAATGGTCATACTAAATGTTTGACCAAATCAGAATAGTCTAACTCAATGATCGTTCATTTCAGAATTGTCAAACTCAGTTTCCATTCAAATCAAAATGGTTGGACTCAAAGTTTGATTAACTCAGAGTGGTTATATTCCATGTTTGATCAACTCAGAAAAGTCAAACTCAATGATCGATCATTTTAGAATAATCAAACTCAATGATCGATCATCTCAGATTTGTCAAACGCAGTGTTCATTCCAATCAAAATGGTTGGACTCAAAGTTTGATTAACTCAGAGTGGTTATGTTCCATGTTTGATCAACTCAGAAAAGTCAAACTCAATGATCGATCATTTCAGAATAGTCAAACTCAATGATCGATCATCTCAGATTTGTCAAACTCAGTGCTCATTCAAATCAAAATGGTTGGACTCAAAGTTTGATTAACTCAGAGTGGTTATATTCCATGTTTGATCAACTCAGAAAAGTCAAACTCAATGATCGATTATTTTAGAATAATCAAACTCAATGATCGATCATCTCAGATTTGTCAAACGCAGTGTTCATTCCAATCAAAATGGTTGGACTCAAAGTTTGATTAACTCAGAGTGGTTATATTCCATGTTTGATCAACTCAGAAAAGTCAAACTCAATGATCGATCATTTCAGAATAGTCAAACTCAATGATCGATCATCTCAGATTTGTCAAACTCAGTGCTCATTCAAATCAAAATGGTTGGACTCAAAGTTTGATTAACTCAGAATGGTCATACTGAATGCTTGATCAACAAAGAATGGTTATACTGAATGTTTGATCAACTCAGAATAGTCAAACTCAATGATCAAACATTTCAGAATTGTCAAACTCAGTTTTAATTCAAATCAAAATGGTTGGACTCAATGTTTGATTGCCTCAGAATGGTCATACTGAATGTTTGATAAACTAAGAATGGTTATACTGAATGTTTGATCAACTCAGAATAGTCAAACTCAATGATCGATCATTTCAGAATTGTCAAACTCAGTGTTCATTTAAATCAAAATGGTTGGACTCAATGTTTGATTAGCTCAGAATGGTCATACTAAATGTTTGACCAACTCAGAATAGTCGAACTCAATGATCGATCATTTCAGAATTGTCAAACTCAGTGTACATTCAAATCAAAATGGTTGGACTCAATGTTTGATTAGCTCAGAATGGTCATACTAAATGTTTGACCAAATCAGAATAGTCAAACTCAATGATCGAACATTTCAGAATTGTCAAACTCAATTATCATTCAAACCAAAATGGTTGGACTCAATGTTTGATTAGCTCAGAATAGTCATACTAAATGTTTGGCCAAATCAGAATAGTCTAACTCAATGATCGAACATTTCAGAATTGTCAAACTCAATTTTCATTCAAACCAAAATGGTTGGACTCAATGTTTGATTAACTCAGAATGATCATACTGAATGTTTGATCAACTCAGAATAGTCAGACTCAATGATCGATCAACTCAGAATTGTCAAACTCAATGATCGAACATTTCAGAATTGTCAAACTCAGTGTTCATTAAAATCAAAATGGTTGGACTCAAAGTTTGATTAGCTCAGAATGGTCATACTAAATGTTTGACCAAATCAGAGTAGTCAAACTCAATGATAGATCATTTCAGAATTGCAAAACTCAGTGTACATTCAAATCATAATGGTTGGAATCGATGTTTGATTAGCTCAGAATGGTCACACTAAATGTTTGATCAACTCAGAATAGTCAAACTCAATGATCTATCATCTCAGAATAGTCAAACTCAATGATGAATCATTTCAGAATTGTCAAACTCACGGTTCATTAAAATCAAAACGGTTGGACACAATGTTTGATTAGCTCAGAATGGTCATACTAAATGTTTGACCAAATCAGAATAGTGAAACTCAATGATCAATCAGTTCAGAATTGTCAAACTGAGTTTTCATTCAAATCAAAATGGCTGGACTCAAAGTTTGATTAACTCAGAGTGGTTATATTAAATGTTTGATCAACTCAGAAAAGTCGGACTCAATGATCGAACATTTCAGAATTGTCAAACTCAATTTTCATTCAAACCAAAATGGTTGGACTCAATGTTTGATTAACTCAGAATGGTCATACTTAATGTTTGACCAAATCAGAATAGTCAAATTCAATGATCGAACATTTCAGAATTGTCAAACTCAATTTTCATTCAAACCAAAATGGTTGGACTTAATGTTTGATTAACTCAGAATGGTCATACTGAATGCTTGATCAACACAGAATGGTTATACTGAATGTTTGATCAACTCAGAATAGTCAAACTCAATGATCAAACATTTCAGAATTGTCAAACTCAGTGTACATTCAAATCAAAATGGTTGGAATCGATGTTTGATTAGCTCAGAATGGTCACACTAAATGCTTGACCAAATCAGAATAGTCAAACTCAATGATCGAACATTTCAGAATTGTCAAACTCAATTTTCATTCAAACCAAAATGGTTGGACTCAATGTTTGATTAACTCAGAATGATCATACTGAATGTTTGATCAACTCAGAATAGTGAGACTCAATGATCGATCATTTCAGAATTGTCAAACTCAGTTTCCATTCAAATCAAAATGGTTGGACTCAAAGTTTGATTAACTCAGAGTGGTTATATTCCATGTTTGATCAACTCAGAAAAGTCAAACTCAATGATCGATCATTTTAGAATAATCAAACTCAATGATCGATCATCTCAGATTTGTCAAACGCAGTGTTCATTCCAATCAAAATGGTTGGACTCAAAGTTTGAATAACTCAGAGTGGTTATATTCCATGTTTGATCAACTCAGAAAAGTCAAACTCAATGATCGATCATTTCAGAATAGTCAAACTCAATGATCGATCATCTCAGATTTGTCAAACTCAGTGCTCATTCAAATCAAAATGGTTGGACTCAAAGTTTGATTAGCTCAGAATGGTCATACTAAATGTTTGACCAAATCAGAGTAGTCAAACTCAATGATAGATCATTTCAGAATTGCAAAACTCAGTGTACATTCAAATCATAATGGTTGGAATCGATGTTTGATTAGCTCAGAATGGTCACACTAAATGTTTGATCAACTCAGAATAGTCAAACTCAATGATCTATCATCTCAGAATAGTCAAACTCAATGATGAATCATTTCAGAATTGTCAAACTCACGGTTCATTAAAATCAAAACGGTTGGACACAATGTTTGATTAGCTCAGAATGGTCATACTAAATGTTTGACCAAATCAGAATAGTGAAACTCAATGATCAATCAGTTCAGAATTGTCAAACTGAGTTTTCATTCAAATCAAAATGGCTGGACTCAAAGTTTGATTAACTCAGAGTGGTTATATTAAATGTTTGATCAACTCAGAAAAGTCGGACTCAATGATCGAACATTTCAGAATTGTCAAACTCAATTTTCATTCAAACCAAAATGGTTGGACTCAATGTTTGATTAACTCAGAATGGTCATACTTAATGTTTGACCAAATCAGAATAGTCAAATTCAATGATCGAACATTTCAGAATTGTCAAACTCAATTTTCATTCAAACCAAAATGGTTGGACTTAATGTTTGATTAACTCAGAATGGTCATACTGAATGCTTGATCAACACAGAATGGTTATACTGAATGTTTGATCAACTCAGAATAGTCAAACTCAATGATCAAACATTTCAGAATTGTCAAACTCAGTGTACATTCAAATCAAAATGGTTGGAATCGATGTTTGATTAGCTCAGAATGGTCACACTAAATGCTTGACCAAATCAGAATAGTCAAACTCAATGATCGAACATTTCAGAATTGTCAAACTCAATTTTCATTCAAACCAAAATGGTTGGACTCAATGTTTGATTAACTCAGAATGATCATACTGAATGTTTGATCAACTCAGAATAGTGAGACTCAATGATCGATCATTTCAGAATTGTCAAACTCAGTTTCCATTCAAATCAAAATGGTTGGACTCAAAGTTTGATTAACTCAGAGTGGTTATATTCCATGTTTGATCAACTCAGAAAAGTCAAACTCAATGATCGATCATTTTAGAATAATCAAACTCAATGATCGATCATCTCAGATTTGTCAAACGCAGTGTTCATTCCAATCAAAATGGTTGGACTCAAAGTTTGAATAACTCAGAGTGGTTATATTCCATGTTTGATCAACTCAGAAAAGTCAAACTCAATGATCGATCATTTCAGAATAGTCAAACTCAATGATCGATCATCTCAGATTTGTCAAACTCAGTGCTCATTCAAATCAAAATGGTTGGACTCAAAGTTTGATTAACTCAGAGTGGTTATATTCCATGTTTGATCAACTCAGAAAAGTCAAACTCAATGATCGATCATTTTAGAATAATCAAACTCAATGATCGATCATCTCAGATTTGTCAAACGCAGTGTTCATTCCAATCAAAATGGTTGGACTCAAAGTTTGATTAACTCAGAGTGGTTATATTCCATGTTTGATCAACTCAGAAAAGTCAAACTCAATGATCGATCATTTCAGAATAGTCAAACTCAATGATCGATCATCTCAGATTTGTCAAACTCAGTGCTCATTCAAATCAAAATGGTTGGACTCAAAGTTTGATTAGCTCAGAATGGTCATACTAAATGTTTGACCAAATCAGAATAGTGAAACTCAATGATCAATCAGTTCAAACTCAATTTTCATGCAAACCAAAATGGTTGGACTCAATGTTTGATCAACTCAGAATAGTCAGACTCAATGATCGAACATCTCAGAATTGTCAAACTCAATTATCATTCAAACCAAAATGGTTGGACTCAATGTTTGATTAACTCAGAATGGTCATACTTAATGTTTGACCAAATCAGAATAGTCAAATTCAATGATCGAACATTTCAGAATTGTCAAACTCAATTTTCATTCAAACCAAAATGGTTGGACTTAATGTTTGATTATCTCAGAATGGTCATACTAAATGTTTGATCATTTCAGAATAGTCAAACTCAATGATCGATCATCTCAGATTTGTCAAACTCAGTGCTCATTCAAATAAAAATGGTTGGACTCAAAGTTTGATTAACTCAGAATGGTCATACTGAATGCTTGATCAACACAGAATGGTTATACTGAATGTTTGATCAACTCAGAATAGTCAAACTCAATGATCAAACATTTCAGAATTGTCAAACTCAGTTTTAATTCAAATCAAAATGGTTGGACTCAATGTTTGATTGCCTCAGAATGGTCATACTGAATGTTTGATCAACTCAGAGTAGTCGAACTCAATGATAGATCATTTCAGAATTGTCAAACTCAGTGTACATTCAAATCAAAATGGTTGGAATCGATGTTTGATTAGCTCAGAATGGTCACACTAAATGCTTGACCAAATCAGAATAGTCAAACTCAATTATCATTCAAACCAAAATGGTTGGACTCAATGTTTGATTAACTCAGAATGGTCATACTTAATGTTTGACCAAATCAGAATAGTCAAATTCAATGATCGAACATTTCAGAATTGTCAAACTCAATTATCATTCAAACCAAAATGGTTGGACTCAATGTTTGATTAGCTCAGAATAGTCATACTAAATGTTTGGCCAAATCAGAATAGTCTAACTCAATGATCGAACATTTCAGAATTGTCAAACTCAATTTTCATTCAAAGCAAAATGGTTGGACTCAATGTTTGATTAGCTCTGAATGGTCATACTAAATTTTTGACCAAATCAGAATAGTAAAACTCAATGATCGTTCATTTCAGAATTGTCAAACTCAGTTTCCATTCAAATCAAAATGGTTGGACTCAAAGTTTGATTAACTCAGAGTGGTTATATTCCATGTTTGATCAACTCAGAAAAGTCAAACTCAATGATCGATCATTTCAGAATAATCAAACTCAATGATCGATCATCTCAGATTTGTGAAACTCAGTGTTCATTCCAATCAAAATGGTTGGACTCAAAGTTTGATTAACTCAGAGTGGTTATATTCCATGTTTGATCAACTCAGAAAAGTCAAACTCAATGATCGATCATTTCAGAATTGTCTAACTCAGTGTTCATTTAAATCAAAATGGTAGGACTCAATGTTTGATTAGCTCAGAATGGTCATACTAAATGTTTGACCAAATCAGAATAGTCGAACTCAATGATCGATCATTTCAGAATTGTCAAACTCAGTCTACATTCAAATCAAAATGGTTGGACTCAATGTTTGATTAGCTCAGAATGGTCATACTGAATGTTTGATCAACTCAGAATAGTCAAACTCAATGTTGGCATTTCAGAATTGTCAAACTTAATTTTCATTTAAAGCAAAATGGTTGGACTCAATGTTTGATTAACTCAGAATGGTCATACTAAATGTTTGACCAAATCAGAATAGTCAAACTCAATGATCGAACATTTCAGAATTGTCAAACTCAATTTTCATTCAAACCAAAATGGTTGGACTCAATGTTTGATTAACTCAGAATGGTCATACTGAATGTTTGATCAACTCAGAATAGTCAGACTCAATGATCGATCAACTCAGAATAGTCAAACTCAATGATCGAACATTTCAGAATTGTCAAACTCAATTATCATTCAAACCAAAATGGTTGGACTCAATGTTTGATTAGCTCAGAATGGTCATACTAAATGTTTGACCAAATCAGAATAGTCTAACTCAATGATCGTTCATTTCAGAATTGTCAAACTCAGTTTCCATTCAAATCAAAATGGTTGGACTCAAAGTTTGATTAACTCAGAGTGGTTATATTCCATGTTTGATCAACTCAGAAAAGTCAAACTCAATGATCGATCATTTTAGAATAATCAAACTCAATGATCGATCATCTCAGATTTGTCAAACGCAGTGTTCATTCCAATCAAAATGGTTGGACTCAAAGTTTGATTAACTCAGAGTGGTTATGTTCCATGTTTGATCAACTCAGAAAAGTCAAACTCAATGATCGATCATTTCAGAATAGTCAAACTCAATGATCGATCATCTCAGATTTGTCAAACTCAGTGCTCATTCAAATCAAAATGGTTGGACTCAAAGTTTGATTAACTCAGAGTGGTTATATTCCATGTTTGATCAACTCAGAAAAGTCAAACTCAATGATCGATTATTTTAGAATAATCAAACTCAATGATCGATCATCTCAGATTTGTCAAACGCAGTGTTCATTCCAATCAAAATGGTTGGACTCAAAGTTTGATTAACTCAGAGTGGTTATATTCCATGTTTGATCAACTCAGAAAAGTCAAACTCAATGATCGATCATTTCAGAATAGTCAAACTCAATGATCGATCATCTCAGATTTGTCAAACTCAGTGCTCATTCAAATCAAAATGGTTGGACTCAAAGTTTGATTAACTCAGAATGGTCATACTGAATGCTTGATCAACAAAGAATGGTTATACTGAATGTTTGATCAACTCAGAATAGTCAAACTCAATGATCAAACATTTCAGAATTGTCAAACTCAGTTTTAATTCAAATCAAAATGGTTGGACTCAATGTTTGATTGCCTCAGAATGGTCATACTGAATGTTTGATAAACTAAGAATGGTTATACTGAATGTTTGATCAACTCAGAATAGTCAAACTCAATGATCGATCATTTCAGAATTGCCAAACTCAGTGTTCATTTAAATCAAAATGGTTGGACTCAATGTTTGATTAGCTCAGAATGGTCATACTAAATGTTTGACCAACTCAGAATAGTCGAACTCAATGATCGATCATTTCAGAATTGTCAAACTCAGTGTACATTCAAATCAAAATGGTTGGACTCAATGTTTGATTAGCTCAGAATGGTCATACTAAATGTTTGACCAAATCAGAATAGTCAAACTCAATGATCGAACATTTCAGAATTGTCAAACTCAATTATCATTCAAACCAAAATGGTTGGACTCAATGTTTGATTAGCTCAGAATAGTCATACTAAATGTTTGGCCAAATCAGAATAGTCTAACTCAATGATCGAACATTTCAGAATTGTCAAACTCAATTTTCATTCAAACCAAAATGGTTGGACTCAATGTTTGATTAACTCAGAATGATCATACTGAATGTTTGATCAACTCAGAATAGTCAGACTCAATGATCGATCAACTCAGAATTGTCAAACTCAATGATCGAACATTTCAGAATTGTCAAACTCAGTGTTCATTAAAATCAAAATGGTTGGACTCAAAGTTTGATTAGCTCAGAATGGTCATACTAAATGTTTGACCAAATCAGAGTAGTCAAACTCAATGATAGATCATTTCAGAATTGCAAAACTCAGTGTACATTCAAATCATAATGGTTGGAATCGATGTTTGATTAGCTCAGAATGGTCACACTAAATGTTTGATCAACTCAGAATAGTCAAACTCAATGATCTATCATCTCAGAATAGTCAAACTCAATGATGAATCATTTCAGAATTGTCAAACTCACGGTTCATTAAAATCAAAACGGTTGGACACAATGTTTGATTAGCTCAGAATGGTCATACTAAATGTTTGACCAAATCAGAATAGTGAAACTCAATGATCAATCAGTTCAGAATTGTCAAACTGAGTTTTCATTCAAATCAAAATGGCTGGACTCAAAGTTTGATTAACTCAGAGTGGTTATATTAAATGTTTGATCAACTCAGAAAAGTCGGACTCAATGATCGAACATTTCAGAATTGTCAAACTCAATTTTCATTCAAACCAAAATGGTTGGACTCAATGTTTGATTAACTCAGAATGGTCATACTTAATGTTTGACCAAATCAGAATAGTCAAATTCAATGATCGAACATTTCAGAATTGTCAAACTCAATTTTCATTCAAACCAAAATGGTTGGACTTAATGTTTGATTAACTCAGAATGGTCATACTGAATGCTTGATCAACACAGAATGGTTATACTGAATGTTTGATCAACTCAGAATAGTCAAACTCAATGATCAAACATTTCAGAATTGTCAAACTCAGTGTACATTCAAATCAAAATGGTTGGAATCGATGTTTGATTAGCTCAGAATGGTCACACTAAATGCTTGACCAAATCAGAATAGTCAAACTCAATGATCGAACATTTCAGAATTGTCAAACTCAATTTTCATTCAAACCAAAATGGTTGGACTCAATGTTTGATTAACTCAGAATGATCATACTGAATGTTTGATCAACTCAGAATAGTGAGACTCAATGATCGATCATTTCAGAATTGTCAAACTCAGTTTCCATTCAAATCAAAATGGTTGGACTCAAAGTTTGATTAACTCAGAGTGGTTATATTCCATGTTTGATCAACTCAGAAAAGTCAAACTCAATGATCGATCATTTTAGAATAATCAAACTCAATGATCGATCATCTCAGATTTGTCAAACGCAGTGTTCATTCCAATCAAAATGGTTGGACTCAAAGTTTGAATAACTCAGAGTGGTTATATTCCATGTTTGATCAACTCAGAAAAGTCAAACTCAATGATCGATCATTTCAGAATAGTCAAACTCAATGATCGATCATCTCAGATTTGTCAAACTCAGTGCTCATTCAAATCAAAATGGTTGGACTCAAAGTTTGATTAACTCAGAGTGGTTATATTCCATGTTTGATCAACTCAGAAAAGTCAAACTCAATGATTGATCATTTTAGAATAATCAAACTCAATGATCGATCATCTCAGATTTGTCAAACGCAGTGTTCATTCCAATCAAAATGGTTGGACTCAAAGTTTGATTAACTCAG
This sequence comes from Alitta virens, assembly GCA_932294295.1. Lineage (NCBI taxonomy): Eukaryota > Metazoa > Annelida > Polychaeta > Phyllodocida > Nereididae > Alitta > Alitta virens. The sequence continues at coordinate 17,411,962 of OW028576.1, forward strand.
AGTGGTTATATTCCATGTTTGATCAACTCAGAAAAGTCAAACTCAATGATCGATCATTTCAGAATAGTCAAACTCAATGATCGATCATCTCAGATTTGTCAAACTCAGTGCTCATTCAAATCAAAATGGTTGGACTCAAAGTTTGATTAGCTCAGAATGGTCATACTAAATGTTTGACCAAATCAGAATAGTGAAACTCAATGATCAATCAGTTCAAACTCAATTTTCATGCAAACCAAAATGGTTGGACTCAATGTTTGATCAACTCAGAATAGTCAGACTCAATGATCGAACATCTCAGAATTGTCAAACTCAATTATCATTCAAACCAAAATGGTTGGACTCAATGTTTGATTAACTCAGAATGGTCATACTTAATGTTTGACCAAATCAGAATAGTCAAATTCAATGATCGAACATTTCAGAATTGTCAAACTCAATTTTCATTCAAACCAAAATGGTTGGACTTAATGTTTGATTATCTCAGAATGGTCATACTAAATGTTTGATCATTTCAGAATAGTCAAACTCAATGATCGATCATCTCAGATTTGTCAAACTCAGTGCTCATTCAAATAAAAATGGTTGGACTCAAAGTTTGATTAACTCAGAATGGTCATACTGAATGCTTGATCAACACAGAATGGTTATACTGAATGTTTGATCAACTCAGAATAGTCAAACTCAATGATCAAACATTTCAGAATTGTCAAACTCAGTTTTAATTCAAATCAAAATGGTTGGACTCAATGTTTGATTGCCTCAGAATGGTCATACTGAATGTTTGATCAACTCAGAGTAGTCGAACTCAATGATAGATCATTTCAGAATTGTCAAACTCAGTGTACATTCAAATCAAAATGGTTGGAATCGATGTTTGATTAGCTCAGAATGGTCACACTAAATGCTTGACCAAATCAGAATAGTCAAACTCAATTATCATTCAAACCAAAATGGTTGGACTCAATGTTTGATTAACTCAGAATGGTCATACTTAATGTTTGACCAAATCAGAATAGTCAAATTCAATGATCGAACATTTCAGAATTGTCAAACTCAATTATCATTCAAACCAAAATGGTTGGACTCAATGTTTGATTAGCTCAGAATAGTCATACTAAATGTTTGGCCAAATCAGAATAGTCTAACTCAATGATCGAACATTTCAGAATTGTCAAACTCAATTTTCATTCAAAGCAAAATGGTTGGACTCAATGTTTGATTAGCTCTGAATGGTCATACTAAATTTTTGACCAAATCAGAATAGTAAAACTCAATGATCGTTCATTTCAGAATTGTCAAACTCAGTTTCCATTCAAATCAAAATGGTTGGACTCAAAGTTTGATTAACTCAGAGTGGTTATATTCCATGTTTGATCAACTCAGAAAAGTCAAACTCAATGATCGATCATTTCAGAATAATCAAACTCAATGATCGATCATCTCAGATTTGTGAAACTCAGTGTTCATTCCAATCAAAATGGTTGGACTCAAAGTTTGATTAACTCAGAGTGGTTATATTCCATGTTTGATCAACTCAGAAAAGTCAAACTCAATGATCGATCATTTCAGAATTGTCTAACTCAGTGTTCATTTAAATCAAAATGGTAGGACTCAATGTTTGATTAGCTCAGAATGGTCATACTAAATGTTTGACCAAATCAGAATAGTCGAACTCAATGATCGATCATTTCAGAATTGTCAAACTCAGTCTACATTCAAATCAAAATGGTTGGACTCAATGTTTGATTAGCTCAGAATGGTCATACTGAATGTTTGATCAACTCAGAATAGTCAAACTCAATGTTGGCATTTCAGAATTGTCAAACTTAATTTTCATTTAAAGCAAAATGGTTGGACTCAATGTTTGATTAACTCAGAATGGTCATACTAAATGTTTGACCAAATCAGAATAGTCAAACTCAATGATCGAACATTTCAGAATTGTCAAACTCAATTTTCATTCAAACCAAAATGGTTGGACTCAATGTTTGATTAACTCAGAATGGTCATACTGAATGTTTGATCAACTCAGAATAGTCAGACTCAATGATCGATCAACTCAGAATAGTCAAACTCAATGATCGAACATTTCAGAATTGTCAAACTCAATTATCATTCAAACCAAAATGGTTGGACTCAATGTTTGATTAGCTCAGAATGGTCATACTAAATGTTTGACCAAATCAGAATAGTCTAACTCAATGATCGTTCATTTCAGAATTGTCAAACTCAGTTTCCATTCAAATCAAAATGGTTGGACTCAAAGTTTGATTAACTCAGAGTGGTTATATTCCATGTTTGATCAACTCAGAAAAGTCAAACTCAATGATCGATCATTTTAGAATAATCAAACTCAATGATCGATCATCTCAGATTTGTCAAACGCAGTGTTCATTCCAATCAAAATGGTTGGACTCAAAGTTTGATTAACTCAGAGTGGTTATATTCCATGTTTGATCAACTCAGAAAAGTCAAACTCAATGATCGATCATTTCAGAATAGTCAAACTCAATGATCGATCATCTCAGATTTGTCAAACTCAGTGCTCATTCAAATCAAAATGGTTGGACTCAAAGTTTGATTAACTCAGAGTGGTTATATTCCATGTTTGATCAACTCAGAAAAGTCAAACTCAATGATCGATCATTTTAGAATAATCAAACTCAATGATCGATCATCTCAGATTTGTCAAACGCAGTGTTCATTCCAATCAAAATGGTTGGACTCAAAGTTTGATTAACTCAGAGTGGTTATATTCCATGTTTGATCAACTCAGAAAAGTCAAACTCAATGATCGATCATTTCAGAATAGTCAAACTCAATGATCGATCATCTCAGATTTGTCAAACTCAGTGCTCATTCAAATCAAAATGGTTGGACTCAAAGTTTGATTAACTCAGAATGGTCATACTGAATGCTTGATCAACAAAGAATGGTTATACTGAATGTTTGATCAACTCAGAATAGTCAAACTCAATGATCAAACATTTCAGAATTGTCAAACTCAGTTTTAATTCAAATCAAAATGGTTGGACTCAATGTTTGATTGCCTCAGAATGGTCATACTGAATGTTTGATAAACTAAGAATGGTTATACTGAATGTTTGATCAACTCAGAATAGTCAAACTCAATGATCGATCATTTCAGAATTGTCAAACTCAGTGTTCATTTAAATCAAAATGGTTGGACTCAATGTTTGATTAGCTCAGAATGGTCATACTAAATGTTTGACCAACTCAGAATAGTCGAACTCAATGATCGATCATTTCAGAATTGTCAAACTCAGTGTACATTCAAATCAAAATGGTTGGACTCAATGTTTGATTAGCTCAGAATGGTCATACTAAATGTTTGACCAAATCAGAATAGTCAAACTCAATGATCGAACATTTCAGAATTGTCAAACTCAATTATCATTCAAACCAAAATGGTTGGACTCAATGTTTGATTAGCTCAGAATAGTCATACTAAATGTTTGGCCAAATCAGAATAGTCTAACTCAATGATCGAACATTTCAGAATTGTCAAACTCAATTTTCATTCAAAGCAAAATGGTTGGACTCAATGTTTGATTAGCTCTGAATGGTCATACTAAATTTTTGACCAAATCAGAATAGTAAAACTCAATGATCGTTCATTTCAGAATTGTCAAACTCAGTTTCCATTCAAATCAAAATGGTTGGACTCAAAGTTTGATTAACTCAGAGTGGTTATATTCCATGTTTGATCAACTCAGAAAAGTCAAACTCAATGATCGATCATTTCAGAATAATCAAACTCAATGGTCGATCATCTCAGATTTGTGAAACTCAGTGTTCATTCCAATCAAAATGGTTGGACTCAAAGTTTGATTAACTCAGAGTGGTTATATTCCATGTTTGATCAACTCAGAAAAGTCAAACTCAATGATCGATCATTTCAGAATTGTCTAACTCAGTGTTCATTTAAATCAAAATGGTAGGACTCAATGTTTGATTAGCTCAGAATGGTCATACTAAATGTTTGACCAAATCAGAATAGTCGAACTCAATGATCGATCATTTCAGAATTGTCAAACTCAGTCTACATTCAAATCAAAATGGTTGGACTCAATGTTTGATTAGCTCAGAATGGTCATACTGAATGTTTGATCAACTCAGAATAGTCAAACTCAATGTTGGCATTTCAGAATTGTCAAACTTAATTTTCATTTAAAGCAAAATGGTTGGACTCAATGTTTGATTAACTCAGAATGGTCATACTAAATGTTTGACCAAATCAGAATAGTCAAACTCAATGATCGAACATTTCAGAATTGTCAAACTCAATTTTCATTCAAACCAAAATGGTTGGACACAATGTTTGATTAACTCAGAATGGTCATACTGAATGTTTGATCAACTCAACATAGTCAAACTCAATGATCGATCATCTCAGAATTGTCAAACTCAATAATCGATCATTTCAGAATTGTCAAAGTCAGTGTACTTCAAATCAAAATGGTTGGACTCAGTGTTTGATTAGCTCAGAATGGTCATACTAAATGTTTGACCAAATCAGAATAGTCAAATTCAATGATCGAACATTTCAGAATTGTCAAACTCAATTTTCATTCAAACCAAAATGGTTGGACTCAATGTCTGATTATCTCAGAATGGTCATACTGAATGTTCGATCAACTCAGAATAGTCAAACTCAATGATCTATCATATCAGAATTGTCAAACTCAATGATCAATCATCTCAGAATTGTCAAACTCAGGGTTCATTAAAATCAAAACGGTTGGACACAATGTTTGATTAGCTCAGAATGGTCATACTAAATGTTTGACCAAATCAGAATAGTGAAACTCAATGACGATCATTTCAGAATTGTCAAACTGAGTTTTCATTCAAATCAAAATGGTTGGACTCAAAGTTTGATTAACTCAGAATGGTCATACTGAATGTTTGATAAACTAAGAATGGTTATACTGAATATTTGATCAAATAAGAATAGTCAAACTCAATGATCGATCATTTCAGAATTGTCAAACTCAGTGTACATTCAAATCAAAATGGTTGGACTCAATGTTTGATTAGCTCAGAATGGTCATACTAAATGTTTGACCAAATCAGAATAGTCAAACTCAATGATCGAACATTTGAGAATTGTCAAACTCAATTTTCATGCAAACCAAAATGGTTGGACTCAATGTTTGATCAACTCAGAATAGTCAGACTCAATGATCGAACATCTCAGAATTGTCAAACTCAATTATCATTCAAACCAAAATGGTTGGACTCAATGTTTGATTAGCTCAGAATGGTCATACTAAATGTTTGACCAAATCAGAATAGTCTAACTCAATGATCTATCATTTCAGAATTGTCAAACTCAGTTTCCATTCAAATCAAAATGGTTGGACTCAAAGTTTGATTAACTCAGAGTGGTTATATTCCATGTTTGATCAACTCAGAAAAGTCAAACTCAATGATCGATCATTTTAGAAAATCAAACTCAATGATCGATCATCTCAGATTTTTCAAACTCAGTGTTCATTCCAATCAAAATGGTTGGACTCAAAGTTTCATTAACTGAGAGTGGTTATATTCCATGTTTGATCAACTCAGAAAAGTCAAACTCAATGATCGATCATTTCAGAATAGTCAAACTCAATGAACGATCATCTCAGATTTGTCAAACTCAGTGCTCATTCAAACCAAAATGGTCGGACTCAATGATTGATTTACTCAGAATGGTCATACTGAATGTTTGATCAACTCAGAATAGTCAGACTCAATGATCGATCAACTCAGAATTGTCAAACTCAGTGTTCATTTAAATCAAAATGGTTGGACTCAATGTTTGATTAGCTCAGAATGGTCATACTAAATGTTTGACCAAATCAGAATAGTCGAACTCAATGATCGATCATTTCAGAATTGTCAAACTCAGTCTACATTCAAATCAAAATGGTTGGACTCAATGTTTGATTAGCTCAGAATGGTCATACTGAATGTTTGATCAACTCAGAATAGTCAAACTCAATGTTGGCATTTGAGAATTGTCAAACTTAATTTTCATTTAAAGCAAAATGGTTGGACTCAATGTTTGATTAACTCAGAATGGTCATACTAAATGTTTGACCAAATCAGAATAGTCAAACTCAATGATCGAACATTTCAGAATTGTCAAACTCAATTTTCATTCAAACCAAAATGGTTGGACTCAATGTTTGATTAACTCAGAATGGTCATACTGAATGTTTGATCAACTCAACATAGTCAAACTCAATGATCGATCATCTCAGAATTGTCAAACTCAATAATCGATCATTTCAGAATTGTCAAAGTCAGTGTACTTCAAATCAAAATGGTTGGACTCAGTGTTTGATTAGCTCAGAATGGTCATACTAAATGTTTGACCAAATCAGAATAGTCAAATTCAATGATCGAACATTTCAGAATTGTCAAACTCAATTTTCATTCAAACCAAAATGGTTGGACTCAATGTTTGATTATCTCAGAATGGTCATACTGAATGTTCGATCAACTCAGAATAGTCAAACTCAATGATCTATCATCTCAGAATTGTCAAACTCAATGATCAATCATCTCAGAATTGTCAAACTCAGGGTTCATTAAAATCAAAACGGTTGGACACAATGTTTGATTAGCTCAGAATGGTCATACTAAATGTTTGACCAAATCAGAATAGTGAAACTCAATGACGATCATTTCAGAATTGTCAAACTGAGTTTTCATTCAAATCAAAATGGTTGGACTCAAAGTTTGATTAACTCAGAATGGTCATACTGAATGTTTGATAAACTCAGAATGGTCATACTAAATGTTTGACCAAATCAGAATAGTCAAACTCAATGATCGAACATTTGAGAATTGTCAAACTCAATTTTCATTCAAACCAAAATGGTTGGACTCAATGTTTGATCAACTCAGAATAGTCAGACTCAATGATCGAACATCTCAGAATTGTCAAACTCAATTATCATTCAAACCAAAATGGTTGGACTCAAAGTTTGATTAACTCAGAGTGGTTATATTCCATGTTTGATCAACTCAGAAAAGTCAAACTCAATGATCGATCATTTTAGAAAATCAAACTCAATGATCGATCATCTCAGATTTTTCAAACTCAGTGTTCATTCCAAACAAAATGGTTGGACTCAAAGTTTCATTAACTGAGAGTGGTTATATTCCATGTTTGATCAACTCAGAAAAGTCAAACTCAATGATCGATCATTTCAGAATAGTCAAACTCAATGATCGATCATCTCAGATTTGTCAAACTCAGTGCTCATTCAAACCAAAATGGTCGGACTCAATGATTGATTTACTCAGAATGGTCATACTGAATGTTTGATCAACTCAGAATAGTCAGACTCAATGATCGATCAACTCAGAATTGTCAAACTCTATGATCGGACATTTCAGAATTGTCAAACTCAATTTTCATTCAAAGCAAAATGGTTGGACTCAATGCTTGATTAGCTCAGAATGGTCATACTAAATGTTTGACCAAATCATAATAGTCAAACTCAATGATCGAACACTTCAGAATTGTCAAACTCAATTATCATTCAAACCAAAATGGTTGGACTCAATGTTTGATTAGCTCAGAATGGTCATACTAAATGTTTGACCAAATCAGAATAGTCAAACTCAATGATCGAACATTTCAGAATTGTCAAACTCAATTATCATTCAAACCAAAATGGTTGGACTCAATGTTTGATTAGCTCAGAATTGTCATACTAAATGTTTGACCAAATCAGAATAGTCTAACTCAATGATCGTTCATTTCAGAATTGTCAAACTCAGTTTTCATTCAAATCAAAATGGTTGGACTCAAAGTTTGATTAACTCAGAGAGGTTATATTCCATGTTTGATCAACTCAGAAAAGTCAAACTCAATGATCGATCATTTTAGAATAATCAAACTCAATGATCGATCAACTCAGAATTGTCAAACTCAATGATCGGACATTTCAGAATTGTCAAACTCAATTTTCATTCAAAGCAAAATGGTTGGACTCAATGCTTGATTAGCTCAGAATGGTCATACTAAATGTTTGACCAAATCAGAATAGTCAAACTCAATGATCGAACACTTCAGAATTGTCAAACTCAATTATCATTCAAACCAAAATGGTTGGACTCAATGTTTGATTAGCTCAGAATGGTCATACTAAATGTTTGACCAAATCAGAATAGTCTAACTCAATGATCGTTCATTTCAGAATTGTCAAACTCAGTTTCCATTCAAATCAAAATGGTTGGAATCAAAGTTTGATTAACTCAGAGTGGTTATATTCCATGTTTGATCAACTCAGAAAAGTCAAACTCAATGATCGATCATTCTAGAATGATCAAACTCAATGATCGATCATCTCAGATTTGTTAAACTCAGTGCTCATTCAAACCAAAATGGTTGGACTCAAAGTTTGATTAACTCAGAGTGGTTATATTCCATGTTTGATCAACTCAGAAAAGTCAAACTCAATGATCGATCATTTTAGAAAATCAAACTCAATGATCGATCATCTCAGATTTTTCAAACTCAGTGTTCATTCCAATCAAAATGGTTGGACTCAAAGTTTCATTAACTGAGAGTGGTTATATTCCATGTTTGATCAACTCAGAAAAGTCAAACTCAATGATCGATCATTTCAGAATAGTCAAACTCAATGAACGATCATCTCAGATTTGTCAAACTCAGTGCTCATTCAAACCAAAATGGTCGGACTCAATGATTGATTTACTCAGAATGGTCATACTGAATGTTTGATCAACTCAGAATAGTCAGACTCAATGATCGATCAACTCAGAATTGTCAAACTCAGTGTTCATTTAAATCAAAATGGTTGGACTCAATGTTTGATTAGCTCAGAATGGTCATACTAAATGTTTGACCAAATCAGAATAGTCGAACTCAATGATCGATCATTTCAGAATTGTCAAACTCAGTCTACATTCAAATCAAAATGGTTGGACTCAATGTTTGATTAGCTCAGAATGGTCATACTGAATGTTTGATCAACTCAGAATAGTCAAACTCAATGTTGGCATTTCAGAATTGTCAAACTTAATTTTCATTTAAAGCAAAATGGTTGGACTCAATGTTTGATTAACTCAGAATGGTCATACTAAATGTTTGACCAAATCAGAATAGTCAAACTCAATGATCGAACATTTCAGAATTGTCAAACTCAATTTTCATTCAAAGCAAAATGGTTGGACTCAATGTTTGATCAACTCAGAATAGGCAAACTCAATGATCTATCATCTCAGAATAGTCAAACTCAATGATCGATCATTTCAGAATTGTCCAACTTGGTGTTCATTAAAATCAAAATGGTTGGACTCAATGTTTTATTCGCTTAGAATGATCATACTAAATGTTTGACCAAATCAGAATAGTGAAACTCAATGATCGATCATTTCAGAATTGTCAAACTCAGTTTCCATTCAAATCAAAATGGTTGGACTCAAAGTTTGATTAACTCAGAGTGGTTATATTCCATGTTTGATCAACTCAGAAAAGTCGGACTCAATGATCGATCATCTCAGAATTGTCAAACTCAATGATCGAACATTTCAGAATTGTCAAACTTAATTTTCATTTAAAGCAAAATGGTTGGACTCAATGTTTGATTAACTCAGAATGGTCATACTAAATGTTTGACCAAATCAGAATAGTCAAACTCAATGATCGAACATTTCAGAATTGTCAAACTCAATTTTCATTCAAACCAAAATGGTTGGACTCAATGTTTGAGTAACTCAGAATGGTCATACTGAATGTTTGATCAACTCAACATAGTCAAACTCAATGATCGATCATCTCAGAATTGTCAAACTCAATAATCGATCATTTCAGAATTGTCAAAGTCAGTGTACATTCAAATCAAAATGGTTGGACTCAGTGTTTGATTAGCTCAGAATGGTCATACTAAATGTTTGACCAAATCAGAATTGTCAAACTCAATTTTCATTCAAACCAAAATGGTTGGACTCAATGTTTGATTATCTCAGAATGGTCATACTGAATGTTTGATCAACTCAGAATAGTCAAACTCAATGATCTATCATCTCAGAATAGTCAAACTCAATGATCAATCATCTCAGAATTGTCAAACTCAGGGTTCATTAAAATCAAAACGGTTGGACACAATGTTTGATTAGCTTAGAATGGTCATACTAAATGTTTGACCAAATCAGAATAGTGAAACTCAATGACGATCATTTCAGAATTGTCAAACTGAGTTTTCATTCAAATCAAAATGGTTGGACTCAAAGTTTGATTAACTCAGAGTGGTTATATTCCATGTTTGATCAACTCAGAAAAGTCAAACTCAATGATCGATCATTTCAGAATAGTCAAACTCAATGATGGATCATCTCAGATTTGTCAAACTCAGTGTTCATTCAAATCAAAATGGTTGGACTCAATGTTTGATTAGCTCAGAATAGTCATACTAAATGTTTGACCAAATCAGAATAGTCAAATTCAATGATCGAACATTTCAGAATTGTCAAACTCAATTGTCATTCAAACCAAAATGGTTGGACTCAATGTTTGATTAACTCAGAATGGTCATACTGAATGTTTGATGAACTCAGAATAGTCAAACTCAATGATCGATCATCTCAGAATTGTCAAACTCAATAATCGATCATTTCAGAATTGTCGAAGTCAGTGTACATTCAAATCAAAATGGTTGGATTCAATGTTTGATTAGCTCAGAATGGTCATACTAAAAGTTTGACCGAATCAGAATAGTCAAACTCAATGATCGAACATTTCAGAATTGTCAAACTCAATTTTCATTCAAACCAAAATGGTTGGACTCAATGTTTGATTATCTCAGAATGGTCATACTGAATGTTTGATCAACTCAGAATAGTCAGACTCAATGATCGATCATCTCAGAATAGTCAAACTCAATGATCGAACATTTCAGAATTGTCAAACTCAATTTTCATTCAAACCAAAATGGTTGGACTCAATGTTTGATTAACTCAGAATGGTCATACTGAATATTTGATCCACTCAGAATAGTCAAACTCAATGATCTATCATCTCAGAATAGTCAAACTCAATGATCAATCATTTCAGAATTGTCAAACTCAGGGTTCATTAAAATGAAAACGGTTGGACACAATGTTTGATTAGCTCAGAATGGTCATACTAAATGTTTGACCAAATCAGAATAGTGAAACTCAATGATCGATCATTTCAGAATTGTCAAACTGAGTTTTCATTCAAATCAAAATGGTTGGACTCAAAGTTTGATTAACTCAGAGTGGTTATATTCCATGTTTGATCAACTCAGAAAAGTCAAACTCAATAATCGATCATTTCAGAATAGTCAAACTCAATGATGGATCATCTCAGATTTGTCAAACTCAGTGTTCATTCAAATCAAAATGTTTGATTTACTCAGAATGGTCAAACTGAATGTTTGATAAACTAAGAATGGTTATACTGAATGTTTGATCAAATCAGAATAGTCAAACTCAATGATCGATCATTTCAGAATTGTCAAACTCAGTGTACATTCAAATCAAAATGGTTGTACTCAATGTTTGATTAGCTCAGAATGGTCATACTAAATGTTTGACCAAATCAGAATAGTCAAACTCAATGATCGAACATTTCAGAATTGTCAAACTCAATGATGGATCATCTCAGATTTGTCAAACTCAGTGTTCATTCAAATCAAAATGGTTGGACTCAATGTTTGATTTACTCAGAATGGTCATACTGAATGTTTGATAAAGTAAGAATGGTTATACTGAATGTTTGATCAAATCAGAATAGTCAAACTCAATGATCGATCATTTCAGAATTGTCAAACTCAGTGTACATTCAAATCAAAATGGTTGGACTCAATGTTTGATTAGCTCAGAATGGTCATACTAAAAGTTTGACCGAATCAGAATAGTCAAACTCAATGATCGAACATTTCAGAATTGTCAAACTCAATTTTCATTCAAACCAAAATGGTTGGACTCAATGTTTGATTAACTCAGAATGATCATACTGAATGTTTGATCAACTCAGAATAGTCAGACTCAATGATCGATCATCTCAGAATTGTCAAACTCAATGATCGATCATCTCAGAATTGTCAAACTCAATAATCGATCATTTCAGAATTGTCAAAGTCAGTGTACATTCAAATCAAAATGGTTGGACTCAGTGTTTGATTAGCTCAGAATGGTCATACTAAATGTTTGACCAAATCAGAATAGTCAAATTCAATGATGGAACATTTCAGAATTGTCAAACTCAATTTTCATTCAAACCAAAATAGTTGGACTCAATGTTTGATTATCTCAGAATGGTCATACTGAATGTTTGATCAACTCAGAATAGTCAGACTCAATGATCGATCATCTCAGAATAGTCAAACTCAATTTTCATTCAAACCAAAATGGTTGGACTCAATGTTTGATTAACTCAGAATGGTCATACTGAATATTTGATCCACTCAGAATAGTCAAACTCAATGATCTATCATCTCAGAATAGTCAAACTCAATGATCAATCATTTCAGAATTGTCAAACTCAGGGTTCATTAAAATGAAAACGGTTGGACACAATGTTTGATTAGCTCAGAATGGTCATACTAAATGTTTGACCAAATCAGAATAGTGAAACTCAATGATCGATCATTTCAGAATTGTCAAACTGAGTTTTCATTCAAATCAAAATGGTTGGACTCAAAGTTTGATTAACTCAGAGTGGTTATATTCCATGTTTGATCAACTCAGAAAAGTCAAACTCAATGATCGATCATTTCAGAATAGTCAAACTCAATGATGGATCATCTCAGATTTGTCAAACTCAGTGTTCATTCAAATCAAAATGTTTGATTTACTCAGAATGGTCAAACTGAATGTTTGATAAACTAAGAATGGTTATACTGAATGTTTGATCAAATCAGAATAGTCAAACTCAATGATCGATCATTTCAGAATTGTCAAACTCAGTGTACATTCAGATCAAAATGGTTGTACTCAATGTTTGATTAGCTCAGAATGGTCATACTAAATGTTTGACCAAATCAGAATAGTCAAATTCAATGATCGAACATTTCAGAATTGTCAAACTCAATTTTCATTCAAACCAAAATGGTTGGACTCAATGTTTGATTATCTCAGAATGGTCATACTGAATGGTTGATCAACTCAGAATAGTCAGACTCAATGATCGATCATCTCAGAATAGTCAAACTCAATGATCGAACATTTCAGAATTGTCAAACTCAATTTTCATTCAAACCAAAATGGTTGGACTCAATGTTTGATTAACTCAGAATGGTCATACTGAATGTTTGATCAACTCAGAATAGTCAGACTCAATGATCTATCATCTCAGAATTGTCAAACTCAATAATCGATAATTTCAGAATTGTCAAAGTCAGTGTACATTCAAATCAAAATGGTTGGACTCAATGTTTGATTAGCTCAGAATGGTCATACTGAATGTTTGATCAACTCAGAATAGTCAAACTCAATGATCGAACATTTCAGAATTGTCAAACTCAATTTTCATTCAAACCAAAATGGTTGGACTCAATGTTTGATTAACTCAGAATGGTCATACTAAATGTTTGACAAAATCAGAATAGACAAACTCAATGATCGAACATTTCAGAATTGTCAAACTCAATTTTCATTCAAACCAAAATGGTTGGACTCAATGTTTGATTAACTCAGAATGGTCATACTGAATGTTTGATCAACTCAGAATGGTTATACTAAATGTTTGATCAACTCAGAATCGTCAAACTCAATGATCGAACACTTCAGAATTGTCAAACTCAATTGTCATTCAAACCAATATTGTTGGACTCAATGTTTGATTAACTCAGAATGGTCATACTGAATGTTTGATGAACTCAGAATAGTCAAACTCAATGATCGATCATCTCAGAATTGTCAAACTCAATAATCGATCATTTCAGAATTGTCAAAGTCAGTGTACATTCAAATCAAAATGGTTGGACTCAATGTTTGATTAGCTCAGAATGGTCATACTAAAAGTTTGACCGAATCAGAATAGTCAAACTCAATGATCGAACATTTCAGAATTGTCAAACTCAATTTTCATTCAAACCAAAATGGTTGGACTCAATGTTTGATTATCTCAGAATGGTCATACTGAATGTTTGATCAACTCAGAATAGTCAGACTCAATGATCGATCATCTCAGAATAGTCAAACTCAATGATCGAACATTTCAGAATTGTCAAACTCAATTTTCATTCAAACCAAAATGGTTGGACTCAATGTTTGATAAACTCAGAATGATCATACTGAATGTTTGATCAACTCAGAATAGTCAGACTCAATGATCGATCATCTCAGAATTGTCAAACTCAATGATCGGTCATCTCAGAATTGTCAAACTCAATAATCGATCATTTCAGAATTGTCAAAGTCAGTGTACATTCAAATCAAAATGGTTGGACTCAGTGTTTGATTAGCTCAGAATGGTCATACTAAATGTTTGACCAAATCAGAATAGTCAAATTCAATGATGGAACATTTCAGAATTGTCAAACTCAATTTTCATTCAAACCAAAATGGTTGGACTCAATGTTTGATTATCTCAGAATGGTCATACTGAATGTTTGATCAACTCAGAATAGTCAGACTCAATGATCGATCATCTCAGAATAGTCAAACTCAATGATCGAACATTTCAGAATTGTCAAACTCAATTTTCATTCAAACCAAAATGGTTGGACTCAATGTTTGAGTAACTCAGAATGGTCATACTGAATGGTTGATCAACTCAGAATAGTCAAACTCAATGATCGATCATCTCAGAATTGTCAAACTCAATAATCGATCATTTCAGAATTGTCAAAGTCAGTGTACATTCAAATCAAAATGGTTGGACTCAATGTTTGATTAGCTCAGAATGGTCATACTAAAAGTTTGACCGAATCAGAATAGTCAAACTCAATGATCGAACATTTCAGAATTGTCAAACTCAATTTTCATTCAAACCAAAATGGTTGGACTCAATGTTTGATTAACTCAGAATGATCATACTGAATGTTTGATCAACTCAGAATAGTCAGACTCAATGATCGATCATCTCAGAATTGTCAAACTCAATGATCGATCATCTCAGAATTGTCAAACTGAATAATCGATCATTTCAGAATTGTCAAAGTCAGTGTACATTCAAATCAAAATGGTTTGACTCAGTGTTTGATTAGCTCAGAATGGTCATACTAAATGTTTGACCAAATCAGAATAGTCAAATTCAATGATCGAACATTTCAGAATTGTCAAACTCAATTTTCATTCAAACCAAAATGGTTGGACTCAATGTTTGATTATCTCAGAATGGTCATACTGAATGTTTGATCAACTCAGAATAGTCAGACTCAATGATCGATCATCTCAGAATAGTCAAACTCAATGATCGAACATTTCAGAATTGTCAAACTCAATTTTCATTCAAACCAAAATGGTTGGACTCAATGCTTGATTAACTCAGAATGGTCATACTGAATGTTTGATCAACTCAGAATAGTCAAACTAAATGATCTATCATCTCAGAATAGTCAAACTCAATGATCAATCATTTCAGAATTGTCAAACTCAGGGTTCATTAAAATGAAAACGGTTGGACACAATGTTTGATTAGCTCAGAATGGTCATACTAAATGTTTGACCAAATCAGAATAGTGAAACTCAATGATCGATCATTTCAGAATTGTCAAACTGAGTTTTCATTCAAATCAAAATGGTTGGACTCAAAGTTTGATTAACTCAGAGTGGTTATATTCCATGTTTGATCAACTCAGAAAAGCCAAACTCAATGATCGAACATTTCAGAATTGTCAAACTCAATTTTCATTCAAACCAAAATGGTTGGACTCAATGTTTGATTAACTCAGAATGGTCATACTGAATGTTTGATCAACTCAGAATAGTCAGACTCAATGATCGAACATTTCAGAATTGTCAAACTCAATTTTCATTCAAAGCAAAATGGTTGGACTCAATGTTTGATCAACTCAGAATAGTCAAACTCAATGATCTATCATCTCAGAATAGTCAAACTCAATGATCGATCATTTCAGAATTGTCCAACTTGGTGTTCATTAAAATCAAAATGGTTGGACTCAATGTTTTATTCGCTTAGAATGATCATACTAAATGTTTGACCAAATCAGAATAGTGAAACTCAATGATCGATCATTTCAGAATTGTCAAACTCAGTTTCCATTCAAATCAAAATGGTTGGACTCAAAGTTTGATTAACTCAGAGTGGTTATATTCCATGTTTGATCAACTCAGAAAAGTCGGACTCAATGATCGATCATCTCAGAATTGTCAAACTCAATGATCGAACATTTCAGAATTGTCAAACTTAATTTTCATTTAAAGCAAAATGGTTGGACTCAATGTTTGATTAACTCAGAGTGGTTATATTCCATGTTTGATCAACTCAGAAAAGTCGGACTCAATGATCGATCATCTCAGAATTGTCAACCTCAATAATCGATCATTTCAGAATTGTCAAAGTCAGTGTACATTCAAATCAAAATGGTTGGACTCAGTGTTTGATTAGCTCAGAATGGTCATACTAAATGTTTGACCAAATCAGAATTGTCAAACTCAATTTTCATTCAAACCAAAATGGTTGGACTCAATGTTTGATTATCTCAGAATGGTCATACTGAATGTTTGATCAACTCAGAATAGTCAAACTCAATGATCTATCATCTCAGAATAGTCAAACTCAATGATCAATCATCTCAGAATTGTCAAACTCAGGGTTCATTAAAATCAAAACGGTTGGACACAATGTTTGATTAGCTTAGAATGGTCATACTAAATGTTTGACCAAATCAGAATAGTGAAACTCAATGACGATCATTTCAGAATTGTCAAACTGAGTTTTCATTCAAATCAAAATGGTTGGACTCAAAGTTTGATTAACTCAGAGTGGTTATATTCCATGTTTGATCAACTCAGAAAAGTCAAACTCAATGATCGATCATTTCAGAATAGTCAAACTCAATGATGGATCATCTCAGATTTGTCAAACTCAGTGTTCATTCAAATCAAAATGGTTGGACTCAATGTTTGATTAGCTCAGAATAGTCATACTAAATGTTTGACCAAATCAGAATAGTCAAATTCAATGATCGAACATTTCAGAATTGTCAAACTCAATTGTCATTCAAACCAAAATGGTTGGACTCAATGTTTGATTAACTCAGAATGGTCATACTGAATGTTTGATGAACTCAGAATAGTCAAACTCAATGATCGATCATCTCAGAATTGTCAAACTCAATAATCGATCATTTCAGAATTGTCGAAGTCAGTGTACATTCAAATCAAAATGGTTGGATTCAATGTTTGATTAGCTCAGAATGGTCATACTAAAAGTTTGACCGAATCAGAATAGTCAAACTCAATGATCGAACATTTCAGAATTGTCAAACTCAATTTTCATTCAAACCAAAATGGTTGGACTCAATGTTTGATTATCTCAGAATGGTCATACTGAATGTTTGATCAACTCAGAATAGTCAGACTCAATGATCGATCATCTCAGAATAGTCAAACTCAATGATCGAACATTTCAGAATTGTCAAACTCAATTTTCATTCAAACCAAAATGGTTGGACTCAATGTTTGATTAACTCAGAATGGTCATACTGAATATTTGATCCACTCAGAATAGTCAAACTCAATGATCTATCATCTCAGAATAGTCAAACTCAATGATCAATCATTTCAGAATTGTCAAACTCAGGGTTCATTAAAATGAAAACGGTTGGACACAATGTTTGATTAGCTCAGAATGGTCATACTAAATGTTTGACCAAATCAGAATAGTGAAACTCAATGATCGATCATTTCAGAATTGTCAAACTGAGTTTTCATTCAAATCAAAATGGTTGGACTCAAAGTTTGATTAACTCAGAGTGGTTATATTCCATGTTTGATCAACTCAGAAAAGTCAAACTCAATAATCGATCATTTCAGAATAGTCAAACTCAATGATGGATCATCTCAGATTTGTCAAACTCAGTGTTCATTCAAATCAAAATGTTTGATTTACTCAGAATGGTCAAACTGAATGTTTGATAAACTAAGAATGGTTATACTGAATGTTTGATCAAATCAGAATAGTCAAACTCAATGATCGATCATTTCAGAATTGTCAAACTCAGTGTACATTCAAATCAAAATGGTTGTACTCAATGTTTGATTAGCTCAGAATGGTCATACTAAATGTTTGACCAAATCAGAATAGTCAAACTCAATGATCGAACATTTCAGAATTGTCAAACTCAATGATGGATCATCTCAGATTTGTCAAACTCAGTGTTCATTCAAATCAAAATGGTTGGACTCAATGTTTGATTTACTCAGAATGGTCATACTGAATGTTTGATAAAGTAAGAATGGTTATACTGAATGTTTGATCAAATCAGAATAGTCAAACTCAATGATCGATCATTTCAGAATTGTCAAACTCAGTGTACATTCAAATCAAAATGGTTGGACTCAATGTTTGATTAGCTCAGAATGGTCATACTAAAAGTTTGACCGAATCAGAATAGTCAAACTCAATGATCGAACATTTCAGAATTGTCAAACTCAATTTTCATTCAAACCAAAATGGTTGGACTGAATGTTTGATTAACTCAGAATGATCATACTGAATGTTTGATCAACTCAGAATAGTCAGATTCAATGATCGATCATCTCAGAATTGTCAAACTCAATGATCGATCATCTCAGAATTGTCAAACTCAATAATCGATCATTACAGAATTGTCAAAGTCAGTGTACATTCAAATCAAAATGGTTGGACTCAGTGTTTGATTAGCTCAGAATGGTCATACTAAATGTTTGACCAAATCAGAATAGTCAAATTCAATGATGGAACATTTCAGAATTGTCAAACTCAATTTTCATTCAAACCAAAATAGTTGGACTCAATGTTTGATTATCTCAGAATGGTCATACTGAATGTTTGATCAACTCAGAATAGTCAGACTCAATGATCGATCATCTCAGAATAGTCAAACTCAATTTTCATTCAAACCAAAATGGTTGGACTCAATGTTTGATTAACTCAGAATGGTCATACTGAATATTTGATCCACTCAGAATAGTCAAACTCAATGATCTATCATCTCAGAATAGTCAAACTCAATGATCAATCATTTCAGAATTGTCAAACTCAGGGTTCATTAAAATGAAAACGGTTGGACACAATGTTTGATTAGCTCAGAATGGTCATACTAAATGTTTGACCAAATCAGAATAGTGAAACTCAATGATCGATCATTTCAGAATTGTCAAACTGAGTTTTCATTCAAATCAAAATGGTTGGACTCAAAGTTTGATTAACTCAGAGTGGTTATATTCCATGTTTGATCAACTCAGAAAAGTCAAACTCAATGATCGATCATTTCAGAATAGTCAAACTCAATGATGGATCATCTCAGATTTGTCAAACTCAGTGTTCATTCAAATCAAAATGTTTGATTTACTCAGAATGGTCAAACTGAATGTTTGATAAACTAAGAATGGTTATACTGAATGTTTGATCAAATCAGAATAGTCAAACTCAATGATCGATCATTTCAGAATTGTCAAACTCAGTGTACATTCAGATCAAAATGGTTGTACTCAATGTTTGATTAGCTCAGAATGGTCATACTAAATGTTTGACCAAATCAGAATAGTCAAACTCAATGATCGAACATTTCAGAATTGTCAAACTCAATTTTCATTCAAACCAAAATGGTTGGACTCAATGTTTGATTAACTCAGAATGATCATACTGAATGTTTGATCAACTCAGAATAGTCAGACTCAATGATCGATCATCTCAGAATTGTCAAACTCAATGATCAATCATCTCAGAATTGTCAAACTCAATAATCGATCATTTCAGAATTGTCAAAGTCAGTGTACATTCAAATCAAAATGGTTTGACTCAGTGTTTGATTAGCTCAGAATGGTCATACTAAATGTTTGACCAAATCAGAATAGTCAAATTCAATGATCGAACATTTCAGAATTGTCAAACTCAATTTTCATTCAAACCAAAACGGTTGGACTCAATGTTTGATTATCTCAGAATGGTCATACTGAATGGTTGATCAACTCAGAATAGTCAGACTCAATGATCGATCATCTCAGAATAGTCAAACTCAATGATCGAACATTTCAGAATTGTCAAACTCAATTTTCATTAAACCAAAATGGTTGGACTCAATGTTTGATTAACTCAGAATGGTCATACTGAATGTTTGATCAACTCAGAATAGTCAGACTCAATGAACGATCATCTCAGAATTGTCAAACTCAATAATCGATAATTTCAGAATTGTCAAAGTCAGTGTACATTCAAATCAAAATGGTTGGACTCAATGTTTGATTAGCTCAGAATGGTCATACTGAATGTTTGATCAACTCTGAATAGTCAAACTCAATGATCGAACATTTCAGAATTGTCAAACTCTATTTTCTTTCAAACCAAAATGGTTGGACTCAATGTTTGATTAACTCAGAATGGTCATACTAAATGTTTGACAAAATCAGAATAGTCAAACTCAATGATCGAACATTTCAGAATTGTCAAACTCAATTTTCATTCAAACCAAAATGGTTGGACTCAATGTTTGATTAACTCAGAATGGTCATACTGAATGTTTGATCAACTCAGAATAGTCAGACTCAATGATCGAACATTTCAGAATTGTCAAACTCAATTTTCATTCAAAGCAAAATGGTTGGACTCAATGTTTGATCAACTCAGAATAGTCAAACTCAATGATCTATCATCTCAGAATAGTCAAACTCAATGATCGATCATTTCAGAATTGTCCAACTTGGTGTTCATTAAAATCAAAATGGTTGGACTCAATGTTTGTTTCGCTTAGAATGATCATACTAAATGTTTGACCAAATCAGAATAGTGAAACTCAATGATCGATCATTTCAGAATTGTCAAACTCAGTTTCCATTCAAATCAAAATGGTTGGACTCAAAGTTTGATTAACTCAGAGTGGTTATATTCCATGTTTGATCAACTCAGAAAAGTCGGACTCAATGATCGATCATCTCAGAATTGTCAAACTCAATGATCGAACATTTCAGAATTGTCAAACTTAATTTTCATTTAAAGCAAAATGGTTGGACTCAATGTTTGATTAACTCAGAATGGTCATACTAAATGTTTGACCAAATCAGAATAGTCAAACTCAATGATCGAACATTTCAGAATTGTCAAACTCAATTTTCATTCAAACCAAAATGGTTGGACTCAATGTTTGAGTAACTCAGAATGGTCATACTGAATGTTTGATCAAATCAGAATAGTCAAACTCAATGATCGATCATTTCAGAATTGTCAAACTCAGTGTACATTCAAATCAAAATGGTTGGACTCAATGTTTGATTAGCTCAGAATGGTCATACTAAAAGTTTGACCGAATCAGAATAGTCAAACTCAATGATCGAACATTTCAGAATTGTCAAACTCAATTTTCATTCAAACCAAAATGGTTGGACTCAATGTTTGATTAACTCAGAATGATCATACTGAATGTTTGATCAACTCAGAATAGTCAGACTCAATGATCGATCATCTCAGAATTGTCAAACTCAATGATCGATCATCTCAGAATTGTCAAACTCAATAATCGATCATTTCAGAATTGTCAAAGTCAGTGTACATTCAAATCAAAATGGTTGGACTCAGTGTTTGATTAGCTCAGAATGGTCATACTAAATGTTTGACCAAATCAGAATAGTCAAATTCAATGATGGAACATTTCAGAATTGTCAAACTCAATTTTCATTCAAACCAAAATGGTTGGACTCAATGTTTGATTATCTCAGAATGGTCATACGGAATGTTTGATCAACTCAGAATAGTCAAACTCAATGATCGAACATTTCAGAATTGTCAAACTCAATTTTCATTCAAACCAAAATGGTTGGACTCAATGTTTGATTAACTCAGAATGGTCATACTGAATATTTGATCCACTCAGAATAGTCAAACTCAATGATCTATCATCTCAGAATAGTCAAACTCAATGATCAATCATTTCAGAATTGTCAAACTCAGGGTTCATTAAAATGAAAACGGTTGGACACAATGTTTGATTAGCTCAGAATGGTCATACTAAATGTTTGACCAAATCAGAATAGTGAAACTCAATGATCGATCATTTCAGAATTGTCAAACTGAGTTTTCATTCAAATCAAAATGGTTGGACTCAAAGTTTGATTAACTCAGAGTGGTTATATTCCATGTTTGATCAACTCAGAAAAGTCAAACTCAATGATCGATCATTTCAGAATAGTCAAACTCAATGATGGATCATCTCAGATTTGTCAAACTCAGTGTTCATTCAAATCAAAATGTTTGATTTACTCAGAATGGTCAAACTGAATGTTTGATAAACTAAGAATGGTTATACTGAATGTTTGATCAAATCAGAATAGTCAAACTCAATGATCGATCATTTCAGAATTGTCAAACTCAGTGTACATTCAGATCAAAATGGTTGTACTCAATGTTTGATTAGCTCAGAATGGTCATACTAAATGTTTGACCAAATCAGAATAGTCAAACTCAATGATCGAACATTTCAGAATTGTCAAACTCAATTTTCATTCAAACCAAAATGGTTGGACTCAATGTTTGATTAACTCAGAATGATCATACTGAATGTTTGATCAACTCAGAATAGTCAGACTCAATGATCGATCATCTCAGAATTGTCAAACTCAATGATCAATCATCTCAGAATTGTCAAACTCAATAATCGATCATTTCAGAATTGTCAAAGTCAGTGTACATTCAAATCAAAATGGTTTGACTCAGTGTTTGATTAGCTCAGAATGGTCATACTAAATGTTTGACCAAATCAGAATAGTCAAATTCAATGATCGAACATTTCAGAATTGTCAAACTCAATTTTCATTCAAACCAAAACGGTTGGACTCAATGTTTGATTATCTCAGAATGGTCATACTGAATGGTTGATCAACTCAGAATAGTCAGACTCAATGATCGATCATCTCAGAATAGTCAAACTCAATGATCGAACATTTCAGAATTGTCAAACTCAATTTTCATTAAACCAAAATGGTTGGACTCAATGTTTGATTAACTCAGAATGGTCATACTGAATGTTTGATCAACTCAGAATAGTCAGACTCAATGAACGATCATCTCAGAATTGTCAAACTCAATAATCGATAATTTCAGAATTGTCAAAGTCAGTGTACATTCAAATCAAAATGGTTGGACTCAATGTTTGATTAGCTCAGAATGGTCATACTGAATGTTTGATCAACTCTGAATAGTCAAACTCAATGATCGAACATTTCAGAATTGTCAAACTCTATTTTCTTTCAAACCAAAATGGTTGGACTCAATGTTTGATTAACTCAGAATGGTCATACTAAATGTTTGACAAAATCAGAATAGTCAAACTCAATGATCGAACATTTCAGAATTGTCAAACTCAATTTTCATTCAAACCAAAATGGTTGGACTCAATGTTTGATTAACTCAGAATGGTCATACTGAATGTTTGATCAACTCAGAATAGTCAGACTCAATGATCGAACATTTCAGAATTGTCAAACTCAATTTTCATTCAAAGCAAAATGGTTGGACTCAATGTTTGATCAACTCAGAATAGTCAAACTCAATGATCTATCATCTCAGAATAGTCAAACTCAATGATCGATCATTTCAGAATTGTCCAACTTGGTGTTCATTAAAATCAAAATGGTTGGACTCAATGTTTGTTTCGCTTAGAATGATCATACTAAATGTTTGACCAAATCAGAATAGTGAAACTCAATGATCGATCATTTCAGAATTGTCAAACTCAGTTTCCATTCAAATCAAAATGGTTGGACTCAAAGTTTGATTAACTCAGAGTGGTTATATTCCATGTTTGATCAACTCAGAAAAGTCGGACTCAATGATCGATCATCTCAGAATTGTCAAACTCAATGATCGAACATTTCAGAATTGTCAAACTTAATTTTCATTTAAAGCAAAATGGTTGGACTCAATGTTTGATTAACTCAGAATGGTCATACTAAATGTTTGACCAAATCAGAATAGTCAAACTCAATGATCGAACATTTCAGAATTGTCAAACTCAATTTTCATTCAAACCAAAATGGTTGGACTCAATGTTTGAGTAACTCAGAATGGTCATACTGAATGTTTGATCAAATCAGAATAGTCAAACTCAATGATCGATCATTTCAGAATTGTCAAACTCAGTGTACATTCAAATCAAAATGGTTGGACTCAATGTTTGATTAGCTCAGAATGGTCATACTAAAAGTTTGACCGAATCAGAATAGTCAAACTCAATGATCGAACATTTCAGAATTGTCAAACTCAATTTTCATTCAAACCAAAATGGTTGGACTCAATGTTTGATTAACTCAGAATGATCATACTGAATGTTTGATCAACTCAGAATAGTCAGACTCAATGATCGATCATCTCAGAATTGTCAAACTCAATGATCGATCATCTCAGAATTGTCAAACTCAATAATCGATCATTTCAGAATTGTCAAAGTCAGTGTACATTCAAATCAAAATGGTTGGACTCAGTGTTTGATTAGCTCAGAATGGTCATACTAAATGTTTGACCAAATCAGAATAGTCAAATTCAATGATGGAACATTTCAGAATTGTCAAACTCAATTTTCATTCAAACCAAAATGGTTGGACTCAATGTTTGATTATCTCAGAATGGTCATACGGAATGTTTGATCAACTCAGAATAGTCAGACTCAATGATCGATCATCTCAGAATAGTCAAACTCAATGATCGAACATTTCAGAATTGTCAAACTCAATTTTCATTCAAACCAAAATGGTTGGACTCAATGTTTGATTAACTCAGAATGGTCATACTGAATATTTGATCCACTCAGAATAGTCAAACTCAATGATCTATCATCTCAGAATAGTCAAACTCAATGATCAATCATTTCAGAATTGTCAAACTCAGGGTTCATTAAAATGAAAACGGTTGGACACAATGTTTGATTAGCTCAGAATGGTCATACTAAATGTTTGACCAAATCAGAATAGTGAAACTAAATGATCGATCATTTCAGAATTGTCAAACTGAGTTTTCATTCAAATCAAAATGGTTGGACTCAAAGTTTGATTAACTCAGAGTGGTTATATTCCATGTTTGATCAACTCAGAAAAGTCAAACTCAACGATCGATCATTTCAGAATAGTCAAACTCAATGATGGATCATCTCAGATTAGTCAAACTCAGTGTTCATTCAAATCAAAATGTTTGATTTACTCAGAATGGTCAAACTGAATGTTTGATAAACTAAGAATGGTTATACTGAATGTTTGATCAAATCAGAATAGTCAAACTCAATGATCGATCATTTCAGAATTGTCAAACTCAGTGTACATTCAGATCAAAATGGTTGTACTCAATGTTTGATTAGCTCAGAATGGTCATACTAAATGTTTGACCAAATCAGAATAGTCAAACTCAATGATCGAACATTTCAGAATTGTCAAACTCAATTTTCATTCAAACCAAAATGGTTGGACTCAATGTTTGATTAACTCAGAATGATCATACTGAATGTTTGATCAACTCAGAATAGTCAGACTCAATGATCGATCATCTCAGAATTGTCAAACTCAATGATCGATCATCTCAGAATTGTCAAACTCAATAATCGATCATTTCAGAATTGTCAAAGTCAGTGTACATTCAAATCAAAATGGTTGGACTCAGTGTTTGATTAGCTCAGAATGGTCATACTAAATGTTTGACCAAATCAGAATAGTCAAATTCAATGATCGAACATTTCAGAATTGTCAAACTCAATTTTCATTCAAACCAAAACGGTTGGACTCAATGTTTGATTAACTCAGAATGGTCATACTGAATGTTTGATCAACTCAGAATAGTCAGACTCAATGAACGATCATCTCAGAATTGTCAAACTCAATAATCGATAATTTCAGAATTGTCAAAGTCAGTGTACATTCAAATCAAAATGGTTGGACTCAATGTTTGATTAGCTCAGAATGGTCATACTGAATGTTTGATCAACTCAGAATAGTCAAACTCAATGATCGAACATTTCAGAATTGTCAAACTCAATTTTCATTCAAACCAAAATGGTTGGACTCAATGTTTGATTAACTCAGAATGGTCATACTAAATGTTTGACAAAATCAGAATAGTCAAACTCAATGATCGAACATTTCAGAATTGTCAAACTCAATTTTCATTCAAACCAAAATGGTTGGACTCAATGTTTGATTAACTCAGAATGGTCATACTGAATGTTTGATCAACTCAGAATAGTCAGACTCAATGATCGAACATTTCAGAATTGTCAAACTCAATTTTCATTCAAAGCAAAATGGTTGGACTCAATGTTTGATCAACTCAGAATAGTCAAACTCAATGATCTATCATCTCAGAATAGTCAAACTCAATGATCGATCATTTCAGAATTGTCCAACTTGGTGTTCATTAAAATCAAAATGGTTGGACTCAATGTTTGTTTCGCTTAGAATGATCATACTAAATCTTTGACCAAATCAGAATAGTGAAACTCAATGATCGATCATTTCAGAATTGTCAAACTCAGTTTCCATTCAAATCAAAATGGTTGGACTCAAAGTTTGAT
Source organism: Alitta virens (assembly GCA_932294295.1). Taxonomy (NCBI): domain Eukaryota; kingdom Metazoa; phylum Annelida; class Polychaeta; order Phyllodocida; family Nereididae; genus Alitta; species Alitta virens. Next base: position 17,438,694 of record OW028576.1, read on the forward strand.
TAACTCAGAGTGGTTATATTCCATGTTTGATCAACTCAGAAAAGTCAAACTCAATGATCAATCATCTCAGAATTGTCAAACTCAGGGTTCATTAAAATCAAAACGGTTGGACACAATGTTTGATTAGCTTAGAATGGTCATACTAAATGTTTGACCAAATCAGAATAGTGAAACTCAATGACGATCATTTCAGAATTGTCAAACTGAGTTTTCATTCAAATCAAAATGGTTGGACTCAAAGTTTGATTAACTCAGAGTGGTTATATTCCATGTTTGATCAACTCAGAAAAGTCAAACTCAATGATCGATCATTTCAGAATAGTCAAACTCAATGATGGATCATCTCAGATTTGTCAAACTCAGTGTTCATTCAAATCAAAATGGTTGGACTCAATGTTTGATTAGCTCAGAATAGTCATACTAAATGTTTGACCAAATCAGAATAGTCAAATTCAATGATCGAACATTTCAGAATTGTCAAACTCAATTGTCATTCAAACCAAAATGGTTGGACTCAATGTTTGATTAACTCAGAATGGTCATACTGAATGTTTGATGAACTCAGAATAGTCAAACTCAATGATCGATCATCTCAGAATTGTCAAACTCAATAATCGATCATTTCAGAATTGTCGAAGTCAGTGTACATTCAAATCAAAATGGTTGGATTCAATGTTTGATTAGCTCAGAATGGTCATACTAAAAGTTTGACCGAATCAGAATAGTCAAACTCAATGATCGAACATTTCAGAATTGTCAAACTCAATTTTCATTCAAACCAAAATGGTTGGACTCAATGTTTGATTATCTCAGAATGGTCATACTGAATGTTTGATCAACTCAGAATAGTCAGACTCAATGATCGATCATCTCAGAATAGTCAAACTCAATGATCAATCATTTCAGAATTGTCAAACTCAGGGTTCATTAAAATGAAAACGGTTGGACACAATGTTTGATTAGCTCAGAATGGTCATACTAAATGTTTGACCAAATCAGAATAGTGAAACTCAATGATCGATCATTTCAGAATTGTCAAACTGAGTTTTCATTCAAATCAAAATGGTTGGACTCAAAGTTTGATTAACTCAGAGTGGTTATATTCCATGTTTGATCAACTCAGAAAAGTCAAACTCAATAGTCGATCATTTCAGAATAGTCAAACTCAATGATGGATCATCTCAGATTTGTCAAACTCAGTGTTCATTCAAATCAAAATGTTTGATTTACTCAGAATGGTCAAACTGAATGTTTGATAAACTAAGAATGGTTATACTGAATGTTTGATCAAATCAGAATAGTCAAACTCAATGATCGATCATTTCAGAATTGTCAAACTCAGTGTACATTCAAATCAAAATGGTTGTACTCAATGTTTGATTAGCTCAGAATGGTCATACTAAATGTTTGACCAAATCAGAATAGTCAAACTCAATGATCGAACATTTCAGAATTGTCAAACTCAATGATGGATCATCTCAGATTTGTCAAACTCAGTGTTCATTCAAATCAAAATGGTTGGACTCAATGTTTGATTTACTCAGAATGGTCATACTGAATGTTTGATAAAGTAAGAATGGTTATACTGAATGTTTGATCAAATCAGAATAGTCAAACTCAATGATCGATCATTTCAGAATTGTCAAACTCAGTGTACATTCAAATCAAAATGGTTGGACTCAATGTTTGATTAGCTCAGAATGGTCATACTAAAAGTTTGACCGAATCAGAATAGTCAAACTCAATGATCGAACATTTCAGAATTGTCAAACTCAATTTTCATTCAAACCAAAATGGTTGGACTCAATGTTTGATTAACTCAGAATGATCATACTGAATGTTTGATCAACTCAGAATAGTCAGACTCAATGATCGATCATCTCAGAATTGTCAAACTCAATGATCGATCATCTCAGAATTGTCAAACTCAATAATCGATCATTTCAGAATTGTCAAAGTCAGTGTACATTCAAATCAAAATGGTTGGACTCAGTGTTTGATTAGCTCAGAATGGTCATACTAAATGTTTGACCAAATCAGAATAGTCAAATTCAATGATGGAACATTTCAGAATTGTCAAACTCAATTTTCATTCAAACCAAAATAGTTGGACTCAATGTTTGATTATCTCAGAATGGTCATACTGAATGTTTGATCAACTCAGAATAGTCAGACTCAATGATCGATCATCTCAGAATAGTCAAACTCAATTTTCATTCAAACCAAAATGGTTGGACTCAATGTTTGATTAACTCAGAATGGTCATACTGAATATTTGATCCACTCAGAATAGTCAAACTCAATGATCTATCATCTCAGAATAGTCAAACTCAATGATCAATCATTTCAGAATTGTCAAACTCAGGGTTCATTAAAATGAAAACGGTTGGACACAATGTTTGATTAGCTCAGAATGGTCATACTAAATGTTTGACCAAATCAGAATAGTGAAACTCAATGATCGATCATTTCAGAATTGTCAAACTGAGTTTTCATTCAAATCAAAATGGTTGGACTCAAAGTTTGATTAACTCAGAGTGGTTATATTCCATGTTTGATCAACTCAGAAAAGTCAAACTCAATGATCGATCATTTCAGAATAGTCAAACTCAATGATGGATCATCTCAGATTTGTCAAACTCAGTGTTCATTCAAATCAAAATGTTTGATTTACTCAGAATGGTCAAACTGAATGTTTGATAAACTAAGAATGGTTATACTGAATGTTTGATCAAATCAGAATAGTCAAACTCAATGATCGATCATTTCAGAATTGTCAAACTCAGTGTACATTCAGATCAAAATGGTTGTACTCAATGTTTGATTAGCTCAGAATGGTCATACTAAATGTTTGACCAAATCAGAATAGTCAAACTCAATGATCGAACATTTCAGAATTGTCAAACTCAATTTTCATTCAAACCAAAATGGTTGGACTCAATGTTTGATTAACTCAGAATGATCATACTGAATGTTTGATCAACTCAGAATAGTCAGACTCAATGATCGATCATCTCAGAATTGTCAAACTCAATGATCAATCATCTCAGAATTGTCAAACTCAATAATCGATCATTTCAGAATTGTCAAAGTCAGTGTACATTCAAATCAAAATGGTTGGACTCAGTGTTTGATTAGCTCAGAATGGTCATACTAAATGTTTGACCAAATCAGAATAGTCAAATTCAATGATCGAACATTTCAGAATTGTCAAACTCAATTTTCATTCAAACCAAAACGGTTGGACTCAATGTTTGATTATCTCAGAATGGTCATACTGAATGGTTGATCAACTCAGAATAGTCAGACTCAATGATCGATCATCTCAGAATAGTCAAACTCAATGATCGAACATTTCAGAATTGTCAAACTCAATTTTCATTAAACCAAAATGGTTGGACTCAATGTTTGATTAACTCAGAATGGTCATACTGAATGTTTGATCAACTCAGAATAGTCAGACTCAATGAACGATCATCTCAGAATTGTCAAACTCAATAATCGATAATTTCAGAATTGTCAAAGTCAGTGTACATTCAAATCAAAATGGTTGGACTCAATGTTTGATTAGCTCAGAATGGTCATACTGAATGTTTGATCAACTCAGAATAGTCAAACTCAATGATCGAACATTTCAGAATTGTCAAACTCAATTTTCTTTCAAACCAAAATGGTTGGACTCAATGTTTGATTAACTCAGAATGGTCATACTAAATGTTTGACAAAATCAGAATAGTCAAACTCAATGATCGAACATTTCAGAATTGTCAAACTCAATTTTCATTGAAACCAAAATGGTTGGACTCAATGTTTGATTAACTCAGAATGGTCATACTGAATGTTTGATCAACTCAGAATAGTCAGACTCAATGATCGAACATTTCAGAATTGTCAAACTCAATTTTCATTCAAAGCAAAATGGTTGGACTCAATGTTTGATCAACTCAGAATAGTCAAACTCAATGATCTATCATCTCAGAATAGTCAAACTCAATGATCGATCATTTCAGAATTGTCCAACTTGGTGTTCATTAAAATCAAAATGGTTGGACTCAATGTTTGTTTCGCTTAGAATGATCATACTAAATGTTTGACCAAATCAGAATAGTGAAACTCAATGATCGATCATTTCAGAATTGTCAAACTCAGTTTCCATTCAAATCAAAATGGTTGGACTCAAAGTTTGATTAACTCAGAGTGGTTATATTCCATGTTTGATCAACTCAGAAAAGTCGGACTCAATGATCGATCATCTCAGAATTGTCAAACTCAATGATCGAATATTTCAGAATTGTCAAACTTAATTTTCATTTAAAGCAAAATGGTTGGACTCAATGTTTGATTAACTCAGAATGGTCATACTAAATGTTTGACCAAATCAGAATAGTCAAACTCAATGATCGAACATTTCAGAATTGTCAAACTCAATTTTCATTCAAACCAAAACGGTTGGACTCAATGTTTGAGTAACTCAGAATGGTCATACTGAATGTTTGATCAAATCAGAATAGTCAAACTCAATGATCGATCATTTCAGAATTGTCAAACTCAGTGTACATTCAAATCAAAATGGTTGGACTCAATGTTTCATTAGCTCAGAATGGTCATACTAAAAGTTTGACCGAATCAGAATAGTCAAACTCAATGATCGAACATTTCAGAATTGTCAAACTCAATTTTCATTCAAACCAAAATGGTTGGACTCAATGTTTGATTAACTCAGAATGATCATACTGAATGTTTGATCAACTCAGAATAGTCAGACTCAATGATCGATCATCTCAGAATTGTCAAACTCAATGATCGATCATCTCAGAATTGTCAAACTCAATAATCGATCATTTCAGAATTGTCAAAGTCAGTGTACATTCAAATCAAAATGGTTGGACTCAGTGTTTGATTAGCTCAGAATGGTCATACTAAATGTTTGACCAAATCAGAATAGTCAAATTCAATGATGGAACATTTCAGAATTGTCAAACTCAATTTTCATTCAAACCAAAATGGTTGGACTCAATGTTTGATTATCTCAGAATGGTCATACGGAATGTTTGATCAACTCAGAATAGTCAGACTCAATGATCGATCATCTCAGAATAGTCAAACTCAATGATCGAACATTTCAGAATTGTCAAACTCAATTTTCATTCAAACCAAAATGGTTGGACTCAATGTTTGATTAACTCAGAATGGTCATACTGAATATTTGATCCACTCAGAATAGTCAAACTCAATGATCTATCATCTCAGAATAGTCAAACTCAATGATCAATCATTTCAGAATTGTCAAACTCAGGGTTCATTAAAATGAAAACGGTTGGACACAATGTTTGATTAGCTCAGAATGGTCATACTAAATGTTTGACCAAATCAGAATAGTGAAACTAAATGATCGATCATTTCAGAATTGTCAAACTGAGTTTTCATTCAAATCAAAATGGTTGGACTCAAAGTTTGATTAACTCAGAGTGGTTATATTCCATGTTTGATCAACTCAGAAAAGTCAAACTCAATGATCGATCATTTCAGAATAGTCAAACTCAATGATGGATCATCTCAGATTTGTCAAACTCAGTGTTCATTCAAATCAAAATGTTTGATTTACTCAGAATGGTCAAACTGAATGTTTGATAAACTAAGAATGGTTATACTGAATGTTTGATCAAATCAGAATAGTCAAACTCAATGATCGATCATTTCAGAATTGTCAAACTCAGTGTACATTCAGATCAAAATGGTTGTACTCAATGTTTGATTAGCTCAGAATGGTCATACTAAATGTTTGACCAAATCAGAATAGTCAAACTCAATGATCGAACATTTCAGAATTGTCAAACTCAATTTTCATTCAAACCAAAATGGTTGGACTCAATGTTTGATTAACTCAGAATGATCATACTGAATGTTTGATCAACTCAGAATAGTCAGACTCAATGATCGATCATCTCAGAATTGTCAAACTCAATGATCGATCATCTCAGAATTGTCAAACTCAATAATCGATCATTTCAGAATTGTCAAAGTCAGTGTACATTCAAATCAAAATGGTTGGACTCAGTGTTTGATTAGCTCAGAATGGTCATACTAAATGTTTGACCAAATCAGAATAGTCAAATTCAATGATCGAACATTTCAGAATTGTCAAACTCAATTTTCATTCAAACCAAAACGGTTGGACTCAATGTTTGATTATCTCAGAATGGTCATACTGAATGGTTGATCAACTCAGAATAGTCAGACTCAATGATCGATCATCTCAGAATAGTCAAACTCAATGATCGAACATTTCAGAATTGTCAAACTCAATTTTCATTCAAACCAAAATGGTTGGACTCAATGTTCGATTAACTCAGAATGGTCATATTGAATGTTTGATCAACTCAGAATAGTCAGACTCAATGAACGATCATCTCAGAATTGTCAAACTCAATAATCGATAATTTCAGAATTGTCAAAGTCAGTGTACATTCAAATCAAAATGGTTGGACTCAATGTTTGATTAGCTCAGAATGGTCATACTGAATGTTTGATCAACTCAGAATAGTCAAACTCAATGATCGAACATTTCAGAATTGTCAAACTCAATTTTCATTCAAACCAAAATGGTTGGACTCAATGTTTGATTAACTCAGAATGGTCATACTAAATGTTTGACAAAATCAGAATAGTCAAACTCAATGATAGAACATTTCAGAATTGTCAAACTCAATTTTCATTCAAACCAAAATGGTTGGACTCAATGTTTGATTAACTCAGAATGGTCATACTGAATGTTTGATCAACTCAGAATAGTCAGACTCAATGATCGAACATTTCAGAATTGTCAAACTCAATTTTCATTCAAAGCAAAATGGTTGGACTCAATGTTTGATCAACTCAGAATAGTCAAACTCAATGATCTATCATCTCAGAATAGTCAAACTCAATGATCGATCATTTCAGAATTGTCCAACTTGGTGTTCATTAAAATCAAAATGGTTGGACTCAATGTTTGTTTCGCTTAGAATGATCATACTAAATCTTTGACCAAATCAGAATAGTGAAACTCAATGATCGATCATTTCAGAATTGTCAAACTCAGTTTCCATTCAAATCAAAATGGTTGGACTCAAAGTTTGATTAACTCAGAGTGGTTATATTCCATGTTTGATCAACTCAGAAAAGTCGGACTCAATGATCGATCATCTCAGAATTGTCAAACTCAATGATCGAACATTTCAGAATTGTCAAACTTAATTTTCATTTAAAGCAAAATGGTTGGACTCAATGTTTGATTAACTCAGAATGGTCATACTAAATGTTTGACCAAATCAGAATAGTCAAACTCAATGATCGAACATTTCAGAATTGTCAAACTCAATTTTCATTCAAACCAAAATGGTTGGACTCAATGTTTGAGTAACTCAGAATGGTCATACTGAATGTTTGATCAACTCAACATAGTCAAACTCAATGATCGATCATCTCAGAATTGTCAAACTCAATAATCGATCATTTCAGAATTGTCAAAGTCAGTGTACATTCAAATCAAAATGGTTGGACTCGGTGTTTGATTAGCTCAGAATGGTCATACTAAATGTTTGACCAAATCAGAATTGTCAAACTCAATTTTCATTCAAACCAAAATGGTTGGACTCAATGTTTGATTATCTCAGAATGGTCATACTGAATGTTTGATCAACTCAGAATAGTCAAACTCAATGATTTATCATCTCAGAATAGTCAAACTCAATGATCAATCATCTCAGAATTGTCAAACTCAGGGTTCATTAAAATCAAAACGGTTGGACACAATGTTTGATTAGCTCAGAATGGTCATACTAAATGTTTGACCAAATCAGAATAGTGAAACTCAATGACGATCATTTCAGAATTGTCAAACTGAGTTTTCATTCAAATCAAAATGGTTGGACTCAAAGTTTGATTAACTCAGAGTGGTTATATTCCATGTTTGATCAACTCAGAAAAGTCAAACTCAATGATCGATCATTTCAGAATAGTCAAACTCAATGATGGATCATCTCAGATTTGTCAAACTCAGTGTTCATTCAAATCAAAATGGTTGGACTCAATGTTTGATTAGCTCAGAATAGTCATACTAAATGTTTGACCAAATCAGAATAGTCAAATTCAATGATCGAACATTTCAGAATTGTCAAACTCAATTGTCATTCAAACCAATATTGTTGGACTCAATGTTTGATTAACTCAGAATGGTCATACTGAATGTTTGATGAACTCAGAATAGTCAAACTCAATGATCGATCATCTCAGAATTGTCAAACTCAATAATCGATCATTTCAGAATTGTCAAAGTCAGTGTACATTCAAATCAAAATGGTTGGACTCAATGTTTGATTAGCTCAGAATGGTCATACTAAAAGTTTGACCGAATCAGAATAGTCAAACTCAATGATCGAACATTTCAGAATTGTCAAACTCAATTTTCATTCAAACCAAAATGGTTGGACTCAATGTTTGATTAACTCAGAATGATCATACTGAATGTTTGATCAACTCAGAATAGTCAGACTCAATGATCGATCATCTCAGAATTGTCAAACTCAATGATCGATCATCTCAGAATTGTCAAACTCAATAATCGATCATTTCAAAATTGTCAAAGTCAGTGTACATTCAAATCAAAATGGTTGGACTCAGTGTTTGATTAGCTCAGAATGGTCATACTAAATGTTTGACCAAATCACAATAGTCAAATTCAATGATCGAACATTTCAGAATTGTCAAACTCAATTTTCATTCAAACCAAAATGGTTGGACTCAATGTTTGATTATCTCAGAATGGTCATACTGAATGTTTGATCAACTCAGAATAGTCAGACTCAATGATCGATCATCTCAGAATAGTCAAACTCAATGATCGAACATTTCAGAATTGTCAAACTGAGTTTTCATTCAAATCAAAATGGTTGGACTCAAAGTTTGATTAGCTCAGAATGGTCATACTAAATGTTTGACCAAATCAGAATAGTGAAACTCAATGATCGATCATTTCAGAATTGTCAAACTGAGTTTTCATTCAAATCAAAATGGTTGGACTCAGTGTTTGATTAGCTCAGAATGGTCATACTAAATGTTTGACCAAATCACAATAGTCAAATTCAATGATCGAACATTTCAGAATTGTCAAACTCAATTTTCATTCAAACCAAAATGGTTGGACTCAATGTTTGATTAGCTCAGAAAGGTCATACTAAATGTTTGACCAATCAGAATAGTGAAACTCAATGATCGATCATTTCAGAATTGTCAAACTGAGTTTTCATTCAAATCAAAATGGTTGGACTCAAAGTTTGATTAACTCAGAGTGGTTATATTCCATGTTTGATCAACTCAGAAAAGTCAAACTCAATAATCGATCATTTCAGAATAGTCAAACTCAATGATGGATCATCTCAGATTTGTCAAACTCAGTGTTCATTCAAATCAAAATGTTTGATTTACTCAGAATGGTCAAACTGAATGTTTGATAAACTAAGAATGGTTATACTGAATGTTTGATCAAATCAGAATAGTCAAACTCAATGATCGATCATTTCAGAATTGTCAAACTCAGTGTACATTCAAATCAAAATGGTTGTACTCAATGTTTGATTAGCTCAGAATGGTCATACTAAATGTTTGACCAAATCAGAATAGTCAAACTCAATGATCGAACATTTCAGAATTGTCAAACTCAATGATGGATCATCTCAGATTTGTCAAACTCAGTGTTCATTCAAATCAAAATGGTTGGACTCAATGTTTGATTTACTCAGAATGGTCATACTGAATGTTTGATAAAGTAAGAATGGTTATACTGAATGTTTGATCAAATCAGAATAGTCAAACTCAATGATCGAACATTTCAGAATTGTCAAACTCAATTTTCATTCAAACCAAAATGGTTGGACTCAATGTTTGATTAACTCAGAATGGTCATACTGAATGTTTGATCAACTCAACATAGTCAAACTCAATGATCGATCATCTCAGAATTGTCAAACTCAATAATCGATCATTTCAGAATTGTCAAAGTCAGTGTACATTCAAATCAAAATGGTTGGACTCAGTGTTTGATTAGCTCAGAATGGTCATACTAAATGTTTGACCAAATCAGAATAGTCAAATTCAATGATCGAACATTTAGAATTGTCAAACTCAATTTTCATTCAAACCAAAATGGTTGGACTCAATGTTTGATTATCTCAGAATGGTCATACTGAATGTTTGATCAACTCAGAATAGTCAGACTCAATGATCGAACATTTGAGAATTGTCAAACTCTATTTTCATGCAAGCCAAAATGGTTGGACTCAATGTTTGATTATCTCAGAATGGTCATACTGAATGTTTGATCAACTCAGAATAGTCAGACTCATTGATCGAACATCTCAGAATTGTCAAACTCAATTTTCATTCAAAGCAAAATGGTTGGACTCAATGTTTGATCAACTCATAATAGTCAAACTCAATGATCTATCATCCCAGAATAGTCAAACTCAATGATCGATCATTTCAGAATTGTCCAACTCAGTGTTCATTAAGATCAAAATGGTTGGACTCAATGTTTGATTCGCTTAGAATGATCATACTAAATGTTTGACCAAATCAGAATAGTGAAACTCAATGATCAATCATTTCAGAATTGTCAAACTCAGTTTCCATTCAAATCAAAATGGTTGGACTCAAAGTTTGATTAACTCAGAGTGGTTATATTCCATGTTTGATCAACTCAGAAAAGTCGGACTCAATGATCGATCATCTCAGAATTGTCAAACTCAATGATCGAACATTTCAGAATTGTCAAACTTAATTTTCATTTAAAGCAAAATGGTTGGACTCAATGTTTGATTAACTCAGAATGGTCATACTAAATGTTTGACCAAATCAGAATAGTCAAACTCAATGATCGAACATTTCAGAATTGTCAAACTCAATTTTCATTCAAACCAAAATGGTTGGACTCAATGTTTGATTAACTCAGAATGGTCATACTGAATGTTTGATCAACTCAACATAGTCAATCTCAATGATCGATCATCTCAGAATTGTCAAACTCAATAATCGATCATTTCAGAATTGTCAAAGTCAGTGTACATTCAAATCAAAATGGTTGGACTCAGTGTTTGATTAGCTCAGAATGGTCATACTAAATGTTTCACCAAATCAGAATAGTCAAATTCAATGATCGAACATTTAGAATTGTCAAACTCAATTTTCATTCAAACCAAAATGGTTGGACTCAATGTTTGATTATCTCAGAATGGTCATACTGAATGTTCGATCAACTCAGAATAGTCAAACTCAATGATCTATCATCTCAGAATTGTCAAACTCAATGATCAATCATCTCAGAATTGTCAAACTCAGGGTTCATTAAAATCAAAACGGTTGGACAAAATGTTTGATTAGCTCAGAATGGTCATACTAAATGTTTGACCAAATCAGAATAGTGAAACTCAATGACGATCATTTCAGAATTGACAAACTCAATAATCGATCATTTCAGAATTGTCAAACTCAGTGTACATTTAAATCAAAATGGTTGGACTCAGTGTTTGATTAGCTCAGAATGGTCATACTAAATGTTTGACCAAATCAGAATAGTCAAATTCAATGATCGAACATTTAGAATTGTCAAACTCAATTTTCATTCAAACCAAAATGGTTGGACTCAATGTTTGATTATCTCAGAATGGTCATACTGAATGTTTGATCAACTCAGAATAGTCAGACTCAATGATCGAACATTTGAGAATTGTCAAACTCTATTTTCATGCAAGCCAAAATGGTTGGACTCAATGTTTGATTATCTCAGAATGGTCATACTGAATGTTTGATCAACTCAGAATAGTCAGACTCATTGATCGAACATCTCAGAATTGTCAAACTCAATTTTCATTCAAAGCAAAATGGTTGGACTCAATGTTTGATCAACTCATAATAGTCAAACTCAATGATCTATCATCCCAGAATAGTCAAACTCAATGATCGATCATTTCAGAATTGTCCAACTCAGTGTTCATTAAGATCAAAATGGTTGGACTCAATGTTTGATTCGCTTAGAATGATCATACTAAATGTTTGACCAAATCAGAATAGTGAAACTCAATGATCAATCATTTCAGAATTGTCAAACTCAGTTTCCATTCAAATCAAAATGGTTGGACTCAAAGTTTGATTAACTCAGAGTGGTTATATTCCATGTTTGATCAACTCAGAAAAGTCGGACTCAATGATCGATCATCTCAGAATTGTCAAACTCAATGATAGAACATTTCAGAATTGTCAAACTTAATTTTCATTTAAAGCAAAATGGTTGGACTCAATGTTTGATTAACTCAGAATGGTCATACTAAATGTTTGACCAAATCAGAATAGTCAAACTCAATGATCGAACATTTCAGAATTGTCAAACTCAATTTTCATTCAAACCAAAATGGTTGGACTCAATGTTTGATTAACTCAGAATGGTCATACTGAATGTTTGATCAACTCAACATAGTCAATCTCAATGATCGATCATCTCAGAATTGTCAAACTCAATAATCGATCATTTCAGAATTGTCAAAGTCAGTGTACATTCAAATCAAAATGGTTGGACTCAGTGTTTGATTAGCTCAGAATGGTCATACTAAATGTTTCACCAAATCAGAATAGTCAAATTCAATGATCGAACATTTAGAATTGTCAAACTCAATTTTCATTCAAACCAAAATGGTTGGACTCAATGTTTGATTATCTCAGAATGGTCATACTGAATGTTCGATCAACTCAGAATAGTCAAACTCAATGATCTATCATCTCAGAATTGTCAAACTCAATGATCAATCATCTCAGAATTGTCAAACTCAGGGTTCATTAAAATCAAAACGGTTGGACAAAATGTTTGATTAGCTCAGAATGGTCATACTAAATGTTTGACCAAATCAGAATAGTGAAACTCAATGACGATCATTTCAGAATTGTCAAACTCAATGATCGATCATTTCAGAATTGTCAAACTCAGTGTACATTTAAATCAAAATGGTTGGACTCAATGTTTGATTAGCTCAGAATGGTCATACTAAATGTTTGACCAAATCAGAATAGTCAAACTCAATGATCGAACATTTGAGAATTGTCAAACTCAATTTTCATGCAAACCAAAATGGTTGGACTCAATGTTTGATCAACTCAGAATAGTCTAACTCAATGATCTATCATTTCAGAATTGTCAAACTCAATTTCCATTCAAATCAAAATGGTTGGACTCAAAGTTTGATTAACTCAGAGTGGTTATATTCCATGTTTGATCAACTCAGAAAAGTCAAACTCAATGATCGATCATTTTAGAAAATCAAACTCAATAATCGATCATCTCAGATTTTCCAAACTCAGTGTTCATTCCAATCAAAATGGTTGGACTCAAAGTTTGATTAACTGAGAGTGGTTATATTCCATGTTTGATCAACTCAGAAAAGTGAAACTCAATGATCGATCATTTAAGAATAGTCAAACTCAATGATCGATCATCTCAGATTTGTCAAACTCAGTGCTCATTCAAACCAAAATGGTTGGACTCAATGATTGATTTACTCAGAATGGTCATACTGAATGTTTGATCAACTCAGAATAGTCAGACTCAATGATCGATCAACTCAGAATTGTCAAACTCAATGATCGGACATTTCAGAATTGTCAAACTCAATTTTCATTCAAAGCAAAATGGTTGGACTCAATGCTTGATTACCTCAGAATGGTCATACTAAATGTTTGACCAAATCAGAATAGTCTAACCCAATGATCGTTCATTTCAGAATTGTCAAACTCAGTTTCCATTCAAATCAAAATGGTTGGAATCAAAGTTTGATTGACTCTGAGTGGTTATATTCCATGTTTGATCAACTCAGAAAAGTCAAACTCAATGATCGATTATTTTAGAATAATCAAACTCAATGATCGATCATCTCAGAATTGTCAAACTCAGTGTTCATTCCAATCAAAATGGTTGGACTCAAAGTTTGATTAACTGAGAGTGGTTATATTCCATGTTTGATCAACTCAGAAAAGTCAAACTTAATGATCGATCATTTCAGAATAGTCAAACTCAATGATTGATCATCTCAGATTTGTCAAACTCAGTGCTCATTCAAATCAAAAAGGTTGCACTCAAAGTTTGATTAACTCAGAATGGTCATACTGAATGCTTGATCAACACAGAATGGTTATACTGAATGTTTGATCAACTCAGAATAGTCAAACTCAATGATCAAACATTTCAGAATTGTCAAACTCAATTATCATTCAAACCAAAATGGTTGGACTCAATGTTGGATTAGCTCAGAATGGTCATACTAAATGTTTGACCAAATCAGAATAGTCTAACTCAATGATCGTTCATTTCAGATTTGTCAAACTCAGTGTTCATTCCAATCAAAATGGTTGGACTCAAAGTTTGATTAACTGAGAGTGGTTATATTCCATGTTTGATCAACTTAGAAAAGTCAAACTCAATGATCGATCATTTCAGAATAGTCAAACTCAATGATCGATCATCTCAGATTTGTCAAACTCAGTGCTCATTCAAATCAAAATGGTTAGACTCAAAGTTTGATTAACTCAGAATGGTCATACTGAATGCTTGATCAACACAGAATGGTTATACTGAATGTTTGATCAACTCAGAATAGTCAAAGTCAATGATCAAACATTTCAGAATTGTCAAACTCAGGGTTCATTAAAATCAAAAGGGTTGGACACAATGTTTGATTAGCTCAGAATGGTCATACTAAATGTTTGACCAAATCAGAATAGTGAAACTCAATGATCGATCATCTCAGAATTGTCAAACTGAGTTTTCATTCAAATCAAAATGGTTGGACTCAAAGTTTGATTAACTTAGAGTGGTTATATTCCATGTTTGATCAACTCAGAAAAGTCAAACTCAATGATGGATCATCTCAGATTTGTCAAACTCAGTGTTCATTCAAATCAAAATGGTTGGACTCAATGTTTGATTTACTCAGAATGGTCATACTGAATGTTTGATAAAGTAAGAATGGTTATACTGAATGTTTGATCAAATCAGAATATTCAAACTCAATGATCGATCATTTCAGAATTGTCAAACTCAGTGTACATTCAAATCAAAATGGTTGGACTCAATGTTTGATTAGCTCAGAATGGTCATACTAAATGTTTGACCAAATCAGAATAGTCAAACTCAATGATCGAACATTTGAGAATTGTCAAACTCTATTTTCATGCAAACCAAAATGGTTGGACTCAATGTTTGATTATCTCAGAATGGTCATACTGAATGTTTGATCAACTCAGAATAGTCAGACTCAATGATCGAACATTTGAGAATTGTCAAACTCTATTTTCGTGCAAACCAAAATGGTTGGACTCAATGTTTGATTATCTCAGAATGGTCATACTGAATGTTTGATCAACTCAGAATAGTCAGACTCAATGATCGAACATCTCAGAATTGTCAAACTCAATGATCGAACATTTCAGAATTGTCAAACTCAATTTTCATTCAAAGCAAAATGGTTGGACTCAATGTTTGATCAACTCAGAATAGTCAAACTCAATGATCTATCATCTCAGAATGGTCAAACTCAATGATCGATCATTTCAGAATTGTCCAACTCAGTGTTCATAAATATCAAAATGGTTGGACTCAATGTTTGATTCGCTTAGAATGATCATACTAAATGTTTGACCAAATCAGAATAGTGAAACTCAATGATCGATCATTTCAGAATTGTCAAACTCAGTTTCCATTCAAATCAAAATGGTTGGACTCAAAGTTTGATTAACTCAGAGTGGTTATATTCCATGTTTGATCAACTCAGAAAAGTCGGACTCAATGATCGATCATCTCAGAATTGTCAAACTCAATGATCGAACATTACAGAATTGTCAAACTTAATTTTCATTTAAAGCAAAATGGTTGGACTCAATGTTTGATTAACTCAGAATGGTCATACTAAATGTTTGACCAAATCAGAATAGTCAAACTCAATGATCGAACATTTCAGAATTGTCAAACTCAATTTTCATTCAAACCAAAATGGTTGGACTCAATGTTTGATTAACTCAGAATGGTCATACTGAATGTTTGATCAACTCAACATAGTCAAACTCAATGATCGATCATCTCAGAATTGTCAAACTCAATAATCGATCATTTCAGAATTGTCAAAGTCAGTGTACATTCAAATCAAAATGGTTGGACTCAGTGTTTGATTAGCTCAGAATGGTCATACTAAATGTTTGACCAAATCAGAATAGTCAAATTCAATGATCGAACATTTCAGAATTGTCAAACTCAATTTTCATTCAAACCAAAATGGTTGGACTCAATGTTTGATTATCTCAGGATGGTCATACTGAATGTTCGATCAACTCAGAATAATCAAACTCAATGATCTATCATCTCAGAATTGTCAAACTCAATGATCAATCATCTCAGAATTGTCAAACTCAGGGTTCATTAAAATCAAAACGGTTGGACACAATGTTTGATTAGCTCAGAATGGTCATACTAAATGTTTGACCAAATCAGAATAGTGAAACTCAATGACGATCATTTCAGAATTGTCAAACTGAGTTTTCATTCAAACCAAATGGTTGGACTCAAAGTTTGATTAACTCAGAATGGTCATACTGAATGTTTGATAAACTAAGAATGGTTATACTGAATGGTTGATCAAATAAGAATAGTCAAACTCAATGATCGATCATTTCAGAATTGTCAAACTCAGTGTACATTCAAATCAAAATGGTTGGACTCAATGTTTGATTAGCTCAGAATGGTCATACTGAATGTTTGATCAACTCAGAATAGTCAGACTCAATGATCGATCATCTCAGAATTGTCAAACTCGATAATCGATCATTTCAGAATTGTCAAAGTCAGTGTACATTCAAATCAAAATGGTTGAACTCAGTGTTTGATTAGCTCAGAATGGTCATACTAAATGTTTGACCAAATCAGAATAGTCAAATTCAATGATCGAACATTTCAGAATTGTCAAACTCAATTTTCATTCAAACCAAAATGGTTGGACTTAATGTTTGATTATCTCAGAATGGTCATACTAAATGTTTGATCATTTCAGAATAGTCAAACTCAATGATCGATCATCTCAGATTTGTCAAACTCAGTGCTCATTCAAATAAAAATGGTTGGACTCAAAGTTTGATTAACTCAGAATGGTAATACTGAATGCTTGATCAACACAGAATGGTTATACTGAATGTTTGATCAACTCAGAATAGTCAAACTCAATGATCAAACATTTCAGAATTGTCAAACTCAGTTTTAATTCAAATCAAAATGGTTGGACTCAATGTTTGATTGCCTCAGAATGGTCATACTGAATGTTTGATCAACTCAGAATAGTCAAACTCAATGATCGCTCATTTCAGAATTGTCAAACTCAGTGTTCATTAAAATCAAAATGGTTGGACTCAAAGTTTGATTAGCTCAGAATGGTCATACTAAATGTTTGACCAAATCAGAGTAGTCGAACTCAATGATAGATCATTTCAGAATTGTCAAACTCAGTGTACATTCAAATCAAAATGGTTGGACTCGATGTTTGATTAGCTCAGAATGGTCACACTAAATGTTTGACCAAATCAGAATAGTCAAACTCAATGATCGAACATTTCAGAATTGTCAAACTCAATTTTCATTCAAACCAAAATGGTTGGACTCAATGTTTGATTAACTCAGAATGATCATACTGAATGTTTGATCAACTCAGAATAGTCAGACTCAATGATCGATCAACTCAGAATTGTCAAACTCAATGATCGAACATTTCAGAATTGTCAAACTCAGTGTTCATTAAAATCAAAATGGTTGGACTCAAAGTTTGATTAGCTCAGAATGGTCATACTAAATGTTTGACCAAATCAGAGTAGTCAAACTCAATGATAGATCATTTCAGAATTGCAAAACTCAGTGTACATTCAAATCATAATGGTTGGAATCGATGTTTGATTAGCTCAGAATGGTCACACTAAATGTTTGATCAACTCAGAATAGTCAAACTCAATGATCTATCATCTCAGAATAGTCAAACTCAATGATGAATCATTTCAGAATTGTCAAACTCACGGTTCATTAAAATCAAAACGGTTGGACACAATGTTTGATTAGCTCAGAATGGTCATACTAAATGTTTGACCAAATCAGAATAGTGAAACTCAATGATCAATCAGTTCAGAATTGTCAAACTGAGTTTTCATTCAAATCAAAATGGCTGGACTCAAAGTTTGATTAACTCAGAGTGGTTATATTAAATGTTTGATCAACTCAGAAAAGTCGGACTCAATGATCGAACATTTCAGAATTGTCAAACTCAATTTTCATTCAAACCAAAATGGTTGGACTCAATGTTTGATTAACTCAGAATGGTCATACTTAATGTTTGACCAAATCAGAATAGTCAAATTCAATGATCGAACATTTCAGAATTGTCAAACTCAATTTTCATTCAAACCAAAATGGTTGGACTTAATGTTTGATTAACTCAGAATGGTCATACTGAATGCTTGATCAACACAGAATGGTTATACTGAATGTTTGATCAACTCAGAATAGTCAAACTCAATGATCAAACATTTCAGAATTGTCAAACTCAGTGTACATTCAAATCAAAATGGTTGGAATCGATGTTTGATTAGCTCAGAATGGTCACACTAAATGCTTGACCAAATCAGAATAGTCAAACTCAATGATCGAACATTTCAGAATTGTCAAACTCAATTTTCATTCAAACCAAAATGGTTGGACTCAATGTTTGATTAACTCAGAATGATCATACTGAATGTTTGATCAACTCAGAATAGTGAGACTCAATGATCGATCATTTCAGAATTGTCAAACTCAGTTTCCATTCAAATCAAAATGGTTGGACTCAAAGTTTGATTAACTCAGAGTGGTTATATTCCATGTTTGATCAACTCAGAAAAGTCAAACTCAATGATCGATCATTTTAGAATAATCAAACTCAATGATCGATCATCTCAGATTTGTCAAACGCAGTGTTCATTCCAATCAAAATGGTTGGACTCAAAGTTTGAATAACTCAGAGTGGTTATATTCCATGTTTGATCAACTCAGAAAAGTCAAACTCAATGATCGATCATTTCAGAATAGTCAAACTCAATGATCGATCATCTCAGATTTGTCAAACTCAGTGCTCATTCAAATCAAAATGGTTGGACTCAAAGTTTGATTAACTCAGAGTGGTTATATTCCATGTTTGATCAACTCAGAAAAGTCAAACTCAATGATCGATCATTTTAGAATAATCAAACTCAATGATCGATCATCTCAGATTTGTCAAACGCAGTGTTCATTCCAATCAAAATGGTTGGACTCAAAGTTTGATTAACTCAGAGTGGTTATATTCCATGTTTGATCAACTCAGAAAAGTCAAACTCAATGATCGATCATTTCAGAATAGTCAAACTCAATGATCGATCATCTCAGATTTGTCAAACTCAGTGCTCATTCAAATCAAAATGGTTGGACTCAAAGTTTGATTAGCTCAGAATGGTCATACTAAATGTTTGACCAAATCAGAATAGTGAAACTCAATGATCAATCAGTTCAAACTCAATTTTCATGCAAACCAAAATGGTTGGACTCAATGTTTGATCAACTCAGAATAGTCAGACTCAATGATCGAACATCTCAGAATTGTCAAACTCAATTATCATTCAAACCAAAATGGTTGGACTCAATGTTTGATTAACTCAGAATGGTCATACTTAATGTTTGACCAAATCAGAATAGTCAAATTCAATGATCGAACATTTCAGAATTGTCAAACTCAATTTTCATTCAAACCAAAATGGTTGGACTTAATGTTTGATTATCTCAGAATGGTCATACTAAATGTTTGATCATTTCAGAATAGTCAAACTCAATGATCGATCATCTCAGATTTGTCAAACTCAGTGCTCATTCAAATAAAAATGGTTGGACTCAAAGTTTGATTAACTCAGAATGGTCATACTGAATGCTTGATCAACACAGAATGGTTATACTGAATGTTTGATCAACTCAGAATAGTCAAACTCAATGATCAAACATTTCAGAATTGTCAAACTCAGTTTTAATTCAAATCAAAATGGTTGGACTCAATGTTTGATTGCCTCAGAATGGTCATACTGAATGTTTGATCAACTCAGAGTAGTCGAACTCAATGATAGATCATTTCAGAATTGTCAAACTCAGTGTACATTCAAATCAAAATGGTTGGAATCGATGTTTGATTAGCTCAGAATGGTCACACTAAATGCTTGACCAAATCAGAATAGTCAAACTCAATTATCATTCAAACCAAAATGGTTGGACTCAATGTTTGATTAACTCAGAATGGTCATACTTAATGTTTGACCAAATCAGAATAGTCAAATTCAATGATCGAACATTTCAGAATTGTCAAACTCAATTATCATTCAAACCAAAATGGTTGGACTCAATGTTTGATTAGCTCAGAATAGTCATACTAAATGTTTGGCCAAATCAGAATAGTCTAACTCAATGATCGAACATTTCAGAATTGTCAAACTCAATTTTCATTCAAAGCAAAATGGTTGGACTCAATGTTTGATTAGCTCTGAATGGTCATACTAAATTTTTGACCAAATCAGAATAGTAAAACTCAATGATCGTTCATTTCAGAATTGTCAAACTCAGTTTCCATTCAAATCAAAATGGTTGGACTCAAAGTTTGATTAACTCAGAGTGGTTATATTCCATGTTTGATCAACTCAGAAAAGTCAAACTCAATGATCGATCATTTCAGAATAATCAAACTCAATGATCGATCATCTCAGATTTGTGAAACTCAGTGTTCATTCCAATCAAAATGGTTGGACTCAAAGTTTGATTAACTCAGAGTGGTTATATTCCATGTTTGATCAACTCAGAAAAGTCAAACTCAATGATCGATCATTTCAGAATTGTCTAACTCAGTGTTCATTTAAATCAAAATGGTAGGACTCAATGTTTGATTAGCTCAGAATGGTCATACTAAATGTTTGACCAAATCAGAATAGTCGAACTCAATGATCGATCATTTCAGAATTGTCAAACTCAGTCTACATTCAAATCAAAATGGTTGGACTCAATGTTTGATTAGCTAAGAATGGTCATACTGAATGTTTGATCAACTCAGAATAGTCAAACTCAATGTTGGCATTTCAGAATTGTCAAACTTAATTTTCATTTAAAGCAAAATGGTTGGACTCAATGTTTGATTAACTCAGAATGGTCATACTAAATGTTTGACCAAATCAGAATAGTCAAACTCAATGATCGAACATTTCAGAATTGTCAAACTCAATTTTCATTCAAACCAAAATGGTTGGACTCAATGTTTGATTAACTCAGAATGGTCATACTGAATGTTTGATCAACTCAGAATAGTCAGACTCAATGATCGATCAACTCAGAATAGTCAAACTCAATGATCGAACATTTCAGAATTGTCAAACTCAATTATCATTCAAACCAAAATGGTTGGACTCAATGTTTGATTAGCTCAGAATGGTCATACTAAATGTTTGACCAAATCAGAATAGTCTAACTCAATGATCGTTCATTTCAGAATTGTCAAACTCAGTTTCCATTCAAATCAAAATGGTTGGACTCAAAGTTTGATTAACTCAGAGTGGTTATATTCCATGTTTGATCAACTCAGAAAAGTCAAACTCAATGATCGATCATTTTAGAATAATCAAACTCAATGATCGATCATCTCAGATTTGTCAAACGCAGTGTTCATTCCAATCAAAATGGTTGGACTCAAAGTTTGATTAACTCAGAGTGGTTATATTCCATGTTTGATCAACTCAGAAAAGTCAAACTCAATGATCGATCATTTCAGAATAGTCAAACTCAATGATCGATCATCTCAGATTTGTCAAACTCAGTGCTCATTCAAATCAAAATGGTTGGACTCAAAGTTTGATTAACTCAGAGTGGTTATATTCCATGTTTGATCAACTCAGAAAAGTCAAACTCAATGATCGATCATTTTAGAATAATCAAACTCAATGATCGATCATCTCAGATTTGTCAAACGCAGTGTTCATTCCAATCAAAATGGTTGGACTCAAAGTTTGATTAACTCAGAGTGGTTATATTCCATGTTTGATCAACTCAGAAAAGTCAAACTCAATGATCGATCATTTCAGAATAGTCAAACTCAATGATCGATCATCTCAGATTTGTCAAACTCAGTGCTCATTCAAATCAAAATGGTTGGACTCAAAGTTTGATTAACTCAGAATGGTCATACTGAATGCTTGATCAACAAAGAATGGTTATACTGAATGTTTGATCAACTCAGAATAGTCAAACTCAATGATCAAACATTTCAGAATTGTCAAACTCAGTTTTAATTCAAATCAAAATGGTTGGACTCAATGTTTGATTGCCTCAGAATGGTCATACTGAATGTTTGATAAACTAAGAATGGTTATACTGAATGTTTGATCAACTCAGAATAGTCAAACTCAATGATCGATCATTTCAGAATTGTCAAACTCAGTGTTCATTTAAATCAAAATGGTTGGACTCAATGTTTGATTAGCTCAGAATGGTCATACTAAATGTTTGACCAACTCAGAATAGTCGAACTCAATGATCGATCATTTCAGAATTGTCAAACTCAGTGTACATTCAAATCAAAATGGTTGGACTCAATGTTTGATTAGCTCAGAATGGTCATACTAAATGTTTGACCAAATCAGAATAGTCAAACTCAATGATCGAACATTTCAGAATTGTCAAACTCAATTATCATTCAAACCAAAATGGTTGGACTCAATGTTTGATTAGCTCAGAATAGTCATACTAAATGTTTGGCCAAATCAGAATAGTCTAACTCAATGATCGAACATTTCAGAATTGTCAAACTCAATTTTCATTCAAAGCAAAATGGTTGGACTCAATGTTTGATTAGCTCTGAATGGTCATACTAAATTTTTGACCAAATCAGAATAGTAAAACTCAATGATCGTTCATTTCAGAATTGTCAAACTCAGTTTCCATTCAAATCAAAATGGTTGGACTCAAAGTTTGATTAACTCAGAGTGGTTATATTCCATGTTTGATCAACTCAGAAAAGTCAAACTCAATGATCGATCATTTCAGAATAATCAAACTCAATGGTCGATCATCTCAGATTTGTGAAACTCAGTGTTCATTCCAATCAAAATGGTTGGACTCAAAGTTTGATTAACTCAGAGTGGTTATATTCCATGTTTGATCAACTCAGAAAAGTCAAACTCAATGATCGATCATTTCAGAATTGTCTAACTCAGTGTTCATTTAAATCAAAATGGTAGGACTCAATGTTTGATTAGCTCAGAATGGTCATACTAAATGTTTGACCAAATCAGAATAGTCGAACTCAATGATCGATCATTTCAGAATTGTCAAACTCAGTCTACATTCAAATCAAAATGGTTGGACTCAATGTTTGATTAGCTCAGAATGGTCATACTGAATGTTTGATCAACTCAGAATAGTCAAACTCAATGTTGGCATTTCAGAATTGTCAAACTTAATTTTCATTTAAAGCAAAATGGTTGGACTCAATGTTTGATTAACTCAGAATGGTCATACTAAATGTTTGACCAAATCAGAATAGTCAAACTCAATGATCGAACATTTCAGAATTGTCAAACTCAATTTTCATTCAAACCAAAATGGTTGGACACAATGTTTGATTAACTCAGAATGGTCATACTGAATGTTTGATCAACTCAACATAGTCAAACTCAATGATCGATCATCTCAGAATTGTCAAACTCAATAATCGATCATTTCAGAATTGTCAAAGTCAGTGTACTTCAAATCAAAATGGTTGGACTCAGTGTTTGATTAGCTCAGAATGGTCATACTAAATGTTTGACCAAATCAGAATAGTCAAATTCAATGATCGAACATTTCAGAATTGTCAAACTCAATTTTCATTCAAACCAAAATGGTTGGACTCAATGTCTGATTATCTCAGAATGGTCATACTGAATGTTCGATCAACTCAGAATAGTCAAACTAAATGATCTATCATATCAGAATTGTCAAACTCAATGATCAATCATCTCAGAATTGTCAAACTCAGGGTTCATTAAAATCAAAACGGTTGGACACAATGTTTGATTAGCTCAGAATGGTCATACTAAATGTTTGACCAAATCAGAATAGTGAAACTCAATGACGATCATTTCAGAATTGTCAAACTGAGTTTTCATTCAAATCAAAATGGTTGGACTCAAAGTTTGATTAACTCAGAATGGTCATACTGAATGTTTGATAAACTAAGAATGGTTATACTGAATATTTGATCAAATAAGAATAGTCAAACTCAATGATCGATCATTTCAGAATTGTCAAACTCAGTGTACATTCAAATCAAAATGGTTGGACTCAATGTTTGATTAGCTCAGAATGGTCATACTAAATGTTTGACCAAATCAGAATAGTCAAACTCAATGATCGAACATTTGAGAATTGTCAAACTCAATTTTCATGCAAACCAAAATGGTTGGACTCAATGTTTGATCAACTCAGAATAGTCAGACTCAATGATCGAACATCTCAGAATTGTCAAACTCAATTATCATTCAAACCAAAATGGTTGGACTCAATGTTTGATTAGCTCAGAATGGTCATACTAAATGTTTGACCAAATCAGAATAGTCTAACTCAATGATCTATCATTTCAGAATTGTCAAACTCAGTTTCCATTCAAATCAAAATGGTTGGACTCAAAGTTTGATTAACTCAGAGTGGTTATATTCCATGTTTGATCAACTCAGAAAAGTCAAACTCAATGATCGATCATTTTAGAAAATCAAACTCAATGATCGATCATCTCAGATTTTTCAAACTCAGTGTTCATTCCAATCAAAATGGTTGGACTCAAAGTTTCATTAACTGAGAGTGGTTATATTCCATGTTTGATCAACTCAGAAAAGTCAAACTCAATGATCGATCATTTCAGAATAGTCAAACTCAATGAACGATCATCTCAGATTTGTCAAACTCAGTGCTCATTCAAACCAAAATGGTCGGACTCAATGATTGATTTACTCAGAATGGTCATACTGAATGTTTGATCAACTCAGAATAGTCAGACTCAATGATCGATCAACTCAGAATTGTCAAACTCAGTGTTCATTTAAATCAAAATGGTTGGACTCAATGTTTGATTAGCTCAGAATGGTCATACTAAATGTTTGACCAAATCAGAATAGTCGAACTCAATGATCGATCATTTCAGAATTGTCAAACTCAGTCTACATTCAAATCAAAATGGTTGGACTCAATGTTTGATTAGCTCAGAATGGTCATACTGAATGTTTGATCAACTCAGAATAGTCAAACTCAATGTTGGCATTTGAGAATTGTCAAACTTAATTTTCATTTAAAGCAAAATGGTTGGACTCAATGTTTGATTAACTCAGAATGGTCATACTAAATGTTTGACCAAATCAGAATAGTCAAACTCAATGATCGAACATTTCAGAATTGTCAAACTCAATTTTCATTCAAACCAAAATGGTTGGACTCAATGTTTGATTAACTCAGAATGGTCATACTGAATGTTTGATCAACTCAACATAGTCAAACTCAATGATCGATCATCTCAGAATTGTCAAACTCAATAATCGATCATTTCAGAATTGTCAAAGTCAGTGTACTTCAAATCAAAATGGTTGGACTCAGTGTTTGATTAGCTCAGAATGGTCATACTAAATGTTTGACCAAATCAGAATAGTCAAATTCAATGATCGAACATTTCAGAATTGTCAAACTCAATTTTCATTCAAACCAAAATGGTTGGACTCAATGTTTGATTATCTCAGAATGGTCATACTGAATGTTCGATCAACTCAGAATAGTCAAACTCAATGATCTATCATCTCAGAATTGTCAAACTCAATGATCAATCATCTCAGAATTGTCAAACTCAGGGTTCATTAAAATCAAAACGGTTGGACACAATGTTTGATTAGCTCAGAATGGTCATACTAAATGTTTGACCAAATCAGAATAGTGAAACTCAATGACGATCATTTCAGAATTGTCAAACTGAGTTTTCATTCAAATCAAAATGGTTGGACTCAAAGTTTGATTAACTCAGAATGGTCATACTGAATGTTTGATAAACTCAGAATGGTCATACTAAATGTTTGACCAAATCAGAATAGTCAAACTCAATGATCGAACATTTGAGAATTGTCAAACTCAATTTTCATTCAAACCAAAATGGTTGGACTCAATGTTTGATCAACTCAGAATAGTCAGACTCAATGATCGAACATCTCAGAATTGTCAAACTCAATTATCATTCAAACCAAAATGGTTGGACTCAAAGTTTGATTAACTCAGAGTGGTTATATTCCATGTTTGATCAACTCAGAAAAGTCAAACTCAATGATCGATCATTTTAGAAAATCAAACTCAATGATCGATCATCTCAGATTTTTCAAACTCAGTGTTCATTCCAAACAAAATGGTTGGACTCAAAGTTTCATTAACTGAGAGTGGTTATATTCCATGTTTGATCAACTCAGAAAAGTCAAACTCAATGATCGATCATTTCAGAATAGTCAAACTCAATGATCGATCATCTCAGATTTGTCAAACTCAGTGCTCATTCAAACCAAAATGGTCGGACTCAATGATTGATTTACTCAGAATGGTCATACTGAATGTTTGATCAACTCAGAATAGTCAGACTCAATGATCGATCAACTCAGAATTGTCAAACTCTATGATCGGACATTTCAGAATTGTCAAACTCAATTTTCATTCAAAGCAAAATGGTTGGACTCAATGCTTGATTAGCTCAGAATGGTCATACTAAATGTTTGACCAAATCATAATAGTCAAACTCAATGATCGAACACTTCAGAATTGTCAAACTCAATTATCATTCAAACCAAAATGGTTGGACTCAATGTTTGATTAGCTCAGAATGGTCATACTAAATGTTTGACCAAATCAGAATAGTCAAACTCAATGATCGAACATTTCAGAATTGTCAAACTCAATTATCATTCAAACCAAAATGGTTGGACTCAATGTTTGATTAGCTCAGAATTGTCATACTAAATGTTTGACCAAATCAGAATAGTCTAACTCAATGATCGTTCATTTCAGAATTGTCAAACTCAGTTTTCATTCAAATCAAAATGGTTGGACTCAAAGTTTGATTAACTCAGAGAGGTTATATTCCATGTTTGATCAACTCAGAAAAGTCAAACTCAATGATCGATCATTTTAGAATAATCAAACTCAATGATCGATCAACTCAGAATTGTCAAACTCAATGATCGGACATTTCAGAATTGTCAAACTCAATTTTCATTCAAAGCAAAATGGTTGGACTCAATGCTTGATTAGCTCAGAATGGTCATACTAAATGTTTGACCAAATCAGAATAGTCAAACTCAATGATCGAACACTTCAGAATTGTCAAACTCAATTATCATTCAAACCAAAATGGTTGGACTCAATGTTTGATTAGCTCAGAATGGTCATACTAAATGTTTGACCAAATCAGAATAGTCTAACTCAATGATCGTTCATTTCAGAATTGTCAAACTCAGTTTCCATTCAAATCAAAATGGTTGGAATCAAAGTTTGATTAACTCAGAGTGGTTATATTCCATGTTTGATCAACTCAGAAAAGTCAAACTCAATGATCGATCATTCTAGAATGATCAAACTCAATGATCGATCATCTCAGATTTGTTAAACTCAGTGCTCATTCAAACCAAAATGGTTGGACTCAAAGTTTGATTAACTCAGAGTGGTTATATTCCATGTTTGATCAACTCAGAAAAGTCAAACTCAATGATCGATCATTTTAGAAAATCAAACTCAATGATCGATCATCTCAGATTTTTCAAACTCAGTGTTCATTCCAATCAAAATGGTTGGACTCAAAGTTTCATTAACTGAGAGTGGTTATATTCCATGTTTGATCAACTCAGAAAAGTCAAACTCAATGATCGATCATTTCAGAATAGTCAAACTCAATGAACGATCATCTCAGATTTGTCAAACTCAGTGCTCATTCAAACCAAAATGGTCGGACTCAATGATTGATTTACTCAGAATGGTCATACTGAATGTTTGATCAACTCAGAATAGTCAGACTCAATGATCGATCAACTCAGAATTGTCAAACTCAGTGTTCATTTAAATCAAAATGGTTGGACTCAATGTTTGATTAGCTCAGAATGGTCATACTAAATGTTTGACCAAATCAGAATAGTCGAACTCAATGATCGATCATTTCAGAATTGTCAAACTCAGTCTACATTCAAATCAAAATGGTTGGACTCAATGTTTGATTAGCTCAGAATGGTCATACTGAATGTTTGATCAACTCAGAATAGTCAAACTCAATGTTGGCATTTCAGAATTGTCAAACTTAATTTTCATTTAAAGCAAAATGGTTGGACTCAATGTTTGATTAACTCAGAATGGTCATACTAAATGTTTGACCAAATCAGAATAGTCAAACTCAATGATCGAACATTTCAGAATTGTCAAACTCAATTTTCATTCAAACCAAAATGGTTGGACTCAATGTTTGATTAACTCAGAATGGTCATACTGAATGTTTGATCAACTCAACATAGTCAAACTCAATGATCGATCATCTCAGAATTGTCAAACTCAATAATCGATCATTTCAGAATTGTCAAAGTCAGTGTACTTCAAATCAAAATGGTTGGACTCAGTGTTTGATTAACTCAGAATGGTCATACTGAATGTTTGATCAACTCAACATAGTCAAACTCAATGATCGATCAACTCAGAATAGTCAAACTCAATGATCTATCATCTCAGAATTGTCAAACTCAATGATCAATCATCTCAGAATTGTCAAACTCAGGGTTCATTAAAATCAAAACGGTTGGACACAATGTTTGATTAGCTCAGAATAGTCATACTAAATGTTTGACCAAATCAGAATAGTCAAACTCAATGATCGAACATTTCAGAATTGTCAAATTCAATTATCATTCAAACCAAAATGGTTGGACTCTATGTTTGATTAGCTCAGAATGGTCATACTAAATGTTTGACCAAATCAGAATAGTCTAACTCAATGATCGTTCATTTCAGAATTGTCAAACTCAGTTTTCATTCAAATCAAAATGGTTCGACTCAAAGTTTGATTAACTCAGAGAGGTTATATTCCATGTTTGATCAACTCAGAAAAGTCAAACTCAATGATCGATCATTTTAGAATAATCAAACTCAATGATCGATCATCTCAGATTTGTGAAACTCAGTGTTCATTCCAATCAAAATGGTTGGACTCAAAGTTTGATTAACTCAGAGTGGTTATATTCCATGTTTGATCAACTCAGAAAAGTCAAACTCAATGATCGATCATTTCAGAATTGTCAAACTCAGTGTTCATTTAAATCAAAATGGTTGGACTCAATGTTTGATTAGCTCAGAATGGTCATACTAAATGTTTGACCAAATCAGAATAGTCGAACTCAATGATCGATCATTTCAGAATTGTCAAACTCAGTGTACATTCAAATCAAAATGGTTGGACTCAATGTTTGATTAGCTCAGAATGGTCATACTGAATGTTTGATCAACTCAGAATAGTCAAACTCAATGACGATCATTTCAGAATTGTCAAACTGAGTTTTCATTCAAATCAAAATGGTTGGACTCAAAGTTTGATTAACTCAGAATGGTCATACTGAATGTTTGATAAACTAAGAATGGTTATACTGAATATTTGATCAAATAAGAATAGTCAAACTCAATGATCGATCATTTCAGAATTGTCAAACTCAGTGTACATTCAAATCAAAATGGTTGGACTCAATGTTTGATTAGCTCAGAATGGTCATACTAAATGTTTGACCAAATCAGAATAGTCAAACTCAATGATCGAACATTTGAGAATTGTCAAACTCAATTTTCATGCAAACCAAAATGGTTGGACTCAATGTTTGATCAACTCAGAATAGTCAGACTCAATGATCGAACATCTCAGAATTGTCAAACTCAATTATCATTCAAACCAAAATGGTTGGACTCAATGTTTGATTAGCTCAGAATGGTCATACTAAATGTTTGACCAAATCAGAATAGTCTAACTCAATGATCTATCATTTCAGAATTGTCAAACTCAGTTTCCATTCAAATCAAAATGGTTGGACTCAAAGTTTGATTAACTCAGAGTGGTTATATTCCTTGTTTGATCAACTCAGAAAAGTCAAACTCAATGATCGATCATTTTAGAAAATCAAACTCAATGATCGATCATCTCAGATTTTTCAAACTCAGTGTTCATTCCAATCAAAATGTTTTGACTGAAAGTTTCATTAACTGAGAGTGGTTATATTCCATGTTTGATCAACTCAGAAAAGTCAAACTCAATGATCGATCATTTCAGAATAGTCAAACTCAATGAACGATCATCTCAGATTTGTCAAACTCAGTGCTCATTCAAACCAAAATGGTCGGACTCAATGATTGATTTACTCAGAATGGTCATACTGAATGTTTGATCAACTCAGAATAGTCAGACTCAATGATCGATCAACTCAGAATTGTCAAACTCAGTGTTCATTTAAATCAAAATGGTTGGACTCAATGTTTGATTAGCTCAGAATGGTCATACTAAATGTTTGACCAAATCAGAATAGTCGAACTCAATGATCGATCATTTCAGAATTGTCAAACTCAGTGTACATTCAAATCAAAATGGTTGGACTCAATGTTTGATTAGCTCAGAATGGTCATACTGAATGTTTGATCAACTCAGAATAGTCAAACTCAATGTTGGCATTTCAGAATTGTTAAACTCAGTGTTCATTAAAATCAAAATGGTTGGACTCAATGTTTGATTAGCTCAGAATGGTCATACTAAATGTTTGGCCAAATCAGAATAGTCTAACTCAATGATCGATCATTTCAGAATTGTCAAACTCAGTGTACATTCAAATCAAAATGGTTGGACTCAATGTTTGATTAGCTCAGAATGGTCATACTGAATGTTTGATCAACTCAGAATAGTCAAACTCAATGTTGGCATTTCAGAATTGTTAAACTCAGTGTTCATTAAAATCAAAATGGTTGGACTCAATGTTTGATTAGCTCAGAATGGTCATACCAAATGTTTGGCCAAATCAGAATAGTCTAACTCAATGATCGATCATTTCAGAATTGTCAAATTCAGCTTTCATTCGAATCAGAAGGGTTGGACTCAATGTTTGATTAACTCAGAATGGTCATACTGAATGCTTGATCAACACAGAATGGTTGTACTGAATGTTTGATCAACTCAGAATAGTCAAACTCAATGATCAAACATTTTAGAATTGTCAAATTCAATTTTCATTCGAATCAAAATGGTTGGACTCAATGTTTGATTAACTCAGAATGGTCATACTGAATGTTTGATCAACTCAGAATAGTCAAACTCAATGTTGGCATTTCAGAATTGTCAAACTCAGTGTTCATTCAAATCAAAATGGTTGGACTCAATGTTTGATTAGCTCAGAATGGTCATACTGAATGCTTGATCAACACAGAATGGTTATACTGAATGTTTGATCAACTCAGAATAGTCAAACTCAATGATCAAACATTTCAGAATTGTCAAATTCAATTTTCATTCAAATCAAAATGGTTGGACTCAATGTTTGATTAACTCAGAATGGTCATACTGAATGTTTGATCAACTCAGAATAGTCAAACTCAATGTTGGCATTTCAGAATTGTCAAACTCAGTGTTCATTAAAATCAAAATGGTTGGACTCAATGTTTGATTAGCTCAGAATGGTCATACTAAAAGTTTGGCCAAATCAGAATAGTCTAACTCAGTGATCGATCATTTCAGAATTGTCAAATTCAATTTTCATTCAAATCAAAATGGTTGGACTCAATGTTTGATTGCCTCAGAATGGTCATACTGAATGTTTGATAAACTAAGAATGGTTATACTGAATGTTTGATCAACTCAGAATAGTCAAACTCAATGATCGATCATTTCAGAATTGTCAAACTCAGTGTTCATTTAAATCAAAATGGTTGGACTCAATGTTTGATTAGCTCAGAATGGTCATACTAAATGTTTGACCAAATCAGAATAGTCGAACTAAATGATCGATCATTTCAGAATTGTCAAGCTCAGTGTACATTCAAATCAAAATGGTTGGACTCAATGTTTGATTAGCTCAGAATGGTCATACTAAATGTTTGACCAAATCAGAATAGTCTAACTCAATGATCGATCATTTCAGAATTGTCAAACTCTGTCTTCATTAAAATCAAAATGGTTGGACTCAATGTTTGATTAACTCAGAATGGTCATACTGAATGCTTGATCAACACAGAATGGTCATACTAAATGTTTGACCAAATCAGAATAGTCAAACTCAATGATCGATCATTTCAGAATTGTCAAACTCAGTGTACATTCAAATCAAAATGGTTGGACTCAATGTTTGATTAGCTCAGAATGGTCATACTAAATGTTTGATCAAATCAGAATAGTCAAACTCAATGATCGAACATTTCAGAATTGTCAAATTCAATTTTCATTCAAATCAAAATGGTTGGACTCAATGTTTAATTGCCTCAGAATGGTCATACTGAATGTTTGATAAACTAAGAATGGTTATACTGAATGTTTGATCAACTCAGAATAGTCAAACTCAATGATCGATCATTTCAGAATTGTCAAACTCAGTGTTCATTTAAATCAAAATGGTTGGACTCAATGTTTGATTAGCTCAGAATGGTCATACTAAATGTTTGACCAAATCAGAATAGTCGAACTAAATGATCGATCATTTCAGAATTGTCAAGCTCAGTGTACATTCAAATCAAAATGGTTGGACTCAATGTTTGATTAGCTCAGAATGGTCATACTAAATGTTTGACCAAATCAAAATAGTCTAACTCAATGATCGATCATTTCAGAATTGTCAAACTCTGTCTTCATTAAAATCAAAATGGTTGGACTCAATGTTTGATTAACTCAGAATGGTCATACTGAATGCTTGATCAACACAGAATGGTCATACTAAATGTTTGACCAAATCAGAATAGTCAAACTCAATGATCGATCATTTCAGAATTGTCAAACTCAGTGTACATTCAAATCAAAATGGTTGGACTCAATGTTTGATTAGCTCAGAATGGTCATACTAAATGTTTGATCAAATCAGAATAGTCAAACTCAATGATCGAACATTTCAGAATTGTCAAATTCAATTTTCATTCAAATCAAAATGGTTGGACTCAATGTTTGATTAACTCAGAATGGTCATACTGAATGTTTGATCAACTCAGAATAGTCAAACTCAATGCTGATCATTTCAGAATTGTCAAACTCAGTGTTCATTAAAATCAAAATGGTTGGACTCAATGTTTGATTAACTCAGAATGGTCATACTGAATGCTTGATCAACACAGAATGGTCATACTAAATGTTTGACCAAATCAGAATAGTCAAACTCAATGATCGA
Organism: Alitta virens; assembly: GCA_932294295.1. Taxonomy (NCBI): domain Eukaryota; kingdom Metazoa; phylum Annelida; class Polychaeta; order Phyllodocida; family Nereididae; genus Alitta; species Alitta virens. The sequence goes on from OW028576.1 coordinate 17,472,258, forward strand.
ACACTTCAGAATTGTCAAACTCAATTATCATTCAAACCAAAATGGTTGGACTCAATGTTTGATTAGCTCAGAATGGTCATACTAAATGTTTGACCAAATCAGAATAGTCTAACTCAATGATCGTTCATTTCAGAATTGTCAAACTCAATTTCCATTCAAATCAAAATGGTTGGACTCAAAGTTTGATTAACTCAGAGTGGTTATATTCCATGTTTGATCAACTCAGAAAAGTCAAACTCAATGATCGATCATTTTAGAATAATCAAACTCAATGATCGATCATCTCAGATTTGTCAAACGCAGTGTTCATTCCAATCAAAATGGTTGGACTCAAAGTTTGATTAACTCAGAGTGGTTATATTCCATGTTTGATAAACTCAGAAAAGTCAAACTCAATGATCGATCATTTCAGAATAGTCAAACTCAATGATCGATCATCTCAGATTTGTCAAACTCAGTGCTCATTCAAATCAAAATGGTTGGACTCAAAGTTTGATTAACTCAGAGTGGTTATATTCCATGTTTGATCAACTCAGAAAAGTCAAACTCAATGATCGATCATTTTAGAATAATCAAACTCAATGATCGATCATCTCAGATTTGTCAAACGCAGTGTTCATTCCAATCAAAATGGTTGGACTCAAACTTTGATTAACTCAGAGTGGTTATATTCCATGTTTGATCAACTCAGAAAAGTCAAACTCAATGATCGATCATTTCAGAATAGTCAAACTCAATGATCGATCATCTCAGATTTGTCAAACTCAGTGCTCATTCAAATCAAAATGGTTGGACTCAAAGTTTGATTAACTCAGAATGGTCATACTGAATGCTTGATCAACAAAGAATGGTTATACTGAATGTTTGATCAACTCAGAATAGGCAAACTCAATGATCAAACATTTCAGAATTGTCAAACTCAGTTTTAATTCAAATCAAAATGGTTGGACTCAATGTTTGATTGCCTCAGAATGGTCATACTGAATGTTTGATAAACTAAGAATGGTTATACTGAATGTTTGATCAACTCAGAATAGTCAAACTCAATGATCGATCATTTCAGAATTGTCAAACTCAGTGTTTATTTAAATCAAAATGGTTGGACTCAATGTTTGATTAGCTCAGAATGGTCATACTAAATGTTTGACCAACTCAGAATAGTCGAATTCAATTATAATCATTTCAGAATTGTCAAACTCAGTGTACATTCAAATCAAAATGGTTGGACTCAATGTTTGATTAGCTCAGAATGGTCATACTAAATGTTTGACCAAATCAGAATAGTCAAACTCAATGATCGAACATTTCAGAATTGTCAAACTCAATTATCATTCAAACCAAAATGGTTGGACTCAATGTTTGATTAGCTCAGAATAGTCATACTAAATGTTTGGCCAAATCAGAATAGTCAAACTCAATGATCGAACATTTCAGAATTGTCAAACTCAATTTTCATTCAAAGCAAAATGGTTGGACTCAATGTTTGATTAGCTCTGAATGGTCATACTAAATGTTTGACCAAATCAGAATAGTCAAACTCAATGATCGAACATTTCAGAATTGTCAAACTCAATTATCATTCAAACCAAAATGGTTGGACTCAATGTTTGATTAGCTCAGAATGGTCATACTAAATGTTTGACCAAATCAGAATAGTCTAACTCAATGATCGTTCATTTCAGAATTGTCAAACTCAGTTTCCATTCAAATCAAAATGGTTGGACTCAAAGTTTGATTAACTCAGAGAGGTTATATTCCATGTTTGATCAACTCAGAAAAGTCAATCTCAATGATCGATCATTTTAGAATAATCAAACTCAATGATCGATCATCTCAGATTTGTGAAACTCAGTGTTCATTCCAATCAAAATGGTTGGACTCAAAGTTTGATTAACTCAGAGTGGTTATATTCCATGTTTGATCAACTCAGAAAAGTCAAACTCAATGATCGATCATTTCAGAATTGTCAAACTCAGTGTTCATTTAAATCAAAATGGTTGGACTCAATGTTTGATTAGCTCAGAATGGTCATACTAAATGTTTGATCAAATCAGAATAGTCAAACTCAATGATCGAACATTTGAGAATTGTCAAACTCAATTTTCATGCAAACCAAAATGGTTGGACTCAATGTTTGTACAACTCAGAATATTCAGACTCAATGATCGAACATCTCAGAATTGTCAAACTCAATTATCATTCAAACCAAAATGGTTGGACTCAATGTTTGATTAGCTCAGAATGGTCATACTAAATGTTTGACCAAATCAGAATAGTCTAACTCAATGATCTATCATTTCAGAATTGTCAAACTCAGTTTCCATTCAAATCAAAATGGTTGGACTCAAAGTTTGATTAACTCAGAGTGGTTATATTCCATGTTTGATCAACTCAGAAAAGTCAAACTCAATGATCGATCATTTTAGAAAATCAAACTCAATGATCGATCATCTCAGATTTTTCAAACTCAGTGTTCATTCCAATCAAAATGGTTGGACTCAAAGTTTGATTAACTGAGAGTGGTTATATTCCATGTTTGATCAACTCAGAAAAGTCAAACTCAATGATCGATCATTTCAGAATAGTCAAACTCAATGATCGATCATCTCAGATTTGTCAAACTCAGTGCTCATTCAAACCAAAATGGTTGGACTCAATGATTGATTTACTCAGAATGGTCATACTGAATGTTTGATCAACTCAGAATAGTCAGACTCAATGATCGATCAACTCAGAATTGTCAAACTCAATGATCGGACATTTCAGAATTGTCAAACTCAATTATCATTCAAACCAAAATGGTTGGACTCAATGTTGGATTAGCTCAGAATGGTCATACTAAATGTTTGACCAAATCAGAATAGTCTAACTCAATGATCGTTCACTTCAGAACTGTCAAACTCAGTTTCCATTCAAATCAAAATGGTTGGACTCAAAGTTTGATTAACTCAGAGTGGTTATATTCCATGTTTGATCAACTCAGAAAAGTCAAACTCAATGATCGATCATTTTAGAAAATCAAACTCAATGATCGATCATCTCAGATTTGTCAAACTCAGTGTTCATTCCAATCAAAATGGTTGGACTCAAAGTTTGATTAACTGAGAGTGGTTATATTCCATGTTTGATCAACTCAGAAAAGTCAAACTCAATGATCGATCATTTTAGAATAATCAAACTCAATGATCAATCATCTCAGATTTGTCAAACGCAGTGTTCATTCCAATCAAAATGGTTGGACTCAAACTTTGATTAACTCAGAGTGGTTATATTCCATGTTTGATCAACTCAGAAAAGTCAAACTCAATGATCGATCATTTCAGAATAGTCAAACTCAATGATCGATCATCTCAGATTTGTCAAACTCAGTGCTCATTTAAATCAAAATGGTTGGACTCAAAGTTTGATTAACTCAGAATGGTCATACTGAATGCTTGATCAACAAAGAATGGTTATACTGAATGTTTGATCAACTCAGAATAGGCAAACTCAATGATCAAACATTTCAGAATTGTCAAACTCAGTTTTAATTCAAATCAAAATGGTTGGACTCAATGTTTGATTGCCTCAGAATGGTCATACTGAATGTTTGATAAACTAAGAATGGTAATACTGAATGTTTGATCAACTCAGAATAGTCAAACTCAATGATCGATCATTTCAGAATTGTCAAACTCAGTGTTCATTTAAATCAAAATGGTTGGACTCAATGTTTGATTAGCTCAGAATGGTCATACTAAATGTTTGACCAACTCAGAATAGTCGAACTCAATTATAATCATTTCGGAATTGTCAAACTCAGTGTACATTCAAATCAAAATGGTTGGACTCAATGTTTGATTAGCTCAGAATGGTCATACTAAATGTTTGACCAAATCAGAATAGTCAAACTCAATGATCGAACATTTCAGAATTGTCAAACTCAATTATCATTCAAACCAAAATGGTTGGACTCAATGTTTGATTAGCTCAGAATAGTCATACTAAATGTTTGGCCAAATCAGAATAGTCAAACTCAATGATCGAACATTTCAGAATTGTCAAACTCAATTTTCATTCAAAGCAAAATGGTTGGACTCAATGTTTGATTAGCTCAGAATGGTCATACTAAATGTTTGACCAAATCAGAATAGTCAAACTCAATGATCGAACATTTCAGAATTGTCAAACTCAATTATCATTCAAACCAAAATGGTTGGACTCAATGTTTGATTAGCTCAGAATGGTCATACTAAATGTTTGATCAAATCAGAATAGTCAAACTCAATGATCGAACATTTGAGAATTGTCAAACTCAATTTTCATGCAAACCAAAATGGTTGGACTCAAAGTTTGTACAACTCAGAATAGTCAGACTCAATGATCGAACATCTCAGAATTGTCAAACTCAATTATCATTCAAACCAAAATGGTTGGACTCAATGTTTGATTAGCTCAGAATGGTCATACTAAATGTTTGACCAAATCAGAATAGTCTAACTCAATGATCTATCATTTCAGAATTGTCAAACTCAGTTTCCATTCAAATCAAAATGGTTGGACTCAAAGTTTGATTAACTCAGAGTGGTTATATTCCATGTTTGATCAACTCAGAAAAGTCAAACTCAATGATCGATCATTTTAGAAAATCAAACTCAATGATCGATCATCTCAGATTTTTCAAACTCAGTGTTCATTCCAATCAAAATGGTTGGACTCAAAGTTTCATTAACTGAGAGTGGTTATATTCCATGTTTGATCAACTCAGAAAAGTCAAACTCAATGATCGATCATTTCAGAATAGTCAAACTCAATGATCGATCATCTCAGATTTGTCAAACTCAGTGCTCATTCAAACCAAAATGGTTGGACTCAATGATTGATTTACTCAGAATGGTCATACTGAATGTTTGATCAACTCAGAATAGTCAGACTCAATGATCGATCAACTCAGAATTGTCAAACTCAATGATCGGACATTTCAGAATTGTCAAACTCAATTATCATTCAAACCAAAATGGTTGGACTCAATGTTGGATTAGCTCAGAATGGTCATACTAAATGTTTGACCAAATCAGAATAGTCTAACTCAATGATCGTTCACTTCAGAATTGTCAAACTCAGTTTCCATTCAAATCAAAATGGTTGGACTCAAAGTTTGATTAACTCAGAGTGGTTATATTCCATGTTTGATCAACTCAGAAAAGTCAAACTCAATGATCGATCATTTTAGAAAATCAAACTCAATGATCGATCATCTCAGATTTGTCAAACTCAGTGTTCATTCCAATCAAAATGGTTGGACTCAAAGTTTGATTAACTGAGAGTGGTTATATTCCATGTTTGATCAACTCAGAAAAGTCAAACTCAATGATCGATCATTTCAGAATAGTCAAACTCAATGATCGATCATCTCAGATTTGTCAAACTCAGTACTCATTCAAATCAAAATGGTTGGACTCAAAGTTTGATTAACTCAGAATGGTCATACTGAATGCTTGATCAACACAGAATGGTTATACTGAATGTTTGATCAACTCAGAATAGTCAAAGTCAATGATCAAACATTTCAGAATTGTCAAACTCAGGGTTCATTAAAATCAAAAGGGTTGGACACAATGTTTGATTAGCTCAGAATGGTCATACTAAATGTTTGACCAAATCAGAATAGTGAAACTCAATGATCGATCATCTCAGAATTGTCAAACTGAGTTTTCATTCAAATCAAAATGGTTGGACTCAAAGTTTGATTAACTCAGAGTGGTTATATTCCATGTTTGATCAACTCAGAAAAGTCAAACTCAATGATCGATCATTTCAGAATAGTCAAACTCAATGATCGATCATCTCAGATTTGTCAAACTCAGCGCTAATTCAAATCAAAATGGTTGGACTCAAAGTTTGATTAACTCAGAATGGTCATACTGAATGCTTGATCAACACAGAATTGTTATGCTGAATGTTTGATCAACTCAGAATAGTCAAACTCAATGATCGATCATTTCAGAATTGTCAAACTCAGGGTTCATTAAAATCAAAATGGTTGGACTCAAAGTTTGATTAGCTCAGAATGGTCATACTAAATGTTTGACCAAATCAGAATAGTCAAACTCAATGATAGATCATTTCAGAATTGTAAAACTCAGTGTACATTCAAATCAAAATGGTTGGACTCGATGTTTGATTAGCTCAGAATGGTCACACTAAATGCTTGACCAAATCAGAATAGTCAAACTCAATGATCGAACATTTCAGAATTGTCAAACTCAATTTTCATTCAAACCAAAATGGTTGGACTCAATGTTTGATTAACTCAGAATGATCATACTGAATGTTTGATCAACTCAGAATAGTCAGACTCAATGATCGATCAACTCAGAATTGTCAAACTCAATGATCGAACATTTCAGAATTGTCAAATTCAATTTTCATTCAAAGCAAAATGGTTGGACTCAATGTTTGATTAGCTCAGAATGGTCATACTAAATGTTTGACCAAATCAGAATAGTCAAACTCAATGATCGAACACTTCAGAATTGTCAAACTCAATTATCATTCAAACCAAAATGGTTGGACTCAATGTTTGATTAGCTCAGAATGGTCATACTAAATGTTTGACCAAATCAGAATAGTCTAACTCAATGATCGTTCATTTCAGAATTGTCAAACTCAGTGTACATTCAAATCAAAATGGTTGGACTCAATGTTTGATTAGCTCAGAATGGTCATACTGAATGTTTGATCAACTCAGAATAGTCAAACTCAATGATCGATCATTTCAGAATTGTCAAACTCAGTGTTCATTTAAATCAAAATGGTTGGACTCAATGTTTGATTAGCTCAGAATGGTCATACTAAATGTTTGACCAAATCAGAATAGTCAAACTCAATGATCGATCATTTCAGAATTGTCAAACTCAGTGTACATTCAAATCAAAATGGTTGGACTCAATGTTTGATCAACTCAGAATAGTCAAACTCAATGTTGGCATTTCAGAATTGTCAAACTCAGTGTTCATTAAAATCAAAATGGTTGGACTCAATGTTTGATTAGCTCAGAATGGTCATACTGAATGCTTGATCAACACAGAATGGTTATACTGAATGTTTGATCAACTCAGAATAGTCAAACTCAATGATCAAACATTTCAGAATTGTCAAATTCAATTTTCATTCAAATCAAAATGGTTGGACTCAATGTTTGATTAACTCAGAATGGTCATACTGAATGTTTGATCCACTCAGAATAGTCAAACTCAATGTTGGCATTTCAGAATTGTCAAACTCAGTGTTCATTAAAATCAAAATGGTTGGACTCAATGTTTGATTAGCTCAGAATGGTCGTACTGAATGCTTGATCAACACAGAATGGTTATACTGAATGTTTGATCAACTCAGAATAGTCAAACTCAATGATCAAACATTTCAGAATTGTCAAATTCAATTTTCATTCAAATCAAAATGGTTGGACTCAATGTTTGATTAACTCAGAATGGTCATACTGAATGTTTGATCAACTCAGAATAGTCAAACTCAATGTTGGCATTTCAGAATTGTCAAACTCAGTGTTCATTAAAATCAAAATGGTTGGACTCAATGTTTGATTAGGTCAGAATGGTCATACTAAAAGTTTGGCCAAATCAGAATAGTCTAACTCAATGATCGTTCATTTCAGAATTGTCAAACTCAGCCTTCATTCGAATCAGAAGGGTTGGACTCAATGTTTGATAAACTCAGAATGGTCATACTGAATGCTTGATCAACACAGAATGGTTATACTGAATGTTTGATCAACTCAGAATAGTCAAACTCAATGATCAAACATTTCAGAATTGTCAAATTCAATTTTCATTCAAATCAAAATGGTTGGACTCAATGTTTGATTAACTCAGAATGGTCATACTGAATGCTTGATCAACACAGAATGGTTATACTGAATGTTTGATCAACTCAGAATAGTCAAACTCAATGATCAAACATTTCAGAATTGTCAAACTCAGTTTTAATTCAAATAAAAATGGTTGGACTCAATGTTTGATTGCCTCAGTATGGTCATACTAAATGTTTGATAAACTAAGAATGGTTATACTGAATGTTTGATCAACTCAGAATAGTCAAACTCAATGATCGATCATTTCAGAATTGTCAAACTCAGTGTTCATTTAAATCAAAATGGTTGGACTCAATGTTTGATTAGCTCAGAATGGTCATACTAAATGTTTGACCAAATCAGAATAGTCGAACTCAATGATCGATCATTTCAGAATTGTCAAGCTCAGTGTACATTCAAATCAAAATGGTTGGACTCAAGGTTTGATTAGCTCAGAATGGTCATACTAAATGTTTGACCAAATCAGAATAGTCAAACTCAATGATCGAACATTTCAGAATTGTCAAACTTAATTATCATTCAAACCAAAATGGTTGGACTCAATGTTTGATTAGCTCAGAATGGTCATACTAAATGTTTGACCAAATCAGAATAGTCTAACTCAATGATCGTTCATTTCAGAATTGTCAAACTCAGTTTCCATTCAAATCAAAATGGTTGGACTCAAAGTTTGATTAACTCAGAGAGGTTATATTCCATGTTTGATCAACTCAGAAAAGTCAAACTCAATGATCGATCATTTTAGAATAATCAAACTGAATGATCGATCATCTCAGATTTGTCAAACTCAGTGTTCATTCCAATCAAAATGGTTGGACTTAATGTTTGATTAGCTCAGAATGGTCATACTAAATGTTTGACCAAATCAGAATAGTCTAACTCAATGATCGTTCATTTCAGAATTGTCAAACTCAGTTTCCATTCAAATCAAAGTGGTTGGACTCAAAGTTTGATTAACTCAGAGAGGTTATATTCCATGTTTGATCAACTCAGAAAAGTCAAACTCAATGATCGATCATTTTAGAATAATCAAACTCAATGATCGATCATTTCAGAATTGTCAAAGTCAGTGTACATTCAAATCAAAATGGTTGGACTCAATGTTTGATTAGCTCAGAATGGTCATACTAAATGTTTGACCAAATCAAAATAGTCAAACTCAATGATCGAACATTTCAGAATTGTCAAACTTAATTATCATTCAAACCAAAATGGTTGGACTCAATGTTTGATTAGCTCAGAATGGTCATACTAAATGTTTGACCAAATCAGAATAGTCTAACTCAATGATCGATCATTTCAGAATTGTCAAACTCAGTGTACATTCAAATCAAAATGGTTGGACTCAATGTTTGATTACCTCAGAATGGTCATACTAAATGTTTGATCAAATCAGAATAGTCAAACTCAATGATCGATCATTTCAGAATTTTCAAACTCAGTGTACATTCAAATCAAAATGGTTGGACTCAATGTTTGATTACCTCAGAATGGTCATACTAAATGTTTGATCAAATCAGAATAGTCAAACTCAATGATCGAACATTTCAGAATTGTCAAACTCAGTGTTCATTAAAATCAAAATGGTTGGACTCAATGTTTGATTAACTCAGAATGGTCATACTGAATGCTTGATCAACACAGAATGGTCATACTAAATGTTTGACCAAATCAGAATAGTCAAACTCAATGATCGAACACTTCAGAATTGTCAAACTCAATTATCATTCAAACCAAAATGGTTGGACTCAATGTTTGCTTAGCTCAGACTGGTCATACTAAATGTTTGACCAAATCAGAATAGTCTAACTCAATGATCGTTCATTTCAGAATTGTCAAACTCAGTTTCCATTCAAATCAAAATGGTTGGACTCAAAGTTTGATTAACTCAGAGTGGTTATATTCCATGTTTGATCAACTCAGAAAAGTCAAACTCAATGATCGATCATTTTAGAATAATCAAACTCAATGATCGATCATCTCAGATTTGTCAAACGCAGTGTTCATTCCAATCAAAATGGTTGGACTCAAAGTTTGATTAACTCAGAGTGGTTATATTCCATGTTTGATCAACTCAGAAAAGTCAAACTCAATGATCGATCATTTCAGAATAGTCAAACTCAATGATCGATCATCTCAGATTTGTCAAACTCAGTGCTCATTCAAATCAAAATGGTTGGACTCAAAGTTTGATTAACTCAGAATGGTCATACTGAATGCTTGATCAACAAAGAATGGTTATACTGAATGTTTGATCAACTCAGAATAGGCAAACTCAATGATCAAACATTTCAGAATTGTCAAACTCAGTTTTAATTCAAATCAAAATGGTTGGACTCAATGTTTGATTGCCTCAGAATGGTCATACTGAATGTTTGATAAACTAAGAATGGTTATACTGAATGTTTGATCAACTCAGAATAGTCAAACTCAATGATCGATCATTTCAGAATTGTCAAACTCAGTGTTCATTTAAATCAAAATGGTTGGACTCAATGTTTGATTAGCTCAGAATGGTCATACTAAATGTTTGACCAACTCAGAATAGTCGAACACAATGATCGATCATTTCAGAATTGTCAAACTCAGTGTACATTCAAATCAAAATGGTTGGACTCAATGTTTGATTAGCTCAGAATAGTCATACTAAATGTTTGGCCAAATCAGAATAGTCTAACTCAATGATCGAACATTTCAGAATTTTCAAACTCAATTATCATTCAAACCAAAATGGTTGGACTCAATGTTTGATTAGCTCAGAATGGTCATACTAAATGTTTGACCAAATCAGAATAGTCTATCTCAATGATCGTTCATTTCAGAATTGTCAAACTCAGTTTCCATTCAAATCAAAATGGTTGGACTCAAAGTTTGATTAACTCAGAGAGGTTATATTCCATGTTTGATCAACTCAGAAAAGTCAAACTCAATGATCGATCATTTTAGAATGATGAAACTCAATGATCGATCATCTCAGATTTGTGAAACTCAGTGTTCATTCCAATCAAAATGGTTGGACTCAAAGTTTGATTAACTCAGAGTGGTTATATTCCATGTTTGATCAACTCAGAAAAGTCAAACTCAATGATCGATCATTTCAGAATTGTCAAAGTCAGTGTTCATTTAAATCAAAATGGTTGGACTCAATGTTTGATTAGCTCAGAATGGTCATACTAAATGTTTGACCAAATCAGAATAGTCGAACTCAATGATCGATCATTTCAGAATTGTCAAACTCAGTGTACATTCAAATCAAAATGGTTGGACTCAATGTTTGATTAGCTCAGAATGGTCATACTGAATGTTTGATCAACTCAGAATTGTCAAACTCAGTTTTAATTCAAATCAAAATGGTTGGACTCAATGTTTGATTGCCTCAGAATGGTCATACTGAATGTTTGATAAACTAAGAATGGTTATACTGAATGTTTGATCAACTCAGAATAGTCAAACTCAATGATCGATCATTTCAGAATTGTCAAACTCAGTGTTCATTTAAATCAAAATGGTTGGACTCAATGTTTGATTAGCTCAGAATGGTCATACTAAATGTTTGACCAACTCAGAATAGTCGAACACAATGATCGATCATTTCAGAATTGTCAAACTCAGTGTACATTCAAATCAAAATGGTTGGACTCAATGTTTGATTAGCTCAGAATAGTCATACTAAATGTTTGGCCAAATCAGAATAGTCTAACTCAATGATCGAACATTTCAGAATTTTCAAACTCAATTATCATTCAAACCAAAATGGTTGGACTCAATGTTTGATTAGCTCAGAATGGTCATACTAAATGTTTGACCAAATCAGAATAGTCTATCTCAATGATCGTTCATTTCAGAATTGTCAAACTCAGTTTCCATTCAAATCAAAATGGTTGGACTCAAAGTTTGATTAACTCAGAGAGGTTATATTCCATGTTTGATCAACTCAGAAAAGTCAAACTCAATGATCGATCATTTTAGAATGATGAAACTCAATGATCGATCATCTCAGATTTGTGAAACTCAGTGTTCATTCCAATCAAAATGGTTGGACTCAAAGTTTGATTAACTCAGAGTGGTTATATTCCATGTTTGATCAACTCAGAAAAGTCAAACTCAATGATCGATCATTTCAGAATTGTCAAAGTCAGTGTTCATTTAAATCAAAATGGTTGGACTCAATGTTTGATTAGCTCAGAATGGTCATACTAAATGTTTGACCAAATCAGAATAGTCGAACTCAATGATCGATCATTTCAGAATTGTCAAACTCAGTGTACATTCAAATCAAAATGGTTGGACTCAATGTTTGATTAGCTCAGAATGGTCATACTGAATGTTTGATCAACTCAGAATAGTCAAACTCAATGATCGATCATTTCAGAATTGTCAAACTCAGTGTTCATTTAAATCAAAATGGTTGGACTCAATGTTTGATTAGCTCAGAATGGTCATACTAAATGTTTGACCAAATCAGAATAGTCAAACTCAATGATCGATCATTTCAGAATTGTCAAACTCAGTGTACATTCAAATCAAAATGGTTGGACTCAATGTTTGATCAACTCAGAATAGTCAAACTCAATGTTGGCATTTCAGAATTGTCAAACTCAGTGTTCATTAAAATCAAAATGGTTGGACTCAATGTTTGATTAGCTCAGAATGGTCATACTAAATGTTTGGCCAAATCAGAATAGTCTAACTCAATGATCGATCATTTCAGAATTGTCAAACTCAGCTTTCATTCGAATCAGAAGGGTTGGACTCAATGTTTGATAAACTCAGAATGGTCATACTGAATGCTTGATCAACACAAAATGGTTATACTGAATGTTTGATCAACTCAGAATAGTCAAACTCAATGATCAAACATTTCAGAATTGTCAAATTCAATTTTCATTCAAATCAAAATGGTTGGACTCAATGTTTGATTAACTCAGAATGGTCATACTGAATGTTTGATCAACTCAGAATAGTCAAACTCAATGTTGGCATTTCAGAATTGTCAAACTCAGTGTTCATTAAAATCAAAATGGTTGGACTCAATGTTTGATTAGCTCAGAATGGTCATACTGAATGCTTGATCAACACAGAATGGTTATACTGAATGTTTGATCAACTCAGAATAGTCAAACTCAATGAGAAAACATTTCAGAATTGTCAAATTCAATTGTCATTCAAATCAAAATGGTTGGACTCAATGTTTGATTAACTCAGAATGGTCATACTGAATGTTTGATCAACTCAGAATAGTCAAACTCAATGTTGGCATTTCAGAATTGTCAAACTCAGTGTTCATTAAAATCAAAATGGTTGGACTCAATGTTTGATTAGCTCAGAATGGTCATACTGAATGCTTGATCAACACAGAATGGTTATACTGAATGTTTGATCAACTCAGAATAGTCAAACTCAATGATCAAACATTTCAGAATTGTCAAATTCAATTTTCATTCAAATCAAAATGGTTGGACTCAATGTTTGATTAGCTCAGAATGGTCGTACTGAATGCTTGATCAACACAGAATGGTTATACTGAATGTTTGATCAACTCAGAATAGTCAAACTCAATGATCAAACATTTCAGAATAGTCAAATTCAATTTTCATTCAAATCAAAATGGTTGGACTCAATGTTTGATTAACTCAGAATGGTCATACTGAATGTTTGATCAACTCAGAATAGTCAAACTCAATGTTGGCATTTCAGAATTGTCAAACTCAGTGTTCATTAAAATCAAAATGGTTGGACTCAATGTTTGATTAGCTCAGAATGGTCATACTAAAAGTTTGGCCAAATCAGAATAGTCTAACTCAATGATCGTTCATTTCAGAATTGTCAAACTCAGCCTTCATTCGAATCAGAAGGGTTGGACTCAATGTTTGATAAACTCAGAATGGTCATACTGAATGCTTGATCAACACAGAATGGTTATACTGAATGTTTGATCAACTCAGAATAGTCAAACTCAATGATCAAACATTTCAGAATTGTCAAACTCAGTTTTAATTCAAATCAAAATGGTTGGACTCAATGTTTGATTAGCTCAGAATGGTCATACTAAATGTTTGACCAAATCAAAATAGTCAAACTCAATGATCGAACATTTCAGAATTGTCAAACTTAATTATCATTCAAACCAAAATGGTTGGACTCAATGTTTGATTAGCTCAGAATGGTCATACTAAATGTTTGACCAAATCAGAATAGTCTAACTCAATGATCGATCATTTCAGAATTGTCAAACTCAGTGTACATTCAAATCAAAATGGTTGGACTCAATGTTTGATTACCTCAGAATGGTCATACTAAATGTTTGATCAAATCAGAATAGTCAAACTCAATGATCGAACATTTCAGAATTGTCAAATTCAATTTTCATTCAAATCAAAATGGTTGGACTCAATGTTTGATTAACTCAGAATGGTCATACTGAATGTTTGATCAACTCAGAATAGTCAAACTCAATGCTGATCATTTCAGAATTGTCAAACTCAGTGTTCATTAAAATCAAAATGGTTGGACTCAATGTTTGATTAACTCAGAATGGTCATACTGAATGCTTGATCAACACAGAATGGTCATACTAAATGTTTGACCAAATCAGAATAGTCAAACTCAATGATCGAACAGTTCAGAATTGTCAAACTCAATTATCATTCAAACCAAAATGGTTGGACTCAATGTTTGCTTAGCTCAGACTGGTCATACTAAATGTTTGACCAAATCAGAATAGTCTAACTCAATGATCGTTCATTTCAGAATTGTCAAACTCAGTTTCCATTCAAATCAAAATGGTTGGACTCAAAGTTTGATTAACTCAGAGTGGTTATATTCCATGTTTGATCAACTCAGAAAAGTCAAACTCAATGATCGATCATTTTAGAATAATCAAACTCAATGATCGATCATCTCAGATTTGTCAAACGCAGTGTTCATTCCAATCAAAATGGTTGGACTCAAAGTTTGATTAACTCAGAGTGGTTATATTCCATGTTTGATCAACTCAGAAAAGTCAAACTCAATGATCGATCATTTCAGAATAGTCAAACTCAATGATCGATCATCTCAGATTTGTCAAACTCAGTGCTCATTCAAATCAAAATGGTTGGACTCAAAGTTTGATTAACTCAGAATGGTCATACTGAATGCTTGATCAACAAAGAATGGTTATACTGAATGTTTGATCAACTCAGAATAGGCAAACTCAATGATCAAACATTTCAGAATTGTCAAACTCAGTTTTAATTCAAATCAAAATGGTTGGACTCAATGTTTGATTGCCTCAGAATGGTCATACTGAATGTTTGATAAACTAAGAATGGTTATACTGAATGTTTGATCAACTCAGAATAGTCAAACTCAATGATCGATCATTTCAGAATTGTCAAACTCAGTGTTCATTTAAATCAAAATGGTTGGACTCAATGTTTGATTAGCTCAGAATGGTCATACTAAATGTTTGACCAACTCAGAATAGTCGAACTCAATGATCGATCATTTCAGAATTGTCAAACTCAATTATCATTCAAACCAAAATGGTTGGACTCAATGTTTGATTAGCTCAGAATAGTCATACTAAATGTTTGGCCAAATCAGAATAGTCTAACTCAATGATCGAACATTTCAGAATTGTCAAACTCAATTTTCATTCAAAGCAAAATGGTTGGACTCAATGTTTGATTAGCTCTGAATGGTCATACTAAATGTTTGACCAAATCAGAATAGTCAAACGCAATGATCGAACATTTCAGAATTTTCAAACTCAATTATCATTCAAACCAAAATGGTTGGACTCAATGTTTGATTAGCTCAGAATGGTCATACTAAATGTTTGACCAAATCAGAATAGTCTATCTCAATGATCGTTCATTTCAGAATTGTCAAACTCAGTTTCCATTCAAATCAAAATGGTTGGACTCAAAGTTTGATTAACTCAGAGAGGTTATATTCCATGTTTGATCAACTCAGAAAAGTCAAACTCAATGATCGATCATTTTAGAATAATGAAACTCAATGATCGATCATCTCAGATTTGTGAAACTCAGTGTTCATTCCAATCAAAATGGTTGGACTCAAAGTTTGATTAACTCAGAGTGGTTATATTCCATGTTTGATCAACTCAGAAAAGTCAAACTCAATGATCGATCATTTCAGAATTGTCAAACTCAGTGTTCATTTAAATCAAAATGGTTGGACTCAATGTTTGATTAGCTCAGAATGGTCATACTAAATGTTTGACCAAATCAGAATAGTCGAACTCAATGATCGATCATTTCAGAATTGTCAAACTCAGTGTACATTCAAATCAAAATGGTTGGACTCAATGTTTGATTAGCTCAGAATGGTCATACTGAATGTTTGATCAACTCAGAATAGTCAAACTCAATGTTGGCATTTCAGAATTGTCAAACTCAGTGTTCATTAAAATCAAAATGGTTGGACTCAATGTTTGATTAGCTCAGAATGGTCATACTAAATGTTTGGCCAAATCAGAATAGTCTAACTCAATGATCGATCATTTCAGAATTGTCAAACTCAGCTTTCATTCGAATCAGAAGGGTTGGACTCAATGTTTGATTAACTCAGAATGGTCATACTGAATGCTTGATCAACACAGAATGGTTATACTGAATGTTTGATCAACTCAGAATAGTCAAACTCAATGATCAAACATTTCAGAATTGTCAAATTCAATTTTCATTCAAATCAAAATGGTTGGACTCAATGTTTGATTAACTCAGAATGGTCATACTGAATGTTTGATCAACTCAGAATAGTCAAACTCAATGTTGGCATTTCAGAATTGTCAAACTCAGTGTTCATTAAAATCAAAATGGTTGGACTCAATGTTTGATTAGCTCAGAATGGTCAAACTGAATGCTTGATCAACACAGAATGGTTATACTGAATGTTTGATCAACTCAGAATAGTCAAACTCAATGATCAATCATTTCAGAATTGTCAAATTCAATTTTCATTCAAATCAAAATGGTTGGACTCAATGTTTGATTAACTCAGAATGGTCATACTGAATGTTTGATCAACTCAGAATAGTCAAACTCAATGTTGGCATTTCAGAATTGTCAAACTCAGTGTTCATTAAAATCAAAATGGTTGGACTCAATGTTTGATTAGCTCAGAATGGTCATACTGAATGCTTGATCAACACAGAATGGTTATACTGAATGTTTGATCAACTCAGAATAGTCAAACTCAATGATCAAACATTTCAGAATTGTCAAATTCAATTTTCATTCAAATCAAAATGGTTGGACTCAATGTTTGATTAACTCAGAATGGTCATACTGAATGTTTGATCAACTCAGAATAGTCAAACTCAATGTTGGCATTTCAGAATTGTCAAACTCAGTGTTCATTAAAATCAAAATGGTTGGACTCAATGTTTGATTAGCTCAGAATGGTCATACTAAAAGTTTGGCCAAATCAGAATAGTCTAACTCAATGATCGATCATTTCAGAATTGTCAAACTCAGCTTTCATTCGAATCAGAAGGGTTGGACTCAATGTTTGATTAACTCAGAATGGTCATACTGAATGCTTGATCAACACAGAATGGTTATACTGAATGTTTGATCAACTCAGAATACTCAAACTCAATGATCAAACATTTCAGAATTGTCAAACTCAGTTTTAATTCAAATCAAAATGGTTGGACTCAATGTTTGATTGCCTCAGAATGGTCATACTGAATGTTTGATAAACTAAGAATGGTTATACTGAATGTTTGATCAACTCAGAATAGTCAAACTCAATGATCGATCATTTCAGAATTGTCAAACTCAGTGTTCATTAAAATCAAAATGGTTGGACTCAATGTTTGATTAGCTCAGAATGGTCATACTAAAAGTTTGGCCAAATCAGAATAGTCTAACTCAATGATCGATCATTTCAGAATTGTCAAACTCAGCTTTCATTCGAATCAGAAGGGTTGGACTCAATGTTTGATTAACTCAGAATGGTCATACTGAATGCTTGATCAACACAGAATGGTTATACTGAATGTTTGATCAACTCAGAATACTCAAACTCAATGATCCAACATTTCAGAATTGTCAAACTCAGTTTTAATTCAAATCAAAATGGTTGGACTCAATGTTTTATTGCCTCAGAATGGTCATACTGAATGTTTGATAAACTAAGAATGGTTATACTGAATGTTTGATCAACTCAGAATAGTCAAACTCAATGATCGATCATTTCAGAATTGTCAAACTCAGTGTTCATTTAAATCAAAATGGTTTGACTCAATGTTTGATTAACTCAGAATGGTCATACTAAATGTTTGAACAAATCAGAATAGTCGAACTCAATGATCGATCATTTCAGAATTGTCAAGCTCAGTGTACATTCAAATCAAAATGGTTGGACTCAATGTTTGATTAGCTCAGAATGGTCATACTAAATGTTTGACCAAATCAGAATAGTCAAACTCAATGATCGAACATTTCAGAATTGTCAAACTTAATTATCATTCAAACCAAAATGGTTGGACTCAATGTTTGATTAGCTCAGAATGGTCATACTAAATGTTTGACCAAATCAGAATAGTCTAACTCAATGATCGATCATTTCAGAATTGTCAAACTCAGTGTACATTCAAATCAAAATGGTTGGACTCAATGTTTGATTACCTCAGAATGGTCATACTAAATGTTTGATCAAATCAGAATAGTCAAACTCAATGATCGAACATTTCAGAATTGTCAAATTCAATTTTCATTCAAATCAAAATGGTTGGACTCAAAGTTTGATTAACTCAGAATGGTCATACTGAATGTTTGATCAACTCAGAATAGTCAAACTCAATGCTGATCATTTCAGAATTGTCAAACTCAGTGTTCATTAAAATCAAAATGGTTGGACTCAATGTTTGATTAACTCAGAATGGTCATAGTGAATGCTTGATCAACACAGAATGGTTATACTGAATGTTTGATCAACTCAGAATAGTCAAACTCAATGATCAAACATTTCAGAATTGTCAAACTCAGTTTTAATTCAAATCAAAATGGTTGGACTCAATGTTTGATTGCCTCAGAATGGTCATACTGAATGTTTGATAAACTAAGAATGGTTATACTGAATGTTTGATCAACTCAGAATAGTCAAACTCAATGATCGATCATTTCAGAATTGTCAAACTCAGTTTTCATTCGAATCAGAAGGGTTGGACTCAATGTTTGATCAACTCAGAATAATCAAATAATAAGACATAATTAATCTATTCTCAGGCATCTTATCCGTCATCTTAAGGCTGTGAAAGATATTTTCAACCCAATATATTCTATGCTGGTGATATAACACTGTTTTGAAAATCTGACTGACAACATGATGTTCAATTGACCACCCCAACCCAATAATACAATTGAATACCAATGTAATATTTGGATTAGTTGGTATGTTACTCAAGCGGATTATTTTAGCATCCAGGCAGCTGCTGAATTTTATGTTTTTTTGCTCCAGCCAAGCAGAATTCCTATTGATATATCATTCCACTACATGGCACCCAGCCTGTTTTTGTTATGAAAAATCAGCAACCTTTCTGAATAACAATTGCATGGAAAAAAGCAATGAAAATCATATACCACTGGTGTTGTCTTATTGCCATACTTTATAAACTAATGTAGTTGGGTCTTTTGTGCCAAAAAGACTATAATTGTTTTCCGTGGCAAAACAGCTAGTAGATCATAACAATCCATTTCTAAAAAACAAGTTGCCAAAAAAAAAAACAAGTTTGCTCTACCTAATATTCAGGACATTGTGAAGCTGACATCACAAGGATTATTCATCAATCATGCCATTTTTTTTCATTTGGATAAAAAGGTGAGTTTGTTGTTGCTGGGCACTGCAGTGAACTGCCAAATTTTCCTTTAAGCTTTGAAAGTCACTGAACTTTAAGGTCCCAAAGATTAGTTATTAATTTAATATGATTTTTATGATAATCTAATTATTAACAACCAAAAATACTTCGAGACAAAATACACAAGTTATACCCAGCATAAGTGCATGACTGTTAAAGCTACTCTATAATCAATGCATGAATAATTACAAACATTTAATGCTTTATCTATTCATTATTTATCTAATTACTTAATATTGTATGTTAGCAGGTCATACTCTGCATATATATTTAGCACTTTTTGATAATAGCATCCTTCCCTAGTTCATGACATGCCAATATTCCAATGAATATAAATTAGTGTTCATTTTTGAGGAAACCAGATCATTCTTTAAGAAGGAAAATATGAATTACTCCATTTGACACATTTGTACCATTCAGGGGATTTCTCTAGTGCAGAATGCTTAGTTTCATCAATAATTTGTCTACTGCCAGATTTTCTATCATTTTTCTGGGACAAAGAAAAAATAAATTGAAACTAAAAACGGCTTCACAGTAAACAGTGAAAATCTATGCCGAGTTCTGACTTTGATTAGGGAAATTACAGTTTGACTTACTAAAATACCTGCCTATTTTTTTACTTTTAAACTGACTGAAAAGCAACTAGATATCAAATTGGAACCCAACTTTAGCAATTTACTATAGGATTGCTTTATTTGTGAATTATTTTGTTGTAATACTGAATTGTAGTTCTGTTTATGGATGGTATATTGCCATACTTTATAAACTAATGTATCTGGGTATTTTGTGTCAAAAAGACTATTGTTTTTTACCATGGCAAAACAGCTAGTAGATCATGTGATAACAATCCATTTCTGAAAAACACGCTTTCTCTACCTAATATTCAAGACATTTCGAAACTGAAAATTAAAAAGGATTATTCAATCAATCATGCCTATTTCTTCATTTGGATGAAAAGGTGAGTTTACTGTTGCCGAGCTAGTCACTTGTCTATAAGGGGGCACAACAGTGAACTGCCACATTTACCTTAAAGCTATGAATATCACTGAACTGTAAGCTCCCACAGATCAGTCATTAATAAAATATGATTCTTATGATTATCTAACTATTACAGACTAAAGAGTCATCGAGACAAAATACATAAGTCATACCCAGTATAATTGCATGACTTTAAAAGCTACACAATAGTCAATGCATGAATAATCATAAACATATAATATTTTATCTATTCATTATTTATATAATTACCTAATATTATAGGTTAGCATGTGATACTCTGCATATATATTTAGCTATTTTATGATCCTTCCCTATGAATATCAATTCAAATCATTTTTAATGCATGACATGCCAATGTTTCAATGCATTTGAAGTGGTGATGATTTTTGAGGAAACAATTTTTATCTATCAACAAGGAAAATATGAATTGCACCATTTTACATGTTTGTTTCATTCAGTGGATCTCTCCATGGCAGAATGTTTAGTTTAGTTTCTTCAATAATTTTTCTACAGCTTATGATTTCATTTGGAAGTACAAATGGTAAGTGGCGATTTAGTAAACTAAAGATATTAAAGCTAATATCCAGAGTGAATATTCATATGTTACTTGGTCATATATATACAAAGCATAGAGAAACACAAATTAAAAGAATCCCTGGGCCAACTTTCTGACTAATGACAGAATCTTCTCTTAATGAATTAACTCAATATATCTGGCTCACCATATTTTCTATCATTTGTTCGGGACATAGAAAACGTAATTGAAATTATAAAGGCTTCACACTAAACAGTGGAAATCTATGCAGAGTTCTGATTTTGATTTGGGAAGTTATAGTTTCACATACTGAGATACCTCTCAATTATTTTTGGCCAAAAAGCAACTAGACATTAATTTAGAACCCTACTATAACAATTTACTATAGGATTGCTCTATTTCCTAATTATACAGTTGTAATACTGAAATGTAATTCTGTTTTAGGATGGTATATTGGTGATGTTTGTCATCAAAAATGTGTTAAAGAAGAGGGCTGCCAGGCCAATAATATAAAAAGTTCTTGCCATTATGTATTCAACAAAAGTGCTACTTGGGAAGAAAATAAGAAATTTTGCAAGACAAGAAATATGACAATGGTTAAATTGCCACAGAAGATAATGATTGAAGAATTTGTCAAGGAAATTTCAACAACGTTTAATTCTGATATATGGCTTGGAGGGCAGCTGACAAAACTAGACAAATGGATGTTTGTGAATAATGTTACACTGGAAGATACATTTGGAAAGCAGGCATCAAAAATTAATGGTATGTAAGATAGCTGTTATTTGCTTGACTTTTGACCTACCTCTAACAGATAAATATAGAGGAGTTGGATTTCAGAACAATTTAGTAAAGAAATTCGAACAAAACAATACATTCTAGTGAATACCACAGTCATTCCTTAGGTTTTCACGATAACTTAAAAATCAAAGCCCCTCTAAAATCACCACTGATCTCATGCCAGACGTTTTTCCAATTACAAGCAAGATAAGTATACCAATATAGTAATCATAGCTATTCCAAACATTCACCAAAAGCATCTAAACTGAAGAAGTTCGATATAAATTCTTCCAAATTTTAGACCACTGCCTTTAGTTCAGTCTTGCTCATACATACAAAAAATCATACAAAATATTTAACTTTTGCTGGAACCAAAATCACCATGTCATTTCTGGACTGGCTCGGGATAGAATAATCTGCTAAGTGTTGTAAAAAACCACATAATTACCTCAAATCCTTATATCTGGAGTCTTAGGCCCAATTCCAATAATAAAGAAATGCATTGTTTATTTTCTCTTTGATTTTTACTGTCGCTTGCATTTTCAAGTTTTACATGAAAATCATTTCCCCTTCGTCCGACGGGGACATGAAAAATCAGCACAAAATGCATTCATGTGTCCTGTTTCATGCCTTCACCAGGAACAGATGTTGAAATATTAAACTTGTTTAAAAAAGAGGACCTAGAAAAGCATTCAGAAGATGTATGCTGAGATATAAACAGAAATGCATACACGTGTTGGGCAAAAATTAAGTTTTTTTTACCAACTCATGACATATAATCATGGGAAATGTGTTTTTTTCTAGATAATTTGTTACCAATGCCCATTCAAGCAAAGCATAGATGCCTTAGAAATAAGCATGCAATCTTATATATACAGATGCTATTTATCTTGCAACTTAAGCAGTTGCAGAAAGGCAGAAATTAAAATGATGCTATGAAACATTCACTTTCTAAAGGTAGAAACAACTTTCATTTTATTCAAATTCACTGTCTACCCATTTGACCAACTAGCCTCGTATTGCCATTGGTAGTTTAACTGACCTGATATGTTATAATGTTCCAGATGATGATCATCTGAACCAGTGTGGAGTAGTTTTGTATATAAATAGTGGAAAGGACATAAAACAACAAATGGTAATCAAAAAAGAAAATTGCAGCGAGAAACATCACTTTATTTGCCGCTTTGGTAAGATCACCTCATCAGGCATAAAAGTTTATTCTCACATATCTAAACATTTTTCACATATGTCAGTTGAGTGAAAATTGAAATTCTCCAATTGCAGATGACTGGAATGGAGCAAAGAGTTTCTACTTTTCAGACTCTTCAGCTGATTGGTATATGGCACAATCACGGTGTGAAATGCTGAATGGAAAGTTGTTGTATCTGACTCAACGAGAGAGCCTCCACATTTTGAAACCAAAATTTCTTGAAACCCAAAATCAAACTCTGTTCATTGGTCTAACTAAGGGTACCTGGCAATGGGAAGGTAAGTCCGTTTTTTTGTATTCAAACATTTAGAACTTTGATGGTAACATTGCAAAAGAAATTCCCATGATGAGAATGAGATATTTGGGTGACCTAAATCAGTTTTCACTTTCTCTTCAGCATCTTTCTATCGCCCTTACCTATGCCTGAACCGTTTATATTTGATTTTAACCTTGAAAATAAAAAGTAATCTAACTGACAGATGGTGAAGAAATTTCAAGTCACATCTGGAGAAAGAGAGGACCAGGCTATGGAGAATGCCTAATGATGAATGTGGATGGTACCTTCAGTGCTGAGGGCTGCAACAAAGAACTCCTGACAGTCTGTGAATCAAATAAGGCATCAAGTTCTCCAATCAACGCAATTGTGTGTAAGTTCAATTCTGTCAAAATCTTTGTGCAAATTCATCATAGCTAGTCTGGTAATTCTTAGAAAGTCGGGTGATGTTATTTTCATCTTTAGCATTTCCTTATTATAGATCTTACAGATAGGCAAAATTACTTTAAATTGCATAATAAAATTATAATGATAAATATTTATGACACCTGAAGTTTCACAGGTCAGTCTGACAAAATGCAGGATTTAAAAAAGGATGTGTCACAGAGGTCTCAACATATGAGTTATCAATAAACATAATAATTTTATAAAACTTTCTTTTCAATTTGTACACACCCAGTAAAACCGGCACTGGTGTTTAATCCAAAAAAGAAATATTATTAATATTAATATAATTAGGTTCTCGTTTATTGGGAAGTATTATTTAATTTAAATCATTAAGAATATCTATATTTATATTTAATTTTTTTTTGGTGATTTTTTCCTTTTTTTTTAGGTCCCATCATAGTAAGTCTGCTGAGCCTAATTGTTTTGTTTATAATATGCCGATTGATGTGGAACATTCTTCGGTGAGCAGTCATAATTTACAAGAATACAACTGTTAAGACAGTTTTCATTTGTAAAAATTCACGATTGATAAAAATATAAAATGAACTTTTGTAGGTAAAGAGCTTAACATTTCAATTGCAGTAGAAATAAATTTGATATTTATATCTTTCAGAGATGTATCACTATATAATAATTTAAGAAATAACTAAGATCTACTGGCTCCTGGATTTTTCTTGTATCTTCATAAATAGTGACTCTATTTTATTACATTTTGGTTACTATAGGCGCCGTAAAACAGAATCAGTATCTCCCGCTGAAGCAACTTGCACCATATTGGTGAGTACAGAAACTTCATCAAACATTAATCTTAGTGATCTGGCATGGAGGGGCAATGACAACTATCAAACCTGGCCACGACGATGTAGGATCGAAGATCGACCAGCTGCCAAATTACCATATGAAATGGAAATCATCGAAAACAGTTGTTACGAGGAACAGGAGCATAACATGAATAACTTGGATGAGGGTGCATCTGGTACCAACTATGAACCTGTTGAAGCATTATATGCTATTTTTAACAAAGGTACCAAGCGGAGATCATGCAGAAGCACAGGTCAAATCACTACCCTCTAAAGTGTGCGCTATGATGGTTCAGAATGCCATTTAACCCAAAGAGTGATCGAAGCTCATACAGTCATGGCGAACACTTTTAGGACACAAGAAATAGTGCAATGACATAATTTAATCCAGACCAAAATTCAAGGGGGAAAAAATTGTTTGGCCATGACTGGAACTTGAGCAGTTATCTTTTGGGTAATTGACGAAAAAAAAATACTACAACAACAATATCGTCGTTACATGATAGACTATCGATCAACGGTTTACACTTAAATCCCTGGCTCATCTGCATGTGAAAGTTAAGCCTTAAATAATTTAACCACTATCTTTGACACCCAATGCTATCATTTGATATATACATAATATATCTGCAAAGTGTGGTATAAGGAAGTTATAAGGCAAAGCATTTAATTGTCAATATGTTATCAATAATTTCGTTTTGTAAGCATTAGAAGTAGAACAGTAAAATTTCATTCTGTTAATTTGTTTGCATTCCCCATGAAGTTTGTGTTTGTTTGTTTGTATATTTTATAAATATTTACATATGTATTGGGCTGCCAAAAAAGTAGATTATCAAAATAGTACAAACTTAAAAATTGTTTACATCTAATATTTTTCTATGAGGTAATTTCTTAAATGACTCTTGAAAGTTGTGTTTGTGGTTGTCTGGAAGTTAGCACTTTTCAAGTTTCTCGAAAATGTTAAGCTCACCCCTTACATTCAATTGTGAGTCTATTGGAGCAATTTTGAGCCTATTGGAGAAAAAAACGATGCTATCGGATCAAAAGTGAAAGTGGAGAAAAATTACTATTTAGCTGATAATAGCAGAACGGGAAAGTATAGGATTGTGATATAAAAAATTTAGTTGTAATTACTTGGATCACTTTTATAACATAGAAATAAGGTCCCCCAAATGACATGTTAATCTCTCTAACATTAAGGTGGATGAAGTCAGGAGGAAATTTGATGTTAGACAGATTATTGTGAGATATATTAAACTACTGACTGCATGTATAATTTCATTACCTTCTCAACTATTACTAATGCTATCAAGAGCTCCCATAAAAATATTGCTAATGCTAGGAAATGATACAAAAGATGTGGACAGAAGTAAAACAAGTCTATCCCTTTGCATTGACAAAGCATGTAGTGGTAAAACTTGGCCTACCAGAGCACAAGGAAAATGAGGCCTATTGGAGCAAACAGTTTCAAGAGTATTTTATATTTAGTTTTCAGCATACTAATTAGCTGACATGAAAATTCTTGTTTGCAACATTTATGCAAATTAAAGATATTATGGCATACTATAATTTATTCCTTCTATTTTAGTTTTAAAAACACCGACATCATTCCAACATTATAAAATTAATAAGTTTCAAAAACTATCCTGCAGGTATCTATGATCTATCTGCAACATGCAAGAGAGAGTATGGTTTGATATACCACTATCATAATATCACATACAGTTTGGTTCATTTGTCTAACCTACATCCGCACAGTTTATAAGATGCTGTAAAGGTATACATGATAAATTTTATTATATGATAATAATACTGATCACATAAAATCATATGCCTATATATGGGCCTATGGTTTGCTCCAATAGACTCAGTTTTAGTTTAAGAATTTCATGAAATATAGGAAAAACAGGGCCTTAATGTAAAAGGTAAACAACTATGTCTGACATAAAATGTAAATGGGTCAAATATATAAAATTATAATCATTGGTTTCATCCACTGATATCCTTTTAGAACTTAATAATAGCATAAAATACAACCAAAATACTGGCATTTGAGGCCATGAGATACTTACATGCATTTTGGGGAGCATATTTAGTGGTGAAAACAACTTTTATAACATAGAAAAAAGATATTTACTTATGTTATAATGGGTTTTGGCATGTTTTCAGGAATATTATGTTACAAGTGGTATGTTAACCTGCAAAATGAAATAATATCAGGATCATTAAGGAAATTGTTATCTTTCCCCACCATTTTCTCCAATAGACTCGTATTTCGCTCCGGTAGCATAGTTTTTTCTCTAATAGGCTCAAAATCGCTCCAAAAGACTCACAATTGAATGTAGGGTGTGAAGCTCCTGCTAACGACACGATAATTGTTGAAACATGGTGGGAGACGACCATTCCTTTGATTGTGAACAATTTCTGCTGTTGTCATTTTGTAAAGATATTCCACTCTTGAACTTTTTAATTTTAAGAATAGTGTTTTTGTTGGTGTAATATAATCCAGGTTAAATAATATTTTTAACACCTTGTTTTGTAGTATTTGTATCTCTGCAATTCTGCTTTTGCCATTGTGCCATATACGTATATGATATATCGAATTCTTCAATTGAAGTTCATTTATAATAATAATTTGTGTATTTCATGAATAAATAATCTTAACTACACTTTGAAGTTTGTCTTTTAAATAGAAGAATAAGTAAGCACATAGTATCATACATATTATGTATAGTACAGTTTTCTGTTTCAAATGTTTTATTTCGAATTAATTTTTAAGGCAATGGCAATATGATTTTTGGACTCTATAAATTTCATACAAATATCGGATTTAGTCAAAAATTAGCATAATAATATAAGATGTGAGATAATATAATACCATCATTTGTTGATCGATTATCTGTAAAATAGTTTATATATACTTTGTTTTGCCTGATGCTAATGAAATATGAACCTAAGGCTGAAAGAATAAGTAACACCATTACGTTTTCATTTTTTTGCAATAAAAATTATAAGTATCAGTTGTTGATAACTAACAATTTCCTGACTGCATTCCCTTTCAACACAGTACTTTTGTTTGTACTCGTAATTTTCCTCATTGTTATCTATGTTATCGCTCTAATATTTCAGTAGCATTTGTTTGGCACCATATCATGATATATAATACGATAGATGGGAATCGAGGAAATCTATGTTTGTTGCAGTTTGGATGATATAATCTATAGTGCTATGTCACCTATTAAAAGTGCCTATTTATATATACATATAAACCATAAATAACTTTGCCAGAAGTCTCTGGCTAGAAAAGGTATGCTTTTTTAGCCATCGTTTGGGAAACATATACTTCTTATGTAGCTGAGAAAAACTCATGCTTGAACTGGCCTACCAAGGGTGCAAACCATTCCCATGACAGAGCTATATATATGCATTTAGTGTCGTATATTTAAAACATAATAAGACATACAATTTTATTTACCTCATAAAACACAAGAGAACAAAAAAATTATAAAAGCATAAGCTGTAAAATTGCTTCTCCCAAATAGTAAAGCTGGATAGGACAACATACAGACTCCCATACTGTATTGTAAGACTCGATTAATAATATAACAACGTATTATTTTATTGAATCATACAGCTGTATGATACTACATATACTCCATTATAATATCACAATAGGTCATTGTTACGTAATAGGGACCCCCCCTAAACTTATAATATCAGCCAGCTCTGGACTCCAGTGGGCCTTCCAAATAGCCCGGGGGCCCTATAATTAAAAAACGATTAAGACCCTTTGATCTTATGATATCACCGCCAAAACCCTGTACCTGGGCTGTACACCCTCAGGGCACTATAATTAAAGGTCATTATCCAGTTAGCATTGACACTTGAAAGACTATAGGGGGGTGCTCTGCGTGGGAAAATATATATGCCAGGTTTTAGTCCTATTACATAATGAATGGTCAATTTGACATAAAACATTTTAATGTTCCCATTACATAATGAATGCTCAATTCGACATATGACACATTGACAGGTCAATCAATGTTTGATATGTCTTGACATTGCATTAAGTAATTACATGTCATTGCGTTAATTAATTGAAATGCATTCCATATGAAATGTAATGAATGAATGTTTAAACTTACCAGTCAATTTACTATGTGTCAACTTACAATAGGCCTACTCTGCAGTCCATGTGCCTAGCTCTTGCTGAGTTTGTTTACATTTCGGCCGACAACTTCCTGTTGACTTTTGAGCAATGTTTTGAACTTTTCAATGCTTTGTCATACCAGAAAAATTATTCTGAAGTCACTTTAGTATGTTATTCACGTATTCCAACTTAGTTTTCCATGTTAAAAGCCGTTTTTGAGTTGTAGTGAGTGTGTGAAGCATGGGGCAGCAGCTCCTGCTGAGTTGTGGAGTTTGTTTACATTTCGGCCGACAACTTCCTGTTGACTTTTGAGCGATGTTTTGAACTTTTCAAGGCTTTAACATACCAGAAAAATGATTCTGAAGTCACTTTAGTATGTTATTCACGTATTCCAACTTAGTTTTCCCTGTTAAAACCCGTTTTTGAGTTGTAGTGAGGGCATGAAGCATGGGCTGTTCCAGACTAACCTAGTACTTCATACCACCACCAGGTGCCACATGGTAAAGGTGAAGGCCACTCCGAAAATGGTTCTTGTCCCGGTATGAAACCCATGTTAAAAATGTGAAATGAGTGATTCAAGTAACTGAAAGACACCGCATTAAATACCGGTGTCATACCTAATAAATATTTACCAATGCTTTATTGACAGCACACAATGAATGTTCAATTTACATTGCTTTCACCCATTTCAACGAACTTCTAGTTAGTTTAATAACAGGCATTTTAAAAATATAGTCTCAGTCAAGAAGAGTTAATGTTCTTTTTATAAATACCTATTATCCTCACAGCAACAGTCGTATAACGGAAAATTCGTTCAAATCTCCTTCTGCCTCCTCTAAGTTTAGGTAGTGAGCCATGAAAGAAAAATATTTTCAAATCAAGTACGCAAACCGCGATCAGTTTCAGTCATGATCACCAGGTCCCAAAAAGATATATATATATATATATATATATATATATATAATCCTTCTCAGTTCTCAGCCTGCATCCGACATGGAAGAATCTACTTCTTTATTGACACTACATGACCTAGCAAACAAATCAAACATGTTAATGCCTACTTCAACAACCGAAGGAGAAGAAGAAGAAATGGAAAATTTGGACTCACCAGACATGTTAACATTAAATGACAGCCAGTCCATAGAGAATAGCTGTGATGAACCTCAGCAGTGGAAATTATTTGGTCAAGTTGTTCCAAAAAATGAAGTCATTTTTTTCTGTCAAGTCATTATTCTATACATCGTTATAATCGCCTGTATAATTAACCTGTCACTTCATAATGGTGACAGTAATTTATATACGGCACTCTTGTCCTCAAGCCTCGGAATTTTACTCCCCTCTCCCCGTCTCTCCCATAGGAAGTTGGGTAGTCAGCTGGAACAGGGGTTACGTAATTAACCCTCCTCCCTCTCAACTATAAATAGTCTCATCCAGACAACGCAGACATATCTTACTACTACTACTACTGCGACCACTACTACTGTTCGGACTCTCTTCATAAATTTACTCAGCAATGGCTACAAATACTGTCTACCCTGCCAAGTTGAATTTCAAGGTCAACTCTGGAACTTCTATCTTGGGTTACCTAACGCCTACGATGGAGGACAACTACATTACTGTCACACAGACCAACAGCAATGGAACTGAAAAATACCAGAAATTCGACCTGACAGCACTGAGGAATCTGCAGACCTACATGCCATGCATCTCAGAAAGAAACATGGCTTACGAGGAGTTTGGTGTCAAGCTAAGTCAACTTCAACATGTCAAGTTTAATAGAATGACTGTTAAAATGGGGAAGCCTCTATCGCCTTTCAAGGTCACAGAGATGCACCTACACCCTGGAATAGTTTATGAGTATCCTCATCAGTACATATGGGTAGCAGTTTTTATTCGTACTGTCAATCCCACCGATAATGTAGCTCCAAATCAGCGACTATATTTGGACCAGAGTCTACACCTCGACTACAGAGATTTTGCTACATTCATCAGTCGTATAGACGACATTCTTGAAGCCCTCTCAATAAGTGCCCCCCTGACCTCTGAGTGGCCGTATGTACATGCCTATATATGGCATGAACAAATAACAAACAGAAACTCTCCATTGATGTACCTCAACATTGAAGCCGCTTTCGAAGCCCATGAAGATCACCAGGCTCTTAAGTCAGCACTCAACGGCTCTCGAGATTCAGATGTACCCTGGGATGTTGCACGTTGTAAGATCGACTGACCCGTTATGTTATCATTATGTCGCTATTTGCTCGAGAGGGCTAGTCTATCAAGATTACGCTCACTGCAAAACCCTAGCAACCCTCCTTTCACAGACAAGAGTATCACCCAGATATTCCATGGACTTTATGACGACGGATTTGATCAAATTCTAAAATCAGTACTTCAGGAGTTAAAGTACAAACCAGAGGAGACAGTAAAACAGATTACTGAACTGATTATGGATGAGAGAAATCAGTGCTCAGTTTATTATAGACTATTTACTAATCCTCAAGTGCCTACATGTATGACACTTGACCAGTTCACAGAAGACATGCTCCTCAATTCTGTGTTTATAAATTGCGTTGAACATCGCATTGCTTATTGACAAAAAATAAATAAATAAATAAAATCCACTTCATATGTATAATGGGACGTAAATAAAAGAAATTATTGTAAACTGCTCTTCTTTTTATTTCTTATTTATTTTTACTTATTTTTTCTTACCTTTAAATTAGAGTGAAATTGCTCAGTTAAAGGACAGTACAGTACAGTACCCTTCTTTACTAGAAATCCTTTCCAGTTAAACAATGAGGGATTGTTGTATTTGTTAATTATCATGTCCTTGAACTCCATGTCTATTGTACCCGTTACAAAGGCATTGTATGAATGGAGTCATTTCAAGTACTCAGTCGACCCCTATACATATATCACCTATAGCAGAATACCTCACTCAGTATAATTGTCAACTGGGAAAGACTGGTCTAGTTATTATAAGTCATTATTCACTTAAACTCTCAATGACTTGAGATTAAAGCTTACCATACCTTGTTCCGCTGTACTTGCAAAGAAGTTGTCACAGGGTGAGACTAAAGCCCTAAGGTCATTTAACACAATAAGACAAACCCTGCACTGTTGGTGAAATTTCCATTGTATTCTTTTTATTCCTAGCTATTCAAGTAATCAGTTCAAACAATGTATACAGTAAACATCGAATATAAAAGTGATACATGTACTTCAATAAGTTTTTTTTTTACATTTAATAGCAAATTTCTATACTGCTGTAGCACAGTAGCAAACAGGACTTTAAATAATGCACTGATCAAAAGTAAACAAATGAAATAAAAAATCTAGTATCAAAGAAAACTAAACAATAAATACAGTTCAGAGCAAACATTTTAGTACATCTTTAAAAAAACCCGAGTCTAGCACATCTTTAAAAACCTGAGTAACATGAGCCCATGTCAAAAGTAACATGGTCACATGAGTAAAACACCCGTCAAAAATAATACTGAGCATACTACTACTACTACTAATGGCATACTAACTAATTAGTGGTAAATCTAAAAATAATACTAAGATAACAGCAGTCTGCATAAAAATGTATACAAAAAGCCATGAAAACCGGACGATAAAGGGCATATTTGAGTAGTTAAAAGAACTCTCATGATACAAAAAAAAATGAAATAAAAAAAATAACATTCTACACATTAAAAGCTGTACATGACTATGAGTATGGCGTAAAGATAAATGAAAAACAAGTTAAATACAATAAACATTCGAACATCGGTAAAACTGTTAAAAGTACAATAATAATGATGATGATAGTTAATATGCTATAGCATAGCACTTCCTGGATGACAGCTAATACCTAGGCCTAAGTCTATCAATACCAGGTATGATATTGTTGAGGTCAAGACCTCTCATGAGTCCAGGTACGTGAACTGCAGGGATAAGGTCACGGCGAGGTACACGGGGTACACCGGGTACACGGATTACACGTGGTACAGCAGGGCCATGGGGGATAGGGGGGACACGGTCGATAGCTACTGGGCCAGGTCGGGGAGCGTCTCGAGCGGCAAGAGCTAGTTGGGCCAGATATAGACCTACTCTTCGAGGTGAAGCGTTATCCTGTATTTCCTCGAGTCTCTCCTGCATCTTCCCCAAAAAATTATCTAATACAGTGAGCAAGTAAACTACTTGAATCATGCACTCTCGTATATCTCCGTACTTCTACAAAATCAAAAAAACATCAAATATCAAAATCAGAAAAAATAATAATAATAATTTTTTTTTTTAAATCAGCCTCATTTCATTGTCCAGATCTCTTACCCCCCTCCAGTTGCAGTCATGACACTTGGAACACAAATGGACAGGTATGAGGCATATGGCAAGTAACGCTTTACAGCAATAAATGGCAAACACAGCATTATCATCCGATCTAGTTCTTAAATTTAAACGTTCATGAAGATTAACCAGACTCACTAGTATGCAAAGTATGAGTACAGTGAATCCCAAGCCGCCTGTAACAAGTCCCGTTATTGCCCAAGGTGACAGTCTAGCTGTTACGACTTCATCCTTTTCGGCCGTGATGGTGGTTCCTAGGGTGTCAGCTCCGCTTGCAGACGTCTTCGCGTTAGCATCTGACGTGAGCTCAGTTTCCACTGAATCTGTCCTTCTTGCGGTTTCCATTGAAGCGAAGTCGGTGGTCACTAGTTCTTCAGTCATCATTGTCTCATGACCTTGAGACAAACAGCGTACCCAGGGAAAATCGCGCTCGACATCAATGCATTGTTGATAGGTCATTCCGAGTAAGGTCACACTCGAGAAGCCATAAGTTACATCCATCGATGATAGATCGAAGTCCATTGTAGCTTGAACTGTCAGAGATCTGCCTGATCTCACCCTGAGAGGGAAACTGGGGGCCGATGAAATCAACTGACATGTTACCCCTCCTTCGTAAGTGCACATGCACTGTCCGTCATCCCCGCAAATCCATGCATTTGTAGACATAATCAGGAGTAATGGACATAGTAAATACATGACGTCCATTTTTCTCATTTTACTCTGGTAACTTTCCTCTTTTGTCTTAAATCTCAGTTTATACAGCCTTCCTTTTCAAAATCTCGAATCAAACTGACCATTTACTGTCCCTTCAATTACATCTACGTCACACGTGACCTCTATTAGATAACATCTTGCTGACCGTTCAATTGTATCTGCGTCACAATTGACCTATATTACATAACAAAACAGGGTGTTTAGCACGTTGTTGCATAATAGTTTTGGATCAATAGTTGACTTAGCAAGCCCCCCTGCAGTGATTCCTCTATTATATTGTAAACTAGAGTTTTTTACTCTGTTACTTGTAGTTTTCTATTAAGACCACCCACCATTAAGATAGCATCCTGTTGACCTATAGAGTGAACATTGACAGTTCCAGGGGTGAAAGATCGTAAAATAATTGACCCGCTTCTCTAATAGTATTACAACCGCGCACAAATGGTGTGAAATTGTCTTCAAAGATAACCAAATATTTCATTCTTATCAAATGCTTCAATCATTTAAAAATAAAGTCTTTATATATAAAGTCTTTATATATATATATATAAATATATAAATAAGGATATCCCATTCAATGTTTTCGATGAAAACAGCTTTAAGAAAATTTGACATAAAGCAAAGGTTGGACTAAAGAAGGTATTTTTATTTATAAATTTTTATTTTTTGTTTGATCTCACTATTTTGGTCATACGT
Organism: Alitta virens; assembly: GCA_932294295.1. Classification (NCBI taxonomy): domain Eukaryota; kingdom Metazoa; phylum Annelida; class Polychaeta; order Phyllodocida; family Nereididae; genus Alitta; species Alitta virens. The sequence goes on from OW028576.1 coordinate 17,506,940, forward strand.
GAAACAGATCTTTAGACCAACTGCTCCGGTCCAAAGCAATTAAAACCAACAGTGAATCTTTGTTTCCTAGGGTGCAATCTAGGAAAGTTCAGGTAGGCGTGTCAGAGATCGAGTACAGTACTGTATTGTGGACATCAATCGATAGGTATGGGTGGGTTTTAAGCCTGACTAGGTATGAACAATGGTTTATCTGTTAAATTTCGTATAAAAGCTAGGCATGATCGTGGTGATCTTCATCCAGCTTTCATCTCATCCTAGACAGTCAACAGAAGTACTCAGCTAGCCACTCCTAACAAGGTGAGTCATATTTATTTTATCTTATCTGTAGTACATTATTCGTACATAACTTTGATCAGAGAAAGAACACCATCTCCTTCATATTTATAGATTTTCTTGTAATTTCCGATAATTATTAGGGTACTAAAAGCTATTGTTTATGTACTAGATAAAATAATATTGATATCCGGCTCTACCTAATTCATTTGGAATAGAAATGAGCGCTTCTATATATCTGAAAGTTAGAAATCACGTATTGATCTACTTTTGAGTAACTGAAGCAACTGAAGCAACTGAAGCAACTGAAGCAACTGAAGTAGCTGAAGTAGCTGAAGTAGCTGAAGTAGCTGAAGTAGCTGAAGTAGCTGAAGTAGCTGAAGTAGCTGAAGTAGCTGAAGTAGCTGAAGTAGCTGAAGTAGCTGAAGTAGTAACTTTAACCGAATGGGTAAATATATTACTCCCTTTTTTTATTTAAATAGTAAAATACCTTCTCTTTAGAGCCTACTTAACTAGTCATAGAGGATTCCAACGAAATTGTGACTTTCTAAATAATATAAGTGTTTAGATTATATCCTTTAGTCTCATGCCTTATTGATCATTTTAGGTGTAGTAATTTAGTTTACATCAGTATTCATAATAGAGAAAATTCGTTAAAAAGCCCTGAAAGTTTTGAATCCTTAAAAGGAGCGTCGGTAGTCACGGCGCAACTAATTTAACTTTCTACTGCTTTTTTCTCAGTCCCTTTTTTAGACCTCTCCTTAAAATACAATGTCTTATCACCGGAGTAATGATAAATTGATACCCCCTACTTATTATTTTCAAACTAATTATTAGTCTAAAGAGAAATTCACGGTAAATACCAGTGTATCTGCAATGGGCTAGAGATCCGTATTCAAGAGACAAATTTATGTATTAACGACAGAGGGCGCTATATACCATCTGAGTTAAACATCTACTAGCTCCACCAGGTGTTAATAATGACTTTCCTTCTTAAACTCTCACTTTACTTGATAATATATTTACATCGGCAGGCATTAAAAATAGTAATCATTTCCAAAGACAGTCAAGCACTAGGTCATGCATTCATAAAAAATAAATGAATAAGTCAAAACATAATTTTTTTAAATATATATTTTTATTCCACTAAACTACATTATATTTTCGCATATACAAATGAGTAATAGACTACATATGCTATGTTACTTAAGATAAATAATGACACTACGGCAGATACAATGTAATTTTTTTAAATTTATTATGATTAATTTTTTATTTATTATTAATTTTTTGAAAGCATACATTATACTGTATAACAATTAGACAGTCATGATAAAATACACTATATTCAGAAATATAATCATTAGCAGTAGCTTTTATTTTTAACTTAATTGTCAAATAAAAAATAACATCCGCTGTAATTCTACTGCTAACTAAATTTTAACATTCGGAACTAGTACTGTAAAGTCAGTCGAATAGTGTCAAGCAGTGGCTTTCTATATCCACTGTGTTCTTCAAAATGTCAAGTACTTCAACCGTTTCAATTCCTCTGGCTCTGTAGTACGCATAGGCTAAACAGTAGTAACCGCAGAGCGATGATGCCAGAACCCGACCGTTAACATTAATGTATCCATGATGGTTAATAAATGTCATTATGTCACCATTCCAGGTCCCATCTTGTCCTAAAGAGTCGAACAACTCAACAGCTTCACCATGAATAATAACAATGTGCAGCCAATGTCCCTTTCTCGGGACTCCGAGACCCCCGAGACCCCCGAGACCCCCGAGAGCTCCGAGAGCCCCGAGAGGTGAGTCAAATTTCTTTCTTGCCATAGTGTTTACAATGTAACATCTCTTCCTGTAGTCCGGTTGAACATAAGGCAACGCCTCTGATGGTATTACAGCCATGACGTACGAACTCGTCTTCTGGTCCTTCCACAGCAATTCGTAGATCTCGGAAGCGTTCATGCTAAGTAAATATTTCTCGCATAATCCACTTCGTATAATGAAGGGTAACTGACTCTAGCTAGCATCACCACTGATTCCGGTAGAGGTTTGGCAAATCGCAGCTCTATTCTGGCATTTCCATCCCTGTTGGCAGGGTAGTATTTGTCATAATTTTGAGGAGCAAGATCAACCACGAAGAGACTGTAGCCTTCAGGGTATTCCGAGAGCGTAATTCTCCTCTTGTCAGATGTACCGGTCTTTCCTCTGTAAAGGTCTCCGTAGCACTGTTGATAGTTGCCAGAGTTAAAGTCAAAAGACAGTGGTCCCTGGGGTGTGGGATTTCCGCTCAGGCTTACATTGATATAGTTGATGTGGTAATGTTTGAAATTGAAGGGGTTGCTTGTAATATCACCGGTCAACGCATCTCCAGCCACAAAGGCTAGAACCATCTTTTGAGGGATTTTACCATTGAAGGCATCTTCGACATAAAAGGAAGATGTTCCCTTGGCTAGGGAAAATTTACATAACTCCTCTTTTATATAGAAATATCTCGCTCTGGAGAGTTCCTTCTCCATGACCTCTTGATGTCCAACAAGTATGGGATTGCTAGGCATGACTTGTTTCACGATAAGGGATATATCTTGAATTTCGAGAATATAATCCTTGGTTGAAACATTCGCTGTCATGAGACGGAAATTGTGACTATTGGGAGTCAGACAAATGTCTATCGTAATCCCATTAATCAGACATTTCTTCACTTTAAAAACATCTAAGTCTAGTTTAGCCATCAATTCCACAGTCCGACTACCCTCCATCCTTTAAGATCTTTCGACGAAACCTTTGTTTGAAGCAAATCTCATTGTAGCCTCGTTCATACTACCAGCTGTATCTTTGACAAACATGCTGCATTCTAGGTCCGAATCATTTCCGCCATTGTCATCCAAGAGGGTGTTTATCATTGATCTGTAAGCGTAACCCGTCTGACCTCCTAGTACCACAACATCGTTTAGCCTTACTTCTACGGAATCCCACAGGGAGTGGGCTAGATTGTTGACAGGGCCAACACTCCAGGGACCTTCGTCAGAGTTTTGTTTGGAGGTACTACCGCTAGTACTAGAACTGGTAGCCGAGCCTCTAGCGGACCCACCAGTCGAACTACCAGTGGCGGAGCTACCACTCGTGTCACCCGTGTCACCAGTGCCAGCCGTACCACCCGTACCACCTGTACTGTCATCAGAACTGGTACCACTACCGGTACTCCTTTTAGTAGTGGAGCCTACCGACAAACTTTCCGGTTGCTTAGGGAGAGTTGTTCCATCCGCTCTGGTTATCCTCACTAGTGTCCTAACATAAACATCTCTTAGATCCACATAGCTAGGGCCAGCCCCTGGTAGTCTGAATTTGACATTGCCCTCCGAAGAAAATTGATTTACCGGCTTGTGAGTGATGTACTTGATTTCCGTTACCCCCGAATTCGTGACAGGTATTTTAAAAAGGTCAAGGCTGTTGTCATACCCCAAATCTGAGGAAGCCAAAACCTTTTCATTCGTAGCCATATTACTTGCTGAGTATGTCTTTACCTACAGTCCTTCTCTTAGGCGTCTTGTTCTTGTTTGCTTTGACCGAAGTTGCAGGTGTCTTCCTCTTCTTACCTCGATGATCCTTCTTAGAGCTCGAGGTAGAAACTGACAGAGGCTTGTACGCGGGTGTCTTTTTATCCATTTCGGCTTGCGCCATGTTGGCGTACTGTTCTATGGGAGAAACCACGTTCAATGGTAGGTCCGCTGATGCCGTCTTAGCCCCTCCATCTCCTTTGCTATGCTTTATTACCACTAGTCTAGACTGATCATCCCATGTCGAAGGTTTCCCTACTGTGTCTTTGAAATGTTTCACCCATGCATCCGGCTTTAAGGTCGCCAGGGACTTGTATCTTTCATCCATTTCAACTCGAATGTACACTTTGTAGCTTGTCCCCTGCTGTTCTCCTTCAAATCTTCCAATATTTCTCCCTCCGAACAGTAGATCTCTACAGTCAACTGACTCAAGCTCTGTACCCTGAGAGGCACGTAGTGTACTGGAGAGAACCTCGTAAAGTTATTCCTTTTTATTTCACCGAGGCTAAGAGAGGCGATGATAGGTTTGTACATTCCACCCAATGGGGAGGTTTCACAACCCTGACAGCACACGTACAGAGCATCCCATTTATTCCCCTTCCTCACAGATGGTAAGACAATTTCCTGCAGTCCCAGATACCAACGACCTCTTCTTTGCGTGTCTAGGTTATAGTGTTCGGGTAATGTACAGGTGAAGAGGACTGGCGTATTGCTAGGGTTCACGGTCGGTGACTGGTCACTCTGCAGACAAATTAACATTTTCTTCTTTTTTCTTCTTCTTTGGCTTCTTCTATTTCTTCTTCAGTTCTTCGACTTCTGCGACTTCTGCGACTTCTTTTTCTTATCCAGATCCTTGATAGACGATGTAGCGATCCACTCGTTGTACTTGTCAGGCCAGGACTGATATTTTACCAGACTCTCACGAACACCCTGGCGTACTCTGGTTTTCAAAACCTTTTCTATTTTGAAAAGGGCCTTAGGGTCGTATCTAACCGAGGTTAATTCACTGGCGTAGAAGTGACCGTCTACATTCTCCCCTCCATAGTCTTTGAGGTAATAAACCGTGACACCATCAATAATCTTTCTAGCTCTCACCGTGAAGACCTCGCCCGTGAACTGTTCGTCGTAAGCTCGATGAAACGGTTTTCTGGCAAAGTATGCCGCTCTCACGGTCTCACCTACAGAGTATTTGTAGGGGTACGATTTTTTCCTCTTTTTCCTTCTAGTCAACCTCAGAGCTCTTTTTAGTGTCTTTCGATAGTGAAGGGAATTGATCACGTACTGGTAATCCCAGACATCACGTTCATTTCTTCGAGTCACTGAGGCAGGGGATACGCCTATGCTCGAATGCAGTGTGTTGTTGTAAGAGTGGACAATGTCTTGAAGACTGTCGATGTAGCTATAGCTGTTGTTATTCTGGAAGAATTGGAAAAGTCTTTTCTTGATATTTTTTATTAGAATTTCTGCATAGTTCGCCTTTGTCTCCGTCGAACCGTAGTAATGCTTTATCCCCCTTTCTTTGAATAAAGCCTGTACTAGAGAGTTTGAGAACTCCGTTCCTCTGTCACTCCTTAGGAAACGGGGTATGGACATTGACCTATCCAAAATACTTTTAAAAGCCTCGGTCACGTCCTTTCCTCCTTTACTTTTGATCGCTTCGGCGTAGCAATACCTCGAAAATACATCAACCGTTATGAGAATGTACGCATTACCCTCATTAACTGCGGTGAATCTCTTACCCGTGAGTACGAGTAAATCCGTGTCCCACAAGTGATTCATACCGGGTGCAATGACTCTTCTGTACAACGGTTGACGTTGCCTGGCCGTCTTATGTAGAGTCAGAATGTCCTGTCCTCTGGCCCAGTCCTTTATCCTAGCTAGCGTAAGGTTGTATCTCCCCTCTTTCTTTATTACTGAGTGTAGTTTGGCAGCACTGGTAAAACTTCCAGGAGATCTAGGGTTGTAAAAACGTCTGTTCAAGTAAGCGTCGATATCCTTAGGCAGCACCATTGTCTCTTTTCTTTTTTTTTTTTTCCCCCTCCTACCTCGCAGTAATCCTTTTACTTAGACTTTTATCCAGGATTTCTTTTTTGTCCAAGTCGATGGCTTACCGGCTTTCTTATTACGACGGTCCTCGACATTTGACCCCTTGACTTTAGTAGTATTCATTGTATCCGTATTCGCAGCTATCTTCTTTCGTAGCTTCTTATTTTTCTCCTTCGCAAACTTCTTTCTACTTGCCCCGAATTTCGACCTCTTCAAATTGACTTCTTTTTCTTCTTCGTCTTCTTCGTCTTCTTCGCTCCTCTCGTTCTTCAAATAATGGAGTACCCTTCTCAACCTCGAGTTAGAAATGAGTCTCAAGGGCACTTCGCACTCTAATAATAGGGAATAAAATTCTCGGTGTTTCGGAGGAATAGGGTAAAGCTGGGATTGAGTATGTAGTAGTAAATCTATGTAACCTTCCTCTTCTCCGTCCTTATTTATCATCCAGTAGGGAAGAATCTGATAGTAAATTGCCGTCACGTTACTCTTCCGAGACTCTTCGGAGAGTGCCGATTTAGCTCTTTCCAAGACACTCCCACTTCCACTTCCACTTCCACTTCCACTTCCACTTCCACTTCCACTCCCTCCGGTACTTATCCTCCTATCTTTAGCCGAAGAAGAAGAAGAAGTAGAAGAAGTAGAAGAAGGAGAGACTCTATTCTTTTCAGGGAGATGGTCTCCGGAGCCCCCGATCGATTCATCCTCCCTCTCGTTAATTTTTTTAGCCGAAGAAGATTCTTCCGATCCTACCGGTACATGGGAGGGAGGAGGGCGATCGCCTACGCGATCGCCCTCATCCCTCAACTTTTTATTTTCCAACATGTTGAGATACTTCTCCTCCGATACTACGAAGACCTTTTTGTTAAATTTCATTACGGAGGTCATTCTTCTCCTTTGGATTATTTCGATTCTTCTACGGATTATTTCGATTCTTCTTCTTCTTCTTCTTCTTCTTCTTCGGATTCCTTTTCTTCGGATTCCCCTTCGAATTCCTCTTCTTCTTCCGATTCTTCTTCTTCGGATTCCTCTTCTTCGGATTCTTCTTTAACTTCTATATTTCCTCGGAAACGAGGAGGAGACGTAGGAGGCCTAGGAGGAGGAGGAGGAGGACGACGCTTTACACCTGCTGCTTTATCGAGGAAAGGAGTGCAATGAGTCAGGAAATTCACTACAGTCCTGTAGTGCTTACAGAGGCCATCCTTGGCTAGTTCGGGGTCATCTATAAAAGATAGCTTCCTCAGAATAGCCCTGCTTTTCACTAGAGTACGCCGAACCTCCTCCGGTATCTCCAGGTTACCCTGAAGCGTGTTGACTATGAGTTCTATGATGCATAGTGCCTGTTCGCTTTTGGCCTTGTCCAATAGACTTCTAGCTAGGACGGGTGAAACTTTACCCGAGTTGACAACTAGCTCTATAAAAGTCATGCATTTCCTGAGACGAGTCGACATGTTACTTTCTAGTGTACAAGACAAGAGTGTCTTTAGGTAAAATATTCGTACTCAGTCGTACGTCTTCGTCACCGGAGCCCGTAAGATTGTTAACCACAAGGTACCCTCTCGGTCGGCGAGTGGCGTCTTCGTAAGCCTCCAACAGTCTCTTAGGAGTGCTAGGGATCATCTGACGAGAAAGGTGATGTATCTGCTGCAAGTCTCTGCAGGTCTTCATTAATATTAAGTAGCTCGTGTTCAAGCTGATAGTGCGCGAATACTTGGATTGATGGTAAATGTTTTGGGTAATCATTATGACCGAAATACGACGATGATGTACATCTCTAGTGAATAGGGCACACATTTCGGCTGATTTACATATCTCATCCATGAGATCATCTATGACCATTAGGCTGTGGTCTTCCTCTTCTTCCGAACCCAGACTCTCTATCATTTCTTTGGTAGGTAGTCCCTCGTGAAATGTAATATTATTCAGTTCCGTTTCCAATTGAGTGAAAACCTTCTGATACACTCCGAAAGCGTAGATTATGTTCTTGGGAGGTACTGTATACATTTCTGTAGCATTTCGAAGTATGTCGAGAGTCAGAACTGTCTTACCTGCCATAGATGGTCCGATGACCATAGTCGAAGAGGGGCTCTCGAATTTGAAAATGCTCGAAACGTTCGAAGAGTCACTGTTCATATCGATTTCTTTTTTTTTTTAATTTTATTTTTTTTTCTTCTTTTCAGAATGGCCGATGATCTCATACGTGAACTACGGCTTCTCAGGCAGCTGTGTTCTTCTCAGAGGGGAGAGAGCTCTTCGAATGCTACACAGCACGAGGATACAGGGGATACAACAGTTGAGTCTGCCCCTGTAATGGCTTCAACGGTTACGACAACGGCCATGACAACCGCAACGGTAGTGACGGCAGTGACGGCAGTGACGGCAGTGACGGCAGTGACGGCAGTGACGGCAGTGACGGCAGTGACGGCAGTGACGGCAGTGACGGCAGTGACGGCAGTGACGCCGGCGGCTACGGCCTCAGCGGCTATGGAGGTTGATGACATTGATGATGAGGAGCTGGTTTCTTCGGAGCTCGCTCTTAGCAGGGTAGGGATGCTTAAAGAATTTGTACATAAAAAAATAAAATTTGTTTTGTCATTTTATTTTTTTCCCCTCCACCTCTCCAAGCCTCCTCAAGAACCCCGTGTTAATTATGTTTTATTGGTTACTTCAGAAAGTCCATGAGCAATTAGCCTTTCACGCTAAGAAGCTCATCGAGCTCAGTAGAATAGCCAGAGCATTGTCGGCTAAAAGGAAGAGAGAGGATGGCGAACGTGACATCGATGCTGAGGCTAAACGTCTTCTCGTGAACATGTGAGTATCATTTGACATTGTTATTTTCTTTCTTTTATAAATGCGAAGTATAAATGACTCTCTATTTATTTTTATTTTATTTTTTCTCAATAACAGGGGTGTGGCAAATGTATCGGTTGATAACCATGAAAATGTACCAGCAGTTCCCGCAGTTCCCGCAGTCCCGGTAGCCCCGGCAGTCCCGGCAGCCCCAGCAGTCCCGACAGTACAGGTAGTCCCGGTAGTACCGGTAGTCCCGGCAGTTAACCAGTCCGTACATAGTCCTTTACCGGGTCCCTCTGGTCTACAAGTTAATGAACCCGTAGCCGGTCCATCGGGAATACGTAAACCATCAGGATCTTCAGTGACGGATTTCCTAGACAAGCTACCCAAACTGGATTATAGGTAGGTAATTATGCATTCCCTAAGCGTTATTTTTTAACATTACACACTCATTACCTATCAGAGCGATATGAAATGAAAATTAATATATATATTTTTTTTTTATTATCCATTTGAAAGGGAGGCAATGGATATCATGGGGAGGTTGTCAGGAGGAGAGTTGAAGGAAGTTTCCTCACAGGAATTCGTCATGGATGAGGACTTTGGGAAACTGGTCTCCCTCAATTACAGGAATAACTGTATAGGCGATGGTGGAGACAGTGACCTTAGTGACCTGAGTGACAGTCTAAGTACTCCTCCTCAGTCCCCGCGAGTTCGGGATAGCCCCCTACAATTCATGGAGGAGGAGGAGGATGATATTCAACAAGTTCAACAGGTTCAACAGGTTCAGCAGGAGGATGAGGAAGGTAACCCCATGTTTCCTGATGGTGTTTTAGACAATATGGACTTTGAGGATGGCATGTTGTTTGAAGGTCCGAATTACGCCGTCAATTTATATAGAAATATGGAAATTCGGCGTAATGATAGGGAGTTTGCTGATGGAGTGGTTAGGGAAAGCATTTATAAAGTATATTTTGATCAGTCTTGGGAAAATAGAACTCTTTCAAGTATTTTTGCCGATTTAGCCGAACTGTTAGGAGGGATAGTAGATAGACTTAGGAATAGTTATGATCAGGCGGATCTGGTGAGATTCTTCATCACCAATGCGGCATTCTACAGTCCTCAGGGTATAGGACTAATACCTCTAAGGGACTTGACCCTTGAACAGATCCTAGCTCACTTGGAGGAAATCCTTCAATCGGATGAAGACCTCTTCTTGGATGAGCCCATGGAAATTCATGTGGCAGTCATCCGAAATCCTAGGGGAGCAGGAAGAAGACCGGGTATGGAGGGTCTCTTCATGGAGGATGACCGTCTAAAGTGTTCCAGAGGCATTACTAAGATTGTGAATAATGATAACCTGTGTCTGGCCCGATCTGTTGTGGTTGCTCTGGCTAAACTGAACCTTCAGAAGATAGATAGAGAAAAGAGTCCGGTTGAGTGGAGAAATGCCCAATCGAGGCTCACTCAGCTGCAGAACACTCGGAGGAAGGTCCAGACCTGTGAAGCCCGTCAATTGCATCTTAATGCTGGTTTCCAGCTCAATTACATCCCTTCGCTCGAGGATATTGTAGCTTTTGAACGCGTCACCAACTCTCAAATTATCGTGTTCAGACACGGTAAAGTAGATAAACCGATGTATGTGGGTAGCGAGGAGAGACAGAGAACGATCTATTTACTGTACGTGAAACATCCTCTCAGGAATAATCCAGGCCACTTCCACCCTATCATGAGTATAGAAATGGTATTGGGGTCCTCAGGGTTTTGTCATAAGTGCCTGACATGCTATGATAAGAGTAAGGGTCATAAGGGTTGTGGACAGTGTATTTCGTGTAGGGGGGATGATTGTGTAATCGTAGAGGGGGAAGAAAGGAGCTGTCTTAAGTGTAAAAGGGATTTAAAATCTCAAGCCTGTTATGATCGTCACGTACAGAATAGTGTGTGTTCCGGTTCTCATCGTTGCCCACACTGTAATTTTTTTTATCGTCCAAGTTTAGACCACCGCTGCGGTTACAGGGAGTGTAATGTGTGCAATCAACAAGTGACAGGTGTTCACTTTTGCTACATCCGCCAAAAGAAACCTAAAGCAATTTCCTCTAAATATATGATCGCCGATTTTGAGGCAGATCCTACAGGGGCTCAACACTTGCCTAATTTGGCCGTAGTGCATTGGCAATGTCATCACTGTGAGAGTACGAGTTTTCGTGAGAATCCTCGTTGCGCTCACTGCGGTAATGCCTGCGTCAACTGTCGCTCACAGCTAGACAAATGTCGACGGGGAGATGATCTCCGTATGGTATGTATGACTAGTAATGAGTGCGGGAGGAGGGCCGCTGATTTCTTCGGGGATGAAGCTGCCGCAGACTTTTGCGACTTCGTCTTCTCCAAGGAATTTGAAGGCTTCACCCTCCTGTTTCACAATGGGCAGGCGTACGATTGTTACTTCATCGTAAAGTACATCTTCGAGACGGTAACAAAGATGCCCAAGGTGATTTACAGGGGAAGCAAGATTGTCAGTATTGACACGGGGAAGTTTAGGGTCATCGACACACTGAACTTCCTCACCTTCCCACTGGCGCAGATGCCCGGTATATTTGGATTAAAGGATGTCCGCAAAGGATATTTTCCAGTTTTCTTTAATGAAAAGAACATGTGGAACTTCGTAGGCCCTATGCCTCATCCCTACTGCTATGGGGTTAACACGATGAAACCCAAGGTTCGTGAAGAGTTCCTTCACTGGTACAAGCAGCAGAGGGGGAGGCAGTTTGATTTCCGAAAGGAAATTCATGCTTATTGCGAGGATGACGTTCACATCCTACACGAAAGTTGTAACGAGTTCCGGAATTGGCTGCTGTCAATAACCTCACAGGAAGATGTGATTGATGTGGGGGAGGGAGGTGAGAGAATCACGAAGAGAGTAGGTGTAGACCCTTTTCAATATAACACCCTAGCAAGCGTGTGCATGGTCACCTACAGGTACCTTTTCCTTACAGAGAAGTACAATGTAGAGTTGGCTGACGGTCGTACCGTCACGGGCTACCTCAAGAATGAAAACTTGAGGTTGGTAGACCAAGGGGGAGGGGCCATTGATCCTACTTCTGTCGAAATCAAGAGTAGGACTTTTGCTTCCACGCCTTTGGCCCGTATGCCCGCTTGCGGATTCGGTGGATTAGACACCCATAGTCGTTCGTCCATCCTCTGGCTTGAGCACGAGACTCGCCGTTTGAATGTGCTTATTCAGCACGCTAGAAACGGAGGAGAGCATCGTGTTCGCACCAAGTCGGGTAAAGGCTGGCTTAAGTTGGACGGCTACCACTGTAATCAACAGACAGGGAGGGAAACAGCCTGGGAGTTCCTGGGGTGTGTGTACCATGGGTGTAGACAGTGCTACGGTCACGTCAGTGAGGAAGTACGAGTGAAACATCCTCACACTGGAGAGAGTATGGATTCTCTCTACGGTCAAACCATGAGCAGACTCAGATATCTGAGAGAAGAACTCAATCTAGAGGTGAGAGTGATCTGGGAGTGCGAATTCAGAAACAGACTCCGGGAAGAACCCCACCTGCAGATCCTCTCGGAAGAACTAGACTTACTCCCTCGTCTGGATCCTCGCCAGAGTTTTTACGGAGGTAGGACAAATGCAATGAAGCTTTACCACGAGGCCAAGAATGGTAAGAAGATAGGGTACGTGGACATTTGTTCGCTTTACCCTATGGTTCTCAAGAATGATGTCTTCCCCGTGGGTATACCCGAGGTAATATGTAACCCTGAGGGCACTGGCATAAGCCAGTATTTTGGTTTGATACAGGCCCGCGTTAGACCTCCGCGAGGACTATACCATCCGTGTTTACCAGTCAGGTGTAACGGGAAACTCCTGTTCCCTCTTTGCGCTAAGTGTGCTAGAGAAAACTCGCCTACCAAGTGTAGGTGTACTAACGATGAGAGGGACCTGGTGGGTACATGGACTACTGTAGATCTGGAAGATGCCTTAAACGTAGGGTACACGATTATACGCCTGTACGAAGTTTACCACTTTGAGGAACGAGCAATGTACGATCGAGATGTTGAGGACTCTGGTCTGTTTACAGAGTATGTAAACATGTTCCTCAAGGGTAAACAGGAGGCCTCGGGTTGGCCCTCGTCTGATATGACCAGAGCTGAACAGGATACGTATGTATCCGAGTATGAGGAAGTTGAAGGGGTTGTCCTAGACAGGGGCTCGATTAAATACAATTCGGGGAAGAGGGCCACTAATAAACTTTTGTTAAATAGTTTCTGGGGTAAGTTCGGGGAGTCTAATAATCATAGAATACACAGATTAGTGGGTAGCGGGGTTGACCTTTTCAAAATTTTACTTAATCCTTCTCTAAAGCCTAGGGATGTCAACGTTATCGCTCGAGACCGCTGTCTTGTACAGTACGACAATTCTGAAGGGTTTCTACCAGAAATGTCTCACGTCAATGTCTTCGTAGCGGCATTCACCACGTCTAATGCGAGGCGGCGGTTATATAATGTGTTACTGGGTCTAGGGAGACGTGTGCTCTATTTTGATACCGACTCTGTGGTTTATGAGTACGATGATCGTGTAGCAGAGTACTCTCCGGATATGGGGGATCATCTTGGTCAATGGACTAATGAGTTAAAGGCCGGTGAGCACATTACCAGATTTTTCAGCAGTGGGCCCAAATCGTACGCTTTTATAACAAACTTGGATGGACGTATGGTTAAGCTTAAAGGTTTCACTCTGAACCATGAAAATGCTCTGAAGCTGGACTTTGAGAGTATAGCTTCATTGGTACTCTTTTGGGCCGACCCTGACAATCATCCTTTACCAGAGGACCAAGACCCCTTCGTATCCGCGAGATATACAAAAATTGCTAGAGATAAGGCCAGATTCCGTCTCTTTAACAGGGAGGAGATTAAAAGGTACAGAGTCACGTACAGTAAACGTCAGTTAGTCCCTAAGACCTTTGACACATTACCTTTCGGGTATTAATGTTTGACATCCATTTCTCCCTTCCTTTTTTTTTTGTATTTTTTTTTTTTTTTTTTACTATATATATATATCTTTTCTATCCCCTGTAGTAATATTTTATTATTCCCTTATACTTACTTCTTTCCCCTAGGTTAACCTAACTCCTCAACTCCTCAACTCCTCAACTCCTCAGTTAGATCTAGTCAATATACATATATTTATATATATATATATATATATATATATATATAAAAATTAACTGTGATATTAATCTGTTCAAACCTTATTGTGATAGCTGAAGTATAATCTGTGATATCAATGATGTGAAAATTGTTTTGTGATAACCCTAGTATAATGTGTGAAGTCAATGATGTGAAAATTGTTTTGTGTATAATTAATACCTAATGTTATACCCTGTATTTGCTGTGATATTTTCTTGTTTTCTGTAAACTTATTTACGATAAGGATAGTGTGATGAGATGTAGTAATGCGAGTGTGATAGTTTGTAGAACTCGTGATAATTATTGTTGTGAAATATTTCGTTATTAATACTCAGGATATATGTTGTATTTTTTGTGATATATTTTTTGTGTTTTCTGATGTTGCGAATATTGGTAGCATATATTGACCTTAGTTATTCGTTTTTTTCATGTATATCTTTGTAGAATCAGTGTTGTTTTTAATTGTGCATTATGTTTTTTTTATTTTATTTTTTATCTTTATCATGATTATAATAATAAAAACTTCTTATTGATAATTATAATTCAATAATGTCTTAATGGTTTTCATTTCTTGGAGATAATATAATATATTATTATTTAGAGGATATTAATTACTCTATTTGATGGAGGAATACAATAAAATAATTCCATTTTTAAATTGACAGAGAAATGCAACAAAATAATTCCATTTTTAAACGAGGATTTTCCTCTTCATTTTATTGAGAATATTTTTCTTGTTTACACATTCAAGGAGTTTTCATACTCTCAGTTATGACTTGGTAGCTACCATCGAGTAGACGAACGTATGGTAGACAAGAGGGTGAGACTTTATGTCTCATGAGAGTCTCTTTCACTAGATCAATCCCTCGAGTGTAAAAGAAAATGTCAATCAGTTCATTGGCCAAGTATACATTGCGATACTTGAGCTGAATAAGTGCCTGTTTCACGACTTGACGGATGAAGCTTATGTCAATGTCACGGATGGCTGTATCAACCTCTTGGTAACCTGGAGAGGTAAGACGGATGTCGACTGACATCGAGAGGAGCTCCATTTGTAGGGTACGATAAACCATGTGTTCGATGAGTTCCAATTTGCTAGAGCGGTTGATGTGTACTGTATCGTATTCATAGAAAGATTCAGTACCGAAACCGATAGGAGCGGTTTGCATCTGCTCGCTGTGTTTGTTGATGTAATCTTCTGCGGCATCTTTTTTACATCGGAGCAAGTCGATGTAGATCTTGTCACAGCGTTCTCCGGTGTCCTTGGCCCTCCACCTGAAACCTTGTATGAGACTGCTCTCTTGTTCTTCGGGTTTTTCCACCTTAGATCTCACGACTTCGATAAGCTCTGTAAGACTATCCTTAAGTTTTTCAAACTCTGTAGTTGACAAGTTGATGGTTTTGGCATGGTTTATCTCCGTGTCATTGGTCAAGTTCTCTTGTTCAGTAGTGGGATGTAGAATACTGACATAGTAGAGAGTGTCATGGCCTTCCCTCTTAAAATGGCTGATCAGTACGTGCTGTTTTTTGTTGAGCATGAGTTGGTACACGGAGTGGTTCTTGACAGCCTCGTGGATGTTCTCGATATTTTCGCAGAATTTTTCGAAGGCCCTCTTGGAAAGATGTACACTACGCCAAGCGTTCTTGGTGCTTGCAACACGATAGAAAGTGAAGTAACCGGCCTTCCACTTATCTCCGGGATGAGCTGTGACCTTGGTCTTCTCTCCGAGGATGCATGTCATGTTGATCACTTCGGAATTTGTTGACTGTTGGAGTTGAGCTGAAGCCATATTCGTAGTAGCTGCAAGTGTAAGTGTAAGTAGCTGCGAGTAGTTGTAAGTAGCCGAAAGTAGCTGTAGGTAGCAAGCTGTAGATGTCAGAGCTCCTTGTTCTACCGTAGGGTGAGAGGTAGTGGCGTAGTGACGTAGTGACGTTGTAGTTTGGATTGTAAAGGTTAGCAGCGCTGAACTACTGATGCATGAACGTTACAGCCCTCTGGTAAGGAGTAGGTAGGATTTACTGAAGCATGAAGGACTTAAACCCCTCCCCTGGTGGATGTAAAAGAAAGGAGAGGGAAATAGGAACTTGTTCAGACTTGTAACTCCGCGGTTCACCGGTTCGGTGAGGTCAAATGAAAGAAAGAAGGGGTGTGACTACAATAGTGCCAGTTTATCTACAAAGGATGCCGACCCCTCAGGCTATAAGATTAAAGGATCCCCTGCAAGCCCCCCGGCTATTAAGATCAGGTCCCTGTAGGACCCTGGGGCTAATTAGCTCAGATGTTCTATATGTAAGAAAAGTCATATCCTCAGGCTCTACAAAAGTATCAACAGATTTGTAACCCCCCAGGCCCTAGCCTTTAGTAAATGTTTACTGGAAATGTAAAAAATAATAATAATAATAATGATGATGATGATATTAATAGGGTGCCATCAAGTCTTTCTGTTTAGTTTACATTGCGACAATGGAGGGTGAGGATATCACTGAGAAATATTTACACGCAGTTACCCCTACAGATGTTAAACATGGAAATACTATGCATTTTAAGGAAGCCTCACTTTCTAACAATGATGACGCTATTACCTCTAGCAAGAGTGGCAGTCAGTGGAAGATATTTGGTAGAACCATACCAAAAAATGAAGTCATCTTTATTTGTCAGGTGGTAATTCTGTATATCGTCATCATTACTTGCATAGTCAATTTGTCTCTTGGTAATGGAGACAGTAATTTGTGGACTGCACTTTTGTCCTCATCAATGGGAATAATGCTCCCGGCTCCAACCTTGTCAAAGAGGAGGGAGTGACCACTGATGCACCCCCGGGCTGATTACAGTTATTCCCGTGCTCTCATTGGCCAATACTCTAGATGTCATTGCGACGTCTTGAAAATGCCCTTAAGCCCGTACTTCACTCTGACGTATGTGATATTGCAAGTATAAAATGCAACAACCAGAAGCTCTTTCAAACATTCACCACAAGAGCTGAAAAGATATATTACATCTCTCTGTCTCTCGAACTACAACATGGCCACCAGTCAGCTTACCTCTCAGACTCCTCAAGGATCAAATGAAATGACTCTCTGTTTGTCTGAACACACCAGAGTTATTGCTCATGCTGCTCAGCAATACAAGTCAGGATACGTCACTGTTTCACGCTACAGCTGTGATACCTCCAAATGGAGGAATGTTCATATTGCAAAGAAGTCCTTCGAGAAGCTCAAGGAGTCGTCCGATGAACTATACAAGGCCCTGGTGAATGGTGATGCAAAACAAGTGTGCCTCACCAAAAGACAGTTTGCTATGATCACCAAGTTCCAGAGGAGTGACAAGGACCCAATACACTATGTCTCCTTTCTACACCCAAAGACTGAACAGGAAAAACTGGTCGACACCAGTGAATGTCATCACAGTAAGACTATCAATCTCCGCAAAGAAGAATACGAAAAACTTCATGCCGCTATGGAGAATATTCACAAGGTCATCGTTACAGCACCGAAGGACGGTGAGGGAAATGCCTGTAATCCAGACGAGGCTGTGACTGTCAAGGCCTATCAATGGAATGTCGCCCAGCGTGGAATGAAGTCACACACTTTATTCCCCACTCGAAAAGATTGCGAAGACAGCGTCAAGGGATACATACAGGGACTGCCCCAAGAAGACCAGAAGTGTGACTATGACAATACCGAGCTCGATGTGCATCGTGCCAGTAAAATGGAAATTTTGGAGCTCGTGTTCTGTAACCTAGTACTAGACAAAACAGGTCATTCTTGGTCAGACTTAATGCTGCAGCCTCCGCCATCACAGGATATCATGGAAGCTGTAGCTAAAGTGTCTAAAAATGAAGTCTTGCGGATTGCTGAGCGAATTGCGTCTTGCCTGAATCATAAAAGATTGTATTTTATGAATGATGTGTATGACATTTTTGTTTATGTTGGTGGAATTGAGAAATCTATAGAAATTCTCGCCAAATGTGAGGTGACACCTCATGAGGACTTATCTATTCGACTGATTGATTTTTGTTATCAGAAAATTGTTAAAAAAAATCGAATTTCTTCCGGTGTACTGGCACCTGTGCCTGAATAACATGTCTGTCAATCTATTATATTGTATTTTTTATTTTTTTTTTTTGCAATAAAAAAACGTTTGAACTTTGAACCTGTGTTTTAGTGATACAAATTATTTCATTAATTTATTTTTATTTTTTTTGAGTGAAAATAAAGAAGGTCTAGCCTGTGAATATCCTTAATCACTGTGAAAAGGCTCGCTTCGTGTTATATAATTACATCTCACTAGCTTTTCAAAATGCTACTTATTTCTACCTGTCAATGCCATGTAATCAGTACAACAACTTATATATGTTTGGGTTTTTTTTTGTAAAACAGTAAATTTATTAGCAGAACTCGCGTTATGTCAATACCTGCACATACTATTACAGTTTATTTCAATGTAACATGAAAATAATAATAAATAATAATAATCATGATACAATAATCCCTTTACCCTGAGCTTATACAAAAAGTGGACTATAGTCAATCTTTACTTCAAATAAATATAAAGATAATACACTCCATAAACAGTAATAAAAAAAAACTCAGTACAGTCATCCGTAATGTAATTATCATACATAGCAATACATGCAACATTCAATAATACATTAATTTAACACGCAACTTAATTATTGTAGGAGTGGTGCTTTTGAGTAATTTATTTTAAAAAAGATAAGCTGCATGTCCTTTAACAATTTAGTATTTCACCTAAAAACCGAAAGGTAGAGTGTCGTATGTACCAGCTACCAGTCGCCTCTTAGAGTAAGTCACTCTGAATTTCTTTATTTCCTCACGGCTAAAAAGCTTAAACTCGTACTTATTGCGTCTTATTTTACCACAAGGCACCTCGACATGGGGTTGGTCATCTTCGGGCAGTGGATTGTTGTCTGGATCTGCCCAAAACAGCACAAGCCGACAAATACTGTCAAAATTCAAAAGTTTACCCACTTCATGGTTTAAAGTAAAGCCTTTTAGCTTAGTGGTCCTGTCGTCATCATTAGTCATGTAGGCGTAGGATTTTGGCCCACTACTAACGAAGCGAGAGATGAACTGATCCTTCTTCAATTCATTTGTCCACTGCCCTAAATGATCACCCATGTCTGGTGCGTATTGTGTATCATCCCCCTCCGTGTATTCATAAACTACACTATCCGTGTCAAAATAGAGTACCCTTTCACCTAAGTTGTGCAAGACATTGAAAAGACGACTCCTAGCATTAGCCGTAGTGAACGCCGCAATGAAAACATTTACGTGTGGCATTTCTGGGAGGAACCCCTCAGTGTGAGCATACTCAACCATACAGCGATTGCTGTCAAGGACATGCATGCCCTTCAGAGAGATTGATGGGTTGACCAGCAGCTTGAAAATGTCTGCACCTGTCTCTGTCAGTTTGTGCGTTCTATGGTTATTATTCTCTCCAAACTTGCCCCAGAAGCTGTTCAACAGGAGTTTATTTGTTGCTCTTTTCCCTGAGTTGAGAGAAATGTTTTGGTGTTCTAGACGAATGCCTTCCACCACTTCATACTGCTGGATATACTCAGCTTTCTCCACGTCAGACATGTCAGCAGACGGCCACCCCGACGCCTCCTGCTTTCCTTTCAAAAACAGGTTAACGTAATCTGAGAACAGTCCTGGGGTGTCTTGGGTCCTGTCAAATTTGGCTCTTTCCTGAAAGTGGTACACCTCAAACACTCTAACTACAGTGTAACCCACGCTGAGGGCATCACTGAGATCAACAGATGTCCAGGTGCCCGTTATGTCACGCTCGGTGTCAGGGCAAATACATGGTGACTGAGAGCCGTTGTGGGCGCACTTGCTGCAGAGAGGGAACAAGAGTTTTCCTCCTACTCGTAGAGGTAGACATGGATGGTAGAGAGCTCTAGGTGGACGTACTCGTGCCTGCACCAGACCGAAGTATTTTCCGATGTCACAGGCTGGTGGATCAATGATCACCTCAGGAATACCCACCGGAAAAACGTCGTTCTTCAATACCATCGGATACAAGGAGCAGATGTCTACATAGCCGATGCGTTTGTCTTCTCTAGCCTCATGATAGAGCTTCACCGCGTTCACACGACCGCCGTAAAAAGCAGCCCTCGGATCCAGGCGTGGTAGCAGATCGCTGTTTTGCTCAATCTCTCTCAAGCGCTCATTAGTTTCAAGCAGGTGTCTGAACTCACACTCCCACATCACGTGAACTTCAAAGTTGAGCTCTCTCCTCAGATACACTAGCCTTGCTTCGGTTCTCTTATACAGAGATTTCAGGCTTTCACCCGTGTGCGGGTGGCGTACATTTGAGGGTGTGTTGGGGCCTCCGAAGCACCTTTTGCATCCGTGGTATACGCAGCCATTGAATTCCCATGCTGTCTCTTTACCAGTCCTGGTGTTCATATAATATCCATCTAGTTTCAGCCATCCGTCCTTGGTCTGGTTTAGTACCCGGTGTTCACCTCCATTTCGTGCATGTTGAATACACACACCACGCCGCTGTGACTCGTACTCCAGCTATATTATCGAGACTCTACTGTGAGCATCAAGCCCTGCGAAACCGCATGATGGCATTCTGGCAAAGGGAGTGGAAATAAATTCCATGCTCTTTACATCGACAGTGCTCGGATCAACTGCTCCCCCATCCTCACTCACAAGACTCAATTTGGCATTTTGCATGTAACCCGTGACCTGGGTATCACCCTCCAGTGTGATAGAGAACTTTTCCGTTAAGAACATGTGGCGGTAGGTAGCCATGCATACACTGGCCAGAGTGTTGTACTGGAAGGGGTCTATCCCAACCAGCTGAGTCACTCTCTCACCCGCCTCACCGACATCAACAACCTCTTCTCTGGATGTTATACCCAGTAGCCAACTCCTGAAAGCATTACAGCTCTCCTGAAGAATGTTTACATCATCTTCGCAGTATGCGAGTATCTCCTTCCTGAAATGGAAGACCTTGCCCCTCTGTTGAGTATACCATGTAGTGAACTCCTCGCGAGCCTTAGACTTCATTCTGTTGACTCTGTAGCAGTACGGGTGAGGCATTGGACCCACATAGTCCCACATTTCCTCCTGATTGAAGAACACAGGAAATGTGCCCTTTTTGACACCCTCCAGGCCAAACACCTTAGGCATCTGCCCAAGAGGAAATGTCAAGAAGTTTAGCGAGTCAATGATTCTGAACTTCCCCGCATCGATGGCTACAATTTTACTTCCCCTGTAAATAACCTTGGGGAGCTTCGTCATGGTACAGAAGATGTACTTGGCCATAAAGTATGCGTCGTACGCTTGACCATTGTGGAAAATGAGAGTGTAGCCCTCAAATTCACGCCTAAACAAGAATCTACAGAAGTCAGTGGCGGCGTCATTACCAAAAAAGGCAACACCTCGCCTGCCACAGTCTTTGCCTTTCATGCACACAGCTCTCTCTTCATGCCCCCTCCCTGTACTATCGGATACATTTGACGAGCATTTCTTGCACGCTGTTCCACAGTGCGAACAGCGAGGGTTGTCCCTGTAGCTCACCTCAATACAGTGGGAGCACTCCCAGTGCGCAACAAGTAGATTGGGCAAGTGGAATTCTCCTGTGGGATCTGCTTCAAAGTCTGCAAATGCATACTTGCATGACACCGACTTGGGCTTTTGCTGCCTGATGTAGCAGAAATGCAAACCCGTCACTACCTTCTTGCAAATCTTACACTCACGGGTGCCACATTTGTGTTCCTCACTAGCTTTGAAGAACACGCCGCAGCCGCTACATCTGTGTGAGCTTGAACACGTGCCATTTTCCACGTGACGTTGGTTGCACTCAACAGAGTGCATAAAACGATTACATGTCTGACAGCAGTGCTTCTCCATTTCAATGATTGGGCATGACTCCCCTTTACACGATGGACACTGGTTGCAGCCTGTGTGACCATAGCGAGCATCGTAGGCCGTTAGACATTTAGCACAAAAGGCTGATTTCGCAAAGACGCAGTGTACTTTGGTTATTGTGTGAAAGTGGCCTACAGCTTTCGCATTTAGAGGATCACACTGGTACAGTAAATAAACAGTGCGCTGCCTGCTATCATCACCCACGTAGAGAGGCCTAACGCTTGATCCTCGTCCGAAAACTACAATGCGTGTGTTTGCCGCTCTCTCGAAAGAGGGTATGTCAGTGAAAGTAGGCACATGTTTCAGGTCAAATCCAGCTGTAGAGTGCAACCTCTGAGCTTCAACTGTTTGAGCATTTTTACTTCCATTGTGAACCCTCTTGTATTCATTTAAAGCACGATCACGCAATTGTTTGTTGGTTCGAGGAATGTCATCAAGATTGGCCTTGGCTACACCAACAACTATTGCTCTTGCCAAACATAGATTGTCCTTGTTTTTAATTTCGCATATGCTTTTCAATCTGCGCAGGTCTTCGATATAATTAACTCCTGTACTCACACCCGCTACCAGTGGATTTCTGATGACACCCACATGTATTTCTAGGGGCTCATCCAAGAAAAGCTCTTCATCCGACTGTAACAGGCTTTCCATGAGTTCTACAATTTTGAAAATGGTTAGCTGGTGTAGTGGTATTAGACCGGTTGTGTGAGGGCTATAAAATGCCTCATTTTGGATAAAAAATCTGACCAGATCCTGACTATTATAGCTCTCTTTAAGCCTACCTATAATGGTTTCCAGTACACCCTCAAGACCCCCCATAATGTCTTTAAGATTAACACCAGCCCAATTTACATTAAAATGAACCCTATAAACAGTCTCTCTCGCAACTCCTCCATCAAACTCTATGTCTTTGACATTCCTAACTTCAATGTGTCTGTGGAAATGCATAGCGTAATCCGGACCATCAAAAATCATGTGAGGTTCAACACCTCTAACATCCTCCTCCTCCTCCTCGTCCTCCTCCTCCTCCTCAGCCTCCTCAACAACCCGGTCGTCATTTACATCGATTGCCATAGCACCATCACCAATTATATTCTGCTCATAGAGCATGTCTAAAAATAGCATCTCGCACTGCTTTTCAACAGGTGCTTCTACTTCTACCTCTACTTCTACTTCTACTTCAGCACCCTGACACTCGGGTAGTATTTCATTTCCAATTATATTCTGCTCATAGAGCATGTCTAGAAATAACATCTCTCTCCGCTTTCCACCGACCACTTGTCTTCCAACACCCTGATCCGCGGGTAGTATGTCATTTAAACTATAAAAAATAAGAAAATAATAATTTAAAGTATGGTTTATATTTTATATCATTTATTTACAAACTCTAATGTTCACGGGAATTCGTGAAAAAAGACAGAAGAAAATACAAAATAAATATAATGAAATACTGACTAGGCGTCAGACAAGTCCTCGAGGTTCAGGTCATTTAGCCATGAAAAACTGTCCTCTGGATCAGTGCTCGCATCTCCCTCTTCCTCCACAACCCAGACATTCAAATCATCAACATCCACATCATCATCATCATCATCATCATCATCATCATCATTATGACTGATGTCACTGGAAGATAAATATAGGTACTTACATTAAAAAATTAAAATAAAAAATTTTTTTTTTAAAAAAATGCTTAAAACAATTTTCTCTTGCCTTTTCAGGTCTTTCGTGCTTACCTGTATCTGTCTGGGTCAATGGCGTTGGGTGGTTCTAGGGATGAGTCACTTGACTGTCTATATACTAGCAGACCCCCTGATGGTCCTGCCACTTCATCATCTTCAACCGCACTATGTACGAAATTCAGAGAGAAAATCTATTAAATTCAATTAAATGTGTATGAAAATTTTTTTTTTAAAAACACACACACACACACACACACACACACACACACACACACACACGCACACCCGCACACGCACGCACGTACGCACTCACCCATTCACAACTCGATGAGTGGGAGATTTCACCCTAGAGGGCTGAGTTGACTCAGTCGGTTGGTCATCCTCAAAAATGAGAGTTCTCCTGACTCTCGAGCCTCGTCTCGGCGTGCCTTCAATATCTTCATTCATTCTGGCATGACGAAAAAAAGTATGTTAATGATTTATAACCCGCTAGCATCGACCACAAACACATCATAAACCATAATTAGACATCTATATATATATATATATATATATATATATATATATATTTATACCTAAGAGTCCGGCGTGATACAGCATCCTTTTCTTGAACCACTGTCATGATCTTTGCCTTTTTGTTAGGAGACTCGCCCTCGCATGGTGATGTTTTCCTGAAACACGCCATTAAACTTTCAAGTTTCATGACTCGTTTCCTGTGATAGGCCAGCTGATCACTATACCGCTATGGGAGGGGGAAAAAAAGAAAAAGAAAAAAATGTTACACATGTACACAAGCTCTCTGTTTATTTATTTATAGATAGATAGATATAAATATTTATTTATATGAAGATATGTAGAAAGATATACTTATAGATATACACACCCTCAACACAGCTGCTTCGGTTGAAAGGATGACCTCGTCAGTTTCTTCCCATTCCATTTCTTGTTCTTGTTCTTCCGCTTCTTCTTCAGGTCTCTTCTGGTCTTCGCTTCTCTCTCTATACTGAGAAAGAGTAAGAGGAAAAGGAAGGGGAAGACGGGATAGCAAAGCGGGAGATGAGCCAAGTTGCTCAGGGCTCGGTGGTGGTGGAGGAGGTGGAGAAGGAGGTGAAGGAGGTGATGCGCATCCTGGAGGCGTGATATGTGTCTTAGGAGTGGAGGTCATAAGAGGTGGTGAGATTGTCGGCTTCTGTTTCTTCGGCGTTGATGTCATCAGAGGTGCAGAGAGTTTCAACCGTGGGCTCTGTGAACTTTCCTCATGTATCGATGACTGACCCTGCTGCTGCTGCTGACCCTGCTGCTGCTGCTGCTTACCCTTTCCTTTAGCGCGTGTAGCTTCATCACACCGCGTGCCTAATGCCGAGGTAGAGGTAGAGGTAGAGGTAGAAGCAGAAGCAGAGGTAGAAGCAGACGCGGAAGCAGATGCAGAAGCAGTGCCAGATGCAGAGGCAGAGGCAGAGGCAGAGCCGGAGGCAGAAGCAGAGGCAACACCAGTACCCGGAAGATCATTTGCCATCCGCTGGAGCTCCTGTAATTCGAGCATTGCCCGTGAAGCCAGTCTATAAAAAAGTATAAAAAGAATGAATTAAATTTCGCGATTAAATAGTAAAAACATACGCGCACACGCGCACACGCACACACGCGCGTACACACACACGCGTAGACACGCAGACACGCGCGTACGAGTAAGCATTGAGATGGAGTCAGAGATGGAGATGGATATGGATATGGATATGGATATGGATATGGATATGGAGATGAATCGCGGTAAGGCTGAAAAAGAAGACGAAGAAGCTCTTTTCAAGTTCGAGTCTCCCTCTTCAACAGCAATCATAGGCCCATCAATGGTTGGAAAAACTGTTCTGGCACTGTCTATAGTGAAGAATGCGAAGCTGATGTACACTATACAACCGCAGAAGATCTTGTACGCTTACGGTGTATATCAGAAAAAGTTCAAAGACCTGGAAGATCAGGTGCCTAATCTAACACTTCATCAGGGATTGCCCACCAGGGAGACGATAGAAGGTCTGAAAAGTGAAGACGGTAACAATCTAGTGGTTCTGGACGATCTTATGGATGAAATATGCAAGTCCAGCGAAATGTGTTCTCTGTTTACCAGAGAAGTTCATCACGGACGCATTTCTGTAATAATGATATCTCAAAATGTCTATCACCAGTCGCGCTACTCGCGCACCATTAGCCTCAACACTAGCTACTTGATATTGATGAAGACATGCCGAGACTTACAGCAGATACACTTCCTCTCGCGTCAGATGTTCCCAGGTACTCCGAAGCGGTTAGTCGAGGCACACGAAGACGCCACCAGTCAACCCAGAGGATACCTAGTAGTGAACAACTTGACAAGCTCAGGCGACGAAGACGCACGCCTCAGCACATCTATCCTACCCGGTGAGACCCTGGTTCTGTACACTAGGAAATAATGTCTAACAGAGTAAAGGGATGCATGGGCTATCTAGAGCTTTTGACGAGTACATACAAGCAGGCGCCTCGCTCTCTCCGCACACTCTTGAGCGAAGCTACTAGCGATCAACTTCTCTGCATAACTGAGGTGATCCTGAACACGTTAGAAGGGAACCTGAGGATCTCCACCAGCCCCCATCTCGATCTGGAGAAGTTCAAAAGACTGCTGAGAAAGGCTGGTAGAATAGTCAAGGGTTCCACCTCGGCAACAGTAACAGCCAGTAACTCTGGTAAATCGCGCAACTCCAGGACTACTGCGGCGTCTAGGAAAAAACTAAGAGAGCTCTACGTCAGCCACTACAGGCTACTGGTTGAGTTCTTGGAGCGCTGCTTGCCACCACTGAAAAGTCTGTTAAACGGCGAGGAACATGACACAGACTATGAAATTTAACCGCAAGGTTTACGTAATTCCCAAGGAAAAATATGACAGTTTGATTGCGGGCAACAAAAAAATGTTGGACGATGAGGCCGGGCGAATGGCCGCAGCCGCAAGCGGTGCGGGCCAGTCGCCCTCCTTTCGAGTGTCCGGAGAGGTACAGACAGTGCCGGCTTCTAGTGCCGGAGGAGGGCACCTTGAGACAGGGGGGCCGCCGGGTTGCAATGGAAATACAATGACGAGCGGTTCTCAGACTCCCGGAGATGGAGATAATGGAGATAATAGAGAGACGATGTCTTCGAGTCATTTTAAACACGCTCGGGCTAATGCGGGGGCTCTGACTCGGACTCTGAGGACAGGACAGCCAGATCTTCTGAGGGAGTATATTATAAGTAAAATTGACTCCCAGCTGAGGGACCAGTCACTGAGAAACAAGGCAGTAGCTATACTGTATCTACTGTCATCGCGCAGTGACAGCGACAGCGACAGCGACAGTGACAGTGACAGTGGCAGTGACAGCGAAGGCGGCTTTGAGAACTATTACGTTGACCTGCTGCTGCACACTCAGTCGAGCTCTTTCCCTGTACCTCTCAAACACCACAAGCTGTACTGGCACATGTTACGTCGAGGTGTACCACTGAATTTAATCACCAATGTTAAATTACGACGTATATTACATTACATGAAGAACAAATATCAGGTAAAAGAAGAGGAAGAAGAAGAAGAAGAAGAAGAAGAAGAAGAAGAAGAAGAATTAGTGGTGAGGCCAAAGAGTAGAAAGAGGAAAACACCGACTGAGGCTGACACTGACACTGGCACTGAGACCACGGCTGAGACTAGAGCTGAAACTGGAGTTGAAACAGGAGATGAGACCGCGAATAATACCGACAATAATACTAAGACAGGGATAAAGACCAAGACCAAGGCTAAGGTCAAAGCCAATGCTGGCACATCAAGACCAAGACCGAGACCGAGACCGAGACCGAGACCGAGACCGAGACCCAGACAGACCGGTGGAACAGTTGATACTAGCGAGGGATCGTGGATCAACGTCACAACCAAATAGCAAAACAATGGTGCTCCCTAAGGACATAGACGCTTATCTAACGCGTAGATTTTACAACCACAGATCACCGGGTAGCTTCACCAGTGCTGCAAAGTTACACTCCGTTATTAAGAGCGAAGGGCGTTACGGCATAAGTCTGAGAAGAATTGAGGACTGGGCACAGACGCAGGACATTGTCACTTTACACAAGTCAGCTCGTGAAAAGCCTCAAAAGTATAGAAGAGTCATAGCGCCTGGTATGAACCACCTGTGGGACTGTGACCTGCTTGTCCTGAATGGAGAAAGGTTCAAGAATGCCAATGAAGGTTTCGCGTATATCCTGACTACTATAGACGTCTTCTCGAGATACTGCAGAGTCCAACCCGTCAAAAGTAAAAGTGCTAAACACATGAAACTGGGGTTCAGCAAAATATTTGACATGACAGGACCACTAGGACTACCAAAGTTCATAAGGTCCGACAGGGGGACCGAATTCACAAACTCGATAGTCGGTGATTTACTTAAAGACAAAGGAATCAAACACATCTTCACAAATACAGAAACCAAGGCGAACTACGCCGAAGCGGTGATTAAAGGATTAAAAAAGAGGTTGTTCCAATACTTTCAATACACCAACAGCTACAGCTATCTGAGTGAGCTCCAGGACATAGTCGATTCGTACAACAGCACTATTCACTCTAGCATCGGAGTGAGACCTGACAGTGTCAACGGTGAAAACGAGCAGGAAATTTGGGACTATCAATATATCGCTAGTCAAAATACTAAAGACTTGACACGAGCCTTCAAGAGAGCCATTTCAACAGCGAGGAACAAGAGGAGCAATCCATACAAATTCGCATTAGGTCAGCGTGTCAGAGTGTCCTATCATCGTAAAAAGAATTTTTTTCGATCATACGACGAGCAGTTTACTGGTGAGGTATTCACAATCAGAGCAAGGAAATTCTCTGACGGTGTTGCGGTATATTACCTCAGCGACTACGATGGTGATGAGGTTGATGGACCCTTCTACGCTCATGAGCTGACACCGGTGAAATTTGACCCGGATGCTTTTTTCAAGATCGAAAAAGTACTCAAGAAGCGGGCGAGACGTGACGGAGTTGAAGAAAGTCTAGTTAAGTATCAGTCATGGCCGAGTAAATATAACCAGTGGATTCTCAGCTCTAACCTCAAGACATTGAAAACGGGGAGACAGCGTAAAAAAAAAAAAATAACCGGTCCGATTTAAAAGACACAAAACAGAATGTATATTTATTTGTCTAGTGATCAGTCAATGGAGATAAGCCCTGCTAATACAGCGGGGAAGTTCACGGTTCAGCTGCCAGAAGCATTCACGTGTCCCCGTAATACGATACACGGAGGGCGGTGGTATTTAGGGCTGATCGAGATAGCTGTACCACCAATCTCAGTAGGCTCGGGTAAATGGGATGTGCTCTACGTGACATTTCCTCACGTGGAGGGAGTTGTGACTGGTGACGCGTACAGCACAGTGTTGAGATCGGTGCCACTGGGTGAAATAAGACGCCACAACCATGTACGTTTTCAATCAGTACTCTACACACCGCTGAGAGTGAAGGACGTCAGGCTTATTTCCATTGAACTGAGGAATTCGAGCGGTACAGTGCTACCAGAGCTTGCCCTGGAAACCAAACATTCGACTAAGTGCACTCTGGAGTTAGTATGGAAGTGAGATACAAATCGCTGGCAGCGATGGAGGCTGGACCCTGGATAGAACATTTTAAAAAAACTGCCGGCGATACCAGCATACTGACGACTCGTCCAAGACCCGTGGTGATCAAAAGGTCACGCAACAGCGAGAATACGGGTCGACTGATTAATGACAGTTTGCCCCTGACAATAGTGTCCCCTGTGGGCCAGTCTAATGAAATGGCTGCAGCGGATCTCAACATGGAAATGGATAAAAGGACAGCGGGAGGCTCAACAGCTTCAGTCGGAGGATCCAACAGGTCAGGCGTACAGCGAACTAGGAAAAGAAAGCAGTCTCATCCAGCTAGTGCATCTAACACTGACAGGAAAAAAAAAATTGCTAAGATAAAGGACATTTTCAGTGGACATGGCGACAGGTGAAAAAGTTCTGGAATCAATTGACCTAGCCTATGATGACACGCTTAATTTGTTCAGTCTACCTCTCAGTAATCTAGGAGTTACCGATGTTAAATATTTACCTCACAAGCCAATCAATCAATTTTCGGCTGAGGGTGATGTGAAATTTCATGTACCTGGTGCTGGCACAGCTTACATAGACCTGTCTAGTGTCTACCTAAAGACAAGGGTTAGGCTAGTTAAAGGTGACGGGTCGCCCATTCCTGAGAGGCCTGAAGGAAAGAAAAAAGCTGCTGCTGACGAAGCTGCTGCAGAGGCTGATGCAGAGGCTGAGGCAGACTCTGAAGGAGAGTGGAGCGTTGGAGTGGTCAACAACTTGGCTCACGCTCTCTGGGATCAAGTGGAGGTGCGCCTTAACGATAGAGTTGTGACAGGAGGCCAGACAGGTTACAGCTACAAGGCATTGATAAATACTCTCCTAGGAGAGGGAGAGCAAAATGATTCTCAGCTAGAATGTTGTATGTTCGAGAAAGACACGGCTGGCTATATGAATGACGTGAGCATGGCAATGGGAGGAAATGCTGGATTTAAAAAGAGAGCAGCACTCTTGAGCGCCAGCAAAACTGTGGAGCTACTGTGTAAAGTGGATGTGGATGTCTTCAAAGTGAACAAGTTGCTTTTAAACGGAGTCTCCATAGACATGACTCTCACACCGACTTCGAGTGGCTTCCGGCTGCTGAGTTCAAACCTCGGCAAGACGGACTACAAGCTGGAGATTAAGGACATTACACTTATTCTGAAACACGTGACACCCTCAAATTTGGTGTTACTGAGTCATCAAAAAGTCATGGAGGAGGAGATCTCTCTGGCTGAGTATTTCTACAAGAGAGAAGAATTACGAAAATTTAATTTAGCCAGGGACACTTCCTCTTATTACATAGAAGATGCGTACAATGGTCGAATACCGAGCAAGATTGTGATGGGGTTTGTTGCTGGCGAATCTATGAGTGGTAGCATTGACAGGAACCCATACAATTTCAGTCACTATGATGTCACATACATCAATGTGAGCCTATCAGGTATGCCAGCGCCTTCTGGACCACTAAGTATTGACTTCTCAGAGGGCAAGTACATACACTGCTATTCGGAACTTTATAAAGGAAAGACCAATTTCAATAGCAAGGCCAGAATCAGGAGAGAGGAATACGAAGAGGGATACAGTTTATTTGTCATAGACTTAGCTCCTCAAAACTATGAAGACTTTTATCCTGTGACGCGTGATGGAAGTGTGAGAATAGAACTCAGATTTAAATCACCACTGCCAGAATCGGCTGTCATGATTACAAAAGTGACATACCCAGGATTATTCCAGGTTGATTACGCACGCAACATCTACCTGACATGAACACTGATCGAATATACGAAATACTGTGGAATGACCCCTGGACGTCGTCGCACGTATTGGCCGTAATACCTTGCAATGCTCTGAAATACGCCCCGGTAAACAGCGGGGGCTTCATAGTGAATTGTAATGAAAACTCGTACTTACGCGGAGATGTCGGACACTGGATTTTTCTGAGGATTCATGGTTCCGGTAGACGTAATGATGTCAACGCTGTACTAGAAGTTTTCGATGCGCTGGGGCTCCAGTCCTACAATGAAGAGATCAACGAGTTCATGAAACGATTTAGGAATTGCTACATCAATCACCAACACATTTCAGACTCCAATTGTGGTTTTTACGCTCTAGCCTACTCGTATTATAGCTGTAGAGGGCTTAAGACATCAACCGTTTTGAATATACTTAAAGAGGTTGGAAATGTAGAAGAGCATTGTTTGGCGTTATACGGAGTCAAGAAAGCTTAATCGATTGTACACAAAAATAGCTAGACATTAGGAGTATTGCTATTAATATTATTATTATTATTATTATTATTTGTATTTAAGTATTTACATTGACCATTACTTAATGTCACCCCACCATAGCGTAATACTGCCATAAGCGCATACTGTCATACATACATACATTTGTATATTAGTGTTTATGTTTATGTATTGTTATTTGATATTTTTTTTTTTTTTTTTTTTGGTTTTACTGTTAACTTGAAAGGTTTTAGATATAACGCAAATTATTTTGACATGTGTATACGTGACATTATGGAAGCATAAGTAATTATATCATATTGTGCTAAGTTTAAGCATTACGTGTAGCGCTAGTATTTGTATTAGCTAAACGACAAAATCTTGCTGTACTATTAATTACTCAACAATGTCTAATAAACATAGCGTATCTGAATTACACTAGTTCATGTATTATGTGAGTAAAATACACTAAAGAAATTCACTTACCTTTTCACGAGTATAGCCGGTGGTTGACTCGGCGAGTGGAGAGTGAAGAGAGTGGAGAATATCGCGTGTTGGTCTATCAAAACAGCCGGTGAAGATACGGAGAATGTAGTTTTTTCATGCAAAAACTTGAAGTGATGACATGACCACTGCAATGATGCTTTTTATATGACTTTTTTGCCCCCTGGCTGTCTTGGGGGAGAGTTGGGCGGTGACTTGAAGACAGTCCGTTTTCAGCTGTCCACAGGTCTTAGCCATGCGGGTGACCTCGGAGGTCACAGGTGCTTTAGCATGTATGACTGTAGGTACTGACCGCTGACGCCTGCGGGGTCATTGGTAAGAGCCTGTTGTGTTCTTATCAGTGGTTTGTAAACGAGAGTGCTTAATTACCATAAGCGTTGGTCAGCCTACTGCTCATCTGGCTGACTTCAGTTTTTTTCAATCAGTGCGTTCTTTCAGATTTGTAGAAGGTCCTCGGGGCTAATTGACACAAGGTCTCATTGTTCGGTCCTCTATGAGCGATTAAGAACTACACGCGATTTAACATTAAATTGAGCATTATAAATATAAATATAAATATAAATATAAATATATGACTGCGAGTATACCTAACTAAGCCACTTCGATTTCAGCATGATTTAACGTTAAATAGGGCATTATAAATAAATATATATATATATATATATATATATATATATGTAGGTATCGCTAACTAAAACACTTCAATTTCAGTATTTATTTATTTTTTAATCGACTCGTGCGATTTACAGGCAAAATATACTTCTACAATCATTGAGTTATTTATCCTGTTAATAATGCTCATTTGTGTTGTACAAAGCTCCTGCAGTGAAAGTTTGAGTGAATATAACTCACAGTATGAATAGATTATACCCTCTCTATTGTCTAAGGGCTGGCATGGGGCTGCAAGTCTTTTGTGCTGTTATGTAATGAGAGGTTTACCCCCCCTCTGAGCTGACCCGCATTGGTCATGAGACTGGTCATTGAGCCATAAGATTTTGAGGAGATAAGACGTTTTGTATTGACAGATTAAAAAATGCCTTGGATCGTATTGCTTTTGGCATTGAGTATATGCTCGGCTAATGCCTGGATTTGTGGGAACAATGGGCAGTGCAGATGCACATCATCCGGTGAAGTAATGTGCGATGACATCGAAGCGGCGCCGTATTTCATGAAGATTTACAGAGAGGGCAAGAGGCTGACTCTAAAAACGTCCGGGGGTTTCAATGTTGACAGTCTAAAAGATACAGCGGGGTTTGATAGAGTGATGATCATCGGTCTTTCGATGGATCAATGCTATCGGGTCACTGAGACATATCCTTCGATCATGTGCGTTACGACTACTACTACTACTACTACTATGAGCAGACCCTTTACAACGATGACCGGACCACCTTTAACTAGGCCTGCAGTCACAGAGACGCGCCCAGCTGCAGGAAGTGATGCTACGGATCAGAGACCAGGGCCAGCATTGAGGACTACTGTGAATGGCATGCTTATCTGGACAGTGGTATCGGGGGCGATAGGGGCTATATTGACAGCGTGCATTCTGGTGAGTTTGGTGAACCTTCATGCTAGAATAAACAGTCATGCACGCTGCAATGATCCGCCCATGTTTGCCATCCGCTGTTGTTTAATATGCATGGCGGTGATCTTATTTCCCTTCCACTGGTGCGCGAAAATCTGCAAGTGTACATCTTGCTGTTTGTATTCACTGGATAGGACTTTGAGTGGCAATTCTTCATCCTTCACGGCTTAAATAAGACTAGGTTAGTCACTCAATTACTCTGGTTGTGTATTTTGAATACTTCATTATCATACAGCTAATATTGATGCATATACACCTGATTAGATATCAATCTACTGAAGACTTCTCAATAATGATAGTGCACTGACATTAAGCGTATCATTAAATAGTAACAATCATTCATCGTAACAGTGCGGCCAATTGGTTTCTTTCGTTAACTTATTATTCTCTGCTTGTCATTCTGTAAAGTAAACAGAAAAAATAAATGTGTTTTCTCTTCTTTCTTTACTTCAGGCAAAAGACTACATCTTTCTGAGGTGCAGAGAAATTGTTGTTACGATAGGCTTGCGCTTACTGGGGAGACTTCTTCTGATTTACATTTGGAACATTAACATGGTAATAGCTATTGAACAAGCGGATGAACGTAATTTAGTTTTAGCGGTTTTGGTCAGGATGACTCATTGGATGATAAGGACTATCGAGAGACGTAATGGCAACCACATAGCTAACGCCTACCGCCGCCCTGTACATGTACCCCGCCCTGCCTCCGAGGGTAATGCTAGACCCGCTGTGGTTCAGCCTGCGGCTGCGCATGTGCCCGAGCGGAGACCTGTTGGTGTACGTGGTCGAAGAGATTTGCGGGGTCTGGATTTAAATAATATATTACCTGCTCGTTTAAGAAACCGCAATGTAGATAGAGCCTAATGTCCGCTGGTACTATTTGTGACGGATATTATATGTATAGACTTTGGGGGCTGGCTTATATGTCAATTGTTTTTTTTTTTATTAGTTTTTGCACGGTTAATTATTGTGGCTGTCAGACTGTCACTTATGACACTTCATGTATTTGCCGAGGTAGATGTTGCTTGAACAATCTGACAGCCGCTTGATGATGGGTAGTTTGTATAGACACTGACTATTGCTAGTTTGAGAATGTTCTGTTTTTTTTTTTTTTTTTTTTTTTTATTAGTTTTTTTTTTTTGGTGTATAATTATTGTCGCTGTCAGACTGACACTTATGACACTTCATGTCTTTGCTGAGGTAGATGTTGCTTGAACAATCTGACAGCTGTTTGATGATAGATAGTATGTATAGACATTGGCTATTACTCGTTTTAGAGAATGTTTGTGAAACCCCGGTATTTCGCTTCCAGTTAATTAACGGACACTGTTTGATTTTTGGTTTTTTTATTTATTTTTATTTACCTATTAACACTGGTGTTACTATGAGTTTGATATTTTCGTAACTCTTTTTTAACTATTGTTTGGTTCAAATGTTGTAACCATGGATATTTCTGTTTGATTCATTTATTGATTTAGAAGTGTGAAAGTATATGACATTTGTGTGTTAAGGTTAAGTGAGCATGAGTTGTTTTATAAGGTCCTTATTAAAAATGTTTGATAAAGCTTATATAGCTCCATCTTTTCAAAATGTTAATTTAAATGTACTGTATGATTAGCAGTTTCATTATTATTATTATTATTATCTATTAATGGTGTTGGCATGAGACTGGATATTTTTTTTATACTCTTTTTAATTTAACAGCATGGATGCGTATAGGAGAGTTATGATAAAAGGAAACTATTTATTTTATTATTATTATTTTTTTTAGTTAGCACTACATGTGGTGAAAGTGAGCGTGTGTTTGTATGCATGATAATAAATATATAGCTGCATCTTTTCAATGTTAATTTACATGTACTGTATGATTAGCAGTTTCATTATTATTATTATTATCTATAAATGGTGTTGGCATGAGACTGGATATTTTTTATATATTTTTTTTATACTCTTTTTAATTTAACATTGTGGATGCGTATAGGAGAGTTATGATAAAAGGAAACTATTTATTTTTTTAGTTAGCACTGCATGTGGTGAAAGTGAGCGTGTGTTTGTTTGCATGATAATAAATTTTTTAATAACAGTTTTTAACGGTATTTATTAAATGGTGTTTTCTGTTAAACTAAGAAAATGAGCATTTTACAATGACCTCGTTGACCTCAAAGCGATCAATTCGCAAAGAGTCACCCTTCCAGGCTGAAGACAAAAAAATGACCAATGGTAGGAGGTTCTCAGCGGTGGGGGGCCTCAGGGTATGGCCTAACAGTGGGCTGATTCAGTTCAATTCGAAATGACATTCAGTAAGCATCTCTGTATCAGAGCGTGTGCATGTCTGTACTGATGTTGCGGGAAAAAAACAAAGAGAGAATTGTAAAGGCAATTTAACCTAAGTGGATTGACATTCGCATAGACCTACTTTGCAGCATGGCTTTTCAGAATGTTAATGTCCACACTTAAGCTGGTACATTGCGTACACTAAATTAATTTCACATCGTTATACACTGCAACTGTTGTGTTGCTTTTTATAACACTTGACTTATCCTTGAAGGCTGTTGTATTACATGGCATTGCATTAGTAATGAGATTTATTAAATCATTTAATTTAAGTTAGCATGTCCTAAAATATATATATATTTACACATGATTACATTTTAGCCTGAGGTCTTTCTTGGTGATGCGGAACGCACTCCATACGTCATAACCACAGGCCTTAGGGCCTGAGGCAGAACTAACGTTTTGCTTGAGTAGGACCTGATCTTAATAGCCGGGGGGCTTGCAGGGGATCCTTTAATCTTATAGCCTGAGGGGTCGGCATCCTTTGTAGATAAACTGGCACTATTGTAGTGGTGTGGGAGATCTAATACAATAGTCTATTGTTCTTACCCAGGCATGACAAGGTTGACTGCTTAATGACCTTTTAAGAAGGGGTGTGAGGGATCTAATACAATAGGCTATTGTTCTTACCCCCACCTGACAAGGTTGACTGCTTAATGACCTTTTAATTATAGGGCCCTGAGGCTGTATGCACCCCTACTCTGGTCCTTGGCGGTGATATCATAAGATCAAAGGGTCTTAATCGTTTTTTAATTATAGGGCCCCCGGGCTATTTGGAAGGCCCACTGGAGTCCAGAGCTGGCTGATATTATAAGTTTAGGGGGGGTCCCTATTACGTAACAATGACCTATTGTGATATTATAATGGAGTATATGTAGTTATGATGCAACATTAACATTTATTTAAACAGTTACTCCTTTACAACTTGCATATCGGCACTTCGAAATGCCACAAACTACAAATTCGGCAATAAGTTTGTATATGATATTGTAAAAGTTCATTTTAATCAGCACAGCGTGCCACATTTCTTCACAGTTCTTGAAAAACTACAACAGTTCGTCAAATGTTCAAAAATCATCATAGCATTCTACAATCAGAAACAGGTTGTGGAATGTCATGGGTGAGCTACTAATAGTTTATAGGAATGCAACTGGTCGTAGGAATCCGTAGGACTTCGTATGAGTTCGTAGATAAGCCGAAGGAGTTCGTAGGTGACTGCTCACCATACCTGATACGAAATTGAAATGGTATTAACAAAGTCTTTCCCTTAGACTCCTCTGTGAGGTTGGTTGAGCATATTGTTTCAGTCAGGATAGAATGTTCCGACTTATATTGTTGTATACTTCTATCATTCATAAGGCATTTTCATAAAGTATCTATAATAATAATAATTTTAAAACCTAGATTTATAAGAAAATACTGCCTATTCAAAATCTTAATGGTAAATTTATTTAAACTTGTTCCTAATATTGAGATTAATAGGCATGCTTCTGGTTGCTTAATTAATATAGTCCTTTCAATCTAATACATTTCTTATCATTATATAAAACTACATAATCTAAACTTACCTTTCAGATAGCTTTTATTTGTCGAAGTCTAGAATTGTTCATCCTGTAACATGAAGCACGTTTTCTCTTGGTGATGGTGGCTTTTTGATTTAATTCTTATATTTTAGTGGTATGATGAGGAAAGAATGTATAGTACACTAAATGTGTACAAACGGTACCCCACAATGTTATTGGGTACAGATACAAACTATTAACTTGTGAAAAAAAAAAGACTTGGTACCTTAGGATTAACTTTAAAAAATTTACATTAGCTACTTGCCAAGTCACTGTTATTGGGATCAACTTTCCTTCGGAAGTTCTTCTTGGCGGCCTTTTTGTTTCCTTTTGCTGGAAATTTTGAATTGCCTTGAATGTTTTTTCAGTGAAAGAAATGCACACTTCATTTTTAATGCATATTGTTAAAAATCCTACATAACTTATCGAACCTATTTATATATAATGTATAATATTGTATGCCATGCTCATGGAATTTGTTAAGGAAAGGAATCCATCTTCATTTAAGTACATATGATATAGTCCATTGCATGATTATTTGTGTAAAACAAGTGCTTTGATCATGTTCCATTAGATTTAACCTGTCAATCATTGTACATCATGTTTATATATAAGGGCATTAGTAAATCATAAAATATCATGTAACTGACCTTAAAACGTTCCCTCCTGGCTTTTACATTTCCCTTAATAGGCCTTTCATTTTCATAAGATTCAGAATTTGAGGATTGCTGCTTAGAAACGAGCAAATCAATTTGTTATATATATTTGATTCATATAAATTTCTTGACATGTACATTGTTTTATGTGAAAGAGGTTGTTTACGGTTCTCTCGCACAATTCCAATTGCCTGTTACGCAAAATGCAAGTACTTGTCAAATGTTTTTTTGTCCATGGAAACAAGTATTACGGTAAAAAACCCAAAGTTATTCTTAATTATTCTAATATTCCATTATATTAATATGAAATTATTGCTTACATCACTTGAGTTTTGTGGATCCTCTTCATAATGTGTTATTTCTGAATTGCTTCTCATAGTAATACTTTCTTGTTCAGTTTTGTCCGGTTTAGTTTCTATTGGCTTTTGTGCACTTGTAATTTCCATTTCATCTTCTTGTGGAACTGGTTGATGCTTCACTTTCTTTGATTGAAAACATCCTGTGATTACAGATGTTTTTCCAACTTCTTCACACACATTTGATATCACTGCATTGTTATAATCTTCATCCACTATGCTTCAAGTGGTTGATGTACTTTTCGTGAAAATTAATAAAGTAATAATGCATATCAGCTAC
Source organism: Alitta virens (assembly GCA_932294295.1). Taxonomy (NCBI): domain Eukaryota; kingdom Metazoa; phylum Annelida; class Polychaeta; order Phyllodocida; family Nereididae; genus Alitta; species Alitta virens. The sequence goes on from OW028576.1 coordinate 17,545,519, forward strand.
AATTATGTGCATAAAAGTTGCAATGTCATTTAAAATGCATACTTACACTTCTGCTGCGTTCTCCTTTTTCCAGTTGTTTCCTGTTTTTACTTATAAGAAAAAATAAGAAGAAATTATAGCATTGGCAAATAGGTGTATGATTGCTATGTACAAATGACTATGTCTGTGTCCGACTCCATTTCTGCTTGTTTTTCTGTTATGCTGTATTCTCATTTATATACCTTTTCAATAGATTCAATATTATCACATAGTCATTGCCTAATTGATATTGGACAGATATTACACAAATTATAAAGTTTCATTTCAAGCCATACCATGATAGCATACCAAATCGGCCCAGCATCGTTTCTATGTTGGCCACTGATGTTACAACATCGTATCAACATCGTCGACATCTTGCCAATGTTGAAACGATTTGGAATGCTATCTGGGTATTTATGAATATAATCTAGTGTTTACATAATTTTATCATGCAGTTAACTTTCTATACTAATCATAGATAATATAGACAGTGCAGAGGTTTAGAAATTATACAGAAATGTGATCAGGCATTGTTGCACATGTTTTTGTATGTAGATCACGAGGTTCAGGAACTAATTTACATCGATTCTCCTTAAAAATAATTCCAGTAATCATATAGAGGAAGATGCCTGAAGAACCATAAATCAATTTGTTTGGTGGATTACGTTTATCTAAAACACAGTGAGGAATACAATAATAAAGACTAGGATAGAATAAAAACAAGGATAATACTTACATTCGGCAAAAAATGACCAATATATACAATTACCGCAATCCCCAATATAACTACTATGAATACAAGAACTATAATGATCATTGCTGAAGAAGAAAAAGGCTATAAGTTGAACACAAATTAAAAAACACATGTCTGCTGCATCAGATGTAGCTTATGAATGAAGTTTGAATGGTTTTTTATGTTTTCATATATCAACCTATTTCATTTGCTGCAAGTATGATTTTCAAGAAGGCATTTCTCAAAATGACACCATTATTGATTATGTTGTTCAGTGCATTTTAAGAGTGGAAAATTTGGTCAAAACAAGTAACTGTTTTCTGGCACCGCTAAGATGAAATTTTAAAATAATACCTCTATGCATGGTGTTATGTGATATCAAAAATGCTTCATACTCACTGGTGTTTTGTCCTCCATCTTGATCAGACTGATCGGACAATTGGCATTCTGCACAAAATATCAATGGAATAATAAAAGTTTGACCATATTATAAAATGAGTAATGACACACAAGTCTGAAATCCACTTAATTTGCCCATAGTCATGTTCTAAACCATATAGGTGACGATTCCTGCAATAATGTATTGGAAATACATACAATCTGAGAAGAGCAACTTAGGTAGTATTTTATCATGTATTGCATGGGTGTCGGCATCCATAGTTTATTACAGCATCTGAAAAAAAAAAACAAGGAAACAATCTCAAATTTCATAACCTAAAGAAATGTCATTAGGTCCAGCAAGGATAGGTCATTTTTCTCATTTCTCTTTTTGTAGTGTTGTATATGAAAGCCTTTTCAAGTTAGCTATCTTTGAAATTACAGAATAAAGTACCTATATAGAATGTATAGATAATAGAACCACTTTAATTATGTTGGTATGTTAACATAGAAATGTACCTGAAGAAAGCCCCCATAACTGCACTATTACCAAACTTAGTAACTTCATCCAAACTTCTATGCAGCATAGAATAGTAGTTCTCTATATATAGCCAATGATCCAGTGGAATCCAAAACCACTCTCTGTTCATACAAACAGATATGAAGTAAAGAGTGTTTGATTTAGTGTAAATTATGGCTGTGTCATACAAATTTAATCATAAATATCAAAGAATTCCGACTGAAAAGTTTAGTAGTCATTTAAAGATTATCTATTATCTATTTATCTACCTCTCTATACATCTATCTATTTATCCATCTGTTTATCTATCTAGCTATCTATCTACTTATCTATCTATCTACTTATCTATCTATCTACTTATCTATCTATCTATCTATCTATCTATCTATCTATCTATCTACCTATCTACCTATCTGTATGTCCGTCTGTCTATCTGTCTATCTATCACTCTATCTATCTATTTGTCTATCTGTCTATCTATATATCTATCCATCTATGTATCTATCTATCTGTCTATCTATCTATCTATCTATCCATCTATCTATCTATAAGGAGTAAGTTTATTCTCCAACAGTAGGTTTAGATTGATAAGTTAACCATTACATCATTATTGTTATTACCATATTTACCTTATGTGGCGCATTACAATCAAATCAAATATATGTAGAAATTTGTTTTGTCATGTAAAAACCCATCAATAGTGTTTCACTAATTATTGAAGCTTCCTTGTTTTACACATAAAAAAAAAAGAAAGGGAAACACAACATTGATGATGAGGAAAGTCACATGATATACAGACCAAAACTGTATTTCTACTTACCATGAATTGACGAAGAAGCCATGTCTCTTCTACCTTTTCTAGTTCTTTGGCTAGTGACGGTAATTCCATTAAATGCAGGTAAGTACTACGGTGACAATCAATCAGTGCTGATCACTGACCTGTATATCTGGACAGTGCACAGACCCTGGGGGGGTTGAAGCCACAGGCCCGCCATCTTACCACTCCCCACTGTTCCAGCACCCCAGTGACTCCACTCACTATTCCAGCATTAAGATCTGAGAAGTTGTGACTTTGGGACTTAGTATTTGGATTTTTTTATATGCTTTAGGGTCAAAGATGCAGTTATGACAAGTTTAAATATTAAAAAATACATAGATTGTCAAGTTTGTAACAATGAAGACATGAGAAGCAAATTTAGCATAAACTAAGTGTTTATTCACTTATCAAGATAAAACTTTCTTTGTGAATATTCTGATAAATCAGCAATACAATACCATTATTAAAAAAACACACTCAATACAATTGTAGATAAATCAATATCCTGTAATCCTAAATATATAATGTAAGAGTCTTAAAATAAAATGTACAATACATAACGATAAGACATGAAAACAGTGTCATGGCACTGGGAAGTTCGACAAATCAACATTAATATAAATAAGTTAAAAAGTAACAATAAGCTTGTATCAATCAATGAGTAAACACATTTTACAACAATAAAGTCCATTGCATATTACTGTAGTATGAAAGTATGAACGCAGTATTGAATTGAACACTTACTGGTTTTTTAATAAGATCATTTTGCCTAGTGTTTTTCGGACACGTTTACCAGTGGCTTGATTAGCTGCACTTTTGGCAATGTGATTCAGTCTCACTTTTACATAACAAGATGACACACATTTTATTAGAGCAAACACATGATTATTATGACCCTCGGAATCAAACATGTGATTGTACAAACTGTCAAATACTAAAAGTGCAGTTTCTCCTAGAACAGCAACTGATATTGCATCAGTAATCCCACTACCCCTTGGTACATTACTTTCTGAGGAGATAATAAGCCTTTGAAGAAACTTTTCTGTCACCATACATATCTTGATAACACTATCAGAAGGCTTGGTTAGTGCACCTCTATTTTTGATCTGAATGAGGCTGTGGTAGGGCTCCAGTGTGGAAAATGATGCAGTGGTCAATGCTTCCTGGCATTGCAGGCAGTGGATCCTTTTCATGACTAAAAGTGCTACAAACCCACCGATGTAACCAATGACCGCTTCTTTGAAGAAAGACAAGGATGGCATTTCAGGAATGCAGTCAGGGAGGTCATCAATATCTTCAGTAACATCAGGTGTTAACAAAATATTGTGTCTTCGTGATACATTAATATCACCAGATTTGTCAGGTACAGCTTGTCTAACATTGGGCTCTGTCACAAAAAGTGAAGTTATCAAATCCTGAGCCTGACAATTTCCATTTACTGATTTGATCTCATGACGCAACAGCATTCTTTTGAAAGAGGCCTGAAATTGCCGAACAGTAAAATTATTATTGAATCCCCCTGAAGCCCTGACTGCTGCAAAATACAATTCAAGGTGGTCTTGGCTGAGTTTGTAGCACAACAAATAAGATAATGGTGATTCTGGTATTTTCACATACTCATGATACATAGCTTCCACGCTTTTTATGGCAGCCAAAAACCCAACAAAACCAGTTTTCCTAGAACTTTTGATCATTGGCTTTCCAGTGGGCTCCTGCAGATTCAGAATGTAATGGCGTTCTGTCCTGTCGAGAGATGGAGCTACGACCACACAGGTCTCGCAATTGTTCAATGACGTCATCAACAAAAGGTCAATCAGTGCATTTGATGACGTTATAGTTGGATGACGTCATTAAACAATAGCAAGACCGGTGTGGTCGTAGCTCCATCTCTCGACAGGACAGAACGCCATTGTAAGCTTCATTCAAGAATCCCAACATCATAGTTTCATTTTCTTGTTTTATGGGTGCCTTGTTGATCTCTAGAAAAATCGATTGCATCTGCCACACTGACACTGAAAGTTTGTGCAGCAAGGTTGACTTTCATTTTTTGTGACTTCCATGCCACATGGGCAGGTCTTAATTTGTTTCCTAAGTGAAATCCCTCAGACTCTTGCAACTGGCAAAGTTCTTGAATGAAGCTCCATTCTGTCTTCTCCCCTGCACCATCTTTTACAATGCCACATGATCCAAGAGTGTTTCTGACTAGTTTCAGCATTTGGCAAACGTCTAACAAAACATAGACACGCTTCCCTGGAACTGAAGGATGATCAAAGTTGGGTCTCAGATTTTCAGGATCCATGGAAGCACCTAATGCCTTTACCATTGAAAAGTGGCAGGAGGGACCATCACAAGTTAAAGAAACAACTGTAACACCAACATCACTCAGTTTTGAAATACACTGATGAACAAGATTAGCCCTTTCTGACCCAGATAAACCTTTGATAAGAAAGTAAGCAACTGGTACCTTCCATGATCCATTCATGCAAACAACCATAAATACAAGGGCCTCAGTGGCTAATGGAGCTGTGTCGTCAACAATACCTGTACCCAAATCTACATAACCAATCATTTCATTGCCATCAAATTCAACATGTTTCCTTATGGCCATTTCATCAATCATAAGTGAACAAAGTAGTGGCTTGTTGTTTGCCTTGGCTTCATCAGCCTTACCTTTGAGGGAACACATCACCTCATCACTAAACCCTGGTTTGCCATTGATGCTACTATACCATCGTGAAGATTGTAGGTTTGACATTGGGTTTAAGACGCACTGTTTGTCCAGTTCTGTCAAAACAATCATCAGTGAAGTGATCACAGCAAATGACAGCCTTGTTTGATGGCCAATAATCTTTCCTCCTTAGCTGAACTACCCATTCCTTCCTTCTTGCCTCAGCCTTTGGAAATCTATAACAATACACATGTGCAAGGATTCTTCAATACTTTTGCAATTCATTATGATGAACAATGGTGTTTTTTTTTTTTAGTTTTATCATTACTAAATTTGTAAATGGGAATCAAGGACCTGCTAACACAGATACTTATTGAGTTGTAATACACAAAGCTGATTTAGGTTAGTTCTGAAAACATGTGACATAATATTATGAAGAAAATATTCTGTGCAGCTTCTTGTAGATGTTTTACTTTCACTCTTATTTACAAGACCATGATTCACTCATGCAACAACTTGTCATGGCCTTAGATTTGGGGTAATTGCACGTGTTATATCTTAAATACACACATTTAGTGTTATAAAACAGACATTAACAAGATACTCACTGATGAAATGACTTCCCACTGTCTTTACTTTGAACATTGTTGCATCCCCAGGCTGCACAACGAGGCATATCATCGAAAATTCGCGTGAAATTGGTGCAATAAACAAAAAAAGGTGAGAAAAACTAGGACACAAGGGGTGAACATGGGGTGAGTAGGGAGTGCTAAGATGGCCGCTAATTACCCTTGTGTGGCTTCACCCCCAGCCATATGGCCATAGTGGGGTGCACTGTCCAGATATACAGGTCAGTGGTGCTGATGTACGGACTTATTTGAAATACCACTCTAAATTTCAGGATAGTTTCTATGGTTGAATGGGGGTGGGCATACTCCCATGCAGCTTTGACTTGTTAGGGTGGGTTAACTCTGAGATGCATCCTTTGAAGTTTCCGTATAATATGAATTACTTAATATTAAACTTCAAATGCAAGGCAGTCACTTATCTGAATAGTTACTGGTACAGTAATAGATTGTGTCAGCTTTTTGTAGAGTCTGAAATTAGTTGTACATATTTGTTTGACCACTGGAGCAGCTAGCGAAACATTTATTTATACTATCACTATTAGATCCAATTCCTATCCACTAGGGATTCAGTATGGACTTGAATGATAAATTCACTGCACAGTGTTCGGCTACAATTGTAGTTTTAAACAAAAAGATAATCAAAGAGTAGAATTAGGTGCCTTTTTTTCCTGTACCACTTTTTCGATCGAAATCTTGAGAAACCTGATAATTGAACAGCACTCGTCCTTTTTTTCAGCAAATGAATTTGACGGTTCATGCCAATGTTTTGATAAAGAGTATTGTGAAGCATCGGAAGAGAATGATGTTTGCTACTTCCTTTATACTGACAAGCAAAGGACCTGGGATGAGAGTAAAGCTCTATGCAAATCAAAGAATTTAACTATGGCTCAACTGAACAAGGAAACACCTCTCAAGAAAATAACTGCACAGATATGGCTAGGAGGGAGATCAAAGAATTTGGAAAAATGGACCTTTGTAAACAATGTTTCTTTGGAAAAAGCCAAGGCAAACCCACATAGAACACTCGAGAGTGAGTAAACTTAAATGTATAAATTCATCCTTTTATATGTGTCCAATTAAACAACTAACCGTGAGCATGTACTCGTTTTGTACCAAAAGGTGGCTAAGCCTGGCTCTGTTTGCTTAATCAGTTATTTACTGATTATGGTCATTAGTAATTTTTCGACCACAAATTATCTATTTAGATGGTGATGATCATAACCAGTGTGGAGTTCTGACTTACACGAAAACTGACAACCGTCACATAGAAATGGAGACCAACAAAGATAATTGTTACAAACCCCACCACTTCATTTGCCGCTGGGGTAAGTTTCATATTTTTGTTTGAGCAGCTTTTATTTTCATGAACACAATTTGAATGCTACATGGCCAAATGTGCCACGTGCATTTTCCATGAGAAAGACAAACGCATGGAAAACACATGGCTTATAATGAGGTAAAAATCAAACACATGGAAAACGCACGTGGCACATTTGGCCATGTATTGATACACTGTAAATAAGAATTTTTACTTGTGTTCAATGTGAAGAGTTGTGTTTAGTAGCAGGAGATGGAATGAATTGTTCTTGTAACTGAAGTATTTGAATGGGATATGTTATACATAACAGCACAGATACATAGCAATCAGCTAAAGACTAAAGGGTACAGACACACAAAACCTGATCACATTATCATGCTAATCAAAGTTATACGATTTAATAAATTGTGGGGTCAGCTTATCTGATAATTTAAGTTTTAATGAATGATGCGATGCTTTCAACTTTTTGGTGATTGTTACTTATTACACAAAATAGATGTATCATGTTGATACACTATGCTATTTTCCCATATAAATAGAGAAATGGAACCATTTTAATTAACAGTTTCTACATATCTGAATCATCCACCAACTGGTATAACTCTAGAACCTGGTGTACGGCTATAAGTAACTTAACATAAAAAAATTGGCCAGTTGTGCAAGCAGTTGAATCGTAAATTATACCAGTTGAACTGTACATTATACATACTATCACAGGAATAAACTAATGACAACGCTATGATTCATATCAATAGGGAAATGGAACAATTTTAACAGCTTCTACATATCTGAATCGTCCACTGACTGGTACAATGCTAGAATTAGATGTAAGGAATTTGGAGGAGACTTGATGTACCTGGATCCAATGGAGAGCATTGCAATACTGAACAAGAAACTTCCAATATCCCGAAACAAAACAATGTTTATCGGTCTCACCAAGAAGATATGGCAATGGGAAGGTATGTTTACACCTGTAATAGAATTAACATGGGAGTGAAAAATATTTTTGGCATTTACCCTGTACTAATAAAATCTTGTGCAGGTAGAACATAATAAACCATATTATACACGATTCTCCATTATTATTATGGCACAAAGAAAATGATGAATAGTGTTAAAACGTTCTGATATTGAATCGTTTTAAAAAAAAAGGTTGTATATGAAATCTCTGTTAACTTTTTTTCCTCGAACAGGTGGCAATGAGATTTGGCCAATCAACTGGCCAACTGTTGGAAACAGTAATTTTAAAGAGCAGTGCCTATCGCTAAATGAAAAAGGCATGAAGGGTGCAAAAGATTGCAATGCTAAGTTGTATGCTTTCTGTTCAACAGGTATGTAAATAATGTATATTATTTAATATTCCACTATGTTACCTGTTCTACTGTTCTTAGGATGGATATAACCAATTAATATTTTAGTCTAGCAGCTGGGTTTGGTCCCTGGCTCAGGCATCCTTCTTGAAGACGTTAAGATGGAGGTACCTTATACTCTGTGTTTATACTATACGCACCATTTCATGTAACCGTTTAATTATGTGACCACTAAATCTTTGTTTTTGTTAAATGTGTAACATGGTGTGCCTCATCATGTCATCATTACGTCTTCCTCTGGCAGCTGGTCATACATGATTAAATGTGCCACGTGCGTTTTCCATGAGAAGGATAAACGCATGGAAAACGCATGGTATTTAGCTTATTATAATGAGGAAAATACCATGCGTTTATCCAAACGCATGGAAAACGCATGTGGCACAATTGGCCATGATACATATTGTATAAGTTGACTGAGCATTGAATACTGTTATCTGATTTGACTTGTTTTGTATTACTGGAAATTTGTTTAAATTAATTCCGTGGTGCCTGGGACACTGTAGTCATGAGTCATCCCTCGTGTATCTTTTTTATCTTTTTATCATGTCCTTTTTATCTTGTTATCTTGAACCTTTGCATACTTTTTTAAAATGCTAAATTTATCACTGGTATATGGTGAAGATCAATGCCACTTAATTCATCTAGCCTGTCTATTATATAGCAGTTTACACTAAATAACCATTACACTTGGTACAAGTGTTCAGCTCAAACTTTTCACCTTTTCTGATGACAGAAATATTGAACATGTAATTAGTGCAAAATTCCTAAAATATGTGTAATTATACACTTATTTTTTGTTTAGTTTGGGTTCAAAATGAATCAAACTTTCAGTACACATACAACATTTTTGTAGCATCACATATTAAATTCTATATGTACTGTGAATTTACTCTAGATGTGTGAGGTACATTGTGTACATTAACAGGTCGCACAAGCAATAACAGAGATGATGCAAGGCACTTGAAAGCAGAGAAAATTGGGCGTGCATTGCACCATGATAGAAAAAGTATGTTACCATGTTTATCTTAATCATTGATTAGAATTCGTTATCTTTGATTACCACCTAATTCAACAATTTTCCGGAAATATTTAATTAACGTGAAACTTTCTCTTACATTGTATCTTTCATTGCATTTTGCGGAAAAAAAGTGTGTTACTTTGAATCTAGTCTTCTTGGAAAAAAAGGAAATCAGTCATATAATTCTTTTTCATAATTTTATTGTATATTACTGAAACATGAATAATCGTGTGAAATGATTATTTCAGTTACTGTGCTACTATCCTGTCTACTTGGAATATCGTGGTTGGTCATTATAATTGGAGTGATCTTCATTGTGTATTAGTAAGTTTTTATATTTTTAACTTGAGAGGTTTTTTCCTTTCCTTCACTATTTTGTTCTTATTTGTTTGGAATTATTTGATATCCTTTTATCAACCAGTAAAACTATTATACCAATCTTTGTCATTGTTGGTGAGGTTTCAGTTAATGTTGGTTTCTTTAGGTTAATATTGTTTTATTTTACCTATTATTCATCAAAAGCATCAAGACAAGAAGGAAGTCTAAAGTACGAAACACCGGCGGAGTTTTCAAGTTAGTATTTAAATTTCAACATAATTAATAAAAACTACTGAGCCAGTATCATACAAACTTAGAGAATTAGTTATCCTGGGAAATGAATGCTATTAATTCCTCCTTGTCTTGCAAGTTTGGATGACATGATCAACAGACTGGGACGCCAATCAGTATCTTCATTGAACAGCATCAACGGAAGACCAAATTTGCAGAGAGCACAAAACAGTCCAGATGATTACATAAACACCATTCACAGATATGGTGAAACTGGGTAATTTCCTTAATTGTTAACTTGTTAAAATACTTGCAAATATGTTCCATATTGCTTGAGGTACAATAACTGCAGTCATCAATGAAATTGAACTGTAAAACGAAAGTTGAAATAGTGCAACTATTTAGCATTCACATTGGCTTCTATCAATAATTGCACTGCATTGTTTCTATATCGCGGCCATACCCACACATAATGGAATCAATTTGAACATGCATTCCAGCCCAAAAGTTTAGATTACATACACTTGAGCAAAATACAATTTACTCCAATTTTCATATCTCAATTAATGACCTTCATCTTTTTTTTTCTCAATTCAAGCTATAATTTGAACCATTTGCCTTAGTTTCTGTATGAGGTTAATGTAATGCAGTTTCACTCAGTGTCTTGCTTCAGAGAATGTAAATTTATGGGCCCAACTGTAGATTATATCAATGGGGAAGTATGCCTTATTGTCTTCTTTTTCTACTATCATTATCTGATCATATTATAGATATGTGTTCAACACACTTCTATGTGCAGCTCAATCACTAACACAGGAAATCGGTTACAGATTAAATTAGGCATGTAAAATATGTAAACGTTTAAGTGTTATACATGGCCAAATGTGCCACGTGCGTGTCAGGCCAAAACCATGCGCTTTTGACACATTTAGCCATGTACGATCACATTTAGTAATCAGTTTTCTGACAATTAATTTGTTTAACATTTTGTTTTCAGTGGAGAGTACAGTGCAAGCTGGCGAAGAAGCTATCCAACACCAGCCTCATACTTAAACAGTGAACAGAGTGATGGGTATGCTGGAAATAGGTATGCTTCTTCAGCAATTTGCAAGAATTACATTAAAATGTTGAGAATAAATCACTCAATATTGTTATCTTATTTTAATTGTTCAAATAACTTTGTTGATGTAATACGAATAGGACAGCATCCAGAAAGCATACCAAATTGGGACTATAGTATTTTGGTCATATTTGTTTCATATATGAAAGAACAAAATAGATATAAATGTTCTAAAAAGTCAAACCCCAACTTTCTAACCCATAAAGACCCCTCTCTGTGCCATTTCTTATGGCCACAAGGAAGCAGCAGGAAATACACAGTTGAGAATATATCAAAGCTTTAAGTTTTTTTCTTCCCAAAATGGTTTTTATCTGCTAGAAAGTTGGGACTTGAATTGCAAAAATTACTTTCCATTTTATGCGGCTACATGCCATGTGGCAAAATATATTTTAAAAAGACAGGTGTATATTTTATATAAATCCTATTAGAAAATGGTTCTACCATTGGCCCTTTTCTGCTGATGACGTATCAATGTCAAGCCAATGTAGCATGTTATCGGGATAGAAGTAATTCCTACATGTTCACATATGTTACATCTGTCAGGAGAAGAAAGAGGCATGCTGCACATACTTGTTTCCTTCTTTAAAGCAATAGTTAATTTGTTCATTATAAAACTTTTTATTCGACAGGGAGTACTTTACAATAGTGGATCATGGTGGTGAGATGGATGATCGGCCGGAGTCACAGAACTACCAAAATATGTAATGAACATATTGGCCAGGATTCATGAGTGGCGTAAGCAAAGCACCCTGTTACGTTCTATTATATATACATGTTGGATTTTGTATATTGCGAGTGTATTGCATATTTGTGTTTGTAGCAAATAAAGATTTTGAGATATAAATTGGTGTTTGACGTAGTTTGTCATGTACAATCATATCAATAAATGAGCAGTTTAATAATTTAAACAAAAAACTATTTTGTGAATAAGAGTTTCAATTTTAAACTGGAAGATATTAAAGAAGCATCAAGATCACAAGTATTGCTATATTATGATAACCCTAAGGAAAAAAGGATATATCAAGTCGTAATAATCTTGACTATATGGTTGCAAAACATGGCCCAAGAACATGGAAGACATCTACAAGATTACCAGAAATAATGACAATGCTGAATAAACCAGATGGAACCACCGCAGCTACACTTCGAGAACATTACCACCTACCTAGGATAAAAGCTCATAAAAGAAGACATATGCAATCCAGAAGGCTCTACTGGGATTGCCATACCCAGTGTATGCCAAATGATGCCTGGCCAAAGAAGATCCTGGATATGAACATTAATGGTTCCTTCCCATGAGGTCATTCAATGAAACAATTCATGGACGACATTAACAGGTTAACTCAAGACCTCAATCGTGACTATGATGATTGGGGAAGAGTGACAAAAACCAATCCCATACCACCTGGTCTACCTTACAAGGAAGTAAAATGTATACCACATACATCTGTATGTATGACAGGTTAATGGCAGAAGTCACTCAGCGCTTCGCCGTTCAAAATAGCACCGCGTCTCACATGCAGTTGTCGGAATCAAAAGTTTACAACCGGATACAGTCAGCTCTCTATAAAATTTCGAATTTTGAAATTTAACCAGAATTAATGACTCAACAGAAAAAAAGTCCGTTGTCTGTTCAGTCCACAGATACAAGCTATTGTGTATCTCTGTTCCTAAGGGCAATGTCATAAGAGCGTTGTCACTTCAGTAAAGCAATTACACCAGAATGAATAATAAAATGTTTTATTTCCTCATCAAATGATGTGTAAATGTCATGAGTAAAATGCTTTCTTAATCTTAAAATAACTGAGAAAGTTTTGAGGTGACGACATCGTCTCATAGTTTGTTAACGTCATGCAATGCTGTGAATGGCTGATGCCTGGTAATGATTAATATTCATGACTTTTTTAATACCACATGAGAAGTCATTGAACAAGAGCAACATGGAATCAGCTACAAAGTGAAAATTGTGGGACATAAATAAGACCCAAGTGGATATGTGGTATATTTTGATATTCCCTCACTCGTGGACAGATTGGCTTCAGATTTCACTCGAGGCTAACGCGACTCATGAATCCTGGCTTATCTGTCCACTCATGGGGAATATCAATATATGCCACATATCCATTGGGCCTTATTATAAAACCATCAATATATATTATACAACTTAAACATTTAAACGTTTAAATAGGTGTATGTTCGTGATGAACCTGTAACACAGTATTATTGCTTTCCCACCTAATGGACTATGGCTTTGGCATTGAATTTCCCATGTCATAACCAACAATTGACCATCCCATTTTGGTGGCATGAAACGCATAAGTTCTTCTAAGTACGTTTTTTAGAACCAAATTGGGCAAAGATACAAAGGTTTACACTATTATTAAACTCATTGCTTGTATCTAAAGAACTTATTAGAGTTCTTTGCTAACATCATAAATAAAATGTTACTAACGCTTTCATTCAATGTTGTGTTTGATGCTAAAGTTTCCTCATCATTATCTAAACTATTCATGCATGTAACCATTTAAAAAATGAGGAAAACATCAAATTGCATCCTAGTTATTAATAGAGCAACACATTGAATGAGAAGAGAAACTTTCCATGATACAATTAACATTAATTACAATTTATCAGCATCTGTGTTTTATAGCAATGTGCTAGATTCCACTTTTAAGGGCACTGACTTAACTTTTCCAAACATTGTTAAAGCTGTTTCATTGTTGTTAACATGTTATCCTTTATGAGCTTAGTAATACTATGTCTGGTGTCTGGTGAAAGCTTATAATATTATTTGGTAATTGCGATAACAATTAATTCTGGCGTTTTTCAAGGACAGGTTTAAAGCATTTACTGATCTTAGAATGTCTTAAAGTTAGAGATATCCTAGTTCACAAAAAAAATTATAGTACGGCTAATAAAATATGAACGTAGTCTGCAACCTGTACTTTGCCAAATATTGCAGTTTTCAGTTATTTGATTTTGAGAGAGAAGAACTTGTTTTGTAACTTTATCAAGTGGATGCTGCATTTTAACACTTCTTTTTTTTGCATGCTTCAGAAAAATATTGTCAAACATGTTTTCATGTACCTATGACTTAGGTCTATAGTTTGGCAAGCTATGAAGCAATAGAAAGCATGTCAATGACATGTAGATCTCCATGCTGGCGCAAGATTCCCCTATTGTCATTGCATTATAGTTTACTCAATCGTTATTGTATAATGATCTAAGAAGAACCATAAAATTTACTTCTGATGATGATGTATTCTGTTTGAGGTAAATGTTTTATTTGATGTGTATATTATCAATATACATTGCGGTAATAGCTACAGAGTTATATTATGGAAAATTAAATAAAAATAAATGGTGCGTTTGTAACAGTGACAGTAATGTAGTGCCCATTACTTACTATCACTGTTTGTGGCATATTTTGATGTTCATATCTAAAGAGGCATTCACACTATTATGTATAAGACCTTCGTATGACCATGTACGTCAAAAATTGGCTATACGTGCTCACTCGTGGCTCTGTTAATCACGTGGGGCAATCGTAGATTGCTTGCTGGATGTCCGTAAAACGCTCGCGGGACGTCCGTCATCAGGCATCAGTCAGACATCCGTCAGGCATCCCTCAGGCATCCGTCAGGCATCCATGAGGCACTCGTAGATCGCTCGTAGATCACTCGTAGATCGCACGTAGATCACTCGTAGATCGCTCGTAGATCACTCGTAGATCGCACGTATATCACTCGTAGGTCGCTCGTAGAACGCTCGTAGATCGCCCGTGGGAGTGAATGGCGAGTATATATGGATGGACAGTGGCCACGTATGGCTACATATGGCCACGTATGGCCAAGTTTGTCATGTTTATACGTACAACGTACTAAGAACGTACGTAGGATGCTCGCCGACTTACCTCCGAGCAAGTTACGTAACTAATACAAACAATTTACTAGTAGAACGTCCGCCAAAGTTTTAAACATGCTCAACATTTTTTCCTCCTCTCATGTATGTCTGTGAGTGGTCAAGCGCAACCAGGACCAGCTTACAGATTAGCGGCAGGTGAATCATGTATGGACAAGGATGAACAAGAGTGAAAAAATATTTTCATATGTGGTCATACGTAGCTCTTAAGGGGGTTTCACACATAGCCGGATCAAACGCCGGAGCGTCCCGGAGTAACATTTTATTACCTCCGGGGGGTTCCGGGATCAAAGAGCTGTTAAATGTCAACAAAAAATAAATGTTTGGCGATGTGTACACGATATCAATACGGTCTCAACAAGAAGCAACACGGCGCTAACACGACTGTCCCGTTTAGAGTGAGGAGTGAACCGGATTTTCACGGTGCCTTCGCGGATATCACCGGTCTTTACACCGTGTTCATTCGTGTGGATCCGTTGTGGCTCCTTGTACTCTCCGGCGTTAATGGCGGCGAAATATTCATGCCCGGTTGATGCCGGATGTAGCCGGAGACATGCCGGAGTCAATACGGAGATCGGCGGAGTCTACTGGGCGTCTACACGGGTCTACACGGGTCTACACGGATCTACACGGATCTACACGGATTAAATTACTCCGGGAACTCCGGCATGAAAAATTAAACATGTTTAATTTTTTCCCCCGGAGTCCCAAGGTGCTCCCGGAGCGCCCCGGACAATGACGGACAATGCCGGACAATCCCGGACATGAACACGATGTCTATACGGCTTTCCCCGGAGTATGCGGGAGTATTCCGGAGTTGACCTCCGGGACGCTCCGGCGTCTGATCCGGCTATGTGTGAAACCCCCTTTACACATGATAGTGTGAACGCCCCTTAACTCTCATAAACTTCATATTATTGTCGGACAAGGCTTGGTCAAATTGGACTGACACTCATTTGTATCTATCATTGAATGATACTCTTTTCGGTGGAAGAACAAACTCATATAAACTAGGTATAAAAAATGACAACTAATGCAAAACTTGAATTGAATAGAACCATTTATTTCTGCAAATTTTTCCCAAAGCAATGTCGTTGTCACATTACACACTACATTAATATTAGGTTACATAATTGTCCATATAAGCACTGAGTGTACGGAATTAGTTACAGATCAGCACTCTCATACCAGGAGCTATCCATATCAGGTTGCATGTCTCCTTAATCTGGTGTAAAGCAAATCACACGCACTTTGCTGACCTTGCTGTTAAATGAAAATGAAGTAAAAAATCAGATTATTATAGCACATCAATTATCCTTATTTTTGAGTTGGTAGAAGGCATATATTATTATGATTATTTTTCATTATAGAGCAACATAACCACTTCTACCATTTAAAATAGGAGGAAACACACTAGCCAAGTCCTACGCGAAGGAGCAGTTGCTGCATTTGTTTTCATTATACAATATACCTAACCACTTATTTAGATTTTGACACACAAGTCAGCTTATTGCACAGGGCCTATTTAGACCTGACATAAGTGGTGCCTACACCCTATGAACCCCACATACAGCTCATACCAGTTCCCGGCTGATATGAACCATTTCATAGCTCTATAGCAGGTTACCCAGAACCTCTACCATTCAAATTATGAGGGTCCCCCCCCCTGTAACCCATTTTCCCCGAGTTTGTTATGTACAATCTACAATACTTCATCCCAACTTGACACAAGTATTGTTAGGTGAACAGTAATACAATGCAATTACCGAAAAATGAAGATGATTATACATATGATATTGACAAGCAATGATACTCCAAGTGAGCAGGCCAGCACAATATCCACTGAAAAAAAAGCAGAGCAAATTAATTGTTCTCAACTCATGATTCCAAGAAATAGGCGAAACTCATATATCAATAATAGGCAAAATCAAAAGTGTGTCAATTAGAATTACCTTGAAAGGTTCTAGAACATGTTCCATTGGATTTTGTTGGTACTGTAATTGAATGTTCTCTTATTAACAACATACACATCTAACAAACTTTTCCTTGTGCCACATAAGATGCAAAATTAAGGGAAATAAGCAATGATTACCTTCAATGTCATTCCAGTCAACATTATCCATGCACCTGTTGTACTTCCAGTTGCGATCTACATTGCATCATCCATTCAGTATCATCATTACCAAACAAAACTGTTTCACCACATTTTATCAATTGAATTATATTCACCATTACCTTGTTTAATGGTTTAATTGTCATGTGTATTCGGTGTAACACGACCAAATCTTTACATCATCATAATAATTTGCATTGTATTTACCTATTGTACACAGGGCAGATAATCGTGAAGTGCAATCTTGAATGGTTTGGTTGCCACTGTCATCCAACTTCAGACATACTCCAATAGCATCGTTAGATTCTGGGATTGGCCAGTCATGTGTCCAAGTACCACTGTTATCTGGTTCTTTAGAAATATTAAGATCATTAATGATGATCAAAACTTGTCTTAACATAAACAGACAATTACAGGGAAAATTGCATCATGAATTGAGAAGTCCCATATATATAATTTGTATCACTTATAATAAAATGATAGCTGGCACTAGTGTCATATGGATCTCTAGAACACCTCACTGTACCAAATACCATAAGGCCTTTTTGTTAAAGAGACAGCAGAAATGACTAGAGTGAATAGGGATATTAAATATAATTATACAAAGAGTATTTATAGCTACAAAGTCGGCGCTTTATTTGTTTACAAGATTTCTGTGAATTCATTGCTGTTCCATAATTGTAATGGATAAATATGACACAAACTTGAAAAATAATTCAAGTCTACTCCAAGTTCAGGTATTTATTTATTTGGGATCCTACTACGGGTAATCTAACTTAATTTTTACTGCCAAATATTCACCTCAGTGATGTCCGTATCATAATGATGTTTATCACATTATCTGAATTTTCATCATGTTATCTAAATTTAGTACATAATAACCAGGACTAGAACACTGATCTGAAATTACAACGTTTCCTTATTTGTCCAACTCAATATGGACAGCTTCCTATCTATAACAGTATGTTAGATTTTCCCTAATTTTCATGAAATGCCAAAGTAATTAAAGTATTTGGCTGTTTTTTTATTTTTTTCACTAGTAATATAACTTGAGCCAGTCAATAGTTGCCATCTCAATTTGTTGCTTCTGTCTTTTTTAATTCTTTTACAATTTGGGGGAGAAAAGGTCAATTTTTTTTTTGGCAGACTAGTCTAATTAACCCCAAAGAGCCACACTGGAATGCAGCCAAACATGTACCCATTTTTATTGAAACAAGATAAGAATTGGAACAATGATTTGTGACTCTTAATGAAAGAGGAAATGTTGTATGATTCACCCACACACTCTATCATATTATCTCTATGAACCATCGCCCCTTATCAAACATAACATTCAAATCAGTTCAGATAATCAGTTACATACCTTCCCACTCCCACATTCCCTTGGTAAGTCCAATGAAGTGCGTCTCATTCCTGGTAATCGGCAACTTTCTGCGCAACAGCTCAAAGCTCTCACCTTTGTGCAAATAAAGCAAATCTCCTCCAAGCTCTTTACATCTGCTTCTTGCATTGTACCAGTTGGTGGATGATTCAGATATGTAGAAGCTATTGGCATTGTTCCAGTTCCCTGTGATTTTGATCAAATAAATTGTGGAAGAATAATGTTTCATTGGGCAGTCTCCTGGACGAAATTCTTAAGAATATCTCTCCCAGAGTTGTAACTTCATTGTTAAAGTTAAAGATTGATTATACAGTTTAAGTACAAACAATAAAAAATAAAATAATTTTTTTAAAAAAATTCTCTTTCCTGCCATTTTACTTCATGGTTACGTGAAATTCAGGTCTTCAATACATAATTATTGCAAACAATTGAGAAAATTCAAGAAACATAAATATCTCCTGACTTTTTACTTGATCATTATATGAATAGAGCTTCCAGATCCATGAGACAGTCTTGATTATACAAAGAATAAAAATAAATCACGTTATTATAACAGCATAAAGTATTATAACTCACTGAAGCGACAAATGAAATAATGTTTACTGTCACATCTTTCCTTGTTTATTTGGATGGATATATCCCTGCTTGATTTAGTATAAGTCAATGCACCACATTGGTCAAGAGAGTCAGCATCTAATGAGAAGCAAATTGACAAGATGACAATAATACAAATGTTATCAACATTGCAAAAATTTGTGAAGACAGACATGAAAGTTGTGTAACATTTAAAAGTTGTACTTATGTTTATGTTTTATGTCAAAATTTCCTTAGTTTATATTTTTATATGTCTGACATGCTGCACTTTCCTTACCATGAAATACATTGGGTTGATTAGACAGTGTCTCCTCCAAAGGGACATCATTCACAAAAGTCCATTTATCAAAGTTTTTCCATTTTCCTCCAAGCCAAATATTGGAATTAGCCGAAAAATAAGGCGACAATTCCCTAGCCATGGCTAAACCTTGTGACATGCACAGCGATCTACTTTCATCCCATGTCCTCTTCCTATCAGTGTAAAGGTAGTAGCATGCCCCTCCATTTGTGTGACGTTCACAATGATTTCTTTCTTCGCAGGGGTGGTGACAAGTTTTAGCATATTTGTCTCCTTAAGAGTGAAGATAAACAATATATAGAAACTTTAGTGGTGACTAACATGCAGAATGTTGCACCACTTTCTAAATAATAACTTTGCTTCTTACCTGTTACTGACGAAACATGGACCAAGAGCCAATAAATAAATAGTTTTATTATTATTGATTGTTTTACCATCGAAAAAATAAAGATGACATTTGATGACCACTGGAAGTGTCCTTATTGCTTACTAATGATAATTTCCCCAATGTTATCTGTATAATCTAACGTTATATGTATGGTGACACAAATTAATTAATACCTAGATACCACTTTGAGAAAAGTTATGATGAGATTTCCTCAAAGTGGTATCTATCCATAGCGATATATCACACAATCTATATCTATGCAAATTTCACATACAAAGGTCTCAGGAATCTTTATCTATAGAATCACAATGAATACTCTGAGAGAAGCTTAATAAAATCCTGCAAACATATTTACACAATTCAATAATAATTTAAGTCATCCGCACCCCCCCCCCCCCCCGAAAAATCAGATGCAGAAAAGGAAAATTTCCCCCCATCAGCTCTCCAGCACCACAATAGGGCACCTAGATGATTTCTTGGATAACAAAAAACAAATACACGCTGTAATGTTGATATTATTCTTGGATATAAGTACAATAGAATATACAATAAAATACAATACAATACAGGGCTTTTACTGTTTTTTCTTTTCATCTCACAGCTTGTCTTTGTAATTTATTTCTCACTTCCCGCCATTAGTTTTCTCTTCAATTGCCTCTAGCCTGCTCTAAGTCCAGAGGTGATACTCCACATGTTTGAAAAATAATATTTGCCTCCCTGAAAAAAAGTATTTCAATGTATCCACAATTGAACCATGTAACTTTCATTTATTTGAAAAACAAATGTAAGAAGTTTAAAAAAGAAACTTTACATTAGCAGCACAGCAGTTGAGAGTTAACTAAGTGTCTTCTGCACTACTTGCTGCAATATTTATATGGGTTCACCAATCTGAACTTTACACCATACAGCTGTATATTGTGAAAAATACACTGAGTAATTTTTATCAATGAAGGGCATTGAATGCTATAGCTTACACGTTTGCAAAATACAATCATTATGGTATTATTGTTTTCAAAGAATCACAGTCTATTTTCATAATGTAGAATTACATTACTAATCTGTCTTACAACTCGACATATTTACAATGGCAATTATCTTATATGACGTAGAATACTCACCATTTAATTGTGTACCATTCAATCGTTCAAAATACTGACCCTCCTTCAAAGATTTGGGATTTTCTCATGGTGTTCCCCTTTTTAACAGGTGTCTCATCACTCACTGATGTGGACTGTTTGAATAAATATACATGCATTATTTACTTAATCACTCTGATAAAGCAATGAGTTATTGTGTAAATTGTACAATTATTTGACATTAGATAATTAAAAGCTAACCACTCACCTGTTCACTTTGTTGGGAATCTTCCTTTAATTTTCTTCCTTCAGATAGTTTTGCCTAACAAACACAACTTTTTTTCATTTGTTTGTGGAACAACATTAATACCTATGCGCTGGATAATTTCTGATGAAATTATTGGAGTACTTAATTTTAGTATTTTTTCATTCAGGTTATCATTAGCTTAATACTAGTGTTTCATTCAAGTTCCATTACTTTTGGATACTGTGCATCATATAAATCCATGTTTTAGTAAATAATGTCATATAAGTGACAATATTACTGACCTCCAAAGCTTTCTTCCTAGCTTCTACAGTGCCCTCAGGTACAGGCGATGTGTTTTCATCAGGATCTGGTGATGAATGTTGCTTAAGAGGGAAAGAACAATCTTATGCATGTGGATTCATAACATTGTGAGAAAAGGTAATGTAAACATCTAAAAGACTGATCATTTAAAAAGGAGTTTAGGAATGAGAGACCAATATCTAATGTTTGCCATAACAATTCCATGGTAGTAGAATGATACTACAATGCTGAAATATTTTATCATACTTTTGCAATGTCTCAGAAGGAGTGATTTGCTATGGTAGTGTCACATGATATTGCAGATGAGGGCTGTTAGGAACCTACAAAGAAGATTGGGTGCTTGCAAATTCTGATATAGCCCCCTCTCTCCCCTTTCCTTTAACCTTTGACTTCTGTCCCCTGTTAGTTCTATTTGACTTCCTACATCATCGCTTAGTTTGTACTGGTAGGTACCCCAGGGGCACTATTTATGGACATAGTTATAGATGGGCTTTCTTTGGTACAAATAGTGAAACATTATGTTCTATCTATCATCAGAATTGCTATGAAGAGCTTTTAAACCTAAAGCCACAGTGAGAAAACTAAGAAATTAAATAGTGTGGTCAAATAGCCTAAGGATCTAAACATGCTAATATGCATGATTTGTTTAAAAATAGGGAGGTGCATAAACCCAATTTTAAATTCAATTCTTGAACTAATAGGGAACCAATGAAGTTCTCGCCTGATGTGTGTAAATCGATTATGTGTCCTTAGATTTTCTATCAAAATAGCTGCAGAGTTCTGAGCTACTTGAAGTTTGTTTTGGTATTTATGATTCATGCCATACAATTACCATAATCAAAATGGGTGTAACCAAAGCATTTCAATGTAGTTTTGGTCTTTTCTATTTACGTTCGTTCTTATAATTGAGATATATATTCCATGTAATTTACATGTGATTCCATATTTATTGACTTGTCAAACATGACACCAATGATTTTGCTGTGTTGGTTGACTGAATTATGGCATTCTCAAGAATCTTAACTTGGATAGGGTCAATTTTCATTTTACGTAGTTGCTGTGGGTATCCAATAAGCCTAAATTCAGTCTTTTCACTGTTATTACATAGCTTATTTCCTGATGTCCTCAACACACTTTTCTACTTTTGAGACACCATTATTTTGGCTCAGAAGAGTGTCTGGCCTTAATGATAACATAAGTTGCTCATCATCATCATATTTCTCATCAGATACGCCATGTTTGATCTCAATCTTACTCGAAGGGGCAATATAGGACTAAATAATATTGGGCCAAGTTTAGGGCCTTGTTGAACGCCATGTTTCAAACGTTTTTCACAGATTACTTGTCATTAATTAAAACCGACTGTGTCCTGTTAGTCAAGTATGAAGTAAACCATTTGTGAACTATACCTCCGATACATACTTTTTGCGCATTATTTCCAGCAGAATACTTCGCCTATTCCCCCCATACCAGTCGAAATTTGCACAAAAATGGGTTTATCATAAATATCATTATGCACACAATTTGTTGTTGATTATTCACTTTTGTAAGTATTGTAATCATGTCATAAGAATCAAATACGATCATTGCAACTTCATTTGGATCACAAACCTGTATTTCCATTGGGTCTTCTGCATTTTCCTTAGATGCCACAGACACATCATCACTGGTTGTGTCTTGCTGCTTTAATTAACATATTTTCATATATAATATGCTACTTCATTTGGATCTATTGGAAACTGTGATATTTACATGTCAGACAACTAGAACTCGCCCTTATAATAGTATATGTTTGTATCTATTTCATACACTGTCAGACAGGTAGAGATGAAAATTAAAAAAATAAAGTGTAGAAGATATTTAATTTATGGATATTATCTTATATAGAAATTGATTGTAGCTTATTATCTAGTTGTTATTGATTAATTGCAAATTACTCAATGTCATGTGAGTTGTATATTAATAACATTAAAACCAAATACAGACCTCAACAATTTTGTTTCGATCCCAACCCTGCATTTTAATTTTTTCTTCAGTTTTTCCCTTTGATCCCTCAGATATATCATCATTTGTTGGTGGTCCTGGCTGCTTAAGCAATATTTTCATATATACCATGCTGCTTCATCAAATGGGCTTAAATCGTGTATAGCAAAGTTTATTAATAATACATGAGAGTATTTTCTTGCAACAATAGTACTTACCAATGTACGCTTTACCCTACTGTATGCGCCTTCTGACTGATTATTTATGTCATTCTTTAGATTGCGATCTTTATTTTCAGCATCTGTTGTCGTTGCATGAGAGCGCTGCTGCTGAAATAGTAAGTATATGTTGATAAATGTAACTTGCTTTATGTTAAAAAAAAATTCTGAATCCATAATTCAGCCATTTTGTCTCTTTCTGGCACCAATAACTCACCTGAGTTACATCATCTGAATCTTGTGAATCCATATTGTCATCCGATATATCAGCGTAGTGAGAAGTTGATGCATTTGTTAGGGGCATTGTTTCTGAACTATTCATCAGAGTAGCAGTATCTTGTTCAATTTCCTCAGATTTTGCAGTTTCTGGTGGCTTTTGTGCATTGCCGCTCTCCGTTTCATCATCTTGTGGAACTTCTTGATGCTTCGCTTTCTTCTGTCGGTCAAAACATCTTGTAATTATAGATCTTGTTCCAACGTCTTCATATATATTTGCGTTACTATAATCCCCTGCCGATATGCCTCTACGGTTGTCTTTGAACTTTTCATATAGAAAATAAGTAAACAAATTACTGTAATGTATATTACTAATGATTATTTTATATAAAATGCACGATATAAAGGTTTTATACATAAAATAATATTATATAAAAAGTAAACTAACACTTTTACGTCGTTCTCCCTTTTCCAGTTGTTGCTCGTTTTTACTGATGAAAATATAATAATGAAGAAAGCAAAAAATTATATAAAGCTTTTGGCAAATTGGTGTTCCTTACTCTACATAATGGTTAGACAAGAAAACAGTTCTGATATGCAGCCTATGACTTTCTTTTAAAATAATATCAAACATTTGTTTCAGGTAACGGATGAAGACCATTTGAAATGGTTGGAAGCTTTGGTAAGCAAATATGATATATTGTGAAACACAAATGATACATTATCTATGTTCTGCAAGAAGATATCAGAAGGATATTTTTAAATATAGGAGATGCCTATATGTATCTGTAACACAGGTAGGACATAATGTATAAGGGTTAGGCAAAACAATGTAAGATTGATAAAATTGAAATAATATACTCACATTATGCAAAAGATGACCAATGCAATTATTGCAATCACCAATATAATCACTATGGTCACAAGAACTGCTATCATTGCTGAAGAAGAAACAAAGAAAATCAATCAAGAATTTGGCATAAGAAGAAAAATAAGAAATACAAACCAATGCATACATTGAGTAGAAATTAGAAACCTATTTCAGACGCTAAAAGTTAGTATGAATATGTTTGGTATTGTTTTCTCTGAGAATGAACAAGAACATAATTTGTGGGTGATTATAAGAATCATTGCTCTTAATATCCATAATATTTTAAGTCAACTTACTACTGTTTCTAAATGAAAAAAAGGTTATCCAACAGATGCTAATCTAACACAGAAATTTAGTGTCAACAGTGGTCAATCCAACTACTCTTACACCTTGAAATGTGTGACTTTCGTAGGCCTCATACTCACTGGAATTTTGTCCTTCATCTTCATCAGACTGATCAAGAATTTCAGTATCTGTAAAAATATATCAAGAAAGCAATATAAGCCTAAAAATTACATGGAAACGTCTAATAACAGCCAGTAAATCGGGAATCCCAAGTCTAGGGCTTTTGCCGGAAAGCATTGGCTTGTTGTGTAATCCTAATGGAACATTTTATAGAAAGAGGAATGATATCTAAAATCCAATAAACTCCTGAAGTTGTACACAAATGTAATCAATGACTCTTTAAACATCTGGACATAAAATCATATGGTTCAAAAGATTTCAAGTAATTTCTCAGAACTATAACTGCAACTAAACAATTGTATTTCATTTAGTATAATCATAATTTCACAAATTTGAGTAATCACATTCAATGGGAAATTAACTTTGAATAAGGTACTCAAAAACTTCATTATTTAGATAATATGTGTGATACCCCATAATACAAATGTGTAGGTGTATCTGAACATATACAATATGTAGTGTTGAAATAAAAGGTCTCCCCAAATTCCTTAAAAAGCTACAAGATAAATTTAGACCAGCACAATACCACAGGCAATGCCATATAATAAAATTTGTCAGCTTGACTTACCTTTTTGACAGAAGGCATACAACTTTTCATTACAATTCATATCATTCCACATGCCCACTGATGGATACATCACAATACATTTCTCTGAAAACTGGTTTGGCTCTTTTTCTTCCCAGTTGTAATGTTTGATATTTGTTCCATCTATCAACACAAAAAGAGGGGCACTTTCAGAGATGATACATAACATTTTAATCGTGCAATTTCATGCTACAAAAATCATATATTATCTACCTTCCCACTGCCAAAGCCTGTGTGTCAAACCGATAAAGAAATTTTGGTTCAGGAATGGTGCTATTTTACTTCTTAACATGCCAAAATCTTCTTGCTTATTGAGGTAGAACAAAGTGCTACCCAATTCATGGCATCTTGACATTGCATCAAACCATGTTGTAGGTACCTCTGAGACATAAATTGATGGGATACCTTGCCAGTCATCTGAAAAATAATGCATGTTCTATTACCCCACTACAATTATGGCATCAGAGGATCATGCCGCCCCCTGGGGCTCTGTTGGATCAAAGGCATTACGTTGTGCCCCCCGGGCTCACTACAAAGTGTCAATGGACATGATCGCCCTCAGGCGTTGACGTTTAGTCAATAGATGTTCACACCCGCAGGCGTTGACGTTTAGTTAACGTTTACTAAAATGAGCTATATTGCATATCATTAAGTGTTTCAGTGCTAATAGACAGATACACATACAGGTGGCGCTGAGTGTATGTTTATTGAAAATTAATAAGAATAATATACCTGTTATAGGGTATTTTATTTTAGTCTACCTTGCAGCCATGGAGGGTGAGGATATCACCGAAAAATACATCTCCGGCGCTCATACAGAGGTTAAACTTGAAAATACTGAACATTTCAAGGATCCATTAATAGAGCACAATGGGGACATTAACTCTACCATGAGTAGCACAAGTATCAGCAGTAGGCTTTGGAAGATATTCTGTAAAACTATACCGAAAAATAAAGTGATTTTTATTTGTCAAGTCGTGATTCTATATATCGTCATCATCACTTGCATAGTCAATTTGTCTCTCGGTAATGGAGACAGCAATTTGTGGACTGCTCCAGGAGGAGGAGCTGATGAGTGAACCCTCGGGCATATGAGTTTCATTCTTGTCCTATGATTGGCCCCAGCTCTCATCACTTGTGTGATGTTGACTTGATGTGCCCTAAGGTCGCTCAGCGATATCTATGATGGGATACTACTCATGCCATACCACACATGGTGGGCTTCTCTGAGGGCAATGTACTCGACCTAGTATAAATGCTGAGCTCCAGAGCTTCCATCAAGCATTTCTCAAGTGCTGAAAAAGATACACTGTCGAAGCTACACAAGAGCTGAAAAAGATATACCACACAAGCTACATCATGACATCAAGCCAACTTGACACTCAGACTCCTCAGGGATCCAGTGGAATGACTCTGTTTGTCAGAGCACACAAGAGTTATAGCTCATGCTGCACAGCAATACAAGTCAGGATATGTCACAGTGTCACGCTACAGCTGTGACACCTCCAAATGGAGGAAATGTCCATATTGCCAAGAAGTCCTTTGAGAAGCTGAAGGAGGCATCAACTAAACTTTACAATGCCCTTCTGAATGGTGAATCGAAACAAGTGGGGCTGACCAAGAGGCAGTTTGTCATGATCAGAGGGGCGATAAGGAGGCAATGCACTATGTCTCTTTTCTACACCCGAAGACTGAGCAGGAAAAACTCACAGATGTCAGTGAATGCCACCACAGCAAGACTATTAATCTACGCAAAGAAGAGTACGAAAAACTACATGGTGCTATGGAGAAAATTCACCAGGTCATCATTACACCACCCAAGGATGCTGAGGGACAGACTATGAATCCCGAGGAGGCTACAACAGTCAAGGCTTATCAGTGGAATGTTGAGAAGTGTGGAATGAAGTCTCACACTTTATTCCCCACTCATGAAGATTGCGAAGAAAGTGTCAAGGGCTACTTAGCAGGCCTCCCTGATGAGGGTGTGAAGTACAGCTACGACGTTATCGATCACGTCATACATCGTCCCACTAAAATGGAAATTTTAGAGTACATCTTCAGCAGCGAAGTGCTACGCAAAACCGGACATTCATGGACCGACCTGATGATGCAACCTCCTTCTCAAGATGCTGTCGATGAGGCTCTTGAGAAAGTGACCAAAAAAGACGTCGTTCAGATTGCCGAACTAATTGCTGCAAGACTGAATCACAAAAGACTGTATTTCATGAGCGATGTGTTTGACATTTGTGTGTATGTGGGTGGCATTGGGAGGTCTAGGGAAAGTATCACTAAATATGCCTTGTCACCTCCTATTGAATTGTCCGCTTGTCTGCTTGATTTTTGTTATATGAAGATTGTGCAAAAACAAAATACTCAGTCAGTGTCCAGCTAACATGTTCTGTGGGCACTTATTTACTCAATGCCACCTCTAGGTGCATGCGTAAAATGTATTTTTATTTTTTATCTATTGCTTGCAATAAATTTATTGAGATTTAAATTCCATGTCTGTTGTTTTTATGAGGTAAAAAAGAAGGTTGCCTGAGAATTTCCATTTTCATTGTGAAAAGGCCCAATTTCAAAGCATAATTCTCTAGTGAAAAGTGTCATTACACGTTAAAGCCTGGAAGTGCTTAGTGTACATAGTGCCCATAGTGTGCAGTGCATAGTGCACACTGCACAGTGCTTAGTGCTTAGTGCTTAGTGCCTGCCCTTAAAGTGTTCAGCAAATAGCAACAACTCAATGATATTTATATTTTAAACAATAATTTATTATCGGAATCACATTAATGTCAATACATTGCATGACAGTTTCTCTTGACAGTAACAATAAATATATATATATATATATACACTTCACACCAACTGTATATATTTATTTATTTATTTATAAATAAATATATATATATATATATATATATATATATATATATATATATATATATATATTTATTTATAAATAAATAAATAAATATATACAGTTGGTGTGAAGTGTACCCTATACAATAAATAAGTGGTCAAAATTGATGCTTTGAAGAATATACAGAATATAGAGTGACACAGAAAACAATTACATGCAAACTGAACAATTACAGGCAAACTGAAAATATAGTCATACATAGAAAATGGTGGACAAGTAGTGTCGGTGGGGTTGGGGCAAAGTGGTGAATAATGTGGTAATAAGGAATTTCACCTAAAAACCAAAAGGTTGAGTGTCATATGTGCCAGGGATGAGGCGTCTCTTCGAGTAAGTCATTTTGAACCTTTTGATCACGTCTCTATTGAAAAGCTTAAATTCATACTTATTACGCCTTATTTTACTGTACGGCACTGCAACATGTGGCTGCTCATCACCGACATCTTCATCACTCAGTGGATTGTTGTCCGGGTCAGCCCAGAACAACACCAGTTTGCAGATACTATCAAAGTTCAAAAGTTGACTAACTTCGTAGTTTAAAGTGAAGCCTTTGAGCTTCGTTGTCTTGTCGCCGTCATTAGTCAAGAATGCGTAAGATTTCGGCCCACTGCTCACAAAGCGCGAGATGAACTGGTTACTCCCCAGCTCATT
This sequence comes from Alitta virens, assembly GCA_932294295.1. Classification (NCBI taxonomy): domain Eukaryota; kingdom Metazoa; phylum Annelida; class Polychaeta; order Phyllodocida; family Nereididae; genus Alitta; species Alitta virens. The sequence goes on from OW028576.1 coordinate 17,574,903, forward strand.
CGTCCACTGACCTAAGTGATCACCCATGTCTGGTGTATATTGCTTATCGTCCCCCTCTATATATTCATCAACTACACTGTTGGTGTCAAAATAGATCACTCTTTCATCCAGACTATGCAGGACATTGAAAAGACGGCTCCTTGCATTAGCCGTGGTGAAAGCTGCAATAAAAACATTCACATGCGTCATTTCGGGGAGGAACCCCTCCGAGTGCATATATTCAATCATGCAGCGATTGGTGTCCAAGACGTGCATACCTCGGAGAGTGATAGATGGGTTGACCAGCAGTTTGAAAATGTCTGCTCCTGTTTCTGTGAGTTTGTGCGTTCTGTGGTTATTATTTTCGCCAAACTTACCCCAGAAGCTATTCAGGAGCCGTTTATTCGTGGCCCTCTTCCCCTGATTGAGTGAAATGCTTTGTCTGTCAAGACGAATACCTTCAACAGCCTCGTACTGCTTAATGTACTCAGTTTTTGCCTCTTCCGACATATCCGGAGAAGGCCACCCCGATGCCTCCTGTTTCCCTTTAAGAAATAAGTTAACATAATCTGAAAACAGCCCCGGAGTGTCCTGGGCCCTGTCAAACTTGGCCCTTTCCTTGAAGTGATAGACCTCGAACACTTTAACTACCACATAGCCTACTCTGAGGGCGTCTCCGAGGTCAACAGACGTCCAAGTACCGACTAAGTCGCGCTCAGAGTCTGGACACTTACAGGGGTCTGGAGATGAATTGTGTGCACACCTGCTGCAGAGTGGGAATAGGAGCTTACCACCTGAACGTAGGGGGAGGCAGGGGTGATAGAGTCCTCGAGGAGGTCTGACGCGTGCTTGAATGAGACCAAAGTATTTGTGAATGTCCTGAGGAGGGGGTCAATGATTACCTCTGGGATCCCTACTGGGAAGTCTTCAGTACCATAGGGTATAAGGAGCAGATGTCCACATAGCCCAGCCTCTTTCCTTCCTTTGCCACCGTAAAAAGCGGCCCGTGGATCCAGGCGAGGTAGCAGCTCACAATTTCGTTCAATCTCGCGCAGTCTCTCATTCGTGGTAAGCATTTTCGTGAATTCGCATTCCCACATGAGGTGAACTTCAAAGTTCAGCTCCCTCCTCAGATACGCTAGCCTTGCTTCTGTTCGCTTATAGAGTGATTTCAGGCTTTCACCTGTGTGGGGATGTCTGACATTAGCAGGTGTGTTGGGTCCACCGTAACACCTCCTACACCCATGGTACACACATCCGAGAAATTCTCAGGCTGTCTCTTTCCCTGTCACTGTGTCCTGGTGGTAACCATCCAGTTTCAACCACCCATCCTTGGTTTGGTTTATCACTCGATGTTCGCCCCCATTTCGTGCATGGAGAATGGTCACCCTGTGTCTCTGGGCCTCGTACTCTAACCAAATGATTGATACTCGGCTGTGTGCATCAAGTCCTGCAAAACCGCATGAAGGCATTCTAGCAAAGGGGGTTGAAACAAATTCCATGCCCTTTATCTTTACACTACCTATGTCAACAGAGCCCCTCGCCGTATCAACAAGCTGCAATTGGTCATTTTGAAGGTAGCCCTCCACATTGCGACCATCTTCGAGCGAGACAGAGTACTTCTCAGTCAAGAAAATGTGGCGATAAGTCGCCATACACACACTGGTGAGGGTGTTATACTGGAAGGGGTCAATTCCGATGAGTTTAACCTCTCTCTCGCCTCCCTCGCCAACATCAACAACTTCTTCTCTGGATGTTTTGCCGAGGAGCCAGCTCCTGAACGAGTTACAGCTCTCCTGCAGAATGTTAACATCATCCTCACAATATGCTAGTATCTCCTTCTTGAAGTGAAAGACCTTGCCCCTCTGCTGGACGTACCACGCGGTGAACTCTTCTCTGGCTTTTGACTTCATCCTGTTCACTCTGTAGCAGTACCGATGGGGCATGGGGCCAACGTAGTCCCACATTTCCTTCTGGTTGAAAAAGACAGGAAATGTCCCCTTTTAACACCCTGTAGCCCAAACACCTTGGGCATCTGACTGAGAGGGAATGTCAGGAAGTTTAAAGAGTCTATGATTCTGAACTTCCCAGCATCGATAGCAACAATTTTACTCCTCTGTAAATAACTTTAGGGAGCTTCCTCATGCTGCAGAAGATGTATTTTGCCATGAAGTATGCGTCGTAAGCCTGGCCATTGTGAAAAATCAGACTGTACCCCTAAAATTCATGCCTAAACAAGAATTGGCAGAAGTCTGTGGCAGCATTGTCACCAAAAAAGGCAACTGCTCTCTTCCCACAGTCTCCACTGATCATGCATACGTCTCTCTCCGCATGGCCCCTTACAGCGTTCAGGTCGACATTCGCAGTGCATTTGTCGCATGCAGTACCGCAGTGTGAGCAGCGCGGATTGTCGCGGTAACTCAGCGCGATACAGTAGGAGCACTCCCAGTGGGCCACAAGCAGGTTCGGCAAATGAAATTTACCAGTGGGGTCAGCCTCAAAGTCGGCGAAGGCATACTTGCATGACACAGCCTTCAGTTTTTGTTGACGTATGTAGCAGAAATGCACACCGGTGACCAGCTTTCTGCAAATCTTACACTCGCGTGTACCGCATTTGTGGTCATCACCAGGCTTGTAGAACACACCACAGCCTCTGCAGCGATGGGAACTTGAACATGTGCCATTTTCTAAATGGCGCTGGTTGCAGGCCACAGAGTGCATGAAGCGATTACATACCTGGCAGCAGTGCTTCTCAATGTCGAGGATAGGACATGACTCTGCTTTACACGATGAGCACTGGTCACAACCCGCATGCCCATATCTCTTGTCATAGGACGTCAAACATTTTGAGCAAAAGGCCGACTTTGCAAAGATACAGTGCACCTTGATTATTGTATGAAAGTGCCCTACTGCTTTTGGATCTAGAGGGTCGCGCTGATATAATAAATAAACAGTACGCTGCCTACAGTCATCACCCACATAGATAGGTCTGACACTAGATCCTCTGCCGAAAACTACTACTCGTGCGTTAGCCACTCTTTCGAAAGAGGGTATATCCGTGAAAGCCGGTACATATTCAAGGTCAAATCCAGCAGTGGTGAGAAGCCTCTGAGCTTCAACAGCCTGAGCATTTCTTTTACCATTGTTCACCCTTTTGTACTCATTCTGGGCGAGATTGTACGCTTGCTTGTTAGACACAGGAGTTGCATCGAGATTGGCCTTGGCCACTTCGACCACTATTGACCTAGCCAGACATAAATTGTCGGTGTTTTTAATTTCACATATACATTTCAATCTACGCAGGTCTTCGATATAGTTAATGCCTGAACACCGGCCACCAGTGGGTTTCTAATGACGCCCACATGAATCTCTAGAGGCCGGCTACTTCCCCATCTTCAACAATACTAAGGGAAAAAATAAAAATAAAAATAAATAAATATATATATATATATATACAAATATAGGTACCTCTGTGGTTATACAGTAATCAGCTCGACTTACCCATTCATGACTCGGCGAGTGAAGGTGAACGACCGCCGGGGATTGACTGGTTCCTGACCTTGAGCAACAGCAGCAGCAACAGCAGCGGCAGCAGCAGCAGCATTGGTATCAACACTGGCATCAGCATCGGTATCAACATCGGTATCAGCATCATTGGCCTCAAAATTGAGTACCCTCCTGACTGTCCAGCGAGATAGAGGCGTTACTTGAGCATCTTCAACGTTGCTGCTAGAAAATAATAAGAATAATAATGATAAAGCGCTCTTCGGAGTTGAGGTCCTCAGAGGTACTGGGAGTGTAGGTGGTGTGGGTGACCCTCCTGTTGAACTGAGTAGAGAAGGATTCGTATTTCCCAGCGAATTAGGCTAAGGAACCAGTACCAGAACCATCAACATCAATAGGTTCTCCACCGGGACCACCATTCAGCATCAGCTCTAGTTGACGTTTTTCACGCATGGTCTGCAAAGCTAGGCTATAAAATAAAATAAAATAAAATAAATAAAAGAACGAGTTATATTTAGAGTTATAACATTAAGCCTACACCAGCACAAGCACACATACGCACATACCGCACTCGCTAAGACACATACAGCGTACGACATACAGCACACGTCATACTGTCATACAGCGTATGCGATAGCTCGTCTGCGATAAAACATGGAGGAAGCGCATTGCTCTAATAAGTCTGAAGAGCGTGAAGAACTAGAACAAGAACAAGAACAAGATCAAGAATCTCTTTTTAAGTTCGAGTCGCCCTCCTCTACAGTAATTGCGGGGCCATCCATGGTTGGAAAAACTGTTCTGGCCCTGTCGATCATGAAGAACTCGAGGGTGATGTACACTATACCACCGATGAAGATCTTGTATGCGTACGGCATTTATCAGAAAAAGTTTGAAGACCTCGAGGCTCGGATACCTAATCTGGCTCTCCATCACGGGCTGCCACCTAGGCTGCGGTGCGGGCCAGGTGCCCTCCTTTTGAGTGCCTGGTGAGGTACAGGCAGGGCCCTCTTCTAGCGCCGGAGGCGGGCACCTCGAGATCAGGGGGGCGCTGGTTCTCAATGGAAATACGATGAAACGGGGTAGGTCCACTTCTAAGGATCGCTTACAGGGCCAGACTGGCCGTCAGACTGGTGTCATTATGAGCGAAATCGAGTCGAGGTTGAGAGACGAATCGCTGGTGAATAAGGCCAGGGCCATACTGTATCTACTGTCAGTCGAGGGCGAAGGTGACTACGAAAGCTATTACGTCGACCTGCTGCTACACACGCAGTTGAGCTCCTTCCCAGTGCCCACCAATCACCACAAGTTGTACTGGCTCATGCTGCAGCGCGGAGTGCCACTGAATTTAATCTCAAACGTTAAATTACGGAGAATGTTACATTATATGAAAAACAAATACGAAGCCGAAGCCGAAGAAGAAGAAGAAGAAGAAGAAGAAGGAGGAGGAGGAGGCTCAGAGTGGAGAAAGAGGAGAAAGAGGAGAAAGAGGAGAAAGAGGAGAAAGAGGAGAAAGAGGAGAAAGAGGAGAAAGAGGAGAAAGAGGAAAAGGCGTGAGATTGAGGCTGAGGCTGAGGCTGAGACTGAGGAGGCTGACACTGAGGAGGCTGAGGCTGAGGCTGAGACTGAGGAGGCTGAGACTGAGGTGACTGAGACTGAGGAGACTGAGACTGAGGAGACTGAGACCGAGGAGGCTGAGACTGAGACCGAGGAGGCTGAGACTGAGACTGGGACTGGGGCTGAGACTGAGACTGGGACTTGGACTGGGACTAGGCCTAAGACTAAGACTAAGACTAAGCCTAAGCCTAAGCCTAAGTCTAAGACTGCGAAAGGAGCAGCGAAAGAGGCTAGCACAAAAGGAAAGGGGAAACGTCGTGCATGGATCAAAGTCTCCAATAAATAACAATGGTCCCCAAAGACATAGATGGCTATCTAACTCGTCGATTTTACAATCACAGGTCGCCTGGGAGCTTCACTAGGGCAGCAAAGTTACACTCAGTTATAAAGAGTGAAGGTAGATACAAGATAAGTCTGAGGAGAATTGAACACTGGGCCCAAACGCAAGACATTGTCACTCTACACAAGTCAGAAAAGCCTCTGAAGTATAGGCGAGTCATAGCGCCTGGCATGAATCACATGTGGGACTGCGACCTGCTGGTGTTGACAGGTGAAAGGTTCAAGAGTGCCAATGACGGGTACGCATACATCCTGGTGACTATAGATGTCTTCTCGAGATACTGTAGGGCTCAACCTGTCAAAAGTAAAAGTGGCAAACACATGAAACACGGCTTTGGAGAAATATTTGATGCAGCTGGAGACCCCGGAATGCCCAAGTTCATAAGAACTGACAGGGGGACAGAATTCACAAACTCTCAGGTCAGCGATTTACTTAAAGACAGGGGAGTAAAGCACATCTTTGCAAATACAGAAACAAAGGCCAACTACGCTGAGGCAATGATGAAAGGACTGAAAAAGAGGCTGTTTCAATTTTTCCAATACACAAGCAGCCACAGCTATCTGGAGGAGCTCCAGGCCATAGTGGAATCGTACAACCGCACTATTCATTCGAGCATTGGAGCCAGTCCTGAGAGCGTCATGCAGGAAAACGAGCAGGAAATTTGGGACTACCAATACGTCACCAGTCAAAATACTAAACACGTGCATAGAGCGTTCAAGAGAGCCATTTCCACGGCGAGGAACAAGACACGTAATCGGTACAAATTTACATTGGGCGACCACGTCCAAGCGTCGTATCATAGACAGAAGAGCTTTTTTCTTTCCTATGACGAGCAGTTTACAGGCGAAGTGTTCACTATCAGAGCCAGGAAATTCTCAGACGGTGTGGCCATTTATTACCTCAGAGACTATCAGGAGGAGAAAGTCGATGGCCCCTTCTACGTCAACGAGCTGACTCCTGTGAAATTTGACCCAGACGCTTTCTTCAAAATTGAAAAAATGATCAAAAAACGAGGGAGGCGTGACGGGTCAGAAGAAAGCCTAGTTAAGTACCAGTCTTGGCCCAGTAAATATAATCAGTGGATACTCAGCTCCAACATCAAGCCGCTGAAAAGCAAGAGACAGAGACAGAGGAAACAGTGAAGACTGAGGAAAAAGTGAAGACTGGAGCGGAGAAAAAACAAAGAAAGGAAAAAGTGAAGACTGGAGCAAACAAAAAAATAAAAAATAAAATAAATAACGACATGTATATTTATCTGTCTAGTGACCAGTCAATGGAGACAAACCCGAGCAACACTGCGGCCAAGTTTACAGTACAACTACCAGAGCCATTCACACGTCCTCATAATGAGAGGGCTAGAGGGCAGTGGTACCTAGGACTGATCTAGATAGCCCTGCCACAAATCGGTGCTGCCATGAGTAAATGGGATGTCATCTAAGTGACATGCCCTCACGTGGAAGGAGTTGTAACGAGGGACGCATACAGCTTTGTGCTGAGAGCCATAGCACTGGGTGAAATAAAACGCCACAGTTATGCACGCTTTCACTCAGTGCTCTACACACCGCTGCGAGTGACGGACGTAAAGTATATCTCTATTGAGCTGAGGAATTCCAGAGGTGACATATTACCAGAGTTTGTCGACGAAACATTCATTCCACTAAGTGCACACTCGAGCTAGTATGGAGACGAGATACAAATCCCTAGCAGCAATGGATGCAGCACCCTGGGTTGAGCATTTAAAAAAAACGGCAGGTCAAACAAGCATACTGTCGCACCGCCCCAGGGCAGTGGTGATCAAAAAGCAACGCAGTGGCAGCGGCAGTGGCAGCAGCAGCAGCAGCAGCAGCAATAGTGGGAAAGTTAATGGCAGTTTACCTCTGACTATAGTGTCACCCGTAGGACAGTCTAATGAAATGGCCAGGGCTGATCTGAACATGGAAAGCGATAAAAGGGCTGGGGGAAGCTCATCTGACTCAGAAGCAAGACCCAGCACATCGTGGCCACAACAAGGGAAGAAATGCAAGCAGCATCTTCAAACTAACACGCCTAGCAGTGACAGGAAGAAAAAAACCACTAAGCTCAAGGACATTTTCAGTAGAAATGGCAGCAGGTGAAAAGGTTCTGGAATCGATTGACCTGGCCTATGATGACACACTCAATTTGTTCAGCCTACCTCTCAGCAACATGGGAGTGACAGACGTTAAATATCTACCTCATAAACCCATCAATCAATTCTCGACGGACGGCGACGTGAAATTTCATGTGACAGGCTCAGGTACGGCATACATAGACCTATCCAGTGTATATCTAAAGACCAGTGTACGCCTAGTTAAAGGAAGAGTCGGAGGGCGTTTGGAGTGTGGGGGTTGTCAACAATTTGGCTCATGCTCTCTGGGATCAAGTGGAGGTGCGACTTAATGATCGAGTGGTGACTGGAGGTCAGACTGGTTACAGCTACAAGGCTTTAATAAATACTCTACTGGGAGAGCGTGAGTTAAACGACTCCGAGCTAGAACGCGCCTTGTTCATGAAGGACACAGCACGCTGTATGGACGACCTGAGCCTGATGTCTGGTGGGAATGAGGGATTCAAAAAGAGAGCGGCTCTCCTGAGCACAAGCAAAACGGTGGAGCTAATGAGTAAAGTAGACGTCGATGTTTTTAAAGTGAACAAGTTACTTTTAAACGGCGTCTCAATGGACATTACTCTGGCACCAACTTCTAGTAACTTCAGACTACTGAGTTCCAATGAAGGCAAGAGAGACTACAGACTAGAGATCAAGGACATTACGCTTGTTCTGAAACACGTGACACCTTCAAATCTTGTGTTACTAGGCCACCAGAAAGTCATGGAAGAGGAGATCTCACAGGCAAAGTATTTCTATACGAAAGAAGAATTACACAAATTTAATTTGGCAAAGGACACCTCCTCTTATTACATAGAAGATGCGTACAATGGCAGGATACCGAGTAAGATTGTGATGGGATTCGTGTCTGGTGAATCAATGAGTGGTAGCCTGAGCAAGAATCCATACAATTTCAAGCACTACGACATAGCATACATCAACGTGAGTCTATCTGGCATGCCAACGCCCTCAGGCCCACTAAGCATTGACTTTACAGAGGGGAAGTACATACACTGCTATTCCGAGCTTTATAGAGAAAAAGCGAATTTCAGTAGCGAGGCGAGGATCACCAGAGAGGAATACAAAGAGGGGTACAGCTTATTCACTATTGACTTCTACCCAGTGACGCGAGACGGGTGCGTCAGAATAGAGCTCAGATTTAAGTCACCTCTCCCTGAATCAGCCGTAATGATAACGAAAGTGGCATATCCAGGTCTGTTCCAGATTGACTATGCTCGCAACATCTATCTAACATGAACACAGACCAAATTTATGAAATACTGTGGAATGACGCTGCAACATCGGCCACCGTGATGGCTGTTATACCGTGTAATGCACTGAAATACGTGACGACCAGCAGAGGCTGCTACATTGTTAATTGCAATGAAAACTCGTACTTACGCGGAGATGTCGGCCACTGGTTTTTCCTGAGGATTCATAGTTCAGGCAGACCTGATGATGGCACAAGACTGGAAGTTTTCGATGCCCTGGGTGTGAAGGCCTACAATGATGAAATCAACATGTTTATGAGACAATTCGATCATTGTTCGATCAATTATGAGCATATCTCTAATGTTAATTGTGGTTTTTACGCTCTAGTGTACTCGTATTATAGGTGTAGGAAATTTACACCTTCGAGTATATTAAATATACTTAAAGGCATTGGAGACGTAGAAAAACATTGTTTGCTACTATATAGCGCAAAGAAGGCGCACAATTGCTAATTAATTCGCTAGGTTCATAGATATGTCATAGAAATTAGATGAACGAGTAATTTTACTTATTCGGGGTCTATACAAGGCCATAGTGACATAGACAGTATATTTGCGACAGGTGATAAGGTTATGCCATAAGTGCTAAGCGAGTGGACTGATAATTGTTATTATTATTATTATTATTATATATTTCACAATTTGTATTATTATTATTATTATCTGCGATGTCACTGCATTACCCGCTTGTATACAACCATGACTGTACAACAATTGCTAATAAAATGGTATACACATATCAGTTACAATAGTTCAGAGTCTATGTGAGTAAAGGGCTTAACAAATAAAAAATAAAAATTTTCACTAACCTTTTTGGACGAAAAAATTTGCAGTGAGCGACGAAAAGACTGGTTCAAAATTCAGAGTTGAAGTATCGAGTAGACAAGGAAGAGTTCCTGAAGACCAGAGCAGTGCTGAGATGTAATGAGCAGAGTTTTTTCTTCTTTCAAAGAGTCAACTGATGTGATGGAGTTTCCAGAGAGCTCATACTTTTTATATGACTTTTTCTGCCCCTGGCAGTATCCTGGAGAGCATGGTGGTCTTTTGTTTTTACTCAGATGGTCACCAGTCTTGACCACGTGCTCAACATCAAAGGCAGAAGATGCTGTATTGTATATGGAGGCATGTACTGATCACTGACAGCTGCGGTGTAATAGGTCACACAGGGGGGTAGGCTCTTATCTATGCCATGTAAATGCACATGCTTAATTTCCATAAACGCCGTTCAGCCGTTTGACTCAGCTGTCTGACTAAGCATTTTGAGTCAAACCGTCACATCAGATGCACTGACAACCCTGGGGTCATTGACTGTAATGGCTTGCTTATTGACATTGTCCATTAAACAAAAAAAAACAAAAAATCCTCATGTAATGTAACTTTATATTTTGGCTTGTGTACTACTACTACTACTACTACTACTATATGGCAAAAAATCATTGCTAAGTATGATCAAAAAGATTCATGTGCTTATGTATTTTGAACTATATAACACTCATTTTGACTGCTGCTGAGGATCTATACAACTATACAATGCAGTACAACACAACACAATACAACACAACACAATACAGCACAATACAATGCAATACAAATGCAATACAATACAATGCTATACAATTCACTGATTAAGATCAGTGGTCAAGTTTCTACAGAAATGTGTTTCTGCTCATTTTGTGTCTCTCTATGGCATTTATTTGATGCATAATATTCATTAGGCTGTCATATGTAATCAGCAGCAGCAGCTGTGTTTGAGAAATATAAGTGAATATAACTTGCCGCTTGAATAGATTATACCCCCTCTATTGTTCAATGAGCGACCACGTGCGCCATGTCTTTTGTTTTGTTACGTAATGATCGTTTTACCCCCTGCTGGAGTTGGGGTGCTTAGCCGAAGTTCAGTGTCATAAAGCATCGGTATTTTGGAGACATAAGACGTATACGCCATTGCTTAATTGATTGCATGATTACAGAGAAAACAATGTTCTGGATTTTATTGTTTTTCACTATGGGCATATGTCCGAGTGATGCCTGGATATGCGGAAACACTGGCCAATGTCGCTGTACTTCATCAGGAGAAGTGATCTGCACTCAAATAACGACGGCATCCTATTTCACGGCTGATTACAGACTAGGCAGGAGACTAACGATTAAGACGAGTCCCGGATTCGATACTGCAAGCCTTGCAGACACCATTGGCTTTGAACGTGTGATGGTGATAGGGCTTACGATTGAGCAATGCGCGAGTGCCATGGATGATTTTCCTGCAGTAATGTGCATCAGCGAGACAACGTCCTACAGCCCCCCTGTAGCGAAGTCGACACACCCATCCAGACGAGGTCCAGGCGCTGTAGCAATGGTAAACAAGATACTGAGAGATGCCGGTCCTAAACACGCCCCAGCTATGGCACCCCTTGCAGCCCTTAATGGCGTGATCATATGGACAGTCATATCGGGTGTTATAGGGGCTATTTTGACAGCTTGCATTTTGGTGAGTTTGGTCAACCTTCATGCCCGTATTAACACACACGCCCGCTGCAATGACCCCCCAATGTATGCAGTAAACTGCTGCTTGAAGTGTATAGCTGTTGCCCTATGCCCCTTTCATCTGATGGCGAAATGCTGCAAATGCACAGGCTGCTGTCTGTATGCATTGGATGCTAGTACGAGAGGTGCTTCCACATACTTCTAGACCTAGTTAGGTTAGTTGTCAAAAATTAATTCCTAGCTTTTTTTCCTGTGCACAAGCACCTTCTAGTTTCACTCTAATAAGATTGAAATGTGTATCAAAGCTGGCACATCATAGAGTGGGGGTTGTATTGTCGATTCTTGTGTTATCCTTCAATCAGGTCAATTAGCAAGTGACCCTCATAGTAACTGCTGTGTGTAAAGCATGCCTTTGGCTAATGCACACACACACACAACTTAGTTAATTGTCTCTTTCGATTGATGCTAATCGCACAACACAGACTGTATTTCAGTAATGCTCAATGTCTCATAAATGTATCTTTTTTTTCTTTTCTTTTTTCTCCACTTCCAGATGAGAAACTACTTCTTTCTGCGATTTCGCGACATAGTGGCGAATATCGCATTACGCTTACTGGCAAGGCTGATTCTTGTTTATATATGGAATGTCGACATGCTAATAGACTTCCAAAATGTTGATGAATGTAATTTGTTTCTAGTTATACTAGTTAGAATGGCGAGGTGGATGATTAGAGCATTGGAAAGACACAACAATGACCATGCACAACCTCGAGCGGCACCTGTGATAATGCGTCACCGGCACGCTGTAGACCTGCTGCGAGCAGCCGGAGTAGTAGGGGCTGGTGCCCCCCGCCGAAGAGATCTCGCCGGTCTGGATCTAAATAATATCCTGCCGAGGTGCCTTAGAGGACGTAACGATGGAAGGCCCTAATATGATGACTTGTAGCCTGAAGACTGTAGACTGTAACATGTAGACTGTAGACTGTAACATGTAGACTGTAGCATGTAGACTGTAGCATGTAGACTGTAGTATGTAGAATGTAGTATAGTATGTAGACACCGACATTGCCATTGACATTGCCATTACTTTTTTCTATTTCTGCTGTGATTTTTTATTGTTTTTATTTCACTATTGATGTACACTGTGCTTGTTTGTCATTAACGATTATATGTATTGTCCTTCATTATTTACAAGTTGCTCTGTTTGCTTCTTTTTTGCTTTTTTCCATATTTAAATGCTTCTTTGTCTTATTGGTATGCTTATGCTTATATTTAAGTATTATTTTTAACAACTAACAGTGTGAAAGAAAGAAAGATTGTTTAGTTGATTTTTTTTTATGCTTTTTTCATTATTTAAATGCTTTGTTTTCCTTATTTGAATGCTTACGCTTAAATATTATCTTTTAATAATTAACGGTGTGAAAGAAAGTTTGTTTAACTGATTATGATATTTACCTTTCTTTCTTTTTTTTTCTTTTTTTTTCTTTTTTTTTTCTTTTTTTTTTCTTTTTTTTTTCTTTTTTTTTCTTTTTTTGTCTTTTTTTTTCTTTTTTTTGTCTTTTTTTTTCTTTTTTTACTAAAGGAGTGAAAGTTTGCATGTATTTTTGTTTTGTGCTTTTTTTTTTTGGATAAAGTGTTGCAATTTATTAAGTTTTGTTTTTCGCTTTTTTCTATAAAATGGCTATGTCAAAGTAATGAGTATAGAACAATGATATCACAGATTTGCACCTGCTTAATTGGCAATGCACAGCGGTCTGTGTTTGATGTCAAAAGTTGACCAATGAAAGACAGGTTCTCATTAAGACCTTAGGGCAAAAACAGCCAGCCAGGTTTCATTCCTATGGATGTCAGTACTCAGTCAGCATCTCTCTAGAGCAGTTGAATGTATGCTGGATAATATGTCAGCTTGGATGAAAGGCATGCTACATGCTACATGCTACATGCTAGTGCTACACTAGAGAGCATAAGCAAAAGAAGTGTAAATACAAAATGGTCATTGAGGAGCTTTGTGCTGCTTTTCAAGAAGTTAATACTGAAATACACAACTATAATGAGCTTTATATAGCTTAAAAACAGTATATATATATATATATATATGCACAAATGCATGTTGTATGAGATTTTGTGTTTTGTGTTGCTTAACAGAAAGTTAATATCAAATGACATCTAATATAAGCTTCCTGCCTTTTTAAAATCAATTGGCCCTCCCCTAAAAAGGATAATAGTAAACTACAATGTATGTAATGTTGCCACTACCAATGCCTAAGCATTGCATGATGTACTATAACAGGCTAATATATATATATATATTATCAATAGCCTTTTAAATATATTTAACAAACATTACATTTTACCCTGAGGGGCTTTTTGGATGGATACCGAACGCACAGCATACGTCAAGGTCAAGATGCACTAGCGCCGGGGGGCACAACCATCTGATCATACTTATTAACCCTAAGGCTATTAATAAATAGCCCAAGGGGGCGGCATGATCCTCTGATGCCATAATGGTACTATTGTAGTTACCCCTGATTAAGCGTTGTACTGGTGGTATTGAAATTATAATTGTTATTGGTAGTTACTTTACCTGAATTATATCTATATATTCATACAATCATTCTTGTTTGTAATCAGTTTGTTTTTCCTAATTTGATTTTTTTATTATTTTTTATTTTTCACTTTGTCTGCTGCAGACATAAAGTATACATATTCATCAACTTAGAATACGACTTTTCGAAACCAAAACAACCATTCAAACTGTTAGAATAGCTGAGATTCTTGATAATATTACAATAATATAAGGGCAAATGAAGTTGTTAGGACATTGAAGATTCTTGAAAATATTAAAGGCATTTACAATCTTACCATAACGGCAAACAAAATTGTTTATGTTGCTGCAGTCATCTTTATCCACGACACCTTCTGCACTAATCACTCCACATAGATGCATTTTCTGGCCATCTAAAGCGCACAAACAATTGATTTTAATTGCAGAAGATTTTATAGTAAGGTGTATCAAATTCCTTGATTGCCATTACCATTCGAAATAAACACCTTTCCATTATAGAAGCCAACCAAACAATATTTTATTTCTTAGAAACGTTAACAGAAACTTGCTTACCTGAGAATGCTGAGGGCATGTTAGAGCCAGTTTCGTTTAAGAGCACATTATTGATAAATGTCCACTCTTCCAAATCATTAGCTCTTCCACCCAACCAAATGTATGGATTAGGTCCTAAGTCCTCAAGCAATTCAAGCAAGTTCATTGCACTCTGATTCACTTTTCCTGCAAATTGTACCATTGAGAGGCTTTGCGTCTGGCAGAGTTCCTTGCTATCGTGCCAGGTTCTTTTCCCATCACTAAATATGTAATAACATTTGCTTGAAAATTGTTTTGATCGACATGTAGTTTCCACGTGACACTCATGCTGGCATCCGTCATTTAGCACAGTTCCTGAAAAATAATTTCAACAGTCAAAAATTGCAGCTCCTCTAACAAAAATATTCTTAAAAAAAAAAAGTGGTACCTGGTGTTGTGTGTAGAATGCCAGCAGCACTAGGCCTACACTGTAAACACTTTAATACAGTATGATGGCTACTGCCTCATTGAGACCAGTGTTTGGGCCTTGTATACTCCATTATTTACACGGAATTTTACAAATTTATTATCTATTGTATAAATATATAAATTCTACACATTTTCCTGAACAATTCAGTAAACAGCAGCAACCTTTTAAAGTATCCCTAGCACCGGCAAATTGGCGTAATTCAACAGTAAATCAAATTATGAGTTATCATTACGTTCAGTCAGTAAAATCTCTGCTGAAAGATCTGA
Source organism: Alitta virens (assembly GCA_932294295.1). Taxonomy (NCBI): domain Eukaryota; kingdom Metazoa; phylum Annelida; class Polychaeta; order Phyllodocida; family Nereididae; genus Alitta; species Alitta virens. Next base: position 17,590,055 of record OW028576.1, read on the forward strand.
AGCGATCAAGTTGATCATTGTTGATCATTGCCGCCATTTTCGTCACGTGCTGTAAACAGAGTAGGGTCAACACGGCCACCTACCATAACGGCCACTCCCCGTGACGGCCAACAACCCAAAACTGCCAACCTCCATAATGGCCAATTACCAGCCGGCCACCCATAAATGTATTAAAGGCCTATAAATGTAGTATTTAATGACCAGTAACATTTCTAGTCAAATAAAGTTGTCGGAAAAAATAAGCCACCATGTGCGCATGTCCTGGTCCATGAGATCTTGTATGAATTATATGAATATGGTATTATTTGATCAATGTTTGTAACACATTATTTTTAATCATAACACCATTACTTAAACACCAAGGATGTTTTATCCTTGACTTAAATGACAAAATTATGGTTTAATATTTTTTTATGTGTCATTAAATAATCAAAATTAAATTGGTGTCATTGTCTTAATTGTCATTCACAATTACAAACAGGAAGCTGAATATGTTATTGCTTTCACCAATAGCTATCAATTAAGGCAATGTGTTTTGCAGTTGCCAATGATTAATGAAGGCTGATGAAAGCAATTGCAGACAACAAAATAATTGCAATTACCGTTGAAAAATACTTTGTATATTTTGCTTGATTATGTTTAGCCAACCAATAAAAAAAACATCATAATAATTTTCTTAAAGAGAAAAAATTTAATTTCTGACCAGCTGATAAACCAGAAAGTAACACAATTTTATTTTATTCTATAAATAAAATATATATTTTTAATAATTTTTCACAAGTGCTAGTAATACAATTCAATAAGTAATGGGAGATAAAAAAAATGGAAAGTCTTGATTGTGATGTAATTATTTCTTTATCAAGAACCTATTCCATTCTATGACTCTTGATCATATCATGAAAATAAAAATAAAAGAATAAATTTATGAATTATTTAATACTTTATTGTTGTTTTGGTATATATTCGAATGTCATGTTGTATTACGGATGCTGTGCCTAAGGATAATTAAGCAACACCACATTTTTGCTGAGCCTACATGCACTCTATTGTCTACATAAAGTGTCAGGTAGGTTTATTCAAGTTAAACATTCAGGGCAAACCCAAGATCAACGTGTTTACCATTAGGTTGAAAATCCTACAAAATAGTTTACATATATATATATATATAAATTTATTTATATGCTGTGCAGTTTAAAAAAACCCGGAAATTAAAAATTGGCATTATTTTTAATTTCTGTAATGCCCATTCATCTGATTCATGTCAATTGTATGTTGCCTTACTTTTGATTATATAGCACCAGACTAGTTTAAATCAAACTTTGATAAAATAATTACATATTGTAATAAAAGCAATTAAGAACGACATCCTTAGCGTAATTAATGAGCAAATAATCATTTAAAGCTTTGCACACAACATAATTTCAAAGGGTTAGCAGACAACTGCATCTCTGTATCATTTCTTGAAATGGAGTTCTGGGATTTATCACATTTTGACTGATCTGATATCTCTCTGGTAAATCTTTTGATTATTATTAATAATTATAAACAGCAAAATATTTGCAGACATTGTTTATGGATTCTTAGTTTTTGCTACAATGTGTGTTGTCACTTATTAGTTACATTGTAGTTGACATAAGAGAGGCAAAAACATTTTGAAAATCTTCCAATATTATTTATTGATATATTAACATTATATTAGTGGATTTCGCCGGCTCCAGTAAAATTTAACAATATTTCGCATCATATTTAACAATTATCCCATCGCTAGTACACTCTAGGTTAATAATTTGGTTATTGTGTAGGCCATATGAATATCTAATTCCCAGGAAAAATACAATTGGCCTCGCAAGTGGCCGTTTTCTCATTTAGCCGTCCAGGTACCGTGGCCGTTTTCACCCCCACATAAACAAACAGTCGGCATTTCAAAATTTAATTGCGAAAAAAAAGCAGTAGTTTTAGCATGAGAAAACGTGTTTTTAATACTAAGCAAGAATTAAATTTAGTCTATTTGATGCATTAATGGAAGAGAAGAGTCGGAGCAAGAGGTTTACTTTTTTGTGATTTCTGCATCTGCCAACTCTATAGAATTAATGCACTCAGTGATTCGGCTTGAAGGGAATATGGAAACATGGGATAATTCAGTGCTAAACTTGGCAGAATAAAGTTATTGCGTGGATTTTATATATTTTTGCATAATCTTAGTTTTTTTACTTTGTCCCAATAACAGGGGCAAAAAGCCCAGTGACTGCTGTGGGTTTGTGGGTTCGACGATTAAGACACTTGTCAGAGGCAACCCCCTCCCTGCCTACGCTGCTGCTGCGTTGACCGATATATTTTCAAAACTCAGAGCGTTTGTGCGCTTAAATATACCTGGAAAAAATATTTGATATAAAATACTTTTTGCCCCAGTCCCATTTCAATTATGTTATCCTCTTTTTCCTAGACTTCAGCAGGGGCAGCTTTTACTTCATGTATAAATTAGTCAATCTAACAATAGTCAACCTGTAAAACTCTTGAAACAACACAAAAAGTTCCCTATTGAGTTAAAGATAAGAGAGCTACCTAAATTATCTCTACTGAAATCTCGACATAACAAAGAAAAAAAAAACAGAAGGATCTTTGTTATCTGTCTGGTGAAACAATAGTAGCACTGGTTCTGAATAAATTGACAAAATATGCATTTCTTCTAATCCCTCAGAAATAATAGTTTAGCACAGATTTTTACTTTGTGCAATATTGATGATTTACCTACCTGCAGAAAGCCCCCAGAACTGTACTAATGTGAAAATTAGCAACTTCATTCCAAACCCCTGTGCATTGCCTGCTGCCTCTCCATATGACCTAGTTATAAGCAATCTGATTGGAAAATAAAAGCACTGATCTATATTGAGTCTACTACAGATATAAGATGACCAAAACTTAAGTGTCACTATAACTGATGCGAGAAAAATATGTGACATACATTTACAATAAAAGCATAAGAGAAAATTAGTAAAAATAAAACTAGGTTCCAGCTACAATAAAGATTTTTTTAAATGTCAATTTTGCAAAAATTAGTTAGAAATTGAGTCAATTAATTGTCAATATTTGGCAATATGACTTGTATGTGTAATGGTTCTTGCTCAAATGCATGGTAAGTTGACCATGGATAAAGGTTCCAAGACCACAAGTCTTGTCCAACAAAAGATCAACAACAGGTTTATCCAACAGGAATTACCACACAATACATATCATACATGAGCTAGGAGCACACTACGACCTATTAATCACTTTTATCGGTTATTCATCAAAACACACGCTGGCTGGAGTCTTCCCAGCTGGCTCTGAGACCTGTCTCCCAGCTGGATCATTCCCATCTGGTATATATGTCAGCTGACAAGTCCTTAAAGGGGAACTAACCCCTTTTGCACTTTACCTCTCAGATTTTAGCTTGGGTCCATAGAAACAATTCCATGCTATTCATAACTTGTATATGTGCCCTGGTAATGAAATATCCTGCATTTATTAGCTCCGTGTTGTGAACTACGGAGGCCGCCATTTTTTAAATTCCTGGTGTTTTGCACTGACCGGAAATACGTCACTGTTGTACCAAGTCTTAGCATGGGGTCACTAGAGTGGTCTTAGCCAATGAGAGCCAAGTATTCTGGAGGCTTGGCAATGCAATTCAACTGGTGAGAACAACTGTCAACAACAGTTTTAGATACAGGTGTTAATTGCACTTTCAGAGCTTTTGTAAAGGGCATGTCAAAGTTAGGCAATATCCTGAAATAAGCCCCTCAATCAATGAATACCTTCACTATTACTCCTGGAAGGCCCCTGAGGGGCTTATTTCAGGATATTGCCCTTAGGATAGGTATATAGGTATATATGCATGGGCAAATAAGCAATAACCCTGCTACGTACATGTTATGTAAGACGTTTTTCCCAAGCATAGGAGTTTAAATAGCAAAAGGTATTTATTGTAAAATTTAATAACTTTAAGATTACATTAACATATATTTTGTATCACTATATTTCTGACCATATTTTTGCAAGAGAACAGAATTGGAATACTGCTTTGCTTTGTAAATTAAATGTTACATAATCTTTAGGGGCAATGTGCATTATTATGTATAGTATACATAATTACATATATTTCATAGTATTTATATTTGGTGTATATGTAGTGTTAGTGGGGTTGTTTTAAAGGCAGTACCTCCTTCTTTACAAAGATTAATATATATTAATTACCAAATTGTGCTTATTTCAATTGTATGTTGGTTGCATTGCTAGATACATTAAATATACCAGTTTAAAATAAAATATAATATCGAAAACTTATTTTCAACAAAACTTTGTCAATACACTATTTTTTTAAAGCTTCACTAATAAACAGTGGACGAATGATAGATAGATTTATTTGGCAACATAATAAATTTTTTGTGTATGCATACAATGCTGAAATCTAATACAATGTAAAACTGCTCTAAATTACTAAAAAATCATTTAATTTAATTAGTACTCAGTTATCCAAACATTCAGTAGTTGTATTACAAAGCAGGATACTTGATAGTTGTTCTGATATTGTGTGATAATTGCATTGTCTCAAATAGTTCAATGGCAATTACTTGACACTCAGTAAGAACTTCATGTTGTTGTGACATCTGTTCTTGTCATTATAATTGCAATGAACAATGTAACAGATTGTAATCCACAGGATTGTAATTAATTTGTATTGCTGAATACATATGGCCTAGCTGTGTACATAAGTGACGTCACTATTTTGCGTGCCGTGTGCAATAATGGCGGCCCCCAGCATGTTGATGGTTGGTGCAAATTTCACTTTTAATTGGCTTGAAATCATATCAAACCCGAGTTTAAGACATTTCCTTTCACTGCAATATATTATTTGACAACTAATTGAACTTTTGAAATAAACATTCAAACTTCCATTAGTTCCCCTTTAAGGAGCTGATCCATACTAGCTGGCAAATTCTCAACTTATTGAGGCTATAGCTAGTGACCTCCAGCTAGCTGGCAGTCTCCCAGCTGCAGTGGCGATGCTTGCTATTTTTCAAATTATTGAGGCTCCAGCTAATGACCTCCAGCTAGCTGGCAGTCTCCCGCTGCTGTGACGATGCTTGCTATTTTTCAAACTATTGAGGCTTCAGCTAATGACCTCCAGTTAGCTGGCAGTCTACCAGCTGCAGTGGCGATGCTTGCTATTTTCAACTTATTAAGGCTCCAGTTAGCTGGCAGTCTACCAGCTGCAGTGGCGATGCTTGCTATTTTTCAACTTATTAAGGCTCCAGCTAGCTGGCAGTCTCCCAGCTGCAGTGGCGAGGCTTGCTATTTTCAACTTATTGAGGCTTCAGCTAATGACCTCCAGCTAGCTGGCAGTCTCCTGCTGCAGTGACGATGCTTGCTATTTTTCAACTTATTGAGGCTCCAGTTAGTGACCTCCTGCTAGCTTGCAGTCTCCCAGCTGCACTGGAAATTCTTGTGATACAGCTGTTCCTTTATATACTCCCTCTCATCTGGCTTTATTATCTAGCATTTATGGACATTCAAAAGTAGAGATAAATAAGGAAAAAATTCAGTTCAGTCATAAACAGACTTCAGTAGAAATAATGACAAAATATACAGACAGTCATTAGCCTGAATCATCCTGCCTCCATTTTTGCTATTATTAGGCCTTTCTGGCCTAACATAACAATACCAGCTGGAAAAGTTAGGGGAAAATTTACAGCTTAGTAGGCTTAGTTGGAAGAAATGCTAAGAAATGTCAGCTGACTAAGAAAGTTGCTAGCTGGTTAATTGAATTGGCTGGCTGGCTAAGGCGGTTGCTATTTTGGTGAATTTAATTGGCTGGCTAGCTTACAAAATAATCATCAATGGGCTGGCTGGCACCAGTGCTTATGCAGTAGCTGGTAAATCAGAAAAAAATGAATAACAGAGAAATGTTTCCTAGACTGACAACTTTTCAACTCTATTGTCAGTCTGCTAGCCAGCCTTTGCAAAATTTGCTGGTGGTGTGCTCCTGATGAGCCTAGACCATAGAGTATAGAGTCTCAAGTGGAATCCAGTATCCAAAGGGACTGGCAAAGAGTGTTCTGGACTTGGAATAACAGGGGTTATTCCAAGTGGATTGTAAGATGTTTCACAAGTATGATATATCTAGAGAAGGACCATTGGGTCACTCTGAATGCTCAAAGGTCTCTGTCCCTGCTCATCAGATCCAGGGGGTTTTGTGCTCTCAAAGGTGTGGCTAGCCCAACAGCCAATCACAGAGCAGCATCAATGCTGCTCCAAGTGACCAGAGAGCAGCAACAGTGCTGCCTCTAGTGGCCAACCCACCAGTCATTGACTGATGGTTGATGAGTCAACATCAGAACCTCCACATAATTATGTAACAGACACTTGCAGCATTTTGTTGACCTTGTTAAGCTGTCTGGTTTCTTGTCATTGTCCAATGAGTTCCACAATACAATACCAACGTAATAATGTACAGTTTTCATTGTGCAGTTCAGTCTTGTTAAACTATATATACATCTAACAGTATTAGAAACAATGAAGTCCATCAGCAATTCTTATGATGATATGATGTTACAATTGGTTTGGTTAACAAAATACATGCTAATGATGTATAATGCCTCAAAGAGCGCAGGAACTTTTGTTATGTATGTATTTTAAATTTAAACAATAACAAGTCAGTCAGCATTGTTTTCTTTAATTGTTCAAGCTTCCTTATGTGGCCTAAATAGGTTTAGTGCAAACTGAAATGTGTACAACACACATTCTAATGTATTATAATTACAGGGAAACATGAAATTGATAATAATGAGGAAAGCTGCTTGATATGATAAACTTTACTTCTTTTTGCCATGCCATGCATGGACTAAAAGAACCATGTTGGTGTTGCCTTTTCTAGTCATATGGTTTCTGACTGTAATTTCATCAAATTCAGGTATGTAACATGACATTAATCAATTTTGTATATCTTAACTACAGTTTAAGCTGTCAAGGAATGGGGCGAATTTACATAATGATCAAAACGAACAAAATATCTCACATTAACGTCATCATGACGTTGGAACGTGATGTTGGAATGACATTGGACATCAGTTGAGTTCGACAATTTTTTCAACATCCTTTCCTGATGCAATATTTACATCTCTGTCCTGTGATCTTAGTGAGTAGATTATTGAACTTGAGGTCCATCAACAATGCATAATCGACATATAAAATCGAATAATAACATTAAATTGATCCAATATTTCAGTTAATTTATTATCTTGTAAATTAAATAATATTTCATAAATAACATTAAATTTATAAAAATAATAAAACCAGGAATTACTCCTTAATCCCTTTAACCCCTTTACAACACAAATATACAATTCTGAAAGTAGCTTGATATAATTTTGCAAAAATGAATTTCTGGTGTAATATATAATGTATATAGATGTATTATCAACATATTAGTTATCAATATTACATGAATCTTATGCCAGATATTGATGTCAGATTCCATGGTTGGCAAAATATGTCATATTTACATTAAATTTTATTTTGTTGACGTCATGACCAAAATCCAATTTGGAAATCACGTACGTTGTATTACCATGTGCCTGCTGGGGATACGCTTAATAATACTAACAGCAAGCTGCAATGTGAAGATAAACAATTATAACCATAAATCTGATTGCTCAGTTATCAGTTTATATCAGATATTACACTTTATCATTCAAAGCGAGTAAAAAGAGATGTTGTAAATAGATGTTTCGTATTCTTAACCATCAAAAAACTTGCAAACTTTTATATTAACAGAGACTTTTCACTGACTTTAGCAAATATCTAAATATTTATTTCATGAGACAAGCAAATCCATGCAAGAAGTAGATTGATACGTCATTGGACATGAGAATGAAATTACAAGTAATATCACAAAAGCTCTAAAATTCCATTATAATTTAATTATTATCTCCGTTTTCAGCAAATGACTTGGAGAATTCATGCCAAAGCCTCTGTAATGATGAAGAGCATTGCGAAGCCACAAAAGTTGACGATGTTTGCTACTACCTTTATACTGACAAGAACAGAACCTGGGGTGAGAGTAAAGCTCTATGCAATCAAAGGAATCTGACCATGGCTAAACTACACAAGGAACCACCACTCGAGATAGATGCAAAGGCATCCATTGCAAAGGACGTTTGGTTGGGAGGAAAATCCAAGAATTTGGAAAAATGGACTTTTGTTAACAATGTTTCTTTGGACAAAGCATATGCTAACTCACATAGGATGATTGAGAGTAAGTGCCATTAAAGTTTGAAGACAATTACCTCAGCCTAATAGATGATATGTTCTATATATTCATCTACAGTTAGTTATTTATAATCCAATTGAAGAGAGAACAGCTCACTAATTTTCTACCAATGTAGGCCAAAACATGAAAGAGTATAAGTTTTCCTTCTTATATTTTGAATATAAATGCTGGTTTATTCAGACGGTGATGATCACAATCAGTGTGGAGTTCTAACTTACACCAAGAATGACAACCGTAATGTAGAAACTGAGACTAACAAAGACTATTGTTACAAACGTCACCACTTCATTTGTCGATTTAGTAAGTATCCTTTTTATAATTGTGTCATTAAATTGTAAAAGTGGAAAGAAAGAATGTAAAAATCATTGTTTCAATTAACCCAGTATAGCCTAGGGTTTTTCAAAAAATTATTTTAAAAATGTGGTATAGTAGGATATGAGTTATTAAAATGGTATGCATTGTTGTGGTCTTTACATTATTTTATTTAGAGTATTATACAGATTTATGCCATAGCCACTTGCACATGCAGCTTCAGTGCAATAAAGATGTACATAATCATTCATATAGAATTTTGATAGCATCACAGTAAAAACATACACATTATATGCTGTTATTAGAAACCTAAAATTAAAAAGTTGAATCGTAAATTTGACCAGTTGAACTGTACATTAGACATATACTACCAACAGGAATCAACTAATGATTGCACTGTTCTTCATATCAATAGGGAAATATAACAATTTTAACAGCTTCTACATATCTGAATCATCCACCAACTGGTACAACGCTAGAATTAGATGTAAGGAATTTGGAGGAGATTTGATGTATCTACATCCAATGGAGAACATTGCAATACTAAATACGAAACTTCCAATATCCCGAAACAAAACAATGTTTATCGGTCTCACCAAGAAAATATGGCAATGGGAAGGTAGGCAAATGGTTTTCAAAAAATATGTGAGAAGAAAATACCTATTTTTGGGCAACAGATTAAGTTGTCTCCTAATTCTTCTCTATCTATTATTGAAAAGGTTACTAATCTTCTGTTGCTTGTAAGCGAGTAAGCGTTTGACAATGTGTGCCAACCTCGTCAGATCTCAGAATAGCATTAGCCTATTGAAGGCTGAAGACACAATGATGATTGAGCTCCCTTATTACAAGTCAGACTTTTTATAAACCTCTCATGTATTATTTATGGCACTTAAAAGTTTAGGCAAAAATGTTTGTCGGTATGAAATACTGAGGACATTTTTTTGTGTTCCAAATTAATTTACCACCGAGGTCACTGACACCGTAGCAGATAAGTATTGTTTAATGACGTCATATGTCCTATGATGTCATCCATGTAACAATTGACATTATCCTGTTATATTTTATTGGCTACAGTTATAGCACAGATATATATATACACAGATTGGAAAGTTCTTTATTTGCATAAGCCATCTAGGGACTTTCCGGGTTGTGAATGCAACCATTAACATTGGTGATGTCACAATCATCACAATAGCTATAATGATTTCACTTGATTGTTTACTGTTGTGAAGTCATATTCGTGTGAGCGTATTATCATGTAAACAAAATAATATTTCAATTACTTAAGTGTATTTAAACAGAACAATGAAAAAATCATAACTTTTCTATCATGAAAGCAGGTTACTCTGTGGGCTTGTCATATTGTGAAACACAAGTCTGAACAGGCTTACATTGCTTCAATTGCACTGTCCTCTCATGGTATTATTACTCTGTGGTTGTAGTGCCCTCTGTAGGTTCTGTTACTTTTTCTCCCCCTATACAATGTACACATTTTAATTTCATGAAACAGATGGTAATGAGATTTTGCCAAGCAATTGGCCAACCGTGGGAAGTAGAAATTTGAAGGAGCAGTGCCTTATGCTGGATGAAAGAGGAACAAAGAATGCAGAAGATTGCAATGTGAAGTTGAATGCTTTCTGTTCAACCAGTAAGTAATGAACTTTAATTATACCTCAATAATTGACATTTCCCATTTTCTTATCCGGAATACACTTTAGATAATTTAAAAAGAAATGCTATTGTTATTTTCCGCTTAAGTAGGGGAGACATTAAGACATCTTTTTTGGTTGAATATCTCGCAAACAAAACAAAATTGTACAAGTTTAATACTCAATGACATAGTCTCATATGTGTGCAACAGTTCTGAAGCAGCAAAACATGCATAATGAAATGGTCCCCGGGCATGAGGTCCATGACATTATTCAATTTGTGAATTGTCACTCATATAAAAACAATTACAAGTTCAGTGATCATCTATCAGACTTCGGAGCATGCCATTTGAATTTTTTTAACACGATTGAATATATGCAACACAATTTAAATTTTTTTTTAAATACTAAATACCTGATGACATTTCTCAATAGCAAAACAATTGTTGAGACTGTTAGGTATGACAATTCAACAAATCCCAGCCGTAATTTTAAACTTCCCACTGGAAGCATTAGTGGAAAAAAGAACTTACTGCATGTTTTCATTTAGCCAGTAAAAATCGTATTTTAAACACATTGGCCTGGTTTATTTTTCATCAAGTTCAAATACAAAATGTACGTGAATTTAGGATGAGGTGCCTTAAGGGTCTAGCTGACACACAGCCTTTCCCTGCAATAACATGATAAAACCTTCTCTTCTTAAGGTCAGGGCCACTCTAGGTGTGCCTCTCAAGTTCATCTTTTTGGTTCTTGCCATTCTATGATAAAATATTGATATTCAACATAATTGTGGTTAATTATACAGTCCCCTCACTGTCCCATTGTACTCCGACTGTCCTTATGCACTGGTTTTTAAAAGAACCCCCTGTTAATTCTTTCATTCATGCTGTGTGAGATTACTGCTATGCCAAGTCAAATTGTTATGAAAGGCAAGTCTTATCAAACATGGATTTGGCGCAATTGTTGTGCACTATCATGCGAAAACTTTGTGGTCGAAAGAATTAATGGATAATGTACTACAGACTTCAAGAAAAAAAAAAATGAAATGAACCACCTCCACTGAATGCTTTACTTGATCTTGACAGTTTCCACAGATGAAATGATGTTCCACTGCTTAAGTGTGAGACCAGCCTTGTATTTCTGAAGTTGTTTATTATCCCGCTATGGCAGTTGTCCCAATGTATCCCATGTCCCAAAGGACCCCCGTCTCACTTTCATGGGGCACTGAAGTATTTTTCTCAAAAAAAACAGTACTCCTCAAAATAACATTTAGACTCATAGAAACCATAGCTCAGCCACTCTTTTCCAACTCTGCCCACTGCAACTATACACCGAGTGATCTTAGCTGTAACTATGTACAGGAAGCCATAACTGTTATAAACCACTCAGATGAAAATATTGATGTATTTTCAATTCTAAAGCTACTTCATGACTGGAATGAATTTGTAGAGCACACGGGTACATTGTTTATTAATCTTACAACATACAATAATGTATGTAATGTCACCATACTGAAGCTTCTTGATAATATATTTTCATGTATTACTCACGTATTAAATTTTTCATATAACATACATTTTACTTTTAATGTGTATAATTACAGATGAAAAAGTCAATTGCAATGAGGAAAATCATTTGCAAGAACCTGGGATGGACAATTATACTTTAAGTAAGATTTTCATGTCTACATAAATATTTACATTTATATAATTTATTCATTATAAGAAGAAATAGTTGAAAATATGACGGAAACGTCAAACCAAAAATTTCAGCAAGTTGTAAAAAAAGCCAGTTTTGAGATCAAATGTTGCAGTATGATTTATATTTTGAAAATATTATGCGGACAAGAAGAAAAAAAAGACAGTTCTCACAGAAATGAGTGAAACCTTTCAAAGAATATGAATCATGATTCTTTCAGTTATTTGGATACTATCCGGTTTACTTGGACTATCACTACTGATTAATATAATTGGAGTAGTCTTCAATGTATACAAGTGAGTTAATTTTTTCTTTATTCCTATTATTCTGCATTTTTGCGTTAAAAAAATATTTCAAAGAATATTTAGACCATTATTTAGAACAACATTTATTGATATAATTTAACAATACGCATTGGGTAATAAGATTGTCTTAATACTTTTCTGATTCAATAAATATTTCTTTTCATATATTGAAGCAAATGCATCAAGCCAAAGAGGAGGTTTGTGCCAAGACACCTCGGAATTTTTGAGTAAGTCATTTTATTAATAGCATATTTTAATGCTTGCTAATATATACAGAATGATGTACAATTGTTTTATGTTGTCCATCATGCAAAATGGTAATGATAAGAAATTGTTTATAATCCTCAATGTAATGCATGTTTAACATTTTCATTCCCTTGGTTTTTACCAGTAATATTTGATATTTTCTGATTTTAATTTATTTTGTTTGTCCATTTGCATTTGTATATATTATCTAAGCCGATTTGGAGCATTGTATGGATTTTATGGTATATAAAATGAATTATTATTATTATTATGTTGTCAATCATACATGATTCTTGTGTAATATATACCATTGATTTAAAGTGGTTGGACTGGCAAAAAAAATTCAAATATTTTCAATCCTTCAAATTAACATTCGGGGATAATCTCTCTGTTGTTCAAACGTCTTGGCAGTTTTTTTCGACAGTTGTTTCACTTTTTTTCCAAAAAAAGCAAAAAAAAAAAATAATTGCCAATGGTACATGTAGCATAAAGGCTGGAAGTGCTTGCCCAACTCACTATGTAACCTCTAATGAGCTAGTCACTCTAAAACCGCATTGTGTGTTTTGAAGTTTGGACGATGTGATCGACGGATTGGGACACCCCATCAGAGGATCGTCAATCTTTAGCACAACACCAACACCAACTTGGCTGAGAGGATCTCCAAGATCTGATTACATGAACGCAGCTCACAGAACTTGGTAAGCTTAATTCTCAAATTAAATTTATTTATTTATTGGTCATCACATTAGCCCTGCAACGTTAGCACCCGGATTCCTCCCTATCTCTCATACATTGAAATTTTAACCACTTCTAGCATACCTCGTTCGAATCCTTATTCAATAATTAGTTGATCAGCACTAGTTTGGTTAAATTCAGCACACATTTTCATACCTAAATGCAGACGAATATTTCCGAAGCAAGCAGCTTATAAATATGGCGCTGTCTAAACAACTAGTTTGGTCAAGGAGAAGTCCGTTATTCAATTTATTTTATTTATTCATCCAATCCTTACACCAGCTATCTCTGATTGCATTTATATTACAGTAAATTCAATATATATATCATGGCCAAATGTGCCACGTGCGTTTTCCATGAGAAGGATAAACTCATGGAAAACGCATGGATTTTAGCTAATTATAATAAGGAAAAAAAACCATGCGTTTTCCATGCGTTTGGATAAACGCATGGAAAACGCATGTAGCACAATTGGCCATGTATAGCCTGCAAATGATCTAGGTAACAGTAGGTAGTTTCCCGCCGAAATTAATTAAATTCTAGAAACTTATATGGCGTGTTCCCTCATTGGTGGCACCACTGTTCATCCATCATGGCAGTCGATGTCAACAAAAGTGAACTAATCATCACAAATCACCAGTTTGACTTTCGAAAATAACAAGCCTTAGAAGAATTGTGTTCTTTATATACTGATGAACATATCAGTAAGAAAAGTGCTAACATGATGTTATTAACGAGGTTAGCTTTTCACTCAAGAAAGAGTGGGAAGGATACGGAACTGTGTTTTGCTGAACTGTCATCACATACATTTGCTTCGCATGCTAAATTTTTTTAAATTCATTGATTAATTAATTTCCCATTACATACATTTGCTTCACATTTATACATTCATCACATTCTTAGCATGCATTTTAGTAAGTAATTTTAGCATTTTTCTTCAGCGTCGAAAAATTGAGAACAGACATGTTAAAACTTACTGCACAAACCTGTTCTTTTTTTACGTGGTTTTGCTTCAATATAAATAAAAACATAAACATTCAGCTCATGATGAGTGTTCGACCACAAGAGTAAAGATTCAGTGCTCTGGATTTGGAGAAATACATTTTTGATCTCATTCTGTCCCTACTTACTAAACAGTTGACTATCTTTCGAAGTAGTATGATAGAAATTCTGTTAAAAGCCCAAAAGTTGATGGTTTGCTACAGTAAATCAAATTCAGAGTATACAAGAAAGGTATTTGACTTGCGTAGTTAAAAATACGAAAGTGATTGAAATATTACATAATGAAGGGTTGAACTGAAAAGTCATTCACATGGAGGGCTTCCAAAAGCTATTGTATCGGATGACTGATTCACGCGTTTATATTGGTTTTAGTGGAGATTACAGCACAAGTTGGCAAAGAGGCTATTCAGCATCAAACCACAACAGGGAATGCAGTGGCTTCACTGGAAATAGGTAAACGTGGCAAAAAAATCTAATATTATATTTTTATTCATAGGTAAAAAAATAAACTGTCATACATGGCCAAATGTGCCACATGCGTTTTCCATGAGAAGGATAAACGCATGGCAAAATGCATGGTTTTAACTAATTATAATGAGACAAAAACCATGCGTTTTCCATGTCTTTATCCAAATGGATGGAAAACGCACATGGCACAATTGGCCATGTACATACCGGCACATGCGGTCATGCTTAAAGTAGTACGCAGAAATATAATTATTTTCCTTCATCT